>CM061141.1:282269749-282869749 GCA_030789695.1 Scilla litardierei
GTTGGGATCACTCTGACTGTGTTAGTGATGAATTCCGTAGTTTTAGTCGCTTCGTCAAGACTGTGTCTCTGCATGACCGAGGGTATGGTTTACCGTCAACCCCACTGGCCAGCATTGGTCAGTATACAGCGGTCTTTGTTGTATTCACGTTGTACATCCTACAACGTACCCCGACCGAGGATTAACACAAAGACCGTACTGATCCAGTGACACTAACTTCCCTTTAACAGAAGAGACGAATCCCATCTTAGTCATCTACTTTCCTCGTGAGCTTCAGGTGTCACCCAACCTAAGATTTTTCAGCAGGCCAAGCCTCGAAGCTAGATCCTAGATCTAAGTGAAACTATCCATTCACATGTTCGTACATATGACTTCAGGTCTTAAGGATCATCTTGCCTATCGTCACCCTAGAGTTATAATTGACAGTCTAGTTAAATCTTAACCATTAAATAACTCTAAGTTGGTCGTTCAGTGAACTCATTCTCAAATGAGCACTTGCGTCTCGTCTCCGACTTCACCAAGTCGAATGACTATGAGATCATCATTACCCTAAGGTAAGACAAAGACACAATGGTCTAACCGACGTGTCGATATCCTATTCTCGACACATCTATGACCATGAACCGTTTAAGACTTAAGTTTCTAATCGGTCATTAACTTCTCATAATCGAGATCTCTATCTGGATACGTAATGACCTGACTATAAGTCTAAGGAAATTATCTAAGTATATCATTCTACGAATTCATACTTAGAATAATTAATACCATATAATACTTAGAACGAGATGGTTATCTTTAGATAAATGCCTCAAGGGCATACGTCTTCCTACATCTCCCACTTGAACTTAGGCTATTTATCTCGGTATCTCATACCGCTATAGCATATCAGTCGCACTGGACATTCATATGTCAAACCTAAGAATGAATCCGCTAACATGTATCTTTTCGGTTTTTAATGGAGTCTTATAAATACATCATTTGATCACACCGGGTTGATCCTTCGAAATTGCTTTGGATCCTATCCAACAATTTTTCCTTTTGTATGGCTAACAATTTAGCTCATACTATATGATGTAGTCTTAGTCGTTTCTATAAGTCAGTCATGGCTCATTCCAATTATTTTTGTGTCCATTATGTATGGTACATAAGTGACACCATAAGTCTCTATATGCTTGACACAATCAAAACTATTTTGATTTAATGTCGCATATAGACGATTTAATAAGTTGGAAACCTTTTACTTAGTTCGAGACAGAACTAAATTATATGCCAGCTCCTACTGACTTTGAGAACTATCTGGTTAAAACACTTCAACTTAAAATCTAAATCATATTAAGAATATTTATAAAGCATAACCATTTAGAAGTGGTGAATAGGAACATTCCAGTGTCAGGTTGGTTTGACGAATGAGTCATGTCAAGACCCGTTTATAGGAGTCTTGATGCTGACTTACTCAGTCAAACACCCTACATTGTTCTTTCCTTTAACTACATTTAATCTTTTTCTTTTAAGGTATCAAATTTAGTTTGATTAACAATTAATCTTAACTTGCATATAATTTGGATCATATCCAATTTTACGCTCCTGGAACCTACATGTATCTATTGATTGGCTATAATATATCGTCAACTCCAAAACAATCAAATTGAGTCAGAAGATCTGCATGACAACTCAAGAATTTATGCAAACCAACATAGACAGTCTAATCCACAACAATCAGCCATTCACAATAAATCACAATTTTATTAAAGCACATTTCCAAGATATCATTCAACAATGGATTCAATAACATTGAATCAAACTTGTTTATCAAAAATAAACATTGAGTTCTTAACACTCAATCATTATTTTAAACCAAGCATCGATACATTTTATTCAAAATAAGAAAAATATCGATTGCTTCTTCATCATATCTCTTGAAGTCCTTGTACGGCCCAAGTAGCAATGTTTACTCCGATGCCGACCGTCCATGGAACTTCTTCCATCCTCTGCTTTGCTATCAGCGACCTGTATACAATACACAGATGTCTTAGTATCTCATAACATGTAACAAAGCATTTATGGAAATTTTATGCTGTATTAAAAAGGAACTTTGTACCTGAGGTAGAGGCATCAGTTTGCCCCTTTTTCTTTTCTACAAGGTACACCTTGCAGTTCCTCTTTTAGTGGCATATCTTGTGGCAGTAAAAACATTCGGATTTCGACGGAGCCCCCTTTGTCTTCTTCCCCTTCTTTACCTTGGCTGGTTATGGGACCTGCATCTTCTTACCTTTACCTTTCGGCTGGTCTGAAGAAGCAGAGCCAACAACCAATACAGTCGGTTTCTTCTCGATCTCCTCAAACTGTAACCATGTTGAGGAGACCAGGAAGATCCGTTTCAATACTGTTCATGATGAAACCAGTAATGAATTGTTTGAAGTCTGGGGTTAAAGATTTTAGGATGATGTCCACGGCCATCTCATTGTCGAGGACAAAATCCAACTAGGCATCATCTTCCACGTACCCGATCATCTTAATGACATGATCTTGTACAGGGCCCATTTCCATCTTAGTGCCCCAGAGGTTGCTCGTGGCTTCAAACTTGGCAGCTCTGGACCGCTTGTCATACACTCCTTTGCATTCAGAAGCATACTTTGAACATCCAAATGTTCGTGCTTCCTTTGCAGGTCGTTGTTCATTGAAGCCAGAGTAAGGCACCTGGCCTTCTCGGCATCCCTCTAGTACAGCTTATAGGCTTCCTTTTCTTCGTGGGTTGCATCTTCGTCAGGCTTTTCCAGAGCGTCCTCAAACAACATGTATCCTATCCTAGCTAGTGATAGGACTAACTTGATATTACTAAGCCAATCTTTATAGTTGGTCCCGTCAAGCACGTTCTTTTCGATCATGTACTTAAAATCCGAATCCATTATGCATTTAAATAGATATTTAATTAGCATATGTTCGTTGTACAGTTTAAATGGTTTTTATTAAACTATATTCTCCCACTAAATTTAAGAATTAACGCCGTAATAATAAATAATTTATTATATCAAAATATTTGTGGGAGAGGGATCCGACTACCCCGAGTCTGACAACATTGAGTGTAGCTCAACAAGTTGTCCGACTCTGCAGTCGGTAGACGAACTCTTCATCAATCATATAAATATGAATCTCTATGAGTTTTACCCTTAATCATTTATGATCATGAGTGTGCTCATCCAAATCACAATGACTAGCCTAGTCAGACCCTTGTTTTCGCGTCCAGCCTGACTTACGCCGCCGCTCGGTGTATCCACGACACGTCGGTTTGGGTCAGGACTAAACTTACATTAATGACTCAACTTACGCAGGCGCTCGGTGTATGCATGACACGACGGTTTGGGTTTAAGTCTAGACTACATCTTTGGCTCAACTTACGCCGGCGTTCGGTGTTTTCACGACACGACGGTTTGGGTCAAGTCAAGATCTCGTCATATGTATTTTAGAAGTCGGTTTCTATAAGGTTGTCATGTCACAGCTTGAATGTAGCTCAACAACCAGAACATGGTTCATACAGTTACCAACTCTTAAAACAAGGAGGGTTACGATTTATCTTGAACAAGATTATATCGTATTTGACTTAGGTATAGTCGATGGACTTACACAGTCATGATTCGACTCCTTGCGGTCCAGCAGACGCGGCCAGGGAATTGACTAAGCTAGGACCACTTAACCCCTAGTCTACCTAGGATGATCCAGTAAACTTAGCCAAGCACATTGACTGACATCATGATCCATTGAAGGAGACTTATCAATCCTATGTTCGTCCATCAACTAAAAGCTTTTATTAACACTAATTAATCCTTATCAACTAGTGGATCCTTAAAATTCGAAATTTTATGAATTTGTTTAATAACTTTTATTAGATCCTTATCAACTATAAGGTTTGTTTGTTCATCGTGCTACCCTAATCTTAATTAGGATTTTAATAAATCAATTACAACATTTTAAATGTAGTCATTTAATCAGAATTATTATTAAAATGATTAAAATAATAATCGTCTATTAAAGGGGATTACCCTAATCTGAAATTAGGTTTAAATGTTGTAAGTGTCCATTAAAACATAGCATGTCATATTTTAAAATTTATTTTATAAAATTTTAAAGAGTTAATGGCTAAACTAAAGAGGTTCATGAATGATTACAATTATACATCATGTCCATTAAAAACAACCAATTAATATTATTGCATAAAATAAAAGGTTCAATTATGTGACATATAAAGAGAACATGCAAGCTAAAATATTTACCAAATAAATAATTAACTTGCCAATCTTAAAATTTAACATTTAAACTGAAAGATATGATTTTAAAAACTTGAAACTTTTTATCTCATAAAAATAGGTTTCATAAAGATTATCGAATAATTTTTAATTATAAACCTAAGCATTTAAAATCATTAAAACATTTTAGAATGCTTACTAACAGTATTTTATTTCATAAAATAATTTTAAAAGCATTTAATCACAAGAGGCTAACATAAACTTTATCACATAAACATTTTTAAGATTACATTATCGCATAAAACAATCTTTAAAACTTTGTATAATCATAAGAAAACAAATTTTAATAACATCTCATGAAATTAAAAATTTCTTAAGATTACAAATGCTTTAAAACATTTTAAAACAATTTTTAAAAATGTTGAAACTAATTTTTAACATTATCAGATAAGGTTAAAAATCTATATGTTTAAAAGTAAGCAATTAAATAATTTTAAAATAACGTCGCAGGCTAAAGATCAAGCAAACCAATAGCTCCGATACCAATGAAAGGTTTTGGCAGACCCTCAGGGCTCAAATCTGTTGAGTATTGGTGTTTCATACCAATCTTATTTTGATGATGATCACAACATTATGTTGTTTCTAATGAATCTCATGTTTTAGTCTCTCAGTTTATTTCAAGGATATCTTTCTTGGAGACTAATCACTTGATGTAAGGATGGACATCATGTGAAGAAGGGGCCAAAGTTTGGACGCAAGGAGTGCCAAAGCTTGGAGATGGTGGAGAGCATTTAAGGCATCAAGATTGAAGACTTAGACTCTTTGAGAAGCATTGTAATCCATGTAATTTACTTTATTGCTTTCTCTCTCTTTTGAGTCTAGGTTATTAAAATGCCTTGCTAGATGGTTTACTTTTCATGCATATGCATTTAACCATCTTAGTGAACCTTAGGATTATCATAGAATCCAACCCAAATAGGTTCACTCTATCCAAAGACTCATTTGGAGTCTCTGGCTTTCCGTCAGTCGCCTGATGAGGGAAATACAGCCGACTGGGTGATTTCCAGTCGCATGTAGATCCTTCTACAGTCGCCTGATTTGCACAGCTCAAGTCAACATTTCAATTGACTCAAACTTGAGCTTTACAAACAGTCGTCTGCCGATCAGTTTACAGTCGTCTGTATACTTACATTCGCCTGGAAATTGGTCAACAGTCGCCTGTCTAGCGTAAGTACAATCACTGCATCTCTCTGTCTTCTCTCCATATTTTACAGCAGTCAACTAATGAAGAATATACAGTCGTCTGATTTCTTGACAGACGACTGTAGTATTTACATCAGTCGCCTGTGCGAAGAATTGGAGAAAGAGTGCAGCTCTCTGTTTCGTTCCATCCCCTGAAGCAGTCGTCTGCTGACGGCTTAACAGGCACATGTCCTATTTGTCAGTCGACTGTATTATCTTCTTCAGTCGACTGTCCTGGCTCAGATTATAGCCGTTGGATATTTTCTAGCCGTTGATCAGTCGACTGTCTTTTGATCAACAGTCGACTGTTCCTGTCGTTTTCACCCAGTTTCTAGCCGTTGCAGATTTGTACATTTGGCTGTTTCTTTGGGTTTTGGGCTTGATATAGGATTCCTATATATATGAGTGTGCTGCCTTTGCTTAAACTTCTTGATTGATTCTTAATTACTCCTGATTCTATTGAAAATCTCAAGAGATCTTTAAGCCACTCTCAAGCTCCCACATTTCCCTCTTTTGAGCACTCATCTTTCTTCATGCATTGAAGTCCAGCTCAAGGAAAATCATCCAAGTGATCTCAAGCATATTCCAACACTTGGAGATCCTCTTCCATGCCTTGCATTCATTCATGAGTAAGCATCTCAAGGCATAGGTAAGAGTATTTACTTTACTTGGTGTAATTTGTTTTCCTATTTCTCTTTGTGGGATTAGGATACTCTCTTTGTGGGAGTTTCTCTCTTTGTGGGAGGTTGTCTCTTTGTGGGACTAGGGAATTCTCTTTGTGGGAATTAACTCTCTTTGTGGGAGTTCTAGTGTCCTAGTGTAGGGCTAACCCTAATTCTCTGAGTGGAAGTTAGTGATTCTCTGTGTAGGAGTCTTGATCCTCGCATAGGATTGGTTGGGTCCTTGTGTAGGGCATAAATCCTCTTTGTGGGGTATCTCCTTGTGAGATTTGTATTCACATCTCTGTGTGGGATTATAGTGAATATTGGTGTGGCTGGATGTACCCAAGTTTGGGGAATCAGGGTAAAACTTTGTGGTTGCGTTTGGATTGATTGTGCCTTTTAATTCCTCTTGCATTTATAATTCTGCATTTGCAAGTTAAATTTTAATTGGACAATTTTATTACCATTACACTATTCACCCCCCCCCCCCCTCTTGCGTGTGTTGTTAGTATTGCAAGGGTTAGACGATCCCTAAAATTGGTATCAGAGCGAGGTTAAAGCATACTACAACGATGGCATTCAACGCTACATTCGCGCCTCATGGAGAAGGTCTTTCTACCGTCCGACCCCTGCTCTTCAACGGAACCAACTACCCGAGTTGGAAGATCAGGATGATGGTCTACTTGAAGAGTCATGACCTTTGGGACATAACGGAGTCACCTTTCGAGGAGCTTACTTCACCCGCGGCCTTGAGAACTAAAGCGGAGAAGGACTTGATCAAAATCAATGCTAGGGCTATGTGTGTTCTCCATTGCGCCCTCACTCCGGATGAGTTCGATCGCATCTCCATGTGCAAATCGGCCAATAGTATTTGGCATACATTGGAGATCTCTCATGAAGTGTTACTTCAACATAAGGAAGAGATTCAGTCAACCACGCCCGAGAAGAAAAAGGGCGTTCCTCTTCATGGTGAGGAGTCTTTCAAGTGGAAAAAGAAGTTCCAATAAGAAGCTCCAAGTGAAGATGAAGAAGATCTTAGCGACGATAACTACATCGAGCTTGCCAAGCAATTCAAGAATTTCAAGGCATTCCTCAAGGACAATCAAGGTATGTCTTCATCAAAAATTTTCTCACAGTCTAACAAGCTGGTTTGTTTCAACTGCAGTGGAATAGGTCATGTGGCTATCGAGTGCCCTTTCAAACCCAACATAGATACCGGTAAGGGTAAAGGGAAGAAACATTGGAAAGCCAAGTCCGAGGTCAAGAACCAAAAGAAGGGACTTATCGGAACATTTGATGATTCCGATGGGGACACATCTAATGATGAAGAAGAGGATGACAAGGAGCATGATCAAAGGTGTTTCGTTGCCTTTGATGATTCTTCATCAACTTCATCTAACACTAGCGATGAAGAGATAGAGACATGGCTCTACTCCAAAGAAGAAAGTTGCTTTATGGCTAATGAGGAAGAGTCTTTGTCAAGCTCAAGCGAGGAGAAAAGTGATGAGGAAGCCGAGGAGGAAAATCCATCCTCTGAGGAGCTTGAATACCGCCTAAATGTGGCCTCCAATTTGGCAAGTAAGTGCATCGACTCATATGAGAAAATGAAAGCTAAACTTGCTAATGCTATGAGTAGGGTGCATGATTTAGAATCTTCTAGTGAAAATATTCATGATGAAAAGCATGTTTATGACACTCGTGAGAGAGACACACTTCTCTCTCAAGTTAAGGAATTGAGCCTTTCTAATGAAAAACTCATTGCTCAAAACCTTAGCTTAGATGCTCACATTCAACAACTTACATTGAAATATGAAGAGGAATCCCGGAAGCTCATAAGCCTTGTGTATTCTAGGGATTCACTCCACGATTTGTTGGAAAAACAACATCCGGCAAATCATAGAGGAGGTTTGGGTTATATTCAAAATGTAGTTCCCAACCCCACCTCTAATTCCTCTTTTGGTGCAAATTCAAGAAAAATTGCTAAAGCACCGAAGAAGAATCACCATGCTTTCTTGTACAACTAGAACACCAACAAGAAGCATGTAGATCACAAGGTAATGAGGAAGAATGAAACATCTTCATTTTTTGCTAAGAAGCAAAATCCTCATTCTTTGCATGCTAAGAAATTTGTTTCTACACCTAAGCATGCCACATCCTTCCCTCTTGCAAAGGCAAAACCCTTGCCTAGAAATTCCTTGAGATTATGGATTCCCAATAAAGTTAGTGTGCAAGAGAGAGATAGTTACATCAACTCTCTAGTTAGGGATGTGATCACCTCGTGTGATTACGTTAGGAAATCAAACTCCTCTTGGGTTTGGTTACCTAATGTTTCGGTTCCTCACACATATGCATATTGCATGGGTATTGTGCTTCTATGTTTATTTTAAGCATACCCATTGATTGTGTGTGTTTCATGATTTTGAAAAATATTTTCAAATTTATTTCTTTTCATGAAAATGGGGGCCTAAGGGTTTGTTGACATACATGCATTTTTGATCCATGTGTATGTCGATGGGGGAGTTAATATATTATATGTTTAAATTATTTTAAGACATATTTTAACTCTCATTTCGGAGGTTAATTGAGATCATTATTTACATTTGGTTATTTTGGGTCTCAAACCAAGCCTCATGTTTATTGCCAACATGTTTCATGTTTCATTGTTTTTGGCAATATCCTTGTGCATCATTAAAGCATGATTTTTCCATATCTATTGCTTTGATACACTTTAGGCCCATGGCTCCAGTAATTAATTAGTATTAGATCCTAGAAGTCAAAAGTTGACCATTTCTATGATCTAGGGGGATCATGGGATAGTGAATTGATACCCACTAAATTTTTAAATTTGGTATCATACATATCTTTCTTTTCTTGCATATTGTCACATCTTGGTTAAGATGTCAAAGGGGGATATTTTTGATGTCCACCTTTTTGACGATGTCAAGTGGGAGAGATATATGCATTATGTGATCATATCTATAGAGGAGAGATATATACATATGCATATGGGAAGAGATATCTCTATAGGGAGAGATATATGTGATTAGATAAACCATTCATGTTTGCATGCTTTTATTCTTTGCAATTGGTTTATGTAATCCATGCCTATTATATGTCACCATGTTTTCTATTGGTATTATGAGTATTTACCTTTGTGTAGCTCATTATGTAATTGACCGGTGCCCGCCGCGTGGCAGGCAAGGGGTTTAAATATTTGTAACCGCAAGCGCACGGTGTTGTAGTGTGGCTTGGGGGTTGAACACAGGGAGGCTAGGATGTGCTTGTGTCAAGGAGGACCAAAATCACCCCGTGGAAGAACTAGCCCAAATCTGTTCATGGTTGTCACGATATAGGAATTCAAGGTATGAACAATAAGAAAATAAACCCGGGACCTTGGTTTCCACTCCAACGAGCGACTCTCCCCGAAACGACCTACGGGTAGGATAGCGATCGGAATTAGGGTCTAATGGTGAGACGTTGCCTCCGAAAGTGGTACCAGCATCCCATGGGCCCGATATTCCGGTCGGTGCCCAGGATGATACACCGGACTTCCCGAATTTGATCAGTGGGCACTCCCGTGTCCATTAACACTGATCGATTTCGGGAGCACTAAGCTCGCAACAATAACTCCCAACGTCTCATCCTGCCGCTCCCGTGTGCTAGGATTCGGCGTCTACGCTAAGGGCGTGAGCTATGGCTAGGGAGTCAACCACCAAGTTTATTCCCCCTTGGCCCAACGGTCAAAGGCGGTCTTTTTCCCGCCGATGACAATGAAACACCCTGCGTAACCGTTAGAAACCTAATCCCTATCGATTTCCTAACCCTATGGATGCATCGGGAAGAGCCCCCGAAGGGGTTTCCACCAAAATCACAGATTTGAGAACTACTCACAAAAATTCATTAAAAAGCGATCTAAATGAAAATGAACCGTTGGAATCATAATCAGACGATAGGAATGCGGAAGTAATAGAGTAATTAAGAAAATACTAAAATTTGAGAAAGATCCAACAACTTACAAAAGAACAGAAATTACAGCCGTCACAATAGGAGAAAACAGTAAAAACTAGCAGCTCCCCCGTTTCTGGAACCCTAGGGGTTCTATTTATAGACTCTCGCATCACCCGATCGGTTGACTTTGTTAACCGATCGGGTGATCCGTTACAGATAACAATAGAAAATAGCGAGCTTTCACCCGGTCATATGAACCGGTCGGGTGAGTTCTTGGACTGACCGGTTGGATCTTGGCGCCATCGGGTGAAGTGATCGGTTGGGTGCCCATGTCTTCAGCTCCTCGCATCAGCTACAGATGAACCGATCGGGTGAGAGTCACCCGATCGGTTGGAATTTTGCTCGAAAAGACAGAGAACAGGCCCCCGCTGAACCGGTCTGTGAACCGGTCGGGTGACTTCCACATGAGCTCCGGCTGAGACCGGGTGGTGCACGCGTACATCACCCGATCGGTTGGAGATGACCAACCGACCGGGTGAGGGGCTGAAAGATGTATTCTTTGATGTTTGACCCCCTGGATCACGCGTGACTCCTCCCGTTGCCCCGGGGACTTGAGATATCGTCGTTAAACGTCCCCTACGCGGCCAATCTCCTGCAAACATGGAGAAACGAAGAAAAAGTGAAAGAAAACGAGAAAATACGAGAAAACAAATAAAAGACGACGGAAAACATGGAGAAACACAAAAGAAAACGTGTGTGAATATATGAAACATAAACGCACGTCAAAATCCCCCAAGCTGAACTCTTCCTCGTCCTCGAGGAAGACGAGTGAGAGTAGGAGCTCGGAGGGGAAAAATAGAGAGAAAGAGAGAAAAAGAAAACTCTAAATCCTTGATCGTCCGTCAGAGCCAACAAAATCAAAAACGACACACCATGCAAGCAAACGTCAAATCACATCACTAAACCTAGGAAAACGAGTCCCAATAAGTGTCGCGGGCTCACGCGGTGAAGCGCGAGTGAGTGCGGTCGTGTGCTAGCAAATGGTGTCGCTTTCTACAATGTGCTATGAGCTCATATACGCAAATCCAGGAAATGACCCAAATACCGATTCGAATTTGAAATTGCGGTGAATATTAGTTCGAGCATGCATGAGAAGAGTATAAGAAGTGAAACGTATCATGCGTCGGGGACTCCACAACTAGGGTTAAGGAAATCACGCCACTATAGCCTAGATACTAGCTAAAAAGTTCCTAAGCCAAGTGTTTTCGAAAACGATGGGGGTTGAGATGATGTGGAGTAGAACACTCGGTGCAAATTCTCGCCTTCCCTTTATTCTCGGTAGGTAGGAAAAATATTCACACTAGATATTTTATTTTATTTTATTTTTTTGGGTTTTGGGTATTTGTATTTTTTTTGGCTTTTTGGCTATATAAAACATTTCTTTTCTCTTTTTTTTTGGATTTTTGGGGTTTTGGCTATACACATGTGTACTCTCCCAAGTGGGAGAACGGTACACGACGAGGGGATTTGCACCAATTAAAACAAAAAAGAAGTCGACATCTAAACACTTGGGCAAAGGAAACTATTCTCGCTAAATAGAGCATAGGCTAAATGGGTTATCCTAGTCCTTAATTGTTGAATCCCGACGCATGCGAATTGAGATATACGATATAAATATAGCATGCATATAGTAGAATCAAATACCGCATATTCAAATCGAAGCATGATAATCTAGGGGTCATTCCTGGACATGTATATAAAATAAAATCACAAAGTAGAAGCATACCAAATAGCTAGGCACGACGCACGACTCACAAAAAGCTAAGTGGACCCACGATGCGTGAAATGCAAGAGGACTCGAAATCCTAGGGTTAGTGAGTGTGATTATCGATGCCATGCTAGGTGTGTGTGACTTTGAGGCGATTCATCATAGGATTCATATCTAGGAGAAAGAGATAAAAAGAAGAGAAGAGAGAAAAAAGAAGAAAAAATAAAATAAAAAAAACACGATGAAAACGACACAAAAACGAAAAAGAAGGACTCAAATGACGCACCCAGTGCGACTCCACCAAGCTGAAGTTTGCATTGCCCTCAATGCAATTTGAGTGAGTACGGGAGGGCAATGAAGATGGGGGGATACGCACCGACACAAAAAGAAATGAAAACGAGGAAAACACAGAGATGAAACTGAAAATAAAGAAAGATCAAAATCAAAATAAAACGACACGAAAATAGAAATAAAACCACACGACACGACACTCGAAAGGGGAAAAACAAGCACACACACAAAAATACGGAAAACAACAAAACACGACAGCACACCAAAATAGACGTCCCCCAAGCTAGACATGACAGTGCTAGCGAACAAAATGTGACCGTGAAATGCAGAGATATGCAGGGGGAGTCAAAAACAAACAAGGTGAAATCAGAAAGCAGAAGAAGGTGAGTCCTCGTCCTCCTCGGAAGAGGGTGTGGCTGGGTGGTCGGGGGAGGCTGGGGGTGTGCGGAGAAGTGGGGAATGAGGTGGAGGAATAGGGACAGCGGTGGTGTGAACGATGGAAGGAGTGTCGGTGGAGGTGGGTGGTGGTGGTAGGACGGCGATCAAGGCGGTGGTGAGAGGAATAGAAATGGGGGAAGAAGATGTGGTGGAGACGGTAGTGGGTGGTGGTGGGAGAGATCTGGAGCGCACCGGCAATTTCCTCCGGCGCACGTATGCAGTGATGGAGGAGGAGGGAGGGGGTAGGGTGGGTGCGATGGAAGTGGTTGGGAGGGGGGAAGTGGATACCGGGATGGGAATAGATGAGGGAGGAGAAGAATGTGGTGAGGGAGGTGATGGATGTGGGGATGTGTGGGAGGGTGGAGGAGAAGATCGCCGAGGTGGTGAAGGTGGAGGTGGTGAAGGTGGAGGTGGTCTGTGGATGTGAGTGAGAAGGCGCAGAATGGCGACCACGTTCCTCTCAAGTGCGAGGAAACGTGGGTGAGTGAGAAAAGAGGACGGTGATGGGTCCGAGGAGGCAGAGGACATGGCGAGCTCACGAAGGGCAACGACCTCCCTTTCAAGACCAAGACGGGCAGAGACCTGGCGGCGACCAAAAGATGTGGACTGACGTGAGGCAGAAGTGGTGCCGCCAGGTAAGGTAGAAGTGGTGCCGGCAGCGGTGGTCATGCCGGCACATGAGACAAGGCCAGAAATGGCCGCAAAGAGGTGCTCAGACGTGATGGGCCCCGGAGCAGAAACAGGGCGACTCGGGCCAGCCCCTATATCTCCCCGAGACGCAGGGATATCCTGCTCGCCTAAGTGGGCGGCAGGGGACGGTGGTCTGCGTGCGTCTGCGGGAAGGAAAGGAAGGTTCAACCCCGCTAGGAAGTCGGGATCAGGTGGGAAGGTCCAATCTCCCACAAGAGCAATGGTCATGCGAGCGGGGTTGGGGAGAATGGTGTAAGGGGCAGGGGGTGGCCATAATTGAAGATGAAGCGGCCATCGGAGTGGGGTCTAATCATGTGAATGTGCCACAGGACATCAATATCGAGCTGTGAGGGTCCTGCGGCAGTGGGAAGATTATTGGGGATGGGAATATTAAATTGGGGGTAAGCGCAAATGATAGTAATGATGCCCCCACAACAAAACTTCCCCTTACCGGCCCGGCTGATCTCGAGTAGCTTGTAAACAAGCCAATCGCCGCCATGGATGGGGACGGTAGGGGCCCTGAAGCTAATCCCATCATCGTCCCGGACAAAAGGGAAAGTCATGGCCCAAAGGATAAAAAGGTCAGGGATAGTCACGGTGCCAGACTCGTCCCGAGGAAAAAATGCAGATGATATGATCCTGTGGGCCAAACGAAACACGGGATGAATGATGGAGGAGGCCTTGGCCCTTCCTCGGGGATAGTCATGGAGCAGTGTGAGGCGGAACCAGAATTGATCGACGTTAAACTCAGGCGTGTACCCGTAGTGTCGGATGGAGTCATCCCCAAGATTGGGGAAACCAAATATATCGTTAATTGTGTTCAGATTTGTGGTGACACTCCTGTTACACACCCGGAATTTAATGATCGACCCGGACTCCCAAACAAGTGTAGAGAGAAATTCAAGGGTGAGTGCCGGGTAGGATACGGCAGATGCATTAAGAAAGGCCAACCATCCTAAGTTAGTGAAAAGAGATTCGACCTCGGTGTAGACACCGAGATCGACAAGTGTTTGTGTGTGCGGGAACTTAGTAGATAGATGCCCCCGAGCATCGAGCCTACGATAAAAATCCTTGTGCTCCTGGTTCCTAAAGATATACCCATGCGGGCCCAACATTGGGTCCACAGGGGGAATAACATGTGGGGGAGGGCCAAGTGTAAGTGCTCGTGTGCGGGAAGGGGGACGTGTTTGTTTTCGTCTCTTTTGAGACGGTTCCTCCTCCCGCATAATCCCCTTCCCCTTGTCTTTATCCTTAGCCATGCGTGAGTGTGCGTGTATGAATGAGTGCAAAAGGCAATGGATGCACACTAACGTAAGGAAAATGAGCAAGCACAATTTATAGGGCAACAATAGAAATATGAGCTTAGGAGCGAGTGTACCCAAGCGAAATGGCGAAGCTTGATCGTAGATGTTCCCACACTATGCAATGAGAGTGGCGTGGAGCCGCGGCGACCTCTTTCAGCAAGAATTTCCGAAATGGGCGTTGTTTTGGGGGAATTAGGTCAGAAAATCGAAGCGAAGGGAGAGAGAGGGTGAAGATGATGGAAGGATTGATGGAGGAGGTGGAGAGAAGGAGTAATGGAGGAGTAGAGGACGGGGGGAGCGAGAATCGGCCGTTGGGGAGGAGAGGCAGGCGAAACGACGGCGACAATGGTGATCGGGCGAGGGTGAAAACGAACGGGTGGTCGGGGGTTTATATAGGGTTTTAAGTCGAACCGATCGGGTGACTTGTCACCCGATCGGTTGACGGTTAGGTCAAAAATTCTTGCCGAAGGAGTGCTACAGGCGAACCGGTCGGTTGACTTGTCAACCGATCGTTTGGCCGCTCCACTCATTTTCCCGAGAATTGAGGGCTGCTCACCCGGTCGCTTCAACCGATCGCGCTCGAACTCAACCGATCGGTTGGTATTCCCCAAAAATTTCCCGAGAGTTCTCCCCAGCTCACCCGGTCTCTCACCCGGTCTCTTCATTCTTCAACCGATCGGTTCATTTGGGGACAGATTTCGGCTTGTATCTGATACATCCCAACCGATCGGGTGAGAACTCACCCGATCGGTTGAGGCCTTGTTTTCTGCAAAACCCAACAGATTTGTCTAAGTCCCTGAACGGATGTTCTCGTGGCTGATTTTATTTATAAAAATAGATAAAATAAAGTTAAAAAAATAACACTAAAAAGTGGGGAAAAAGTTTAGAACATGGGTTGCCTCCCATGAAGCGCACTTGTTTAACGTCGTTGGCTCGACGCCCGCAAGAGATGTTCACGGTGGTTGATACGGGTGATGCCCGAAGTTCGCCATCTCTTCTTCATCGGAGCTTAAGGCCTTTGGAGTAGTCAGCGGCTGGAGAAAGATTTTCTCGACCACTCTCTCCTTGTTCTTGGGATCCGGGGGCTTCTCTTTCGTATTGGCGCTTACCGCCATCTTCTTAAGGATCCGGACCTCGTCTTGGGTGAGGCCCATGGGTTCTTTCCCCATTTTCCTCGCATGAGGAGCTTTGGGGAACCCGGGAGGGGTCGTTCTTGCTGCACTCGCTTTCCTAGCAGCATCATCGTTCTTGGGGGCGTCTCGGTCTTCTGAATCCTCCAAGTCATCGGGAGGGTTTCTTAAGAGAATCTCTCAGGAGCTCTCTTCAGCAGCTTTTTCTTCTTTTACCTCCAGCAAGTTACACCGAGGGTCATCTGGGGGATCGGGGTACTTCATGGACAACCCCAGATCAAATTCAACTCTTTCTCCGCTGACGTTTAGAGAAAGTTTTCCGTTCTTCACATCAATCAAAACGCCAGCAGTGGCCATGAAAGGCCGTCCCAGGATGATGGGGGTGTGTGCATCTTCAGGCATGTCCATGACTACGAAGTCCACTGGCACATGCACCCCTTTTACATTAACGGGGAGGTCATCCACAATCCCCACCGGATATTTGACCGACCGGTCAGCTAGTTGTAGGGTCATACCGGTGGGCTCCAAATCACCCATTCCTATCCTTCTATACATCGACAAGGGCATCAAACTTACACTCGCTCTGAGATCGACGAGTGCACGATGAATCTTTACTGCCCCGATCGTGCAAGGAATTGAGAAGCTCCCGGGTCTTTGAGTTTCGGCGGATTTGCCCTCTGGATGAGATCGCTACATTCCGCCGTCAGCACTACTTTCTCCTTTCTAGACCCTCTAGTCACCAAATCTTTCAGGAATTTCGCATAGGAGGGGATTGTTTCGATTGCTTCTAGGAAGGGGATTTGCAAGCTCAGGTCCTTGACCATGGCGAAGAACTTGCCATATTTCTCGTCGATTTTGGCCTGAGCTAACCGTTGTGGAAATGGCACAACGGGTCTGAACACTTTCGAGCTCCCTTCCTCGTTCTTCTTCTTCTCTTCTTCAGAGACTCCCTCCGGAGTCATGGGATTTGATGACGAAGCACCGGCGTCGTTTGATTTTTCGATCGGTCGCTCGACGACCAATGGTGCTTCCGGTCTGTTAGGGGGAACTCTAGTAGGAATTTGTGTCCCGCTTCTCAGAACGATAGCGGATACATTTGCGTGCTCGTGCACGAGTGTCGATGTTTGGGTTGCTCCCCTCGGGTTCACCTCCGGTTGTGGCGGCAATTGGTTTTGTGACCTTGAGAGGTTCGCCACTTGTAACCCCAGCTGGGTTACTTGGTCCGTGAGGGCCCGCTGACCCATTTTCAGCTTCTGATTGATCTTCTCCTGGTTGGTTATATATTGAGTCAAGAGAGACTCAACCGGAGAGACGGCCCTCTGTTGGCCATACTGCTGCTGCTGCTGATTCCTGGGGGCGTAAAATTGTTGCTGAGGCTGCTGCTGATATTGTTGCTGCTGAATCTGACTCTGCTGTGGCCTAGCCGGCTGATATGGTTGTTGCTGCGGCTGCTGAGGCGGCGAGGGCTAAAATGGTGGCCGGTAACCAAAGTTAGGGTGGTTCCGGTTGTTTGGATAGTAGGCCGGGTTGGAATTGGTTCTTGGCGGATACGGCGCATTTCCCGTGGGGTTGTAAAATAGTGCGCTCGCCTGGTCCAACGGTGGCGAAACGTCACCACCGTTGAATTCTCCAAAGAATTCGGACTCTACCGCTGAAATCTGCTGCGTACCGGCCCCACCGGCTCCTACCATTAGTGCGGAGATCTGGGTCGAAAGCAAGTCGAACTTGCTTGAAAGTTTGTCGACGTCCTCGACTCTGTGTATACCCCCAGACCTGGGTGTGGCTCTCTCGTCACATCACCGCTCATTGTTGGATGCCATATTTTCTAGAATATGTCCGGCACCTTCCTCGCTCCTAGACATGAAGGAACCCCCAGCCGCGACGTCCATAGAAGATTTCAGGTCATCCCTCAGCCCATTGTAGAACAGATTAATAATCTGCCACTTCAGAAGCTCATGGTGAGGGCATCTTCTTTGCATTTCCGTATATCTCGTCCAAGCTTCATGCAAGGACTCATGGCTGGCCTGGGAGAAGGAGGAGATCTCACTCCTCAACTTCATGGTCTTCCCCGGAGGAAAGAACTTCGTCAGAAAAGCGTTGGAGAGCTTCTCCCAGGTATTGAAAGTGTTGGAGTCCTTCCCCCTAAGCCATTGCTTGGCTTTGTCTCGCAACGAGAAGGGGAACAGCTTCAGACGGATAGCCTCAGTCGTGACACCATTAATCCGGAAGGTGTCACACTTCTCCAAGAAGGAGTCTAGATGCACAATCGGGCTCTCCATGGGTGCACCCGCAAACTGATCCTGCTGGATCCACGTCACCAAAGACGGCTTTAGCTCGAAGCTTTGGGCCGCAATAGATGGAGAACGGATGGCGCAAGTGGACTCGATAGATGGCATCGAGTACTCCAACAGGGACTTGTGAGGCGGGGTGTTCTCCTCCATGGATTCGGGATCCTCTCTTCTTCGCTTCTCGACGGCCAAATGCCTAAGGGTGGTGTTAATCTCTGGATCAACGGGAATCAAGTCGTCGAGACTTCTTGAACTCCTGCGCATGAATAACAACAAACACCCGTGAATCGACAAGTGGGAAAGAAACAGATAAAATAAGAAATAAAAATAAGAAAAATAAAAAGGAAAAAGGAGAATGCTAAAATTATCGCGAGGTAGGGATGGGAGCTAGACACTAGGGTTCAAGAGATCCTGAAATAACAAGCACGTTGCCTCCCCGGCAACGGCGCCATAAACTTGACCGGTGCCCGCCACGTGGCAGGCAAGGGGTTTAAATATTTGTAACCACAAGCGCACGGTGTTGTAGTGTGGCTTGGGGGTCGAACACAGGGAGGCTAGGATATGCTTGTGTCAAGGAGGACCAAAATCACCCCGTGGGCGAGCTAGCCCGAATCGGTTGATGGTTGTCACGATATAGGAATTCAAGGTATGAACAATAAGAAAATAAACCCGGGACCTTGGTTTCCACTCCAACGAGCGACTCTCCCCGATACGACCTACGAGTAGGATAGCGATCGGAATTAGGGTCTAATGGTGAGACGTTGCCTCCGAAAGTGGTACCGGCATCCCATGTGCCCGATATTCCGGTCGGTGCCCAGGATGATACACCGGACTTCCCGGATTCGATCAGTGGGCACTCCCGTGTCCATTAACACTGATCGATTCCGGGAGCACTAAGCTCGCAACGATAACTCCCAACGTCTCATCCTGCCGCTCACGCGTGCTAGGATTCGGCGTCTACGCTAAGGGCGTGAGCAATGGCTAGGGAGTCAACCGCCAAGTTTATTCCCCCTTGGCCCAACGGTCAAAGGCGGTCTTTTTCCCGCCGATGATAATGAAACACCCCGCGTAACCGTTAGAAACCTAATCCCTATCGATTTTCTAACCCTATGGATGCGTCGGGAAGAGCCCCCGAAGGGGTTTCCACCAAAATCCCAGATTTGGGAACTACTCACAAAAATTCATTAAAAAGTGATCTAAATGAAAATGAACCGTTGGAATCATAATCAGACGATAGAATGCGGAAGTAATAGAGTAATTAAGACAATACTAAAATTTGAGAAAGATCCGACAACTTACAAAAGAACAGAAATTACAGCCGTCACAATAGGAGAAAACAGTAAAAACTAGCAGCTCCCCCGTTTCTGGAACCCTAGGGGTTCTATTTATAGACTCTCGCATCACCCGATCGGTTGACAAGTCAACCGATTGGGTGATCCGTTACAGATAACAACAGAAAACGGCGAGCTTTCACCCGGTCATATGAACCGGTCGGGTGAGTTCTTGGAGTGACCGGTTGGATCTTGGCGCCATCGGGTGAAGTGATCGGTTGGGTGCCCGTGTCTTCAGCTCCTCGCATCAGCTACAGATGAACCGATCGGGTGAGAGTCACCCGATCGGTTGGAATTTTGCTCGAAAAGACAGAGAACAGGCCCCCGCTGAACCGGTCTGTGAACCGGTCGGGTGACTTCCACATGAGCTCCGGCTGAGACCGGGTGGTGCACGCGTGCATCACCCGATCGGTTGGAGATGACCAACCGACCGGGTGAGGGGCTGAAAGATGTATTCTTTGACGTTTGACCCCCTGGATCACGCGTGACTCCTCCCGTTGCCCCGGGGACTTGAGATATCGTCGTTAAACGTCCCCTACGCGGCCAATCTCCTGCAAACATGGATAAACGAAGAAAAGTGAAAGAAAACGAGAAAATACGAGAAAACGAATAAAAGACGGTGGAAAAAACGGAGAAACACAAAAGAAAACGTGCGTGAATATATGAAACATAAACGCACGTCAGTAATTGGGGCATATAAGTAGGGGAGATCATTAGCATTGTGCTTTAATTCTTTATGATTTACATAATGTGTGTCATCATCAAAAGGGGGGAGATTGTTGAGTATTGGTGTTTCATACCAATCTTATTTTGATGATGATCACAACATTATGTTGTTTCTAATGAATCTCATGTTTTAGTCTCTCAGTTTATTTCAAGGATGTCTTTCTTGGAGACTAATCACTTGATGTAAGGATGGACATCATGTGAAGAAGGGGCCAAAGTTTGGACTTAAGGAGTGCCAAAGCTTGGAGATGGTGGAGAGCATTCAAGGCATCAAGATTGAAGACTTAGACTCCTTGAGAAGCATTGTAATCCATGTAATTTACTTTATTGCTTTCTCTCTCTTTTGAGTCTAGGTTATTGTAATGCCTTGCTAGATGGTTTACTTTTCATGCATATGCATTTAACCATCTTAGTGAACCTTAGAATTATCATAGAATCCAACCCAAATAGGTTCACTCTATCCAAAGACTCATTTGGAGTCTCTGGCTTTCCGTCAGTCGCCTGATGAGGGAAACACAGCCGACTGGGTGATTTCCAGTCGCCTGTAGATCCTTCTACAGTCGCCTGATTTGCACAGCTCAAGTCAACATTTCAATTGACTCAAACTTGAGCTTTACGTACAGTCATCTGCCGATCAGTTTATAGTTGTCTGTATACTTACAGTCGCCTGGGAATTGGCCAACAGTCGCCTGTCTAGCGTAAGTGCAATCACTGTATCTCTCTGTCTTCTCTCCATATTTTACAGTAGTCGACTAATGAAGAATATACGGTCGCCTGATTTCTTGACAGACGACTGTACTATTTACATCAGTCGCCTGTGCGAAGGATTGGAGAAAGAGTGCAGCTCTCTGTTTCGTTCCATCCCCTGAAGTAGTCGTCTGCTGAAGGTTTAACATGCGCCTGTCCTGTTTGTCAGTCGACTGTAATGTCTTCTTCAGTCGACTGTCCTGGCTCAGATTATAGCTGTTGGATATTTTCTAGCCGTTGATCAGTCGACTGTCTTTTGATCAACAGTCGACTGTTCCTGTCGTTTTCACCCAGTTTTTAGCCGTTGCAGATTTGTACATTTGGCTGTTTCTTTGGGTTTTTGGGCTTGATATAGGATTCCTATATATATGAGTGTGCTTCCTTTGCTTAAACTTCTTGATTGATTCTTGATTACTCCTGATTCTATTGAAAATCTCAAGAGATCTTTAAGCCACTCTCAAGCTTCCACATTTCCCTCTTTTGAGCACTCATCTTTCTTCATGCATTGAAGTCCAGCTCAAGTGAAATCATCCAAGTGCTCTCAAGCATATTCCAACACTTGGAGATCCTCTTCCATGCCTTGCATTCATTCATGAGTAAGCATCTCAAGGCATAGGTAAAAATATTTAATTTACTTGGTGTAATTTATTTTCCTATTTCTCTTTGTGGGATTAGGATACTCTCTTTGTGGGAGTTTCTCTCTTTGTGGGAGGTTATCTCTTTGTGGGACTAGGGAATTCTCTTTGTGGGAATTAACTCTCTTTGTGGGAGTTCTAGTGTCCTAGTGTAGGCGTAACCCTAATTCTCTGAGTGGGAGTTAGTGATTCTCTGTGTGGGAGTCTTGATCCTCGCGTAGGATTGGTTGGGTCCTTGTGTAGGGCATAAATCCTCTGTGTGGGGTATCTCCTTGTGAGATTTGTATTCACTTCTCTGTGTGGGATTATAGTGAATATTGGTGTGGCTAGATGTACCCAAGTTTGGGGAACCAGGGTAAAACTTTGTGTTTGCGTTTGGATTGATTGTGACTTTTAATTCCTCTTGCATTTATAATTCCGCATTTGCCAGTTAAATTTTAATTGGACAATTTTATTGCCATTACACTATTCACCCCCCTCTAGTGTGTGTTGTTAGTATTGCAAGGGTTAGACGATCCCCTACAAAATCTATGTTCGTCCTACGTCGGACGGACTACATATGGAAAACAAGCACAGCGGAAAAATATTAAACATGCTAAACATTTTAGCAAACCCTAAGGCGAGCAAGAACCTCACCAAGATCTATGCCAACTTGGGGTGGATCTGACCACCCCAAGAAGGATCTAGCCTACTGCGACATTATAAAAATTATACTAAAAAGCTACTAATTCACATACCCGGAATCTTGGCCTTGGGACATGCAAGATGTACCGCACCACCTTCTTTCGCTCCTCGTAGCCAAGCCGCCTTGCGCCCTCGAACCGAACTACCCGATCCGCCTCTAAGCCGATCTACCCAGGCCACATCCGAGCCGATCACTTGCCGAAAAAAGTTTCACTTGAGCAGACCCGCGTCAAAGACGTCTGGATCAAATCCAAACCTCCTTGTAGTCTTGCTAGAACCCGACGGGAGGATAGGAAGAAAAGAGGAGAGGAATTTTTAAGCTTATGATCGAGCATGCTCAAAAGTCAGGAGCTTCTCGAATCATTCACTTGAGGCATTTTTCAACGAAAAGAGAGCACCCCTATTTATATAGGGAGTCGGCTACTCCCTTTTCGTCACGAGTAATGTGGGACAAAAATAAAATTGGGTAATGTGGTTGATTTCATTAGAAGTCCAAACTTCTAAAATCAACCATAAATCCATTTATGAGTTTCGACTTTCAAACAACCTGTCAAATCAAAGATCTCGAGACAATGAACGCATAGGAAAAAACGGCATCCCATTCTGATATCATTTGACCCCTAAAATGTCGAAAATAGACTTCCAAATCCCATTTTCGCAAAAAAAACAACACAAACGGGGTCAGATCGCGCCACGTGGTGCGCTCAGAGCATGCCACGTGGCGCGCGCTCAGAGAATGCCATGTGGCACGTGCACAGCAGCCCCCTCCTGGTGGGTCTGACCCGCCAGGTGCGAGTCAGACCCGCAAGCCCACTAAGGGCCATTCCTTAGCTATTTTTACGTTTCTGGGCTCGTTTGAGCTCCGATTTGGACGCGGTTTCTTCCTGTGGAATTCTCAGAAAGTCCCCTTAGTTCCCATGCATCTAAGTCAATTTAATACCAAGTATTAATATGTCCCAAATACTAAACTCTTTAGCTTTTACGTTCACAACTTACTTGTGAACCAAATCACTCTGTTGCATCAAATGCATTCCTCTTAACATTCTTCCTATTACTAAGACGTGAATACTACTCGGTGTGAGACCCTACAGCCTGACCCTACTATAGGTTGGGGCTCGAAACCCCTATACGACGGTAACCACGAGCAGCAGACGTTGTCCCTGTTTCAGAATCATACTTACGTGATCGACCCAATGACAAACGTGTCGTTGGGATCACTCTGAATGTGTCAGTGATGAATTCCACAGTTTTAGTCCCTTCGTCAAGACTGTGTCTCTGCATGACATAGGGTATGGTTTACCGTCAACCCCACTAGCCAGCATTGGTCAGTATACAGCAGTCTTTGTTGTATTCACGTTGTACATCCTACAACGTACCCCGGCCGAGGATTAACACAAAGACCGTACTGATCCAGTGACACTAACTTCCCTTTAACGAAAGAGACGAATCTCATCTTAGTCATCTAATTTCCTCGTGAGCTTCAGGTGTCACCCAACCTAATATTTTTCAGCAGGCCAAGCCTCGAAGCTAGATCACAGATCTAAGTAACACTATCCATTCACAGGTTCGTATTGATGACTTCAGGTCTTAAGGACCAGCTTGCCTATCATCACCCTAGAGTTATAATTGACAGTCTAGTTAAAGCTTAACCATTTAATAACTCTAAGTGGGTCTTTCAGTGAACTCATTCTCAAATGAGCACATGTGTCTTGTCCTCGACATCGCCAAGTCAAATGACTATAAGATCATCATTACCCTAAGGTAAGACAAAAACACAATGGTCTAACCGATGTGTCGATATCCTATTCTTGACACATCTATGACCATGAACCGTTTAAGACTTAAGTTTCTAGTCGGTCATTAACTTTTCATAATCGAGATCTATATCTAGATACGTAATGACCTGACTATAAGTCTAAGGAAATTATCTAAGTATATCATTCTACGAATTCAAACTTAGGATAATTAATACCATATAATAATTAGAGCGAGATGGTTATCTTAGGATAAATACCTTAAGGGCATACGTCTTCTTACAGGTCAGACCAAGCTACCCAAACCAGGGATGATCTAAAATCCGGGGCAGTCTACGTGATGTGCCCCCGATATACGCCTTGACGGCCCAACCCCAAGAGATCCAAGATAGGCTACGCACTACGCCCCCGAAAGGTCGCCTAAGGGTATGTATCTGTTGCATTAAATGCGAGGATATGTAATGATGCCTACGGGCTGCCCCCCTCCCCAGCTCGTTCCTGAGCCGACAAAAGTACCCTAGAAAAGGGCACCGCCGATCTAACTGCACCATCCTTCCGAAAAAGTATATACTCAACATTCTGCCTTTTCTCGACAACAAAGCTTGCCCACACTGAATGTTGGGGGCATACAAAGGAAATGATGACGTACAAGGAAGACGTACGAGGCAAAGGGCTTAGAGAGGCAACCAAAGAAAAAGCAAAGACAATAAACGCATACGATCAATTTTTCTTCGTATTTACAGTCTCCACAAAAAAGTCATCCGACTTGATAACAACAAAACAACAACATCAAACTAAGTATGGCCCCAAGACTGGCCTTATATTAGCACCCCCCAAACTATGAAGCCTCCACTCGGTCGCCACCTCCGTGGGCCTGAGTATCCGCCTGTTCCTCGCTGGCCGGAGCCCCCGTCTCTTGCCACCAGCTGGGATGGAAGCCTCTCCCTTGTTGTCAGAGACCGTCGACAACCTGGAAAATTCAATCTCCCGGTTGGGGTAATGCTTCCCCAATCCCTTCTTAATTCTCTTAAAGTCCGCCTACAGGCCCTCCTTGAAACCCTCTGACCTGGTCTCCATCAGAGTGGGGATGAACTCATGGAGCTGAAACTGGCAGACGGCCTCCGTCTTGATCGCCTCAAGGTCGATCTTCTCCAGCTCTGCTACACTCCTCTCAAGGTCGATGGCTCGCTTAGCACCGGCCTCCCTCTCCGGGTCAGGAAGTTCTCAGCAGCGACCCTCTGGGCCTCTTCGTTCTTGGCCTTTTGCTCCACCTCCTCCTTAATCTTCTCCAGCTCGGAGATCGTCACCTTCTGGATGGCGTAATACTTTCGGATTTTCGTCAACCTATCCTCTAGGACCTTCTGCTTCTTCTCGACTTCCTTCTTCATGGACTCGAGCTCGGCCGCCTTCCTGCCAAGAGCCGCCTCGGCCTTGTTCGTCACCGCAGAGTGACGTTAAAGGGACAACAAAGCTGCAACCATCTACAGAAGGAACAAGAGGCATGAGCACACCTAAAAGAAGAGTAGAGCAGTACATTGAATAAATAAAGCGGTGAACCTGCATGTTGTGACAGACGGCTATGTCACAGAGCGACTCAGCATCGATGTTTGCCAAGGACTCTCGGTCCCTGGACAGTGTGATGTTCTCGGCCAGGCGGACTGCTACCCCAGCCTCGTCAAAGACCGATTCATAGATGCCCACCGGGTAGATCGGCGCGACGATCTTCTCTGCCGAGAGAGCGAGGATCTCTGCCTTCTTCGATTTGAAAGTCGCCAGCTCCGCCTCACAGCTCGGGTGGCCCAGCTTCCCTAGCCCAGACGATGGACATCCGAAGGGCCAGCACTCAACGGCCACCGCCCGGCTGGTCTGGGCCGACCTAGCCAGAGAACTTAGATGTACCGTCAAAAGGATGGGGATCGCAGCGATCGCGGTGACCGGCAGAGCCTGGGACACGACAACCGTCAGATCGGCAGCCTGCACCTTGACTGGTCGAGGTCAATGGGGTGGTCCGATGTTGTTTTGCTCGAACGAGGGTGAAGAGCGACAGGCACTGGCTCCTTCCTCTCCTTCTTGCTCTTCTCCTCCTTCTCGGCCCGAGCGGTGGTCGGCCCTTCCTTATTCCTCTTCTGACTGACCTTCATCGACCCGTTAGCTGCCTACTCCTTGGCCACCGCTTCCCTGACCATCTTCTTCATCACATCCCTTGAAAGACTCATGGGCGCACCTGCAAAAAGACAATAGATTAGGGTGAGCATATCAAGAGTGGATCACAAAGCTCGGAATACCTTCAAGCCAGACGTGCTTGGTGATCTGCTCATCCACGACCAGGTCATGTAAGCCCCTGCTTTCCTTGGGGATTTCCTTCAGGATCTTGGCATTCTCTTGGTCGTTCGCCCCAAGGACCACTTTATTGTTCACTAAGGGATTCAACGTCCCCCAGTTCGACCTCAAAACTAGGTCCTCTAGCATCGAGACAAAGACGAACCTCTCCTTCTAGTCTCTTATCTTGTCCGGTAGATTGAGAACAAGAGGCCGACCCATCCTTGCACAGACGTAGTAGTACGCCCCCTTGCGCTTCGCCTCGAAGAAATATTGGAATAGCGGCAAGGTCGGACTTATGCCACTACCAGAGCAAAGGACGAGGAAGCTGACTATGGAGCTAATGGAGTTAGGCATCAGTTGGAAGAGGGGGAGTTCGAGGAAATGTAGGACAAAGAGGAGAAAGGGGTGGAGTGGGAACCGGAGCCCAAGGGAAAAGGTCGGGTAGTAAACCTCGACCTCGTTATCCCTCGGCGAGCAAAACCGCTTGGTGTACTCTGGAAGGCGAACAGTGTAGGGTGGACTGATATACTTGGAACGAATAAGGGATGAAGGAGGTCGGCGTGTGTGACATTATGGCCAGAATCTCCGCTGGGATCTCCATTGAATCTTCGTCGCCCCCTGAACCTTAACGGCTGACCTAGGCCATTTCCCTTTCGTGGGGTCCCTATAGACCGCTGACATCGAGGTGATGGTAACCTCGACGGCTGGTTCGTCCACCCGCTCCTTTGGCCAAGACACCTCCGGCTCCTCCGACCCTACATCGCTGCCACTCTCGAACTTGCCAAACCACCCCTCGACATATGAATTGGAAGCGGAAGAAGGGGATGAAGCCATGTGAAAGATCGAGGGAATACCTAGAAAATGAAAGGATGGACAAAGCTGCGATGACAATGAAGTTACGACGGCGTGACGTCGGTGGTGGAAGCTCTCAGCACCAACGGAGGGAAGCAAAATTTCGAAAATAGATGCAGACAACTCCCTCACGAGGCCCCCCAATCTCTTTTTATACGAAGAAGAGGTTGATCTCTATCGTTGGAGGCGAGCCACGTGGCATGATCTGGGCGAGTCTGGTGCCTCGACTTCCCCCCACGATTATATCAGTCACGCATCACGCTCCAAATGGTCGGATGCATCGATTCTCCCTCGTCCCCAAATCGTCAAGATAACCTAAAAGATTTGGCGGTCAATTCACATTAAATGCCGCCGACCAGCCCACATCCAATGGGGGTCCGACACGTCATCCGAGCTAAGCCAGGCTTGCTGTTTCGAGCTCGAATGACTGGGAAATTTGTTACGGTATTAAGGCCAGCCTAGAGAATAAAGACCCAAATAAGTTGAAGTCCAAGCGAACAGCTCTCTGACTAGTTGGAATGAGAACAAGCCCAAATGGGATGCTCGCCTCGTCACTGGAAAGCTCACCTTGCCGATCGGGAAGGTCGCCGACAAAGTCAAGAGAAGAGCTCGACAACTGGTCGAGCGAGAGGCTCGCCAGCCTAGCATAGAGAAAGCTCACCTACTCACCGAACGAGAAGGATGGACGGAGAAAGACTTGGGATGTCGAGCTTGGCTGTCACGACCCGCTTCCCTAAAATGGAGGCGAGACGTGAAAAGGTCCGCACGAGAGTGGAGCTGTGAAGCCCCAAACCCGATAAGCGTCCACGATACATAAACAGGTCCCTGTAACCACAACGGAATAAAAATAATAACACAAGGAGAGACTGAAATAAAAATCTCACATCTCATAATTTGTCCAACAACAAAAGAAGTCCAACATCCAGAAAAGCCACCAGGCTAAAAGAAAAGAGTCCAAGGCCCAGAACAAGGCCAACAAAAGCAACAACGACATAACAAAGTATAGGTGCTACGCACCGATAACAAACAACTGTTTAACAAAAGTAAAACACAACGAAGACACTAGGACTGGTCCCCAGTGTCCATGTACTCCCCGTCAAACACAAGCTCGGGCTCGGCGTCAGCAAACACCTCGTCCTCAACGAGGTACTCGGGCTCAGGATCTAACATGTGTCACGCAAAAGAGTAAGGGGGCACATGTCAGCAAGTCTAAAAAGACTTGGGCAAGGAAACTGAAAGTGAGGCATCTAGCAACCTAGCAGTTTAGTATGCATGACATGGCAGTTATAACATGTGTGCACAATTAAAACATGGCAAGACAATTTGTACAAGAGAACAATCATCGGGACAAGACAAGAGTAGCCAAGCTACTATCAATTCAATACATTCACATTTTGTAGGTGTTTACGCCCTTCGCTGAATGGCTAGCATTGCAGACCGATCGGCACTAAACACCAATCACATTTCACGGTTGTTTTGTAGATGTTTGCGCCCTTCGCTGAATGGCTAACATGTCAGTCCGATCGGCCCCAAACACTACCCCACCCCAAAAGAGTTTACGCCTTACAACTGCAGTTGTTGATCAAACAGACTCCCAGTTGAATGGCCGCTTAACCCTCACCCCCTATACCCAAACGTAATGGAGCCTGGGGTCCCCGCACATTGAGCTCAGCTAGTGAGCCTGAGGTTTGCCCCGCACATTGAGCTCGCATTCCTATTTCACATTTCGATATCGAGCGTTGGGGTTTCCAACTCATTATGCTCGCTTCTGGTCACGAGCCAGGAAACACACAATTCGGGCATTGGCTATCAACCAACACATGGCCCGCTTCTGGAACACGAGCCAGGAACACATGGAATGTAGCAAAGCTACGCAATCACTGAAATGCATGAAGGGTGCAATGACATGACAATTAACTTGCGTACCGATAATGGAAAGTAAACGTGACATGATAGTTGTGCAACATGCTAAATGTCGGAATTAGCTTCGTTGTCAAGCTAATTCCCCAATTTGCGCCTAGGCGAGTATCATTTCGTCGCCTAGTCTCTTTTACGCCTACAACAAGAAAATGGCCTAAAACATGGCCTAAACCCTAAGTGGCAAGTTTCACTTGCCTAGCACCGAGGATGACGACCACTTCGTCACACGGATGCTATCTACGGGGGAAATCGCTGTTATGGGGGAAACAAACACCAAACACATGAAATTAATTAGGGTTTTCATAAAATTACAAATAGGTTAAGAAAACAACGGTAGAACGATTTCTTACCAAGAGGAGACGGAAGAAACACTCCGGGGAACCCTAGGATCAAATCTGGAGAAGATTGGAGAAGATTGGGGAAACTAGGGTTTTGGGGGATTTGGGGATTTGATGGGTTTTGGTGAGATTTTGGGGAAGATGAGAGGTAGATAGAGTGATTGGATGGTTTGGATGATGATTCTAGGGCTTGGAATGGAGAAATGGAGCTTGGAGGAAGATGGGGGCTGAAGGGGGAAGATTTTAGGGTTTTGGGTCGTGTTGGAGAAGAAGAAGTCGTTTGGGTTGGGTATAAATAGGTTGGGCTGGCGGCTGCCCAGAAATTAGGGTTTTAACACTGGTTAGTCGGTCAAAGAGCAACCACTGACCGACTAGTTTGGTAACTAGTCGGTCGGTCGACCAACGCATACCGACTAAGTGCAAACAGTAAGTCCTGAACGAAAATAGGATCCTAGAGTTAGTCGGTCCATGAACAAGTACTGACCGACTAGTTTAGCATCTAGTCGGTCGATGAACGTTCTTAGACCGACTAAGAGTAAACAGTAACTCCTGAGAAATTTAGAAAGCTAACTAGTCGGTCCAAGAAGGATTGCCGACCGACTGGATCGTCATCTAGTCGGTCGATGCCCCTTCTTACACCGGCTAATGAGCACCAAAAGTTCTGATACGGAGCGCGGGGCCCGGGATCGATTCCTAAGACTCCTAGGCTTAATCTAATAGTAAGATACGACCGTTATGAAGCCCGTCACGAATGACACACTTCGAAATCGACGATCCTAAGGGAGAAATGAGAAAATACGACGAATCGATCGAAAATGAAAGTTACGGAGACGAAAACCACACAAGAGGAGAAAATCCATGGAAACATATATTATATTATATTAAATCCAGATACACGAAAAGCGGTCGTTACATCCTACCCACCTTAGAATAAAGTCCGTCCTCGGACTTTCTAACTATAGCTATATCTAGTCGCCCTAGTAACTACCCTCAATCAATACCGCATCAACATTTCAACCAAGTACATTCATTTCAAGTGCGTATATATATATATATATATATATATATATATATATACTCTAGGTGGTCAATCATTAATACCACGGAAGTAAATATATATATACGCGCACATAGTACACTTACACTTGATCATAATCATACAACTCCATTCACGTATTCAAATCATTCATATAGGCAAGTATATTCCATATAACTATAAAGCACTTATTACACACTATATGAAATAACCAAGTCTCTTTTACTTATATGAAAATAATTTCACACTAGGAAATACCATCGGAATCTACACGTATAGTTAACTACCTATGGACAAGACAATAATAGTACACTAGTCCCTATATCTCCTAGTATGCGCCAAACAACCAACATGCGAAATCACACCCTGCGATTGTTAAAACAAGCTCACTAGACCTAATATACATCCACAATCATTATAATTTCACAATTTTTAGTCATTCAAATGCATGCACACATTTCATCATATTATCACTCCATATATAGTCCTATAGCTATAATCACGACACACCACACATACCACAGTCACCAATTCCTATAACTATCACATACTTACCCGTGCATGGTGCACACCCACACACGCTATTATTTTATTCATATATACACCAATGTACATAGAGTGTACCCACTCAAGCTTGAGTGAGACTCAAAATCATAGCGGAATAATTCCATATACGTAACATAGAATCCATACATATGCCAATACTAGCTAATGCATACACGTCTACCAACATAACCACATACATATCTAAATGTCAAACACCCTTAATATCTAACCAGGTAATATCACACATTTCAATCACTTCATATACCATGATATTATTACAAACATCAGCACACCTATATTTACAATACTCTCCCTAATAAAAGTATTTACCTATAGTCACACCCCAGCATCAGATATATATTCATACCATATCCATCCACTTATAATTGGCACACCAATACACTTACTTCATCCATTAGTCAAGATGTGCAATAGCCGTGTATACCTCATGGTATACACGCATACGACATCCAAATAGCAAGCAATACCAATCAAAATTATATTTCTACTACCATATATATATCACATATATACTCACGCAGCAATTTCATAACTACTCACGCCTACGCACAATATGTAACTACGTACGAGCACACTCTCACGCGTACAACACATAGGTAGCACAAAAGGCCTACCCACTTTAACTATACGCACACCCATTACACAAACAGTTTCACCAATCATATTATTTCAACCATCATAAGTATCCCCAACTACATACACTCTATTCAGACGTTCAAACACAGAATCTTGCATACATAGACGCCTCCATAGTGGTATAGCCATCCTCGCACATATCCATAAATATTAACACATTTACAATTTCATAACATCATGAATAACCCTGAGTATGTATATATCACGCAATAGGCACACATTGACATGCTATAAGGGGGGGTACACTCTTCAAGCCTACATATTCAACTTAGGCACATGCGCTACGACAACATCACCAAAAGTCTAAGGACCCACTACTAACTGACGCGACGTAAATAACAGCGAACACTAGTGGAATAACTAGGCAGAAGGAAGGAAACCAAGATTAGATGGCGCAACGAAACAAGAGTGTAAAAATGGGTTCAGGTAGGGCGAGGACAAGGAGGCAAAGGGATCAAGTGGAACGGAGGTATAATTGTGGATGTTTAGGCGGGGGAAAAGATGTAAACATTACTCCCATAAGTTTTCAGAAATGATATGTGAAGAGCGAAAGTCAAAGACACTAAAAGTATAAAACAGTCATATTTTGAAAAGTCGGAATTCCCTTCCGAAAAAAACGATATTTGAAGATCGATAAAATCAGTCGTTAGAAATAAGTTTGCGTTGAATGCACATATTAAGGGGAATTGGTTTATTGGTTTAACGGAAATCATTATGAAGGGAAGTAGGGCGTTCATACGCACATTAAGGACGTAGTTTTAGAAAGTATCATGCGGCAGTGATTTAACAATGTTGGCAAAATTTTGAAACGAAATTAAATTAACGAAAGAATTTTAAACCCATGCCAAATACTTACAAAGTCTTTAAGCCAGGAAAAGCTCAAATAGTTAATTAACACTGACCCATCTTTTAGTGTATCCAGGATTCGCCAATAGAAATCGTTTTACACAAAGCTATTAACATACGGGCTAACGAGCCTAACACGGATACATGTAAACATTCAAAATTCGATTTAGTTTAGAACTTATTCCGAAAGCAGGTATGGTGAACGGAAAACTTAGTAGTAGGATTGTCAAAATTGTAATAAGCCTTTAAACCACATTATGCAAGGTTAGATCGTGAGAAAGTTATGAAAACGTAATTTTCCAAAAATGGTAATAGAGAAAATGTTGAACATATCCTTGGTTGGTTGAAAGCTGAAATCATGTGTAACTTGAAAAGTATATTAAAGGAAACGCGAGGAGTCAATTGTATGGCATAAGTAAGATAAGGAAATTTTATAAATCGAATTGGGCAAAAATAAAGATACAGTTCGGAATAAAATTTATATAAGAGGGGACAAGGTATTTTCATGGGTACGGAAGGTATAGACTGGCAAAATACAATGGGTTAGTATTCCAAATTTTCGACAAAAATTTTAGAGATCCTTAAGTCAACGAAGGAGCATGAAGTATAAATATATAAATATTAAAATCCCGAACGAATTTAAACTTAGGAAAAAGGAAGTCGACGGGATACCTTCAGAGAGGTCAAGATTTGCAACGGAGAGGTCCGAAAATATTTTACGGCAGTAGCTTAATATATTACTTCGGTGAAATTTTGAAATTCGAAGAATGAAATCCGATCAACTATAGTGTGAAAATTTAGGCCCATGCTAAATGCCTACAAGTTTAAAAAAAACTGAAGAGAAATTCCAAATAAATATCTTAAAAAAACTTTTTAGAAGGATCCGGATTTGCCAAATAACTGATTTATACAAGACCTTAAGGTACGAGTTCCATGAACCTAGAACTGATATATGAAAATAATTGAAATCCTACTTATCTTGGAAGATATTCTAAAGTAATCAAATTAGTAGTAAAGCTCTTAAAACCAAAATACGAGGAATATCGGTTAGCAAAAGATACGAGATTAAAAATTTCAACCAATAGACTTCAAAATCTACGAAGGGATTTTAACTCGATCGAATAGGAAGGAATTAAATATTTAAGGAAAAAGGGGCCATCAAGAATTGCTCCTACACGAAGCACCAGGATGAAATGCACATTGATGCACCAGAGTCAAGAGGACTCGTGCCAGAAATGTGCAACCCAGATCACACTCAACAACCAACCCAGCAATCAAATTCCATCCTAGCAGCATAACATATTCAAGCAACCAAACATGTTCAAACAAACAAGACTATCAAAAGGAAGAAGGTAACTAGACTGAGGGTTACCTGCAATAACCCCATCCACAGCCTCAGCCTCAACTACGGCCATCGGGGAAGCCTGCCTCCTCAGCGGAAAAGCCTGCCGAAAAGCCTGTCTCTGTGGGACAAGGGGTACCCTACGACCAGCGGGCCCCGGGGCTCTCTGCTACAACGGCGAGGCAGCAGTAGGTGCCTTCCAAGGCTGCTTCAACCTCGGGCACTCTCTGAGAACATGGGCGGGATCTCCACAGGCAATACATTGCCCCAAGAACTTCCTACACTGTTCCTTCTTATGACCAATCTTGCCACAGCGATGGCACATCTTCCGACTCGGCCCAGCTTCCGGTGCTTGCTGCTGCGGAACTCCATCCGACGCCTTCCGCAGCCGATTTGCATGCCGACAATCTTTCGCCGAATGAGTAGCACCACCACAAACCAAACACTGACCTAGAAAGCTTCTGCATGACCCCTTGAGGTGCCCGATCTTGCCACAGAAGTAGCAAGCCTTCAGAGCAGATCCACCACCAGCGCGGATATGACGTCTTCTAGTCATCTAGCGCCAGAGAAACGGCCAAAATTAGACTCAGAGCCTAATGACTCGGATGCCGAACTTAGTTCATTGGACATTCTAATATTATTACCGCTATTCCAAAAAAAATCGCAGTTACAGAAGGACCTGCATGGGCCACCACTAAAACCTGTCACGACCCGCTTCCCTAAAATGGAGGCGAGACGTGAAAAGGTCCGCACGAGAGTGGAGCTGTGAAGCCCCAAACCCGATAAGCGTCCACGATACATAAACAGGTCCCTGTAACCACAACAGAATAACAATAATAACACAAGGAGAGACTGAAATAAAAATCTCACATCTCATAATTTGTCCAACAACAAAAGAAGTTCAACATCCAGAAAAGCCACCAGGCTAAAAGAAAAGAGTCCAAGGCCCAGAACAAGGCCAACAAAAGCAACAACGACATAACAAAGTATAGGTGCTACACACCGATAACAAACAACTGTTTAACAAAAGTAAAACACAACGAAGACACTAGGACTGGTCCCCAGTGTCCACGTACTCCCCGTCAAACACAAGCTCGGGCTCGGCGTCAGCAAACACCTCGTCCTCAACGAGGTACTCGGGCTCAGGATCTAACATGTGTCACGCAAAAGAGTAAGGGGGCACATGTCAGCAAGTCTAAAAAGACTTGGGCAAGGAAACTGAAAGTGAGGCATCTAGCAACCTAGCAGTTTAGTATGCATGACATGGCAGTTATAACATGTGTGCACAATTAAAACATGGCAAGACAATTTGTACAAGAGAACAATCATCGGGACAAGACAAGAGTAGCCAAGCTACTATCAATTCAATACATTCACATTTTGTAGGTGTTTACGCCCTTCGCTGAATGGCTAGCATTGCAGACCGATCGGCACTAAACACCAATCACATTTCACGGTTGTTTTGTAGATGTTTGCGCCCTTCGCTGAATGGCTAGCATGTCAGTCTGATCGGCCCCAAACACTACCCCACCCCAAAAGAGTTTACGCCTTACAACTGCAGTTGTTGATCAAACAGACTCCCAGTTGAATGGCCGCTTAACCCTCACCCCCTATACCCAAACGTAATGGAGCCTGGGGTCCCCGCACATTGAGCTCAGCTAGTGAGCCTGAGTTTTGCCCCGCACATTGAGCTCGCATTCCTATTTCACATTTCGATATCGAGCGTTGGGGTTTCCAACTCATTATGCTCGCTTCTGGTCACGAGCCAGGAAACACACAATTCGGGCATTGGCTATCAACCAACACATGGCCCGCTTCTGGAACACGAGCCAGGAACACATGCAATGTAGCAAAGCTACGCAATCACTAAAATGCATGAAGGGTGCAATGACATGACAATTAACTTGCGTACCGATAATGGAAAGTAAACGTGACATGATAGTTGTGCAACATGCTAAATGTCGAAATTAGCTTCGTTGTCAAGCTAATTCCCCAATTTGCGCCTAGGCGAGTATCATTTCGTCGCCTAGTCTCTTTTACGCCTACAACAAGAAAATGGCCTAAAACATGGCCTAAACCCTAAGTGGCAAGTTTCACTTGCCTAGCACCGGGGATGACGACCACTTCGTCACACGGATGCTATCTACGTGGTAAATCGCTGTTATGGGGGAAACAAACACCAAACACATGAAATTAATTAGGGTTTTCATAAAATTACAAATAGGTTAAGAAAACAACGGTAGAACGATTTCTTACCAAGAGGAGACGGAAGAAACACTCCGGGGAACCCTAGGATCAAATCTGGAGAAGATTGGAGAAGATTGGGGAAACTAGGGTTTTGGGGGATTTGGGGATTTGATGGGTTTTGGTGAGATTTTGGGGAAGATGAGAGGTAGATAGAGTGATTGGATGGTTTGGATGATGATTCTATGGCTTGGAATGGAGAAATGGAGCTTGGAGGAAGATGGGGGCTGAAGGGGGAAGATTTTAGGGTTTTTGGGTCGTGTTGGAGAAGAAGAAGTCATTTGGGTTGGGTATAAATAGGTTGGGCTGGCGGCTGCCCAGAAATTAGGGTTTTAACACTGGTTAGTCGGTCAAAGAGCAACCACTGACCGACTAGTTTGGTAACTAGTCGGTCGGTCGACCAACGCAGACCGACTAAGTGCAAACAGTAAGTCCTGAACGAAAATAGGATCCTAGAGTTAGTCGGTCCATGAACAAGTACTGACCGACTAGTTTAGCATCTAGTCGGTCGATGAACGTTCTTAGACCGACTAAGAGTAAACAGTAACTCCTGAGAAATTTAGAAAGCTAACTAGTCGGTCCAAGAAGGATTGCCGACCGACTGGATCGTCATCTAGTCGGTCGATGCCCCTTCTTACACCGGCTAATGAGCACCAAAAGTTCCGATACGGAGCGCGGGGCCCCAGGATCGATTCCTAAGACTCCTAGGCTTGATCTAATAGTAAGATACGACCGTTATGAAGCCCGTCACGAATGACACACTTCGAAATCGACGATCCTAAGGGAGAAATGAGAAAATACGACGAATCGATCGAAAATGAAAGTTACGGAGACGAAAACCACACAAGAGGAGAAAATCCATGGAAACATATATTATATTATATTAAATCCAGATACATGAAAAGCGGTCGTTACATTGGCTCTCTCGAAGGCGACCTAGCAAGGACAAATATCTCTGACATGGTGACATAAGACCACCTACGCCTCCAATTAATGCCAGAGGTTAAAGACGAGAACTGATGGTCATGATAGAAATTGAATTCCACCCCTAAGTAATTTTGATGATGAGCACACCAAATGAATGCGTAATGTACTAACTACACTACACTTTAAGTATACAGATTTTGTGAAGCTCTACTAATACTCCAAGAAGCACGCATCAATACTCCACGACAAAGACGAACATGGCTAAACTCAAGTGATGAAGCTCAAGCTCAACCAAATCAAGAAGCTCAAAGAGAAGCTCATCTTCACTTCATCAAGTTGACTAAACTGCCAAAGACATGTTCAGAGTCTAGTGTGAGTGTGTCGTGTCTTTTAGGATATTTGTCAAAGCCATATCAAATAGACAACACACACACAAAAATGATTTCGAAACAATTTTTTAACTACATTCAAAAAATAATTTTCAAGAGCTTTTCTAGTCACTTCATAATTCTCGTAGTGAAACTCCACGCACCCTGGAGTTAACTACCCTTTTGACTAGAACAACAGGAAAAACTCCTCTGGGAGTCGACTACCAAAAGTAGGGAGTCGACTACCTGTCAGGGATGAAAATTTCCTAGACTCCTCTGGGAGTCGACTACCTATATAGGGAGTCGACTACCTGCTGGAAATTTTCAGACGTTTTGAATTTGAATTTTAAAATCTTTTGAGCAATTTACTCCGAAATTTTTGGGACAAAAGTCAAACGAAATTCAAAATTCAAATCCCAGTTTTTCCCTATAAATAGAGCTTAATTATTTTGTGAAAAATACAAGATTATTGAAAATCAAAATTCGTAAAAGCTCTCGTGAATCAAAGCTCTCTCATTTCTTCTCTAGCCAATTTTAATTTCAGTTTTTGATCTTGCAATATTTTTCCAATTCTTTTGAAGATCATATTATTATTTTGTTGGCTAAACTGTTTTTCAAAATCCTCTCTATTATTTCTCTTTAATTTTATTTGAAGGATTTTTGAAAAAGCTCTAGATCACAAAGAACGTATCTCGTATCTTTGTGTGATCTAGATTATCATTCTATTAAGCCACTACACAATTGTCTATCTTTTGATTGGCTATAGAATCGGGTGTATTTTCAATCTCTATCATTTATTGTAGAGTATTGAACAAATCTCTTATTGTGTTAATTGTTGGAACACTAGACAAGTCTAGTTGTTGCCAGTTGGAAAGTCCTCGGTTTGTGAGGCAAGGGTAAACCCTAGACAAGTCTAGGCGTTGCGTTCGGAAATCCTGGTCAAGGCTAGGTCATTGGAAATCCTAACAAGTAAAGTTAGGTGCTTGTATTTGCCAAGGCAGATAGTGGAAATCTCGTACCAGATTGGTCGGGGACTAGACGTACCCGGGTTGCGGGGAACCAGGATAAAATCCTTTTGTTTGCGCTTGTTGATCTGTGTTTGATTATCTTTTCATTCTTATCTTTTATTTACAGCAAAGATCAATTTTATCTATACACGCTGAAATTCATATTTATCTTATTTGTCCTAACATATTCTCTGGGAGTCGACTACTGCTCATAAGGAGTCGACTACCTGCTGTGAAATTTCGCTGTGCACTTTAAAATTATATTGTTGATTAAGAACCAAGCGTAGATCACTCTACTTGGTTTCTTAGGCAACGTTAGAAGGAATTTATTTGTGTTAATATCTTTGAGCGAAAAAGTTTTATTATTTGATCAACACTATTCAACCCCCCCTTCTAGTGTTGCTTGCCATCCACAGGATCCAACAGGTCGCTCGTCGTGTCTCCATTAATACACAAATATCTCTGACACACTATGACATCCAATTAATGCCAGCGGTCGTGGTGGTGCGATAATATCTCTGACATCCTCGCCGACCTATCACTTCCTCATTAATGCTCCAGCCGAGCTCCAGCTAAGCAGAAGCGACAGTTGATTAGATGGAGCCCAACTGACTCTCGCCACTATAAATACCCCCCTCTAGCCATCAATGAGTGGGTTGGTTAGTTAAAATCATAAACTCACATTCAATACAACAAGGTCGGATATCGTCCATATATCGGTGCCTTCCACTTAAGCTCGTCGCGCAAAGCCGATCTACTCGACCAGCGTGTCCGACTTGCTTCTAAAAGAGTCATTTGCTGACTTAATTATCGGAGAGGCTACGGGTTGACAGCCAACCCAGCCTTTCTTACGAGCTGTTCTTCCTGTAGGAAGCTTGGCACACTTACCAGACGGTCGGCGACCAATCGACGACCTTGAATCCTTCGCCTACAAAGCACATCCTAAGGCGAATTAGCCTCTTCTACGACCCAACCACTTGTAATCATTATACCCTTGATTCCCCATATACAAATTTCATTGTTGGGCGGACTTGACCCGCAACACTAGTCATGATACTTTTTGATACCATATAAGAATATGACATTTGGTGTCAAATGCACACCTTGCATCCCATTTATATCATGTATATACATAATATTTTGTAAAGAGATTGTTATAAAGGAATAACAACGATAACAAGTAAAAGCTTATTCTTATTGAGTCAAAGTGACTGGTTTCATCTTCTTGTTAGGTTGTTGGAGATCCAAGCTCTTAGGTTGTTGTGATATTGTTCCTTGGCTTAGTCTACATAAGAATTGCAATTTTCTATTATAATATAAATAATATCCTGTAACACAAGAGAAGCTTGGAAGCGGCTTCTTTGCAATATAGATTTTTAGAAAACACATGCTATAGGCTTTTCTAGCTGCACGTTAATTATGAATCTTTTTTTTCCTATTGGACCAAAAGATGAATATTGAGAAATTATTAAGATAAAAATCCCAAAAAAAATAATTATTTACACCCTTTTGGTTACAGTTCCACATTTGTCATGCGTCTCATGGATAACTGGCGATTCAAATATGACAATTTGCAATTAATTTTTACCTGAAATTTGCTAATGTGCCAATTAAGTGCAACAGCCTTTTCATAAGTTTTATGTAGGTTGGATGATCATCAAGTGTTTTGTATTATTATATAGCAATGATTAAATGAAGTTCCTCCAATGCAAGTTGAACATACTCATCTGTAAGAATCATGTACATTGCATAACGTCTGGGTGAAAACTGACTACTTGAATGTACAATTTCACTTGGTTTCTTGATTTCATCCAAGCAGTTATGTTAATTTATTTTCATTCTACAATGCAAGATAATATTTTTGTTATTGCTTTACATATACTAGGTAGCAAGAAGTAGGAGAAGCCCATGGGACTTGGATGTGGCTGATACCATCTTTTAATAAATATGGGCAACTCTTGGTCTTCTTACTATGTGTGGAGCACACAAGGCTTTATGAAAATTCTACAAGAAAGTTTTGAAATCTCAGGGGATGCATATATGTTTCACTCTCATTTCGTATCAGATTTACGGCGTCCTAGTCGGATCGACGTTGTTCGATGTCGGTTCGAGGCTGTTATGACCGTCCGAGGCCGGATCGACACTGGATCATTTTCATCTGTTAGTCGGCGGGGGCGGCTTCACGCCGGCCATGTGTCGGTTTCGGGGAAACGGTGTGGTTCAGATCTGTTAGGCGACGACAAGTCCAGCTTCGGGCCGGCCATGCGTGGATTATGCCCAGAGTTAGCCCATCAGTTGCCGAGGGATGATCTTCAGGCCAGTCCCGTTAGAAAAACAAATTTGGGTTTTTGTTTTAATTATAAACTTTTTTAAATATGTAATCAATGTTATACTTTAATTTTGTTCCAAACGATACAGATCTAAACATATATGATAAATAATAATGAGTTTAGATCTAAAAAAATTGAGCAATGTGTAGAAACTAAAGATCTAGATTAATCATTAAGCAAGACCATGCAAATAATAATCTAGATATATAACATGCGGAATCTTAAATCATTGCATACTCTGATTTAGCGGAAGCGTACCTGAGTCCATCGCTAATAATCTGAAAGATCCTGAAGATAGCACAACGGACGATCTTCCAGAATAGCACGAATCAACGGTTTGGAGAATCCCTTTAGCCGTCTCCTGGTTTCTCTCTTAACGACGGGACGTAGAAAAGACGGCTCAACTTTGTTCGTGTATTCCAGGGACCACGACCGCTAATATTTATAGGCTAGCCTCCATAGCCCTAGGGTTTCCAACTCGGCCCATCAACGAGTTGAAGCCCAATAGTCTCTACACATAAAGGCCCCACAACCGGTTTAACTCATTTAGCCCGTTTAATTAATTAAAACCAGATCACTAATATATTGGGCTCAATACAACAGCGTAGCACTTATATAATTATTCACCGCATATTAGCCCAACGTTGGATTAAGATCCAACTTAGTTGGATAAGTTCCAACAATCTCCCACTTGGGCTATATGCTAAACTTTATAATTATATTTCATAGTGCATACAACCAAATAAGATCTTAACTTGTTGTCATTTCTTTAATGAGTCAAGAACAATCCGGTCCATCAGTTATATTAGCAAGGGATCAAAGAGATCTTCACCGCAGCAATTGCAGCTCGACCCATCAGTGGTCACCGTGCTAATACAAAAGAATGACATGGATTATGAAGTGGATGTGTAGCATGGAAATTACATGTAATGTGATCTAACATGTCTATTTTCAACTGATCCTCATTAACCTTAGTGAGATCATAAACAAACCAAAATCGGAGTGAAGCCGAACTGAAACCAAAAACTTTATTTCTGATCAGAAAATATCCTCAAGCTTAAGCTGGAGACTTAATTTTGTCTACAATATGAACACCCAAAAGAACAAACTCCCACAAAACTGAATGTTCTTAATGAAATGACATCCATATGAGTAGCTAGCTCATAAAAACCTTTTGGATGACATTTCCTTACTATAACGGATCCGTAATTACGTGGTTTGTTCCGATGTGCTCATTAGACAATTATACACTCCTATTATTAATCAACAATCTAGGAACTTGATCTCTGAATATCTAAACTTTGTCGAGTTCCTGTTGTTGCTGGAATATAGAACTACAGACTTCATTGTCACTAAATACATTGTGTGGTGTTTCAACACCATCCCTAATTTGCAGCATAGTGACAAAATATGCAGATATATTTCATGATTTGGATGTCACGTAATATATTATGAAATCTAAAGCCATGTCAGAAGAGACTATATAAAAGGGACCACTTAGATCTCTTCTAGTAAATGGCGCCTAATATAGATTTTCATACATTCTTTGCATGCAATAAATGATCAGAGTCAGTATACCAAAATGATCTCAAACCTTTTTGACTACTGATCATTGAACATGTAACCCATTTGTTCTCCATAAATACCGTATGACACATTTGGCTGCTGTCAAATGGTCAACTCCTGAACTTAACAATCTGCCCAACACACATGTAATATATGCAACAACCAAATGCATATAAAACTGAGCATACTATAGACTCCCTATTGGTGAGATATAGAAAATCTTCTTAAGATTATTTTTTGGGCAATTTTGAGACTAAACTTGTCTCCCACAGAACTTAGCATTCATTACCACATAGATATTATATAAATTACATGCTCCCACAGAACTTAGATAACATCATTAAATATCATCTCAAAACTGAACGAGGTGATCACTTAATGAAATTTAATATATCAGTAATGATATTGAAATGCTCTACTAATGCCATTATAAACCTTATAGAGTCTTTCATGAAAACTGAATAAAAGACTCTTTACAATTAATGCATTCTTTTCCGTATAAAGTCTCTGAGTGATACGCTTTAAATCTTTCTTAATACCCTTTTGAATTCCTTTTGATTATAAAAAGACAATTTACAATCAATAGGGTTCAAAACCTTATGGCAATGAGAAAAGATTTTAAGTATCATTAAAAGACTTTCTTAATTAATGCATTAATCCATTTTAGAGATGTAGAACTTTTATGACTTGATGTAAGTCGAACTTCCATCATCCTAATGTCAACAGTGAGTTTGTCATCTCTTTAATGGATTTCCTGAATGGCAATTAGTGCTTTGAGGGTGCTAGAGTTTATCCTTATGAACAATTTCCCAAATAGGAAGAATTACAACATTATCTTGAATTTAATGTGTCTTGAACAATGTCAGGAATACCATCCTGAACAATGATAACAACACCTGCGGGAATATAATACTCTTCAAGAATAATGTCACTAACTAAATTTCCCCCCTCAAACTCTGCATCCTCAAATAAGTGTGCATTTCTTAATTTGTAAACTAACTTATTAGTGGGAGTATTGTAAAATCATAAAAAATAATATCAACTTTAAAACTTTTCAACAAAACCAGATAATCATTAGCATTATGTCCTATTACTTTATTAGGCTTATAAAGCCTTACCTTAGTTGGACATCTCCAAACATGCAAGTGATTCATTTGTTGAAACTTTATTAAGGATATGAGCTGCAATCAAAATATAACTGAATTCTAAACTGTTAATTCTTTCATTACAACACATGTACTTAAACTGCAGGAATCTTAAAAATAAAGCAACATTTCCAAATAAATGAAGATTATAATGATCTTTTAAAGAACTAGAGTAAACTAATTTTGAATTAAGAGACAACCAAATTTTCCATTCAAAATTGAACACTTATAACCAAATTTGTTCAAAATAGAAATGGAAATCCAAATTCCGTTAAGAACGGTACTGTTACGACCTAAAGATCGTAGGGGCCCGACCCCCGCCCGGATCCGCTAACATACCCCATTAACTCACCATTTCACAAAAGGGCCGCCGCCCCGAAAATCCGGGGCATCATGGAGACAGGCGCGCCTTGCAGCGCTCCCCGAACCGGCCGAGGCGAACAACCGCAGCCGCCCAACCCACCGGGGTAGCACGCTTTGGGACGCGTGGGTAGCTAGGACAGGCCTATTGACGGGCGCGGACGTATCTTCCCGTACCGGCAGGCCATACCCCATGGTCGATCGGGGGGCGCGGCCGGGTCGGACAACCCCCGATCGGAACGGCCCGCCCGATTCCCGCGAACCGCGGTGCCTAGAGTGACAGCCCGACCTTTAGTTCGTCGCTAACGACAAACAGCCTAGGATAAGGACACAACTGACACATACGTCACCCGACCGCCTGACAAAGCACCCCCTGGCGGCTGACCCGTCCGACAATTAGTGCTTTCGGCCCTGACATCCCGACAAAAGCACCCCTCGGCCGTTGCGCCGCCTGACAGAAGCAGGCCAGAAACTCATGTTCCTGATGTCCTTGTCCGAAGCTTCCGCTGGCACCCAAGCCAGCTCAGCACGCCTAGTCATCACCCGCCAGGTATAAATACCCCCTCTCCTCTTACGGAGAGGAGGTTGGAGAATTCTCTCTCATCTTCTATTATTCACACACGAGAGCAAAGGTCCTCCATATCTTTGTCCTCCCACCTATAGCTCGTCACGCGAGGCGGACACACAGTTAGTCCGGCCGGCGTGTCTAGCCCCCCTTTTTAACCCCTTTTACTGACTTAGGCATTGGAGGGGCTAAGGGTTGAACCCCAACCCCGCCCTTCTGACGAGTTGTTCGTGCTGCAGGAGAGCTCGCCCCTTGACCAAAGTCAGCGTCAGCCCCCCCCCCCCCCCCCCCCCCCCCCCCCCCCCCCCCGCCGTCCAACCTTCCGCAGCTGCGTCCGGCGAGATACGACCCCGTGAGCACCACCGGCAACGGATCCAACCTCTTCACCCCACCAATCACTTGTAAAACAGCCTACCTACACCTTCTTCTCCACATAACCATCGTGCCCTTGGTTCCCCATAATATAAATTCATTGTACGCGAGTTCCACCTCGTAACAATTGGCGCCGTCTGTGGGAACGAAGGGTCACACCCATGTTAGACTCCATGCCGATCCCGCAGAACCCTGACCACGGCAAAGATCCCGTGGATCAGGAACCGCTCTCTCTACAAATCACCCCGGTGTCCGACCCCCTTATGGGGGTGGGCGCCGAAACTGAACGCACTTCAGCCCACGCTGTCCTGAAAAGCTTCGAGGCCGTTACTCAGGCCAGGGGAGACTATCAGATGGCTGAAACGGAGCCTCCGCCCGGCCCCTCAGAGCCCCAGAACGTGAGGCGGAACCTCCGCTTTCAGTTCGAGGAGGAGGGAGAAGACAGGGGGCTCGCCGAGGAGATTGCGGCCCAGCAAAGGCTCCTGGAAGAGGAGATGGAAGTTGCGCAGCGGTGGAGGCACCTGGGGGAGGCGGCCGCCGCGCAAAGGCGTTTGGACGAGGCGGCCGAAACCGCCCAGAGGGCCTACCAGGAAGAAGAGGCCGCCCGCCGCCAACTCCGCTTCATCGTCGCGGAGCGCGAGAGGCTAAGGAGAGAAAACAGGAGCAACCAAGAAGTCCTGGAAGAGACGGCGACGGGCCGGTGGCCCGGGAACGGGCGGGACCCGTTGCTGAACAGGTCCCCGCCTGGAGGAGGCGGCCCGCATCACCAGCACCGCCCCTCCAATACCCTGCACGAGGAAGCCGTTTGTCGACAACTACGCTTCCTCACCGCCGAGCGTGAGAGACTCCTTCGGGAGAATCAAGAACGGATGGAGGCCCGGGAAGAGCTGGCCGGGAGGCGCTGGCGCTGGGAGAACCGTAGCCCGCAACCCGTCGAGTCCTCGACCCGGGGAAGGAGCCCCGCCGGGCGACAGTCGGGCTACTCCCCGGGGACGGAGGACTTTCGACGGCCGAGACGTGACCGAAGCCATACCCCCGAATGGTGGAGAGGGGATGCGCCGGGCCGCCCAACCTACCTGGAGGAAGCCACGCCACTTGCACGGTGGATCACGTCCGCCCCAAGGTCCATAAGGTTCAAACCCCCTCACTTGGCCACATACAACGGGAGAGGCGACCCCCTCACGCACGTGCAGCAATACCGGGGGGCGATGGAGGCCCAGGACGTGGATGAGGCGTTCCTATGCCGACATTTCTCCCAAAGCCTGAGGGACACCGCGTTGGACTGGTACTTTGGCTTGCCCGCGAGGTCCGTAGGGAGCTTTGGCGAACTATCCCATAAGTTCTGCCAAGAGTTCCGGGCCTGGCGGACGAAAAAGAAGCCCTTAGACTATCTCAGCACGATAGTCCAAGGGGAGGGAGAGACAACGGGTAGGTACCTCCGCCGCTTTTAGGAGGAGAGACGGGCGGTGGTGACGTGTGGCGATGAGGTGCTTATGCTGGCCTTCAAATCGGGGTTGCGGACTCAGAGCCTCCACAAATCCCTGCTCCGGGATCCGCCAACCGACTATGAGGCATTGGTTGCTATGGCGGAGAGACACGCGTTGGCCAAGGAGACTCTCGGCGCCAAGGCCTTATTCCCCCCGGCGAAACCCCCCCAAGGCGAACCCCGGTCACACCCACGGCCGAGGCAGGAAGAGGGACACCGTGGTCGCGACCAACTGGCCCGACCAAGGAGGGAACCGCTCGGGCCTTGCCCGCAAGATCGACCTGGCCCGGCGCGCGAGTTCGCTCCGTTCCAAGGGCTCCCTCGAGTCGTCCCGAGACAAGAAGGCCCCCTACGGGCACATTACACGCAACTCAATGCCTCCTTGATTGAGGTGATGGCCGCGGCTACACTGGCCGGACTGCTGCCGGAGCCGCCCCGAGAAATGAAGTCGGACCCAGCCCGGAGAGATTTTAAGAAATACTGCCGATACCACCGGGACCACGGCCACGACACCGACAACTGCTTCACCCTCAAAAGGGAAATCGAGCGGCTGATCCAGGCGGGCCACCTGGGGGACTTCGTCGGAGGCCGGAGACCGGACCGGGAAGATGGGAACCACCGAAGGGCACGGAGGGCAGACCCTCCGGCAAACGACGAGCGGGAAGAGCTTCACCCCCTGAAACCTGTCATGCGCATAAACACGATATGCGGCGGGCCATCTTCAGGAGGGGCATCGTCGTCAAGCAAAAAGGCGTATGCGAGACAAGTAATGACGGCGGGTCTTGGAGGGGACCAGAGAGGGAGAAGGATGGCCTACCCTCCCATTACTTTCAGCGACGAGGATCTAGAGGGGATCGAGCAGCCCCACGACGACGCCATCATCATCGAGGCACAGATTGGGACGGCCATCGTCAGCCGCCTCCTGATCGACACAGGGAGCTCTTGCGACATCCTGTTCATGTCCACAATCGAGAAGATGGGGTTAAGGCCGACGGACCTGAGACCCTGCACTGGACCCCTCGTCGGTTTCACCGGTCACTCGACCCCCATCATGGGAGTGATCACCTTGCTGATAACCCTCGGAGAAGAGCCACAGGTCGTCACTCGAATGACGCTGTTCGTTGTGGTCGACATTATGTCGGCGTACAATGGGATCATAGGACGACCTTACATGTCGGCCATTGGAGCGCTCCCCAGCCTCCTACATCAGATGGTCAAGTTCCAGACCCCCCGAGGGGTGGGGATCATTCGGGGAAGCCACAAGCTGTCTAGGAGCTGCTACGTAGGGTCGACCAAGCACAAGGGACCAGAGGTGAACCTGAAGATCGACTCCCCGAGGCGGAGTTATGACCCCCACCAGCCAGAGTTAGCTCCAGCCGATGCCACTGCCGAGGGAAACAGGATCGACCACGCGCCCACCACCACCCCCCCTGAGAAGGACGGGCTAATCACTCCAAGGGGCGCGGTGCGCCGGTCGTGGCATAGCCGGGAACTGTAAGTCCTGAACGAAGTACCTTGTTCCCTTATTTTTATCTTCGAATTTCGCCTATTCTGCATGACAATTTCAGTTCAACCCTCTCAAAGACTCCGGGGCAGGACCAATCCTCGCCACCCAAACCGGAGAGGGGCACGAGCCGAGCTGCGTACTCGCTCCCCCCCAGGAAGACCTCCGGGGCAAGTTCACTGAGCTTGGCCACCCAAACCGGAGTGCCATATGCGGGGTAGGCGACGGCCCAATACCCGTCCGACTATAGAGGCTGCGGGGAGGCGACGGCCCAATACCCGCCCTCTCAAAGACTCCGGGGCAGGACCAATCCTCGCCACCCAAACCGGAGAGGGGCACGGGCCGAGCTGCGTACTCGCTCCCCCCCAGGAAGACCTCCGGGGCAAGTTCACTGAGCTTGGCCACCCAAACCGGAGCGCCATATGCGGGGTAGGCGACGGCCCAATACCCGTCCGACTATAGAGGCTGCGGGGAGGCGACGGCCCAATACCCGCCCTCTCAAAGACTCCGGGGCAGGACCAATCCTCGCCACCCAAACCGGAGAGGGGCATGGGCCGAGCTGCGTACTCGCTCCCCCCCAGGAAGACCTCCGGGGCAAGTTCACTGAGCTTGGCCACCCAAACCGGAGCGCCATATGCGGGGTAGGCGACGGCCCAATACCCGTCCGACTATAGAGGCTGCGGGGAGGCGACGGCCCAATACCCGCCCTCTCAAAGACTCCGGGGCAGGACCTGTAGGATCCTGCCAAAACAGAGTTAGGATCGATAATATGAAGTGTAGACTTACGCTTGCGTACGCTGCACGGTAGTCTACGAACTTCGCCTTCGGATTCGCCACGACGGATCGAGTCTACTCACGAACGGAGTAAGGCTACTAAATCCACAATCTAAATCTCTATTTTAGATTAAGAACTTGGATGGAGGGAGAGGGAATATTTCTGCAGAGCTTCGCTATGAAGAAGATGCATGCATGAATTTCATGCAAAAAGTGTAAGGAAAATGGCTACCCTTGGGTCTTATTTATAGCCCCCAAGGTAGTTATTTTAGGGTAAGTTGTTCCTTTGGAACAACTTAATTAAGGTGTACCATGATACATGGCACATTATAAGCTTAAGTTGTACCATATGCATGGTACAACATAAGCTTAAGATATTCCCCCTTTATTAGCCATATGTCGCATGCACTTATGCATATATAATGCGACTTTCCCGCTCATACAGAGATCCTCTCCGCAAGGGAACAGATTCCCTTTGCACACGACTTCGTGTACGCGACGTTCGAGGTCCGTATTCCCTCGTACATCCCCCACAAGGGTGTACAAACGTCTTCCATATCCAACATCTCCCACTCACACTTGAGGGGATTGTAAGAGAACGTCTTTCCCTTAGTTCTTTCATCTATCATACCGAGAAATAGATCGTGCGACCGTCATGCGCGTAGAGTCTGTTGTTGTGCACTTGTTAGAGATACACAACGACCTCGAAGGTGCAAAGTTGAGTAGTTCAACGCATGCTTTACCCTAGATTATTTCTTCACATTTCTTGTACTTTATATTCAACAATTGAATCCCATCTGGATTACAATTGGCTGGCCAGCTTTGAATCATTAAAGTCCAAATGCGAATATGAAATCAATCTTCCTCTTCTTGCGAACCTTCTGATCTTGACTTGATTCGCTTTTCTAACGTGCCCCGCCGAGCCGAATTACCATAGCCCATTAGCAACACGCTAAGATAGTGATCATCTCGTCAAATCTAAAGGAACCAATTGGAGTCCTTGAGGGTAAGAGTTAAGACCCGTATGGCCTTTGAGTCTCACATAATAGCAAACACTATTGCTACTAACTCAGTGGTCGAAATGCATACGTGGTATGAACACGTATTACAACATCACTCCTTTCCCATGGAGAGTATGTCTTAATGATGTTGTACGGATGAAAAGATCAGACACCACAGTGCCTATCTTTTTGAGTCCCCTTACTACTCGTGAAATATTCACGGACTCTCATCCTGCATAAGACAGATAGGATTTAAAAAATCCAATGAGATCTTTATATCCTTGTGATACAGATCTCAGATCTTTTGTAAGCATCCATATGATGCAGATCTTTCATTCGACTATCTTGTTAAAGTCATGACTCTAAATCATTCGTCTAATGATTTTGACTTTAAACTAGTCTCATCTCTATCTTATCCATCTGATAAGATAAGGCGGTTGCTCATGTGAGAGAGCCAACCTTTATCTGTCCGACATACACACAATTCAGCTGAGATTTCAAAAATGTACACAAACATTTCTTAAGAAATTCATATGCAATGTTTGAAAAAGAACTTATTCTTTTATTAAATTTGATCTTTCTTAGACATGGGAATATATATTGGTACAACTCAGCTCATACGCAATCCTTGGGATGATAAGTGTTTATAAAACACATTTCTGGGGATTGCTTTCGTAAGCTGATCCTCTATCATCTCATGCGTAGATATGTACCTTATGTATACCTTCTTGGTTTTATCATAGTCTTTTGCAAATCTGCAGTTCCTTTAAGATACTGCATTATCCTCTTAACCGCTTTCCAGTGTTCTTGCCCTGGGTTGGATTGGTAACAGCTTACCGTTTCCAACGGCAAAACAGATGTCCGGTCTCGTACACACCATAGCGTACATAAGACTATCAACTGCACTGGAATATGGAACTTTTTCCATAATTTCCTTTTCCTTTTGGTTCTTTGACACGATACCAGATATAAATTATCGCATATGCTTATATGAATATCAATGGACTTGCAGTCCTGCATATTAAATCGTTCTAGAACCTTCTTTATATAAGTCTCCTGTAAAAGAGAAAGAAGTTTCTTCGAACGATTCCTTGAAATCTTAACTCCAAGGATATATGCGGCTTTTCCTATGCCTTTCATCTCAAATACTGATGAAAGCCAAGCCTTGATACTTATCACAAAGCCCTTGTCATTTCTGGCTATTAAAATGTCATCTACATATAGAGACATGATAATATACTTGCTTTTAATCCTCTTGATATATACTCAGTTATCTTCATCAAACATGGAAAAATCCATTTGATAAGACAACTTCTTGAAATCGTATATACCATTGCCTCGAGGATTATTTAAGACCATATATGGACTTACGAAGTTTACAAACCTTATGTTTGTTTCCTTCTTTTACAAACCCTGTTGGTTGTTCCATATAGATCTCCTCGTCCAATTCTCCATTGAGAAAAGCAGTCTTTACATCCATCTGATGTAATTCGAGGTATAAGCAAGCTACCATTGCCAGAATCATACGAATCAAGGTAAAACGCACAACAGGTGAGAAGTTTTCTTCGTAGTCTATCCCTTCCTGTTGCGTAAAACCTTTCGCGACAAGGCGAGCTTTATATCTATCTATAGAGCCATCAGCCTTATGCTTGATCTTGAGAACCCATTTGTTCCCAATTGCTCTATGTCCTCTGGGTGAGTTAACTAAATCCCAGACTTGGTTAACTTTTATGGATTTCAATTCCTCCTTCATCGCTTCCATCCATTTGTCTTTTGCAGGGCATGATACGGCATATTTGAGATTCTTCAAGTCCTTGTTGACTCGAATTTAGATCAATTCTAATATCACTCCCACTTGAAATGTCGTTTAGAATTGCTCCCACTTGGATCATTATTCCCGTATGGAATAGGATAATCGTCATTCGTATAATCCATTGGTGAAGGTTGAAACGTATCTTCGTTTCGTTTTCACCAAGAATTCTCCCACTCGAATGAGGTAATCCTTCTTGATCACAAATCTCAAATAGAGATAAGTCCTGACTTATCTCGCCCTGTCTTGGAAACTCGTTTTCCAAGAAAGTGACATCCCTCGGCTCAAACCCAATTAGCACACCATTGTCTTCCTGACTAACAAAAACATAACCTTTGGAGTTTTATGCGTATCGTTTAAAGATACATTTCCTTCCCCATGGCCCAAGTTTGTCATACTTATGGGAGGAAATATGTGCGTTGAATGCACAAACTCAAGGTAAAATGTTTTAAGTCAGGAGACCTTTGGTTCCACAACTCATAAGGAGTGGAGCTAACTGATTTCGAGGGTACGTGGTTTAAAATGAAAATGGTTGTCAATAATGCATCACCCCGAAAGGTGATTGGCAAGTTAGCTTGCGCCATCATTGAACGGACCATTTTTCATTAAAGTCCTATACCTGCAACACCAATTTGTTGAGGAGTATAAGGCATAGTTACCTGATGTACTATGCCTTTTTCATCACAAAGTTTCTTTAAACTTGTTGATTGATATTCACCGCCCCTATCGGTTCGCACGACCTTAATCATGCGATCTAATTGATTCTCCACTAAACTCATATAGTTTTTAAAGCAAGTTTAGTTCTTTCACTTTTGTGGGATATCAAATAGATATGACCGAATCGGGTGAAATCATCAATTAAAAGTGATGAAATAGGACTTCCCGCGTCTTGTCTTGACATTTATCGGACCACATATGTCCGAATGGATAAGCTGTAATGGAACCTTGGCCCTTGTGCCGGTTCCAAAACGGCTTGCGACAAGATTTCCCCACAAGGCAATGTTCGCAGGTCGACATTTCAACCTTTGAAACATTGGATAGAAGGCCACGTTTGGCAAGTCTATCCATACGCGTTGGTCCAATATGACCAAGCCTTGTGTGCCAACAAATTATATTAGACTCATTAGTCAAAGAATTTGTCACAAGGAAATTTTCATTACATGAGGAATCATATATTGTACTTATTACAATAAATCCTTTGAAATACATAACCCAGAACCAATAAAAGAATTATTACAAAATAGGTCCACTTTACAATCATGAAGGAACCAACTATTACAAAGACCCATTAAATTGACCACAGTTTTAATATTCCTTTGAATATATGGAATGAAGAGAACATCATGTAGTAGGAGAGTGAGGCCGTTGTCCAAGACAAGCTTGCGAGTCCCAACGCCTTTCACTTCAACACGTGTGTTGTTTCCTACACTGATCCACTTCATTCCTTGGGTATCCGGTGATACTCCACGAAGGACCGTCTGTCCTTTGCTATGTGGTCGGTGGCACCTGAATCAATTATCCAAAAAATGGATTAGATTCCACAAGAAATAGTGGACTAGAAACACATATGTAACTAGTATTACAAGTTACCTCGTCACTTCCACTCGTACACGAACGAGCATAGTGACCGAGCTTGTTGCACTTGAAGCACTTGATCCTTTTCAAGTCTTTCTTCTTGTGCCATTTCTTGTGCCCACCCTTATGTTTGGGTTCCTTGGTAGACTCAGGTTGCTTATTACGTTCATTAGAAGACTTCGAACGATCTTTACGTTTCTTTCCCCCGTGTGAGGAACTAGCAACCATGTGCACTTCTGCACCTGGCTTGGCAGCCGCAAGCCGCTCTTCCTCTAATTCGAGGTGCTTGGAAACATCGTTGAAGGTCTTGATGCTCTCATTATGAGTGAGATGCATCTTCATCTGATCCCACCCATTTGGTAGGGAACGTATGACTGCTTGGATTTGTTGCTCATCCGTGAGCACATGACCTGCGTCCTTTAACTCTGATATAAGGTTCGCCATATGTCGCAGATGTTTCCCCATGGAATGATCTGGACGTTTCTTATATGTATCGAACTTTATAGTTAAGGCGCGAAGTTTGGACACCGATGTGCCACCGAACTTCTCCTCTAGCTTGGACCATATGTCCATGGCTAGGTCATATTCTCGGAAGATGCGCATTATGTCATCAGCCATACTGCTTAATAACGTAATGCGCGCTATCTTATTCTTCCGAGACCAAGCATCAAAAGCTTCCTTGTCTCTTCGGTGTTGGGCCGTAGTGCCCAACTCGGGTTCAATAATTACGTTCTTTAGAGTTTCGAGCACTTCTTGCTCCTCTAAACCGTATTGTATCTTAATGGACCAAAGTTTGTAATTATCGCCGTTGAGTTTTTCACCTTTGTTTAACTCAGCGACGATATTCTTTGAAGCGGAAGACATTTTACTTTTAAAATGCTGCAAAAGACACAAAACCGAAGGTTCGATCAAAAACATTGCATAAAAAATTCTTAAAATATAACTCCCACTTGAAATGATAATAGAATATCCCATTTGGATAGTTCTAAAATTCAAAACCCACTTGGAATTATATTATATTTGATAAGTTACTTTCGAAAAATATTGAAGATGTTGTTCTAGAATCGAAAAGGTCTCTTCGATTCCAATCACCATCTAGAACAACCTTCAATATTCCCCCATCACTTATCAAACAATAGTACTCTTATAGTACTAGCAGCGGAAAACGAGTATTTGATAAGTTACTTTCGAAAAATATTGAAGATGTTACTCTAGAATCGGAAAGGTCACTATGTTTCCAATCACCATCTAGAGTAACTTTCAATATTTCTCCCTCACTTTATCAAATGTTAGTACTCTTATAGTACTTTGCAGCGGAAAAGCGTTTTTGAAAAACGTATTTTTCAAAAATTTAAAATACATTGGCTAATCTCCGTAGAGTAGAGCACAATGACTTGGCTAATCTCTCATGAAGTAGAGCACTAAGGCTAATCTTCAAGGAGTAGAGCACAATTTCATAAGTACATTGGCTAATCTCCGTAGAGTAGAGCACAATGACTTGGCTAATCTCGCATGAAGTAGAGCACTATGGCTAGTCTTCAAGGAGTAGAGCCCAATGAAAAACTTCATTAAAACGTTAGTCCCGTATGAACTAGTCGGCACTGTGGTTAGCCCCGTATGGGCTAATCGACACATTCGAGTTTGACCAATGCCCTTTGTCACCCCGTATGGGTCAGTAGGCAAGTTTGCAATCGACACAGGCCTTCTGCCAGATTGGTCGACCAAAAACACAAAATTGGTCGACCAATTTTTCAGACTGCAACTTCTTCCCGGCCAGGGCCTCTGCCCTGGCCGGTGCTTGGCCAAGTGTCGGCCAGGGCCTCTGCCCTGGCCGGCCAGGGGCCCTGGCCCCCTCGGCCAGGGCCGGCCAGGCCCTGGCCTCTGCCAGGGCCGGCCGGCCAGGCCACTGGCCGGGGCCAGGGCTCCTGCCCTGGCCTCGGCCAGGCCCTGGCCTGAGGCCAGGGCGCCGCCCTGGCCTCTGCCAGGGCGGCCTGGCCGCTGGCCGGGGCCAGGGCTCCTGCCCTGGCCTCGGCCAGGCCCTGGCCTGAGGCCAGGGCGCCGCCCTGGCCTCTGCCAGGGCGGCCTGGCCGCTGGCCGGGGCCAGGGCTCCTGCCCTGGCCTCGGCCAGGCCCTGGCCTGAGGCCAGGGCGCCGGCCCTGGCCTCTGCCAGGGCCGGCCTGGCCGGCAGGCCTTGGCCAAGGCCGGCCACTGCCGGCCTGGCCTTGGCCGGCCATTGCCGGCCTGGCCATGGCCGGCCATGGCTTGGCCATGGCCGGTCATGGCCAAGGCCATTCGGCGTTGGCCGGCCATGGCCCCTTTGGCCATGGCCCCTTTGGCCACACCCCCTTTTTGAATGGGGTTGCCGCACTTATTCCTCCCCCTTGATGGGGTGGTCGCCGGTGGTTATTGGCCGTAGCCAACCCCCTCCACTTGAGGAGAGGGGGTGCATGGCCTTCATAGCCCATTTGGCCATAGTGCACATGCACCAAATTTTCCTCTTACCCGATGAAAATAACTTCCATCATCTTCCTCGATGAAGCACCCGTTCGTCGATGAAGCACCCGTTCGTCGAGAAATTAGTTATTTCCTAATGGCCGTGTGCCAAAAAATGAATAACATACTACGTGAACGGTCGGTTCTTCCCGTCAGGGAGAGTTCCTACCATATCCGTAATGATAGGAGACCCTAACGTGAAAAGAACAACCGCTGCATTCTCTCCGTCACGAAGCGTTCCTACTATATCCGTAATAGTAGGAGACCCATTCGTGAAAAAGACAACGACTCGTTCGTAGTTTCGACGGGGCGGTGAATTGACCGGGGCGAACCCATATGGCTCTGATACCAATGTAGGATCCTGCCAAAACAGAGTTAGGATCGATAATATGAAGTGTAGACTTACGCTTGCGTACGCTGCACGGTAGTCTACGAACTTCGCCTTCGGATTCGCCACGACGGATCGAGTCTACTCACGAACGGAGTAAGGCTACTAAATCCACAATCTAAATCTCTATTTTAGATTAAGAACTTGGATGGAGGGAGAGGGAATATTTCTGCAGAGCTTCGCTATGAAGAAGATGCATGCATGAATTTCATGCAAAAAGTGTAAGGAAAATGGCTACCCTTGGGTCTTATTTATAGCCCCCAAGGTAGTTATTTTAGGGTAAGTTGTTCCTTTGGAACAACTTAATTAAGGTGTATCATGATACATGGCACATTATAAGCTTAAGTTGTACCATATGCATGGTACAACATAAGCTTAAGATATTCCCCCTTTATTAGCCATATGTCGCATGCACTTATGCATATATAATGCGACTTTCCCGCTCATACAGAGATCCTCTCCGCAAGGGAACAGATTCCCTTTGCACACGACTTCGTGTACGCGACGTTCGAGGTCCGTATTCCCTCGTACATCCCCCACAAGGGTGTACAAACGTCTTCCATATCCAACAGGACCAATCCTCGCCACCCAAACCGGAGAGGGGCACGGGCCGAGCTGCGTACTCGCTCCCCCCCAGGAAGACCTCCGGGGCAAGTTCACTGAGCTTGGCCACCCAAACCGGAGCGCCATATGCGGGGTAGGCGACGGCCCAATACCCGTCCGACTATAGAGGCTGCGGGGAGGCGACGGCCCAATACCCGCCCTCTCAAAGACTCCGGGGCAGGACCAATCCTCGCCACCCAAACCGGAGAGGGGCACGGGCCGAGCTGCGTACTCGCTCCCCCCCAGGAAGACCTCCGGGGCAAGTTCACTGAGCTTGGCCACCCAAACCGGAGCGCCATATGCGGGGTAGGCGACGGCCCAATACCCGTCCGACTATAGAGGCTGGGGGAGGCAACGGCCCAATACCCGCCCTCTCAAAGACTCCGGGGCAGGACCAATCCTCGCCACCCAAACCGGAGAGGGGCACAGGCCGAGCTGCGTACTCGCTCCCCCCCCGGAAGACCTCCGGGGCAAGTTCACTGAGCTTGGCCACCCAAACCGGAGCGCCATATGCGGGGTAGGCGATGGCCCAATACCCGTCCGACTATAGAGGCTGCGGGGAGGCGACGGCCCAATACCCGCCCTCTCAAAGACTCCGGGGCAGGACCAATCCTCGCCACCCAACCCGGAGAGGGGCACGGGCCGAGCTGCGTACTCGCTCCCCCCCCAGGAAGACCTCCGGGGCAAGTTCACTGAGCTTGGCCACCCAAACCGGAGCGCCATATGCGGGGTAGGTGACGGCCCAATACCCGTGCGACTATAGAGGCTGCGGGGAGGCGACGGCCCAATACCCGCCCTCTCAAAGACTCCGGGGCAAGACCAATCCTCGCCACCCATACCGGAGAGGGGCACGGGCCGAGCTGCGTACTCGCTCCCCCCCCCCAAGAAGACCTCCAGGGCAAGTTCACTGAGCTTGGCCACCCAAACCGGAGTGCCATATGCGGGGTAGGCGACGGCCCAATACCCGTCCGACTATAGAGGCGGCGGGGAGGCGACGGCCCAATACCCGCCCTCTCAAAGACTCCGGGGCAGGACCAATCCTCGCCACCCAAACCGGAGAGGGGCACGGGCCGAGCTGCGTACTCGCTCCCCCCAGGAAGACCTCCGGGGCAAGTTCACTGAGCTTGGCCACCCAAACCGGAGCGCCATATGCGGGGTAGGCGACGGCCCAATACCCGTCCGACTATAGAGGCTGCGGGGAGGTGACGGCCCAATACCCGCCCTCTCAAAGACTCCGGGGCAGGACCAATCCTCGCCACCCAAACCGGAGAGGGGCACGGGCCGAGCTGCGTACTCGCTCCCCCCCCCCCCCCAGGAAGACCTCCGGGGCAAGTTCACTGAGCTTGGCCACCCAAACCGGAGCGCCATATGCGGGGTAGGCGACGGCCCAATACCCGTCCGACTATAGAGGCTGCGGGGAGGCGACGGCCCAATACCCGCCCTCTCAAAGACTCCAGGGCAGGACCAATCCTCGCCACCCAAACTGGAGAGGGGCACGGGCCGAGCTGCGTACTCGCTCCCCCCCAGGAAGACCTCCGGGGCAAGTTCACTGAGCTTGGCCACCCAAACCGGAGCGCCATATGCGGGGTAGGCGACGACCCAATACCCGTCCGACTATAGAGGCTGCGGGGAGGCGACGGCCCAATACCCGCCCTCTCAAAGACTCCGGGGCAGGACCAATCCTCGCCACCCAAACCGGAGAGGGGCACGGGCCGAGCTGCGTACTCGCTCCCCCCCAGGAAGACCTCCGGGGCAAGTTCACTGAGCTTGGCCACCCAAACCGGAGCGTCCTATGCGGGGTAGGCGACGGCCCAATACCCGTTCGACTATAGAGGCTGCGGGGAGGCGACGGCCCAATACCCGCCCTCTCAAAGACTCCGGGGCAGGACCAATCCTCGCCACCCAAACCGGAGAGGGGCACGGGCCGAGCTGCGTACTCGCTCCCCCCCAGGAAGACCTCCGGGGCAAGTTCACTGAGCTTGGCCACCCAAACCGAAGCGCCATATGCGGGGTAGGCGACGGCCCAATACTCGTCCGACTATAGAGGCTGTGGGGAGGCGACGGCCCAAGACCCGCCCTCTCAAAGACTCCGGGGCAGGACCAATCCTCGCCACCCAAACCGGAGAGAGGCACGGGCCGAGCCGAGTATTCGCTCCCCCCCAGGAAGACCTCCGGGGCAAGTTCACTGAGCTCAGCCACCCAAGACGGAGCGCTTTAGGCGGGGTACCCGACGAACCAGTACCCTCTCTCCCCCGTAAGGGCCTGTCACCCCTCTCCTCAAACCTCGGGAAACTACTCAAGGTCCGCGAATCAAGGCAACCCCTACACAGCCATTCCTGAGGAGCAACGCCTGACCCCCATAAAGCCGACGCCCGAAATGACTTGTCCAACCCAAAAGGACACTCGGGACGAACGCCACTGACAAGTGTCATGCATGTCTGAGGGGTCAAATCACCCGTCACCCATCGGGAACACCCCCCCTAAGAACGAAATTCCAAGACGACCCCGACTCTCAATGAAGAGTAAATGAGGACAGAAATTCACCATTATAAATTCCCCCCCCCCCCCCTCAGCTTCCTTGATGGGGGGAGGAAGGCGAGAGGAAGGATGTGGAGATAGACTAGTCATTTTGCATCCCTCTCTCCCTCAAAATGTGCGGAAAATGCGAGTATCACCGACCGCCAAAGTAAACGATCCCCCAACAGGATATTCCACTTACACGACGGTTACCCAGCCTGCTGCTCCCCTCCTTCCTTTAGACAACTTAAGGCATGGGAACTGGAGCTCCAATGGCATACCATGCCTCTCCACGGTCGCCCCGCGCACGCAGGCGTGGCTGGCAGACAACCCGATGGATGGGGCATACCTGCCAAATCACCCCGCCGAGCACCCCGGCAGCCGCCCGAGGCCCCCCAACCAAGGGGGACATGTCTCCAAGCGCCGGCGTGCTCCAACGGGCTACTCCGCGTACAAATGGAAACACCCCTCCTTCCACTCATCGACCTTCCCCGGCCCGTTTATGCCAGGAGGCCACACAGGGGGGCTGCGGCCCGTGTCCCTTCACGCCTACCGCGCGGAGACTCCAGTCGAGGGGAGCAGTGGGGCCCCGTGGGATAGAACAACCACCAAGGACTCCCTCTCCCCCCAATTCTGGGAACGAGGGCCAAAGCCACCTCCTGGCTCCGACACGACCATCCACCCCTACGCCGAGGGGGAACCCTCTGAATCGACTCCACGCCCCTTATCAGGGGCACGGCACCAGAGAAAGGCGGATCAACTGCGATGAGAACATCAACCTACCTTGAGCGACACACGGTTACGCCTACGGGCCGATACAATGTTACGCCTACGGGCCGATTCAATGTTACGCCTACGGGGCGACCCTGTTTTATTAAACTATCAATAATAGCCGATGAAAAGACCAAAGACTAATCCTGTTTGACCACTAGTCATAGCTCAGGTACACCTAGACCCGAGCAACCCACGAAAAGGGAGGCAACCTCGCTGTAAAATCTCTCGGGCGCACTACGCGAAATAAAGGGACTCAACACGATTCCCCCTACGCCAGGATAGAAACGGCCGCACCAAGGCGTAAATCTACGAAGGGAATTTATGCACACACAGACAGAAAATGCCAAAAAAAACACAAATGCGGGGACGAGCCCGGTGAATCTTTACTTTCTTTCGTTTTTACACCACAAAAAGGGGGGGAGTCTCCACAAAGCTACTTGGCGCTTCCGCCAATCACGACGCCCTCTCCCTCCGCGGAATCTCCCACCGCCCCGCCGTCCTCTGGCTCGCCACCCTCCCCTCCGTCTCCTTCCCCCGCCTCGTCGTCGCTACACGCAGCGAGCCCGTCGAGGTCGATCTCCACCGGCGGGACCAGGCCCGCCACCTTCTCCTTCAACCGAGCCAGGCAGGCTTCCCATCCCTCCACGTGGCCCTCCTCCATGCCATCGGCCATTGACTTTGCGAGGGCGGGGACGACGGTTCTCTCTTGGTACGTCCGAAATTCCTCGACCTTACGGGCCAACTCCTCCTCGGCGGCCTTGGCACGCCCCGCTAGGTCCTCCGCACGGGACTCCTCCCTTCTAAGGGCCTCCTCCAGCTCCTTCGCTCTCCCCCCAGCTTCGACCGCCCGCTGCTCATGATCGGACACGACCATCTTCAGGCGCTCTACCTCCGCCTCATATCGGTCGCCCCGCTCCCTCTCCTTCTCCAGGTCCTCGCCAGCACTCTTACGAACGGTAGCGACCTCGGCGACCGCTCTAGCCACGGCGCCCTCGGCCTTGTGTATGGCCGGCACGTGCCGCATCATCCCGAGCATCAAGTTGAGGATCTGCGTAAAGAAACGCCGAAAAGTAAACCCATTTAGGGCATTCAATAAAACCCGCTGAAAAACGTCGCCCATCTTACAGAACATACCTGGACGCCATGCATCACCGCGGTCCCGCACAGACCCTCAGGCTCCACCGCTTCCAGCGCTACCCTATCGCGGGGCAGGAAAATGTTCTCCGCCAGCCTCGCCGCCACACCTCCATCCTCAAACACGGACTCGTCACTCGCCACTTTGTACGGCGCCCGATGAAGCGCGCCGTCGGGATAGCCCTCGACATCGGTCCTCTTGGCCTTAAACTTAGCCAAGGCGGCCTCACAGCGGGGGTCCGTTGGCGCCCTCTCGAGACCGAACACGGGACAACCATAAGGCCAAGGGTCCCATCCTCCGGACCCTGTCGGGCCACTCGACGCCTCGGCCCTATGCGACTGACCGCTAGCCCCATCCCCCCTGCAGGTGCCATCGGGCTAGGCGACCTCTTTCGGGGCGGTTTCGCCCCACCCCCTGTCAACCCTTCGTCCCCGCCCTCCAAGTCGATGATGGGATTCGCCACCCCCTCCCCGGCCCCGCCTTCCGTCGGACCGGTTCCCCCCGGCGCGTCAGGCTCGGTCGACTTCGTTGGCCTTTTCCTCCTCTTTGTGGGCGCTGGCATCCCAGTCGAGCTCCCCGCCCCTCCTTCCGCTCGCGACCTCTTGGGGCCGCCTCTTGCCGACGATCGCCCCGCCTGCTCCGAGGCCAGCCTCATCATTTCCTCGAGGGACAGACTCATTGTGCCACCTGCCAAAGAGAGAAAGTTCAGCGTAAGCACATCAGAAGCATGAACACCAAAATCTCTCATACCTTCGGGCCAGATGTGCGCCGTTATCATCTCAGCCCGAGCGAGCATCCTATAATCTCGTCCCTCCGCTGGTATGGCCATCAAAATCCGGGCCACTACTTCCTCCTCATCCCCCAATTTCACCCCCTCTCTTGCCTTGGGATTCAGCTCTGCCCAATCAGACCTTATCAGCACATCCTCCGGCACCTCCACAAACACATACTGCTGGCGCCAAAACTTAATTTTCCCAGGCAAACCCCTAATGAGCGGATGCGTCCTCTTCGCGGAGAGATAGTAGCATGACCGCAACCTTGTGACCGAGAAGAAGTGGCGAAATAAGGTCAGAGACGGGCAAACCTGGTTGCTCACGCATAGCACTATGAACCCCACAATGGCACTGATGGCATTGGGCATCAGGCGATAGAGGGGCAGTTCCAGGAAGTTCAACACTTCCAGCAAGAATGGATGGGGGGGAAGCGCAAACCTTGCTCAAACGAAGATACGTATACTCCCACCTCCCGGTCGCCCGCAAAACACACCCTTTCTTGCGGATCCGGTTCACGAACCGAATACGGCGGCCTGACGTACATCGTGAAGATCTCCGCAACGGATTTCTTCAGCTCCGACTTCACGCCCGTAATCTCGACGGGCACCCCTCCTTTCTCCGCGGCGGAGCTCCCTTCCCCACCTACCCCCGAACCCTGACTCCGAGATGGAGACATTGAAGAAGACATTCCTAAAACAAGCGTCTTACTTAACGGGTGCCGACGACTCGGGCGATTGCGCTACCCCGCTGACCGCTCCCACGAGGGCGACTCTGGCAAGGTCACGGACACCTCCTACGAGCCCTAGCTGCTTGTCAAAAAAAAAAAAATTTTCGCCCGACAATCAGCTTTGCTCCCCTCCCCCTCCTCACGACCTCTTTAAAGCGACTGCACAAAGCATCGCGACCGTCGAGCCCAAGACACGCGTCACCAATCCGGGCCCCGTCCACCACCCACGTGTTCTGACGCTTCGCGTACTGTCAAAACCGTCAATTCCGCCACGCGTCAACACTTCAGTGGTCGGGCCGCCTCGATTCCCGCCCGCCGTCGAATCGCCAGGCTGACTTAAAGTCATGCGACCGCCATAAATTCCCGCCCAAATCCAGGCGAAATGATTACCCCAATTCGAAATCAGTCCATGCGCCGCTCGCTCCATGGTTTAGTCCGTGCTCCGTCAGGGCGGCCACCACAAGGCGGCGGCGCTCGGCCCATGATCAAGTCCGGTCACAACACGCTGGCGGGGCTAGATCCCAGATGGAGTCCGACCCCGACAGGGCGGCCATACAAGAAGGCGGAACACGATCCATAATTGAGTCCGAGCTCCGGCAGTACGGCCAAAACACGATCATCTCCCACGCACCAATAAGGGTCCGATCTCTTTCGGTTCGGCCGGAACATGAACCCGCCCCACAACATATCGAATTCTCGGTTCCAACCCTTGGCAAACTTCTGTATGATCCAAGCAAGCCCGACCCGCCACGGCACCTCCTGGCCAAGTACTGGGCATCGAAGCATCACGACCACCGGAGAACACGACTACTCTCAACTCCCCTCTCCCGAAGACTTCGGCAGAGCGAAGTTGGGGGCATTTACGTCCCTCACAGAGCGGACATTCTACGAGCAAACCAAGTAGGAATACATTTCGACACAAGACAATAACAATATATTTACCCAGAAACCACACCATACATTGGACTTTCCACACACTACAACAACACATTGTTTATAACCCTCTCGCACGAAGGTACGGCCCTCCCCGAACCCACGATTCTAGCGGCGCCACCTCTCAACCGACCGATCTCGCATATCTTTAACCACTTGCCGAATCGCAACCTCCTTAGCTTCTTGCAGCATCGGCACAACATGCTCGTCATGATAGCGACGGATAGCGGCTTCGATCTGTTTGCACTCAGCGTCCCGTTTTTCCTCCAATCGCCGCACCGCTAGACCCCTCTCCCTCTTCTCGGTCTTTAGGGCGACCTCCAGGTCCTCTATTTGCCGCCTCTGTAATCCGATCACCGATTCCTTGCTAGCAACTTCCGAGGTACGCTTGGACTGGATATCATCCCTCTCCCGCGTTACTTCTTGGAGCTGCTTCTCGACCATGGCTTTGGACGAATCGAAGTACGCAGCCCGCCCCTTCTCCACCCCATAGGCCGCCCTAACCCTCTCCAGCTCCGCCTCCGTGTCCTTCAGCTTCGCCTTGACCTCATCAAGGTTCGCCTTCGCCACGTCCAGTGACGCCCGGGTGACGGTCGCAGATTTACGGTCCCGCAGGGCTAACACGTTGGCGATCATCTACATAAACCTCGAATCAACGAGACACGAACAAATAAAGTCTGCGGGCGGGGAAAGAAAGCCGACGTACCTGCACGACGTGCCATATGGCCGAGCCGCCCAACCGTTCCGCCCCCACACGAGTCAAAGACTCACGATCGCGCGGTAACACGCAATACTCGGCGAGGCGCGCCGCCACTCCCGCGTCCTCAAATACCGACTCGTTGCCGCCGACTCGGAAAGGGAACTTGTGGAGCCGGTCATCGGGGTATGCCTCGACCTCTTCTCGGGCCCTCTTAAAACGAATAAGGGCGCTCTCGCAAGCGGGACTCGACGACACCCCCATTTCCCACGAAGGGATCCCGTATGGCCACCCTTGAACCCCGGGCGCTCGGCGAGGCGCTGCCGTCGCTGGTACCCGCGGAGGGACGGAGGGTCCGGCCCCCCGCACGGGCGCGTCAGCACGAAGTTCCTCAGCGGGCCCACCGACAGAGATACCTTGCCCGACTGCCCCCCCGTCTCAGGTGCGACCTCTCCCCACGGGGGGCCCCGCCCCCACGTTCCCGGGATCCCGCCTCGCTAGCCACCCCCTTGCCTTTCCCACGGGGATCAGAATCCTCCGAGATCGGGGCCCCGGCCGAACCTGACACCCCCTCCGGCTCCCTCATCGCGTCTTCGCCTGCAAAAGGAAAAAAGAGACAATCAGGGCGAGCCTAGCCCAGAGTTTACGAAACTTCAAAGATACCTAGGGTCCAAAAGTCCTGGGCGAGCCGACTGCTCAATGTTAGACTCGCCCAACGACGGCACGCCTCGGGCAGCTCCCTCAAAATCTGAGCTTTGGCAATATCCTCCCCGATCAGCTCCACCCCTTCATTTACAAAGGGATTCCGCGCCCCCTAATTCGACATCAGCGCCACGTCACTTGGCACCGTCACGAAGACGAACTCCCTCATCCAATCGCCGACATCGTCAGGCACCTCGAGGATGAGTTCTCGCCCTCTGCTGGCACAAACTCGATGATACATCCCCCACTTCCGAACCACGAAGAAATGCCGGAACAACGCCAAAGAGGGACTCAAGGAGCAAGCAAGGCACAAAACGACAAACCCCACTAACAAGCCCCAAGAACGGGGCGCTAGGGCAAATATCGGTAACTCCAGGAAATTCAACAAGTGAAACAAATATGGGTGGATCGGAAAGCAGAGCCCCAACTCAAAGGACCGGACATAGACCCCGACCTCATTATCCCCCGGCGAACTCACCGCTTCCTCCGACCCAGGAACCCACACCTCATAGGGCTGTCGCACAAACCGCACGCGAATCTCCCTGATGTTGATCCTATCCAACCTACGTCGGGGGGACTCAATGTCTCTCGGTACAACGGATCGCCATGACCGTCTTTCCCTGGGCCACCGCACCCCCGGCTGCGACGCCCCCTCGCCCGCCAACTCCTCCTCCCCCACCCGGCTACTTCCTCCAATCTCGAATCGAGAAGCCATTGATCGTAAAGGAAGGAAATTAATTGTTGTTACCTGTTGATCCCTTGAACCCGGAAGGCGATCGGAAGAAGATGGCCGGCGACGGAAGTGACAGATTAGCCAGCAAGCTCCAAACAGAAATATCGAGCGCCGGAGGAGAATCGGAGAAAGACAAAAATTCCCGCCGACCGCCTCCCCAGACCCTTTTAGCAGTAAAGGTGGCCCCAGGGCCATCTCGTCCGTCAAACTCTCGCCACGCGGCGCCCATCGAGACGCCCCCGACGCCTCGACTGGCGTAAGGGTCACCTCATCCACGTGTCACAAACTCAGTTGCGGAGACGCTTCGATTTCCTCTGCCCCCCTTTCAAATCATAATAATGATCACTAAGGCGGGAGTTCCGAAGCCGCCGCCATCACTACCCGGTGGGTCCCAAGGCTCATATCGATGGTTCGGAGTGTTGGATATGGTTCGCCCTCCGAGCTGAGCCGGGCTGCCACCTCAGACTCGAAGGCCGGGGGCAATTGTTACGACCTAAAGATCGTAGGGGCCCGACCCCCGCCCGGATCCGCTAACATACCCCATTCACTCACCATTTCACAGAAGGGCCGCCGCCCCGAAAATCCGGGGCATCATGGAGACAGGCGCGCCTTGCAGCGCTCCCCGAACCGGCCGAGGCGAACAACCGCAGCCGCCCGACCCACCGGGGTAGCGCGCTTGGGGACGCGTGGGTAGCTAGGCCAGGCCTATTGACGGGCGCGGACGTATCTTCCCGTACCGGCAGGCCATACCCCATGGTCGATCGGGGGGCGCGGCTGGGTCAGACAACCCCCGATCGGAACGGCCCGCCTGATTCCCGCGAACCGCGGCGCCTAGAGTGACAGCCCGACCTTTAGTTCGTCGCTAACGACAAACAGCCTAGGATAAGGACACAACTGACACATACGTCACCCGACCGCCTGACAAAGCACCCCCTGGCAGCTGACCCGTCCGACGATTAGTGCTTTCGGCCCTGACATCCCGACAAAAGCACCCCTCGGCCGTTGCGCCACCTGACAGAAGCAGGCCAGAAACTCCTGTTCCTGATGTCCTTGTCCGAAGCTTCCGCTGGCACCCAAGCCAGCTCAGCACGCCTAGTCATCACCCGCCAGGTATAAATACCCCCTCTCCTCTTACGGAGAGGAGGTTGGAGAATTCTCTCTCATCTTCTATTATTCACACACGAGAGCAAAGGTCCTCCATATCTTTGTCCTCCCACCTATAGCTCGTCACGCGAGGCGGACACACAGTTAGTCCGGTCGGCGTGTCTAGCCCCCCTTTTTAACCCCTTTTACTGACTTAGGCATCGGAGGGGCTAAGGGTTGAACCCCAACCCCGCCCTTCTGACGAGTTGTTCGTGCTGCAGGAGAGCTCGTCCCTTGACCAAAGTCAGCGTCAGCCCCCCGCCGTCCAACCTTCCTCAGCTGCGTCCGGCGAGATATGACCCCGTGAGCACCACCGGCAACGGATCCAACCTCTTCACCCCACCAATCACTTGTAAAACAGCCTACCTACACCTTCTTCTCCACATAACCATCGTGCCCTTGGTTCCCCATAATATAAATTCATTGTACACGAGTTCCACCTCGTAACAGATACATAATAGTCTCATAAAATTCAAATACAATCTAGCATTTAAAAGAAATAATCTAAATTTAATGTGCCTCTACTTGAACCATTTTGCCATTGCCCATATCGTTGTATCTTTCACCATCATTTGGCTCTTGGCATCTTAGGCAATCCCTTTTTAGCATGCCAAGCGTGATAATTTGAGCAATTCTTCTTTACATGCCCTTCAGCTCCACAAAAGAAACAACCATGACCTTCTGAACTTTTCAGTTCCCTTCGTTGTTTCTTTTGAGAAGTTGTATCTGCAGCTTCACTATCCTTCTTCCTTTTGTTGAAGGTGGATGTCAGGAGAGGGCTTTCTGTCAATTCTTACTCAAGCCTTTCATCTTCCTTTACACAGTTTGAGATGAGCTCATCCAGAGACCAAGTCTCATCCTTCAGATTGTAGCTCATCTTAAACTGGTCAAACTGAGATGGAAGAGATATCAAAACAAAATGCACTAGCAGAGCCTCAGAGAGGTCTTGCTCAAGTGCTTTTCAACCTTGAAGCAATGTTAGACATCTTCATTATATGCTCCCTGATGTTTCCTTTACCTTCATATTTCATTGAAGATAGGTTTGTCAAGAGTGTACTAATTTCACTCTTTTCATTCTTGACAAACTTCTTTTCAAGCTCAATAAGGAACCATTTAGCTGTTGAAATTTTCTCTGAAATAGAGCCCCTGAGATATTCTGGAATGGCCTTCCTCACTAGCATTAGGCACATGCGATTTGATCTCTTCCACTCTTCCAACTCCCTCTTTTCATCAGAGGTACTCTCATCAGTGAGTGGTGGAGGACAATGAGTCCTTAATGCCAGATCAAGATCCATGACTCCGAGGATTATCAAAAGATTCTCCTTCCATGCCTTGAAGTTAGTGCCATTAAGGACTGGAATTGATTTTAGGTTGGCAGAAAAATTTTCAGGAATATTAGCTGAAAAGAGAACAAGAAAACAATTTATAACATGTTCATATGAGTATTAAATACAACAAAACATTCAAATTAATGCTATTTTCCCATCTCAAGACATCCCCTACTAATCCAATATTTATCTTTGGATAATCTATTGACTAGTCACTGACATCTTGTTGTAGCAATCAGATAATGACAATAATAACATGCCAAAAATAAAACTTCCTTTGGACCGAATTAAATTTGCATGCATTAAACTCACTAATCATCACATTGTCTATTGCCACAGGTGCGCATGAAATGGTATAGAAAGGTAATCTTCCTTTGGGCCGATTTAGCATTCTTACGCAAATCACGGGCACATTAGATTCTTTTTATATTCATGAAATGAAATAATGCAAATCAACAGAGCCCACTTTGGCGAGGTGATGATTGCATGAAATCATTTCAAAAATATATACCTTTGCAAAATTTGAATCTAAGTCGCAATTTAATACATGAATATACTTTAAGTGGAGATATTCAAGTCCACTTTTCTTCAAAATCAAATTTAAGGCAACCAAAATTTTCATACATAAGTATGTATTCAACTTGTTATATTTCGAGATTAGAACTGATCTTCACAAGAAAACCCACTTTGGTGAGTTGATGATCTAATCATTCTATATTCGAAATATATAATTAATTGTGCCAAAAATTGAAATTGAAACTAAACCGAATTTAACAAAAATGATTACACCAAGTGGAAATATATATAAGAACCTTTTATTCCACCCTTCTAATCATTTATATTGAGTTAAATAAAATCCATAACTTCAACACAAATTTTCTTCTTATAAATGGGGTATATAGGTGTACTAATGTGTATATGAACATACATAGAAAGATATATATAAATATACACCATATCCCATTATATATAATTTTAAAATGTGTCAAATTTCCTTAAGGCCATTTGCTTGATGGTTAGTGCACAAAAAAATTCTTTAAGGCCTTTTAAACTTATTCTTAAGGAGAAATATATGTTAAAACTTTTTATTTGCTCCCGAAGAAAACACCTGAATTTTTTGTTTTAATTTAAATCTAAATTTAGGCAAAATGAATTTTCATACCAAGGTATGAAGTCAACTTGTTATATACCGAAGTATATATATATATATATTGTTTTATGCCATAAACATCGAATTTAAATTTATTTTGTACAATTAACACAAAATTTATCTTTGAGGAGAAATATACATTTAAACGCCTTATTTCCTCCTTCAACCCAAATTAAATTCAATATTGGGCAACCAATCATACAAAAGTATGTATTTAACCGTTTATGTTACGAAATAATAATAATTTAACGGTAAAGCCCACTTTGGTGGGATCCCGTAATAATTAAAATTATTTTGAAACATATAAACTAATTTGCCCAAAAATTGAATTCAAATTAAACCGAACTTAAATGTAAATATATTTGAAAACCTTTTATTTACTCCTTCGATCCGTTTAAAATTCATCCAGGCAACTGATCATACTGTGTATGTATTTTAATCCGTTTACATTCCGAAATAATAACAATTTTAATAGGGGAACCCACTTTGGTGGAATTTCACAAAAATTAGAATTATTTCGAAATGTATATTTAACTGAATTTTTGCCTAAAGAATTAAAGTTGGAATGAACTTAAATTTAACACACAAAATTGGGCCTAAAGGAAATATATATACACAGCCATTTATTTCCCCTTCAACGAATTTAAATTCAAGATTTTTGGCACCAAATTTACATACAAAGTATGTCCGTAACCTTTTATATATCGAACTAAGAGTAATCGTCACGATAAAGCCCACTTTAGTGTGGTTTTGATTTAATTACAATCGTTTCGAAATATATATTGTAGCATGCCAAAAAAAATAAATTTAAAATTAAAGCTGAATTTTAACACAAAAAAATTCACTTAAGGGAAATATACCAAGTCCTTTTTATTCCCTCCTTTAACTTGTGTTAAAATATCCCAAAATAGGCCCAAATTTGTGTCCAAATGACCCAAAATTGGGTCCAAAATTAGCCATGAGGGTGCCCAAAACTGTTTTGCAATAAGCCTAAAGGAAGGCTAAAAACTGGTTTGCAATAATAGGCCCAAAAACAACCAAATAACCCAAAGAGCCCAATTTAACAGCCCAGCCCTATATTGATTTTAATTAAACTGATTGTGGGCTCATGGGCCAGCCCACAGGGCTGTAGCTGAAAAAAAATAGGGTTAGGGTTTCTGTTGGGGGGGCGACGATGGCGACCGCCCCCCATCTATGCCGTCGGGCGCCGGCAGGGAGGCCGGCGCCCCGGTCTCCGGCGGGGGGGGCGGCGGGGTGCCGCCCACACCCCCGTGCATCCTGAATGAGGGCGGCCTCTGCTGCCCCCTTTATTCTGAACGGGGGCGGACAAGGCCGCCCCCTCCTTTAAATCGACGGGGGGTGGCCGGTGCCGCCCCCTGTTTTTGAACGGGGGGCGGCACCGGCCGCCCCCTTTTTATTCCGTCGGGGGCGGCAGGCGCCGCCCCCTGTGGCTGAACGGGGGGCGGCGCAGGCCGCCCCCTTTAATCCGCCAGGGGCGGCAGGCGCCGCCCCCTGTTTCTGAACGGGGGCGGCGCAGGCCGCCTGTAGGATCCTATCAAAACAGCGACGTTAGGATCGAATAATAAAGTAGAGACTTACGTTCGCGTATGCGGCACCGTAATCTCTGAACTTTGCCCTCGGATTCGCCACAACGGTCGATACTTCGTCACGGAGGATCGAAGCAGAGTTTCACCGCCTAAATCTCTATTTAGAAGAGGATGATAATGGAAGGGAGAAGAAGAACATAAGATGCCTTTTGCAAACTTATGGCATGGAAAGTGTAGTATGAATGCCTTACCCTTGGGTCCTATTTATAGGCTTTAGGGGTAGTTATTGTAGGAAATAACCAATTATAAGCTTATTAGCCTATATTAGCACATTCATTTATCCTCTTCTTCATTCACTTATCAAGTGCCTTTATTCACTTATAAAGTGACTTTTTCCACTTATCGAGTGGCTTTTTCCACTTATCGAGTGGCCCTTTTCACACGAGAAAAGGTTCCCTTCGTGCACGCCTTCGTGCACGCGACATCTGAGGTCCGTATACCCTCATACATCCCCTCATGGGTGTATTCATGTCGTCCATATCCAACATCTCCCACTCACACTTGAGGGGATTGTAAGGAAACATCTTTCCTTTAACTCTTCTATTTATCATACCGAGAAATAGGCCGTGTGACCGTCATGCGCATAGAGTCTGTTGTTGTGCACTTGTTAGAGATACACAACACTCCTCGAGGTGCAAAGTTGAGTAGATTAACGCATGCTTTACCCTAGATTTTTTCTTCACATTTCTTATACTTAATATTCAATAATTGAATCCCATCTGGATTACAATTGGCTGGCCAGCTTTGAATCTCTAAAGTCCAAATGTGAATATGAAATTAATCTTCCTCTTCTTGCGATCCTTTCGATCTTGACTTGACTCGCTTTTCTAACATGCCCCGCCGGACCGAATTAACCATAGTCCATAAGCAACATGCTAAGATAGCAATCACCCAGTCAAATCTTAAGGAACCAATTAGAGTCCGTAAGGGTAACGAGTTAAGACCCATGTGGTCTTTGGGTCTCACATAATAGTAAACAAAATTACTATTCTAACCCAATGGTCAAAATGCATACGTAGTATGAATACGTATTACAACATCACTCCTTACCCAGGGAGCGTATGTCTTAATGATGTTGTAAGGATGATAACCAGACACCACAATGTCTGACTTTGAGTCCCTTTTACTACTCAAAAATAATCTTCTGGATTCACATCCCGCATAAGACAGATAGGATTTAAGAATCCTCTTTGATCTTTTGTAAGCATCCATATGATGCAGATCTTTCATACGACCATTTTGTTTAAGTCATGACTCTAAATCCTCCGTTTGACGATTTTGACTTTAAACAGGTCTCATCTTTATTTTACTCGTCTGATAAAATAAAGGCGGTTGCTCATGTGAGAGAGCCAACCTTAATCTGTCCGACATACTAAAATTCAGCTGAGATTTCAAAAATGTACTCAAACATTTAAAGAATTCATATGCAATGTTGAAAAAGAACTTATTCTTTTATTAAATTTGATCATTTACATACATGGGAATTTACATTGGTACAACTCAGCTCTTACGCAATTCTTGAGATGATAAGTGTTTGTAAAACACATCTCTGGGGATCGCCTTTGTAAGCGGATCCGCTATCATCTCATGCGTAGATATGTACCTTATGTCTACCTTCTTGGTCTTATCATAGTCTTTTGCAAATTTGTAGCGGATATCTATGTGTTTGGTCTTACAATGGAATTTAGGATCTTTGACATAGGCTATAGATGCTTGATTGTCGCTGTGTATAGGTATAGCACCTGAGTCACTTGCATCAATTAGCCTGTCTAAGAACTTCCTAAGCCAAACAGCCTCTTGGACTGTCATGCTAAATGCTACAAACTCGGCTTCCATAGTTGAAAGTGCGATGCAGGATTGTTTCTTGCTACTCCAGGATATTGCACCAGATCCGAGTAGAAAAACATATCCTAAGGTCGATCGTCGCTCATCGAGTTCACCCGCCCAATCAGCATCAGTGTAGCCTTCGAGCCTCAAGGCGTCTCCTTGATAGCATAAAGCATAGTCCGCAGTTCCCTTAAGATACCGAAATATCCTCTTAACCGCTTTCCAGTGTACTTGCCCTGGATTGGATTGGTAACGACTTACCATTCCAACGGCAAAACAGATGTCCGGTCTTGTACACATCATAGCGTACATAAGACTACCAACTGCACTGGAATATGGAACTTTTTCCATAATTTCCTTTTCCTTTTGGCTCTTTGGACACGATTTCAGACATAACTTGTCGCACTTGCTTATAGCAGTATCAATGGACTTGCAGTCCTGCATATTAAAACGTTCTAAAACCTTCTTTATATAAGTCTCCTATGAAAGAGAAAGAAGTTTCTTCGAACGATTCCTTGAAATCTTAACTCCAAGGATATATGCGGCTTCTCCCATGTCTTTCATCTCAAAAACTGATGAAAGCCAAGCCTTGATATCCATCACAAAGCCCTTGTCATTTCCGGCTATTAAAATGTCATCTACATATAGAGACATAATAACTTACTTGCTCTTAATCCTCTTGATATATACGCAGTTGTCTTCATCAAGCATGGAAAAACCATTTGATAAGACAACTTCTTGAATCGTATATACCATTGCCTCGAGGATTGTTTAAGACCATATATGGACTTACGAAGTTTACAAACCTTATGTTCGTTTCCTTCTTTTACAAACCCTGTTGGTTGTTCCATATAGATCTCCTCGTCCAATTCTCCATTGAGAAAGGTAGTCTTTACATCCATGTGATGTAATTCGAGGTCTAAGCAAGCTGCCATAGCCAGAATCAGGCGAATCGAGGTAAAACGGACAACAGGTGAGAAGGTCTCTTCGTAGTCTATCCCTTCCTGTTGCGTAAAACCTTTCACGACAAGGCGAGCTTTATATCTGTCAATAGATCCATCAGCCTTATGCTTGATCTTGAGAACCCATTTGTTCCCAATAGCTCTACGTCCTCTGGGTAAGTCAACTAAGTCCCAGACTTGGTTAACTTTCATGGATTCCAACTCTTCCTTCATCGCTTCCATCCATTTGTCTTTCGCATGGCATGATACGGCCTGTTTGAAAGTAGCAGGCTCGTCATCATTTTGTAGTAAAGTCATAAAGATTTGCTGAAATTCATCCTCAAATCTTAGAGGAGCCAACCTTGTACGACTACTATGTCGTATTTGAGATTCTTCAAGTCCTTGTTGACTCGAATTTAGATCAATTCTAATATCACTCCCACTTGGAATGTCGTTAGAAATGCTCCCACTTGGATCATTATTCCTGTATGGAATAGGATTAGTGTCATTCGTATCATCCATTGGTGAAGTTTGAAACGTATTTTCTTCTTCACCAAGAATTCTCCCACTCGAATGAGGTAATCCTTCTTGATCATTAATCTCAAATAGAGATAAGTCCTGACTTATCTCGCCCTGTCTTGGAAACTCGTTTTCCAAGAAAGTGACATCCCTCGACTCAAACTCAATTAGACCTCCATTGTCTTCCTGACTAATGAAAACATAACCTTTGGAGTTTTCTGCGTATCGTATAAAGATACATTTCCTTCCCCGTGGCCCAAGTTTGCCATACTTATGGGAGGAAATATGTGCGTAGGATGCACATCCCCAAGGTTTTAAAATGTTTAAGTCAGGAGACCTTTGGTTCCACAACTCATAAGGAGTGGAGCTAACTGATTTCGAGGGTACGCGGTTCAAAATGAAAGCGGCCGTCAATAATGCATCACCCCAAAAGGTGATTGGCAAGTTAGCTTGCGCCATCATTAAACGGACCATTTCCATTAAAGTCCTATTTCTCCTTTCAGCAACACCATTTTGTTGAGGAGTATAAGGCATAGTTACCTGATGTACTATGCCCTTTTCATCACAAAGTTCCTTAAAACTTGTTGATTGATATTCACCGCCCCTATCGGTTCGCAAGACCTTAATCTTGCGATCTAATTGATTCTCCACTAAACTCATATAGTTTTTAAAGCATGTTAATGCTTCACTTTTGTGGGATATCAAATAGATATGTCCGAATCGGGTGAAATCATCAATAAAAGTGATGAAATAGGACTTCCCGCGTCTTGTCTTGACATTCATCGGACCACATATGTCCGAATGGATGAGCTGTAATGGAACCTCGGCCCTTGTACCGATTCCAAACGGCTTGCGACAAGATTTCCCCATAAGGCAATGTTCGCAGGTCGACATTTCAACCTTTGAAACATTGGATAGAAGGCCACATTTGGCAAGTCTATCCATTCGCTTTGGTCCAATATGACCAAGCCTTGCGTGCCAACAAATTATATTAGACTCATAAGTCGAAGAATTTGTAACAAGGAAATTTTCATTACATAATGAAGATTCATACATTGTATTTAATACAATAAATCCTTTAAATACATACACAGTACCAATTAAGGAATTATTACAACACAAGTCCACTTTACAATCATGAAAAAACCAGCTATAACCAAGACCCATTAACACGACCACAGATATTATATTCCTTCGAATATCTGGAGCGAAGAGAACATCATGAAGTAGGAGAGTGCGGCCGTTGTCCAAGACTAGCTTGCAAGTCCCAACGCCTTTCACTTCAACACGTGTGTTGTTTCCTACATAGATCCACTTCGTTCCTTGGGGTATCCGGTGATACTCCACGAAGGACCGTCTGTCCCTTGCTATGTGGTCGGTGGCACCTAAATCAATTATCCAAAATGGATTAGATTCCACAAGAAATATTGAACTAGAAACACATATGTAACTAGTATAATTACAAGTTACCTCGTCGCCTCCACTCGTACACGAACGAGCATAGTGACCGAGCTTGTTGCACTTGAAGCACTTGATCCTCTTCAAGTCTTTCTTCTTGTGCCATTTCTTGTGCCCACCCTTATGTTTGGGTTTCTTGGTAGACTCAGGTTGCTTATTACGTTCATTGGTAGACTTTGAACGATCTTTCCTTTTCTTTCCTCCGTGTGAGGAACTATCAACCATGTGCACTTCTGCACTTGGCTTGGCAGCCGCAAGCCGCTCTTCCTCTAATTCGAGGTGCTTGGAAACATCGCTGAATGTCTTGATGCTCTCATTGTGAGTGAGATGCATCTTCATTTGGTTCCACCCATTTGGTAGGGAACGTATGACTGCTTGGATTTGTTGCTCATCAGTGAACACATGACCCGCATCCTTTAACTCTGAGATAAGATTCACCATATGTCGCAGATGTTTCCCCATGGAATCATCTGGACGTTTCTTGTATGAATTAAATCTTATAGTTAAGGCGCGAAGTTTGGACACCGATGTGCCACCAAACTTCTCCTCTAGCTTGGACCATATGTCCATGGCTAGGTCATGCTCTCGGAAGATGCGCATTATGTCATCGGCCATACTGCTCAATAACGTAATGCGAGCTATCTTATTCTTCCGAGACCAAGCATCAAAAGCTTCCTTGTCTCGTCTGTATTGGGCCGTAGTGTCCAACTCGGGTTCAATCATTACGTTCTTTAGAGTTTCGAGCACTTCTTGCTCCTCTAGAACGTATTGAATCTTGATGGACCATAGTTTGTAATTATCGCCGTTGAGTTTTTCACCTCTGTTTAACTCAGCGACGATATTCTTTGAAGCGGAAGACATTTTACTTTTAAAATGCTGCAAAAAGACACAAAACCGAAGGTTTGATCAAAAACATTGCATTAAAAATTCTTAAAATACAATTCCCACTTGAAATGATAATAGAATATCCCATTTGGATAGTTCTAATTTCAACTCCCACTTGGAATGATATTTATAATTTGATAAGTTACTTTCGAAAAATATTGAAGATGTTGTTATAGAATCGGAAAGGTTTCTACGATTCCAATCACCATCTAGAACAATCCTTCAATATTTCCCCCTCACTTATCAAACGATAGTACTCTTATAGTACTTCGCAGCGGAAAAGCGTTTTTGAAAACGTATTTTTCAAAACATATGAAAACGTATTTTTCAAAAATGTATATTTCAATTCAGTACCCTTATGATACTAGCGAAATATTCGGCACTTCTTGGCCATTTACCGGGGTTGTTCCGTATCCGTGCCAAGGTCGGATCCCCCTTGAGTGGATTTTTCTGCAAGCCATTGTCGCCGGCTCCTGTATGGATCCAGGCGCTTCCCCCGTATAGGAGAATTTTTCCGCAGACGACTGTCGTTGGCCCCGTATGGGCTAGTCGGCATGTTCGTGTTACATCGACCAAGGCCTCTCGCCGAATTGGTCGACCAAAAATCCCGGATTGGTCGACCAATACCGACCAAGGATCTGGCACCCCCCGGCCAGGGCCTCTGCCCTGGCCGAGGCTAGCCAAGGGCCGGCCAGGGCCTCTGCCCTGGCCGGCCAGGGCCGGCCATGGCCTAGCCCTGGCCTCTGCCAGGGCCGGCCATGGCCCTGGCCCCTGGCCAGGGCCGGTCAGGCCGGCCGACCTGGCCCTGGCCCCTGCCAGGGCCGGCCGGCCCTGGGGGAGGCCAGGGCGCCGGCCCTGGCCCCTGCCAGGGCCGGCCTGGCCGGCCCCTGGCGCTGGCCTAGGCCGGCCAGGGCCTCCTGGCCCTGGCCTGGCCTCGGCCAGTCCTGGCCCTAGCCCCGGCCAGGGCCCCCTGGCCCCGGCCAGGGCCCCCTGGCCCTGGCCGTGGCCGGCCAAGTGCCGGCCTGGCCGTGGCCGGCCCGTGCCGGCCTGGCCATGGCCCTTTGTCCTTGGCCGGCCTTGGCCCATATGGCCATGGCCGGCCACCCCCGTGCATGGGGTTGGCCGCACACCCCACCGGAGGGGTGGCCGTGGTGGTTATTGGCCGTAGCCAACCCCCTCCGCATGGGGAGGGGGGTGCATTGCCTTCATATCCCATTTGGCCAGGGTGATCAAGCACCAAAAGTCATCTTCCCCGATGGGAATAACTACCATCTTCTTCCTCGATGAAGCACCCGTTCGTCGATGAAGCACCCGTTCGTCGAGAAAGTAGTTATTCTCTAATGGTCGTGTGCCAAAATGAAAAAAATAACATACTTTAAAGTTCGTAAACTACACGCTCCACATGAAGAGAGTTCACATTCCCTATAAATGGAGACTCGGCATCCATGAAGAGTGCGAGCTTGACGATATGAACGTTCGGTCCTTCCCGTCACGGAGAGTTCCTGCCATATCCGTAATGACAGAAGACCCTAACGTGAAAAGAACAACCGCTGCGTTCTCTCCGTCATGAAGCGTTCCTACCATATCCATAATGGTAGGATACCCATTCGTGAAAAAGACAACGCCTCGTTCATCGGTTCGACGGGGCGACGGTTTGACCGGGGCGAACCCGTATGGCTCTGATACCAATGTAGGATCCTGTCAAAACAGCGACGTTAGGATCGAATAATAAAGTAGAGACTTACGTTCGCGTATGCGGCACCGTAATCTCTGAACTTTGCCCTCGGATTCGCCACAACGGTCGATACTTCGTCACGGAGGATCGAAGCAGAGTTTCACCGCCTAAATCTCTATTTAGAATAGGATTTTAATGGAAGGGAGAAGAAGAACATAAGATGCCTTTTGCAAACTTATGGCATGGAAAGTGTAGTATGAATGTCTTACCCTTGGGTCCTATTTATAGGCTTTAGGGGTAGTTATTGTAGGAAATAACCAATTATAAGCTTATTAGCCTATATTAGCACATTCATTTATCCTCTTCTTCATTCACTTATCAAGTGCCTTTATGCACTTATAAAGTGACTTTTTCCACTTATCGAGTGGCTTTTTCCACTTATCGAGTGGCCCTTTTCACACGAGAAAAGGTTCCCTTCGTGCACGCCTTCGTGCACGCGACATCTGAGGTCCGTATACCCTCATACATCCCCTCATGGGTGTATTCATGTCGTCCATATCCAACACCGCCCCCCTTATTCCGCCGGGGGGCGGCCGGCGCCGACCCCCTGTTTCTGAACGGGGGCGGCGCCGGCCGCCCCCTTTGTCTGCGCCGGGCGGCGGCCGGCGGGCCGTCCCCGATCAAAAAAATATATTTTTTTAATTGGAAAAATTAATCAAAAAACCAAATTTTTACATAGATCCGAATATTATATCTGATAAAAAATGAATTTTTTAACAGATCCGAAACTTAAAACAGATTAAAAATCTGATTTTTTTATCAGATCTACTGCGAGCAGGCAAAAATTTAAGATCCACATCATGTGGGCTCTGATACCACTTGTAGAAACTAAAGATCTAGATTAATCATTAAGCAAGACCATGCAAATAATAATCTAGATATATAACATGCGGAATCTTAAATCATTGCATACTCTGATTTAGCGGAAGCGTACCTGAGTCCATCGCTAATAATCTGAAAGATCCTGAAGATAGCACAACGGACGATCTTCCAGAATAGTACGAATCAACCGTTTGGAGAATCCCTTTAGCATTCTCCTGGTTTCTCTCCCAGCGACGGGACGTAGAAAAGACGGCTCAACTTTGTTCGTGTATTCCGGGGACCACGACCGCTAATATTTATAGGCTAGCCTCCATAGCCCTAGGGTTTCCAACTCGGCCCATCAACGAGTTAAAGCCCAATAGTCTCTACACATAAAGGCCCCACAACCTGTTTAACTCATTTAGCCCATTTAATTAATTAAAACCAGATCACTAATATATTGGGCTCAATACAACAGCGTAGCACTTATATAATTATTCACCGCATATTAGCCCAACGTTGGATTAAGATCCAACTTAGTTGGATAAGTTCCAACACAATGTGCATCTAGATCCGTTCGATCTAGGGAAGATCCGAAGCAAATATACTGATCCCACCCCTTACGTAGTTCGCAAAAGCACCATAGGAAAGCAAATCGATCTTCCTTGCTCAGATTTTTGGTAGAAACTATCGTGGTGATAACGTGTTAAGAATCAATCTCTATGGTGGAGGTCATAGACTATATTTATATAGAGTAACTATTACAAAGAGAAGAATAGTAAGGGGCTTTACATTCATGATAACATTCACCGTTGGATACCAAGGGTCTTGGATACCAAAGATCTCAAGACCATTCATAACAATGTTACATAATTCATCGCTGTTATTGACATAATAACATTGCGTTAGAGGTATTTTAGTCTATAAAAAGCTAATTAACAAAAGAAGTATAATGTGATGAAACGAGAGCTATTTTCGTTTTAAGACAAATTGAGCACACCATTTCTTTGCTTTTGTTTCCTACCAGTTTGTAGTTCATTTACAGTGAAGTTGTTACGTGATTAACGAAGAGAAATAAATCGGATAATAAATGGATAAGATATTTCCATGAATAGAAAGATTTCATTAGTTGTCAAAACAAATGGGGGATCTCATTAGTTGTTAAGATATAATACAACTCACACACATTGTAGGAGTTAGTAGGCATATAACGTAGCTCAAAAATTAGGACATAGTTAATGTATTTAAAACTCATACTGATGCACGAGGATTAACCTGAACTAATATCTACCCTAGTTCGTATCCGATCGAGCTCAATCTAATGGTGATAGTATGAAACACAAACCCAAATACTCCCCTAACACTCCTGTAGAAATATTTGGGATGCAACATGTGTAAATAATGATACACATTGTACAACATCTATATTGCAAATGAGGGAGTAATCTTGTGAATAAGGCAAAGAGATTGGTAGAGTGGTCGTCAGGATTAGGCCACCTTATGATATGGATCCCACTTTTCCTTCTCACAAAAAATCCTTGCAGCTAAGATCACACCCACACACCTAAAAAAATTAAAAAAAAAAACTAAAAAAATGCATTTGTTGCCAAACGGGCAAATTTTTGCCCGTTTGGCAACGGGCATTTGCTGCACAAGCAGCTGGCCCGGGCCAGGCCCGGGCTTTTGTCCGGGCCGGGCCGAGGGGGAGACCCAGCCCGGCCTTGGGGCCGAGCCACAGCCCGGCCCGGGTTTGGGGTGATGGGCCCGGGCCGGACCGACGGGTCCCCGGGCCTAAATGACACCCTGAATCACAGGAAGTGACACCCTGAATCACAGGAAGGATGATGCTGCTTGTAGCCCTTGCCCTGACAGGGTTATTATCTTATACATACTCACTACAGATTCAGTCTATCATGCTTAAATAATAATATACATAACGTAACACTACATATTATTTAAGTCTGTCGTGAGACAGGCTTTAGAGCTGTACACCACCATCCATATTTAATGTTTAGCCCAATCCCCAACGGTGCAGACTCATCTGGCCTCGTGCATCCTCTCACCCACTCTTCAGGTGAGGCCGCGCCAGTCTGGCAAACATTAAATAGAAGCATTGCTTAAAAATTGATTTGAGGGCTTTTATTCATTTTAAAGTTGTTTCGAATTAGTTATTTAATTTCATGATAAATATCTGCCTTCTGTCACAATTTGTTTTCTTTTCATAGCGCAACTCTTTCCATTACTCCAAGCATACCCCTACCAAAGCGATCAATGTTTTATTATTCGGACATATAAATATGAACAATTTGTTGTGAGTTGAGGGAGGCCTTTGGCCTCCCTCCCCTCATCACTCTCCATTACTCCCCACTAAGTTAGTGGGGAGGCCCTTGGACTCCCACCTCAACATGAGAGTTTTATAAATATAGTACCATGGCTATTTGCCACGGTTAATCCTCTCCAATCCTCTTCTAACACGTTATCAGCACCTACGCTCTATTTTGAGCTTTTTCTTCTCGTTCCCTTCCAAAAATCAAACCCCTACGCGCGAAGGAATCTGTTGTTGCGGTAATCCGTTGCGGCGAAGCTTTGCGGGGATTTCTCTTTGGAGCGTATCGGGAGCGGCACTATCTACGGATCTTAATCTTTACGATCTTCCCTAGATTTTTAATCTAGAGGTAATATCTATCAATCCCGTAGATAGCTACAAACAAATTTTTAATTTAGCTATGTTTTTAATGCGTCATCTAGAGGCATTTTAAATCTGTTGCTATTGTATTATCTTTAATATAAAAAACAAAACAAAACAAAAACCCCTCGGCTCCTTACAATGCTCCTTCAATTTACGTTTGTAGTTGACATTGTGAAATCTTTTACTATTTTACCATTGAAATCGTTTTTATCTTTTGTTGAATCCAAATAGTCACTAGCAATTTGAGATATTGAGTATTGTTTGTTGGCCGGAATAAATTGAGAAGGAAAGATTCGTCTTTTAGCAACAAACTCGCTTTCATGCCAACTCAATATGTTTCACTTCAAAAACATGATCTAGGATTGTTTGGATTTGATTCTATGATATTTTAGAATATTTTTTTTATGAATGATTTCATAGAAAATTCATTGATTCAAAAGTCAGTTTTTCGCGTTTTCTTTTAGGCGAGACGCTGTTTCGTGTCGTGCTTTTTCGCTGCAGAAATTTTTTTTTAAAGGTTTAATTAAAAAAATGTTAAACGCGGCGTGACCGGGACTTGAACCCGCAACCGTTTGGACTGGCGCCTAATGGATTACCGCTGAAATACGTTTTGCTTTTGTAAACACTATCTCATTAATGTATTTAAATGCATTCCGATACTGAAATTAAACAAAAAATTTCTTCTTTGTGAGACTGTCGGGTTTTGACCCTGGGATCCCAAGATCCCTTGACTTTCTTTCAACCGCTGGGCTATTACGACATACATGTCTCATTAGTGTAATACATTTATTTGAAGGATTCCTTTATTCGTTAAATATTCATAAAGGAAAATAAAATTTTGTTGAACTTGTCGGGGTTCGATACCGTGACTCTTTTGTTGCGGGGACTGTGTGCCGTCCCTCCCAGACGGGGGGCCCTTCCCCGGCGCCGACCCACAGAAACAAATAAGATAGCCTGTTTGTTGGGCCTGCAGCCCCATTTGGCTTTATTATAACTTTTTGTCTACCAATATTGGGCCTGAAGCCCAGTAAATCCAATTGCAATTTTAAATGTGTCAATTAGAATTTTGAAACTGGGTCTGAAGCCCAAATATTAAATATTTTAATTTGACTTATTGGGCCTGAAGCCAAATTAATTCAATTGCAATAATTAATTTGTTAAATTTTGGCAAATGGGCCTGCAGCCCAACTATTAAGAATATATTAAAATGATTAATATTTATGGGCCTGCAGCCCCATTCAAACTATTAATTTATTTTAATTCTTTGTTATGGGCCTGTCGCCTAGTCTTTCAAATTGCTAAAATTATAACACTCTTGCATTATTAATAATTTATGGAATATTAGGATTTTTTTCAAAATATAATTATCTTAAGGATCCTGCGACCGCTCTGCCGTTAGTCAACTAACCTAACGGTGTATGACGTCTCCCCGTGATCCGAGAGATTATTATATTTTATAGTCTCTTTTTCCATATTATATATGCATGTGTTATATAAACTGTGTGGTTGCTTATTTTGTGCCTGTAGCATATTATAAACTGCGTGGTTGTTAATATAAGCTAAAATGTGATTTTTGGGATCGGCCATTTTGATACCCTTTTTAAATTCCTTGCAATTTTATTTTCTTTTTGAGAGAATTTGTAAGTGAGGATTAAATGTATTAATGCCAAAGACCGGTGTACCGATAAATGAAGACGGAGGCGAAAATTGGAAAATATAGGGACCCTTCTGGGTTTCCAAGTTGTATTTTTCTTTTATTTATGGACTGTATATTCGGACTTTGGACATTGTATGTCTTTGGGTATCTGGCCGATCCCCACATTTTACTTATTTTATTGTTTATGCATGAATTTACACTTTAATTAATTCATGCTTATTTTAAATTGCATAGATAAATGGTAAAATTGGCAAGCGTCGATTTCGAAGTTCTTGATGCTGCAGTAAATAATTACCTGAGTTGGCGAGTGGACCTGAAGTTCCACTTGCGTTCGATGGCCCTCCTTGGCTCAATTTTGGCTCCTTCATCGGTCCCAGCAGCGACCGATGCTTCTGCTAGTAAGGCCCCAGAAGCGGAACAATCATCTAGCAGAACTCCTACCACCATCTCTGATGTGGATAAGGCGAAAGCCATTATCTATATTAGGAGACATATAGATCGGACCTTAAAGGCCAAATAACTAACGGTAGAGGACCTAATGGAGCTGTGGACAGCGCTGGAGGTATGTTATAAACATCAAATTGATGTAATATTACTGCGTGCCAGTTATGAGTGGGAAAACCTCAGACTTCAGGACTATAAGTCCGTCGCTGAGTATAACTCTGCACTTCATAATATCACCTCACGCCTGAAGTTGTGCGGTGAAGAAGTGACAGAACAACGCATGTTGGACAAGACATTTACCTCGTTTCACGAGAAAGATACAATCCTCATGCAGCAGTATCGTGAACGCAACTTCACGAAATTCTCTGATCTGATCTCATGCCTACTTAGGGCAGAACAGAATCAAGATTTACTGCTAGCCCCTCATAATTTACGTCCAGCTGGCACTGCACCTATCCCTGAAGCCCACCACGTTTCTCCCCAGAAGTGGAAAAATAAGAAGAAGGCTAATAATAACAAAGGAAAAGCTGTGATGAAGAATGGACGAGGAGCAGCACCCCCGTCCAATAACAACAATACATGAAAGAGTAACTTCACATGGAAGCAAAAGAACACTGACCAAGTGTCACTTCCTAAGAAGAACTGTGAGGATAAATGCCATAGATGCGGCATGACTGGCCATTGGTCCAGAATCTGCCGCACTCCTCGCCACCTCCCGGCACTATATCAGGCGAGCCAGAAGTCTCTGCCTGAAACAAACTTGGCGGCTGTTCAGCCACCAACGATGTTCACTGCAAAAGACTTCGAGAACGACGACCTGCTCGATTAAGCTTCATCTTTTATCTATGCATTTAAAATTCAATGTTGCTTCATCTTTAATTTGCTTAAGTACGAACTTTATTGTCTTTTTCATTGACTTAAATAAAATTTCGTTTTGCTTATAGATGAAGTATTTAATATTGTGGACAGTGCCTCGTTGCACTGGTGTAGCATTAATATTGCTCCCACATACAACGAGACTATAAGATGCAAACTTCTCCCCTTAAACATATAGGAATTTTCCAAGTTTCAAGGATATTTCGTTTAAACGAACATAACTTGAAAACTGTGGATAATAAATATTAAATATCAATATGTAACTCGTAAAGAGGATGGCCAGAAGCCCAGCTACTTACGATTTCATTGGACCCTCGTCGGGCCCTTATAATTACAGATATTCATCCTATAGAAAGCCAACTTGACTGAGCACCAGAAGTGCCTTTCATTGCCATAGTTTTTAACTCTGGCAAAATGGACTTAGTCATCTAGGATCAGCGATGATTGACGCATCATCAAATGAATCCATTGGAGAACCTGAAGATTCTTCAAAAGGTTGAGTTTCTTTGTCCCCCTTTGCCATAAGGGAAAACTTAGAGAGAAACCTTCCCTCCTGAAAGTGGGTTTAGAGTCTCCTGGCTTCATTGAAAGAATACATGGTGACCTCTTGTGGGCCTATTCACCCCGCAAATGGACCATTTTCGGTACTTCATTACTGTACTGATATATGCATCTACTAGATGGTCTTCTGTGTGCCTTCATATTCACTCGCAACATAGCTTTCTCAAAGCTAATAATGAGGGTGAATTCACTACTCATATCATTCAAGACTTCTGCCAAGCAACTGGCATTGAAATTGAACATCCTGTAGCATGTTCATACTCAGAATGGGTTATCAGATTCTCTGGTAAAGAGACTCCAATGGATTTCACGTCCATTGTTAGATTCCAGTTGCCTGTTGATATTTATGGACCAACAAGCTGCACTCCGCATCGCTTATCACGATACGGCCCGCTTGTGGCCATATCTTATTGTTGATGCCGCTTCCTTATGGTTTACCACCAAGCCTTGATAAATGTGAATTTGATGAGTAAAGTCTCATTGTAATAGGCACGCAGTCTAAAAAAGCCCGAAGCTTCTGAGACCATATCATGGGACACATAAGTCCTCATCTCGTTATGATCCGCATACTTTTTCTGTGTGACGTTGAGATCCAGAAGATCCTTCACATTCAGACTAAAGTACATCAATTGACGGATAAAATTGCGGACAACCAGAAGATTGTTCGTTCACACGTCCCTGCTGCCAACACGCCAGCTAGGATTGACATTCCCAAAGATGGATGCAATCCACCGGCAGCAGAATTGGCTGTACCTCATTTGAAAAGAGGACGCCGACCAGGTTCAAAATAAAAATTTTCTTATAATAGGAAGATTCCTGGATATATAAAAATGATCCAACCACGGGATGCTGAGCTCAGACCAGCAACCTCTCCCCTCCTAATTTCCCCTGCAGAGGAAACAACAGGAGAAACATCATTATATTACGTACGTACTGGAGAGGTACTGGACAGATATAGCACAGTCGTCGACGACAGTTTTACTTTCGCTATTGCCATTCACGTCGCTGAATACGACGATGACGTCTACCCACTTTTCTATAGCGTAAACGCATAGAATGGCCAAAGTGGGACGAGGCAATAAGAGTAGAGCTGGACTCACTCTTGAAAAGCAAAATCTTTGGACCAGTAGTCCATACACCTGAATGTGTAAAAACCTGTGGAATACAATTCGAATTTCATAAAGAAATTGAAATCAAGGAAATGTGATCATTTTCCTACTATGCCTACACTTCTCTGCAAAAGCCAATACATGCAGCTCATGGACGTTGTGACTGCATATATATACGGCAATATAGATATATAGATCTAAATAAAACTTCCAGAAGGGTATACTCTACCCCCAGAGATGAAAGAGAAACGTAGAAACGTCTTCTCCATAAAGGCTACAAAGATCATTAGTTGATCTTAAGCAATATTCTGCCCTTGTATCTTTTTCGAAAGATCGTTGACAGGATTTGTTATATTTGCCTTACATATGGTCGACTTAAAGCTAATAGGATCTCCAGCAGAGACCATTAAAATTTCAGATAGCTTTAAAGTGTACCTTGGAAATGAAAAACCTAGGTATAACGATCATCCTGACGATGACATTAATCATCCTGAAGATGACAATAATCATCCTGAAGATGAACTATCATCCTGAAGATGACATTAATCATCCTGAAGATGAACTATCATCCTGGAGATGAACCATCATCCTGAAGATGACATTAATCATCCTGAAGATGAACTATCATCCGGAAGATGAACTATTATCCTGAAGATGACATTAATCATCCTGAAGATGAACTATTATTAATCATGCCGAAGATGTCTCGGCTTACATATTAAACACCTTCGTGGTGGAACCCTTTCATATTCTTCATACACCTGGAGTTTATGAAGAATGATGTCTTTTTGCAACCTATTAAAAATGGATACTTATTTATGACACCTTTCAGTAGCTGAAAGAGGGGGAGGACATCCTAGGTCCCGAAGAGCCTAGCTCTAGTGTATTATCTGGCCAACTGCACGTATCTTTGATAGAACGTCTCCAGTAAAGTTGTTAACCAGATACAGTGTTGTCCTGAAGAGTAACACTAAACCAAGGATAAGCTGCTTTTGCGCAACTTCCAAGGGTCAAGGAATATATATTGCATATGCAGGTTTAAAGATCATCGCGATGACTGAAACACAATAGGCCGGCCACCTCCTAAATATATACACATCATCATCCAATGTCTACATCTTCTGAGAAGCTCATCATCCAAGAAGCAAGTATTGAAAACGCTCAGCCAGGTCTAGCAGTACCTTGCAGACACACTGAAGACTGATTCAAAGAATACTTTAGTGGAGTCATCTACCAACTTCGAAGAGCATTACACTCCAGAGCGACGCTGCCTTCCAATAGTCACTAGATGAGTGAAACTTGTGTAGATGAGTGATAATTGTATTTTCTTTCAGAACATGATGGATGTATAGACGAATATGAGATGATTGTATAGATACATAGGAGATCTGCAAGCCTGACGCTTGTACATATCAGGGGGAGTCCCTCGATAGTTGTACTCTTTTCCCTTAAGCTGCTGGTTTTTCCCACTGGGTTTTCCACAGTTAAGGTTTTAACGAGGCAACCATAGTGGCTCTGGATCCAGAAGTATCCACCCCATTGGCATACTGAATCCTGAAGTATTCATATGCTTAACCCAAGGTAATGGAGAGATGAGGGTGAGTGTTGTGAGTTGAGGGAGGCCTTTGGCCTCCCTCCCCTCATCACTCTCCATTACTCCCCACTAAGTTAATGGGGAGGCCCTTGGACTCCCACCTCAACATGAGAGTTTTATAAATATAGTACCATGGCTATTTGCCATGATTAATCCTCTCCAATCCTCTTCTAACACAATTTAAGTTTTCAGTTCCAACCCAGCCTACTAAAATATTGTTGTACAAAATAAACAAAAAAAAAAGACGACGAATTTATTCGTGAAGAAAGCAGAAGCAAAAGCAAACCATCTGATCATATAATTGAAGGGTGCCCAATCATGATAACATCGAACACGTTTCCTTTTTTTTATTCCGGAAAGATCCACCGAAAAAGCAGTGCACGTTAGTCTCTCGGTGAGTCCCACAAAACAGTGCAGAGGGGCCTAGCCATTAATGGAATAGGCCAACGACGGAGCTGGCCCCATCAACGGCCAGACTGTGACCGCTAACGTACGCCGACTCATCCGAGGCCAAGAACAGTGCGGCCTCCGCGACATGGCTCGCGTTAAGCCGAACGCCCTTCAAGTTGGACACCTCATCCATATCTTCTTGAAACTTTTCAGGGTTCACCCCATACATCGCGCACGTCAACTGAGTCGCCACGCCGTGCGGCGACACGCAATTCACCCGTATCCCGTGCGCGCCGAGGTCCGCCGCGGCGGCGCGGACGAGCCCCAGCACCGCGTGCTTCGACACGGTGTAGCCCACCGGGGCGAGGCCGCCGAGGCCCGAGGCGATGCTCGCCGTGCATATGATGGAACCCCGCGTGCCCGTCGCGATCATCGTGCGGGCCGCGTGCTTGACGACGGCGGCGGCGCCCCGGACGTTGACGGCCATGGCGCGATCCATGTCGGCCAGGTCCAGGTCGGCCACGCTGAAGCCGGAGGACATGAGCCCGGCGTTGGCGTACACCACGTCGAGGCGGCCGTACGTGCTCACCGCGTATTTTACGGTCTCCTCCACTTGCGTCTCGTCGGTCACGTCACAGTGTTTGTAGCTACACTTGTCAGGGCCGATGGAGGCGACCACCGCGTTTCCCAGATCGTCTTGGATGTCGGCGAAGACTACGATAGCGCCGTTGGAGGCGAAAAGCCGAGCTGCAGCTTCCCCGATGCCACCGGCGGCTCCGGTGATGATTGCTACCTTCCCTTCTAGCCTGAAACATTACAGATGAGATCATCAGAAAGAAATGAACCGAAACTGAACTGACGCTTAACAATTCCATGGGGGGAAGAATACTTCACCTCTGTTTAGACATGGCTTTAATTACTTTCTACTGAAGATAACAAGGGTTCTTTTTTTTTGGTCCTCGCTCTCTCTCCCCTCTTCGCCGGTGAGCCCAAGATCAATGAAGCTGAGTATTTATATAGATAGGAAATTGCTCCCAGGCCTTCATATTGAAACCTTGTTTTTTTTTATACACAGAAGTTGCTGCAGACAAAGTATAGCTAGTTGAGCCGCAAATTATGTTGTGTCTTTACTAGTTAGTCTCGGACCCGATTTTGTCGCGACAAATTTGCATCGGTGCTTGGTGACGGAGCCTTGTCAATTTGATTAGGCTTTTCGCAGGCGACATTGAACCAAACACCATATTCGAAGATTGCTCTCGAAGATTGCTCAACTACAAGTACCGGAAAAAAAAAAGATTGCTCAACTATAACTTAAAGAGTGATAGGACGAAGCACATCTTCTTCAAGCTTTTTTGGACGCACGAACTACAAAAAGACAAACAAATCGACATTCAGCAAATCCAGTATTGCAACAACCTGGCAGATCTGTAATAGAGACCCAGAAGGCACTATCTCGATATACCTTTAGAAAACTTGTAATATGGATTGGGATGAGACAGTTGAGAGACTTACAAGCCTGATGTTTGTACACAACAGGCGGAGTTAATGTTGTGTTATACTCTTTTTCTCTATTGGTTTTTCACACTGGGTTTTCCATAGTGTTAGTGCACGGATACAAACCCGATTATGTATCAGCATACCCGACCCATTTCTCCCCTGTAACCCGCAATCCCCACACTCTAAACGGGCTACGACTGAGTCGGGCGAACGGATCAGGCGACCGTTGGGCTAGCGCCAACATTTAAGGAGTTAATAGGGCCGAGTAAACGGGCAGCCGTTAGCTCGAATCCCGGAGAATATCGTGCCCTAATCAATGAGGGGCGGTTATGCCTCATCAAGAAAGAGCATCCTATAAATATGTCGAAGGACAAAGGCAAGCTGTTCGATCTTCAAGGTACGAGTGCTAATACATAGAACTCTATCTTCTCACTTCTCCATTTTATATTCGAGCATGTATCGTTAGTCTAGGGATGAACCTCAGTGGGTCGATCTCAGCTACGCAAAGCTCACTCTCTTCCTTAAGTTCCTTATAAACTTAAGCATCAGAGGGGATTTAGGTAGAAACCCAGATCCGACCCCCCCCCCCCCTAACGACTCCATGTGGTGCAGATCGACGATCGCCATCCAGCGCCCAAGGTCGACATCGAGCTCTTCAACCTCGAGCGACCAAACTGACGGTTGTTCTTAGGTCGATCGACGGTCGTACCATCATCTACCAACAACTACTGACCCCGGTTCTTCCAACCGAGGGTCCCACATCAAAGGCTGAATAGACTCCAGCTCATTGCTTCGAGTCCCCGTTAGCTTGACAACTATACCGGTCAATTTTGGCCTTAACAGTTTGGCGCCGTCTATGGAAAACCACGAGTTGACATCCCCCTCGACGAATCACTCGAGTATGCCGACTCACCCAACCACATCCTCCGAGGTTGCTGTAGGATCCCCCAGTGTCGGGATCACCAACATGATAACGGGAGGTCCCCTGCACCCGGAGCTATCAACCTCCCTCCAAAGTTCCTACGCTGGGAGATTGATGACAGTTTCCGTGGGTAAAAAGTGCCCCAGATACTCAACGCCTCCCATCTTCTTCTCAGACGAAGATCTGGAAGGAGTGAAGCTGCCGATGTTGTGGTGATCACGGCCACAATCAGAGAGATCGCCGAGAAGAGGTTGCACGTCGACACCGGAAGCTCATGCGACATACTCTTCTTCACTACACTGGAGAGAATGAGAATATTGTCCGAAGAGTTGACGCCGTGTACGGGACCCTTGGTTGGATTAACCGGGCATTCCGTCCCGATATCAGGCATCATCACCCTACCGGTGACCCTCGGTATGTATCCCAAACAAATCACTTGTCTAACCCATTTCACGATGGTAAAGATCAACTCGACGTATAACGGGATCGTCGGAAGATCGCTGCTGAACGACATAGAAGCAGTGGTCACGACCTTCCACCAGATAATCAAATCCAAGACCCCCGAGGGGGTCGGAAGGGCAAGAGAGAACTTGGATCGTACGACTCGACAGTTCGTCCGCACAAGCTTAGGGCAAGGCCGAAATAATCATCCAATCCTCCGGAGGTGACATATTCGGATATGCCCTCTACTTCGATTTCCAAACCACTAACAATGGAGCGGAATATGAGTCGACCATCAACGAACTCTGACTGGCTCGAGCCCTGAAGACGAGAGTAGCCTAACTATTCAACGACTCCAGCCTCATCCTTCATCAATTGAACGAGGCCTTAGAGAACCACAACGACTCAATGCAGAGTTACGAACAAAGTGGCTAACTTAGAAATCGCCACAGTCGTGCGCGAATGATTCCACCACGGGCCAGGGTCGAATAATCATTAAGTTGACGTCCTGTCAAAGCTTGCATCGTCTGTGACCCAAAACACCATGGAGTTGACACCGTGTACATTTAAAGCCGACTAATGGGTTCATTTGTACAGGACGATGAGCCAGATATGACTTTCTTCCCCTATTTTAAATGCTTAGCCCCGCAGGGAGCACACTACGTGATCTGGGAAGAACCACACGGGCGATTGCGGGAACCCTTGCAGAAGGAAGTCCGTACCCTTAAGGGCCGAAGGACAAGGGGTATTTTTTGGCCAACGAGGTTCAAAGATGCCGTCGAACGCGATCAAAGTTCTGTTGAGTATTGGTGTTTCATACCAATGTTATTTTGATGATGATCACAACATTATGTTGTTGCTAACGACTCTCTTATTTTAGTCTTATAGTTACATTTCAAGAGTATTATTTTTGGAGACTAAACACTTGTTGCAAGTATGAACATCAAGTGGAGAAGGGCCAAAGCTTGGACTCAAGGGGTGCCAAAGCTTGGAGATGAGGAGGAGCATCAAGGCATCAAGATTGAAGCCATAGACTCTAATGAAAGCAATGTAATCCATGTAATATTTCATTTATTACTTTTCTCCTTTTTGAGTCTAAGTTTAATGTAGTGCCTTGATAGACGGTCTACTCATTCATGCATATGTATTTAACCATCTTAGTGAGACTTAGAATTATCATAGAATCCAACCCAATAGGTTCATCTTGTCCAAAGACTCATTTGGAGTCTCTGGCTCTCCTACAGTCGCCTGCTGAAGGTTTTACAGTCGAATAGGCGATTACAGTCGCCTGTCGAGCCATCTACAGTCGACTGTGGTGCACTGCTCAAGTCAACATTTTTATTGACTCTACTTGAGCTTTTTGCATCAGTCGACTGGTATTCAATTTACAGTCGCCTGTAAATCGCCTGTGAAATGGTCAACAGTCGTCTGTGTGAAAGCAAGGATTTCTCTGTGTGAGAATCCAAATCCTCTGTGTGAGATACCTCTGTGTGAGATAGTATTCACTTCTCTGTGTGAGAATTATAGTGGATATTGGTGTGGCTGGACATACCCACGTTTGGGGAACCAAGGTAACATTTTGTGTTTGCGTTTAGATTCTTGTGGTGTTTAAATTCCTCTTGCATTTATAATTCCGTATTTGCAAGTTTAATTTTTAAATACGTAATTTGTGCCATTACACTATTCACCCCCCTCTAGTGTGTTGTTAGTAATGCAAGGGTAAGGCGATCCTTACAAGTTCCCTCCGCCAAATGGAAGCTGGAACTCCTTGAATCATTCAAACCAACGAGTTGTCAATAGGGTCTGATAATGGCGACAGGCTATCTCATCAAGTGGCTTGAGACGAAGCCCTCACCCCGAATCACCTGAGGGGGGCTCGAAGATTCGTCTGGGAGTCCGTTTCCTGACGCCTCGATGTCATGTAATCCACAGTAATGGGCAACGGGACACAACTCTATAGCACCGGCTTCCGAGACTTCTGCGTAGAGCAGAAGATCAAGCTGCACTTTGCCTCCGTCACTCATCCATAGTCGAACGGCACGATAGAGTACGCCAACCAAAGCATCTTTGGGCCCCGGTGGAAAAGAATAGTCGGGCTCGAAGAAACTTGGCCAGGCGAGGTCTCCAACATATTATGGTCGTACAGAATGGCCCACAAAATCTCGACTGAAGAAACGTCCCTCACGCTGGTCTACGGATGCAATGCCATCGTCTTCATCAAAGTCCATAAGGACCGCCTCGAACTCAGCCTACAACTGGGGAACGAGGTCTACGAACGGGTGTTGGCGACCCTCTTCGAACAGAAGGGGTGTATGGCACACTACCTCTACTCGAAAGTCCTCAAGCACAATATCCGTATGGGAGAATTGGCGCTGCGCAAGGCCGCTTTCACTTATAAGATCCTTAAGCAGGGAAAGATCGTAGGCAAAATGGGAAGGGTCCTATACAGTGATCGACGTACTCGGTCTTGCCACCTATCTGCTCTCTACTTAATTTGAATGGTAGGGAACTTCCTCATCCTTAGAGCACGGAACATCCACAAAGAGTATTATCAATGATTGTACCAAAAGGGTGCATCGATCGTTCAGATTTTATCCTACACATGTTCCTTATAAGTGCAAAAAAGATCGTTCTTTGACATCAGTCGGAACGACCCTCGTCGGTCGTAATTCGAAGGGGCCACGCCCCTCGCCACTGAATGACCCTCGTCGGCCGTAAGTCGAAGGGGCCATGCCCATCGCCATCGAACGACCCTCGTCGGTCGTAAGTCGAAGGGGCCATGCCGCTCGCCATCGAACGATACTCATCGGCCGTAAGTCCAAGGGGCCACGCCGCTCGCCACCGAACGACACTCGTCGGCCGTAAGTCGAAGGGGCCACGCCGCTCGCCACCGAACGACCCTCGTCGGCCGTAAGTCGAAGGGGCCACGCCGCTCGCCACCGAACGACCCTCGTCGGCCGTAAGTCGAAGGGGCCACGCCCCTCGCCACCGAACGACCCTCGTCGGTCGTAAGTCGAAGGGGCCACGCCCCTCGCCACCGAACGACCCTCGTCGACCGTAAGTCGAATGGTGATCGCTCTCGGATATACACCGGGAAAATAATTGTAGTTTTACCGTAAGTGCACGGTTAAGTGGTAAGCGGGTTATCGAACACGAGGAGGAACTTATGACGGTACTCTACTTTGATTACTAAACTATTGGTGGAAAGTTGGTTTAAGAATGTTGGTGTCACAATCGTTCAGTTATCAATTCAATTCAATATAATAAAAATGTCTAGGCCTAGTGAATCCCCGCCATGGATTATCATGCCTCCTTGTGAATCGTGAATCTCAATATTACTAGACTTGGATTGAGGTGAACTAATCGTAACTAAATAGAGAACCAAGCTCACGCTCTCGCGCTATTACAGGTCTATAACGACCTAGATTAGAGACCACTCTCGTGCAAAGCCTAATCTAGGCCATTAGCATTAAGATCGACATCATCATCCAATCACAACTCAAGCCCACTCTCGTGCAAACTTGAGGTATGATCTAGACTGTGATAGTTTGTATTCGTCCAATCTCTGTAGGAGGATATATGCCCATAAGGCGATTTATCCTAAGTGTACGTCTTGTTCATAAGATATATGGTGTCCATTATGCTAAGTATGAAATCGTTTGAATATATATACACTTAGATAATGTCCATAGACTTATAGTTAGGTCCTTATGTATCCCGATAAGATCTCAATTATGAGTAGTAAGCGACCGAATAGAAACTTTAGTCTTAAACGGTTCGTGTTCATAGATGTGTCGAGAACTGGATATCGATACATCGGATAGACCACTGTGTCTTAGTCTTACCTTAAGGTAATGATGATCTCATAGTCGTTCGACTTGGTGAAGTCGGAGACGAGACGCAGGTGCTCATTGGAGAATGAGTTCACTGAATGACCAACTTAAGGTTATTAAATGGTTAACTTTAACTAAATTGTCTATAATAACTCTAGGGTGATGATAGGTAAGCTGGTCCTTAAGACCTGAAGTCATTTGTACAAAACTGTGAGTGAACGGGTAGCTTAGACCTATGATCTAGCTTCGTGGCTAGGCCTGCTGAAAGATCTTAGGTTGGGTTGCACCCGAAGCTCTCGAGGCGAGTAGATGACTAAGATGGGATTCGTCACTTCCGTTAAAGGGAAGTTAGTGTCACAGGCTCAGTACGATCTTTGTGTTAATCTTCGGCCGGGGTACGTTGTAAGAAGTACAACGTGAATACAACAAAGACCGCTGTATACTGACCAATGTTGTCTAATAGGGTTGACAGTAAACCATACCCTAGGCCAATAGAAACACAGTCTTGACGAAGGGACTATAGCCAACGGTATTCATCACTGACACAACCAACGTAAACCCAACGATGCTTTTGTCAATGGGTCGATCACGTTATGATGATTCTGAAACAGGGACGACAACTACTGCTCGTGGTGACCGTCGTCTAGGGGTTTCGAGCCCAACCTGTAGTAAGGTCAGGCTGTAGGGTCTCACACCGAGTAGCGTTCGTGTCTTAGTAATAGGAGGATTAATTCAGAGAGAGATTCATTTGATGAAATTGAATAGTTGATATTCACAAAGCTAGTTGTGACAATAAGTCGTAGATACAATAGGGACAATGTTGCATTTGATGCAAACATAGATTAAACGTGTCGTAAATTGGTTATGACAATATTTGTAGGAACAAATACATTGGAAAGGGTTACCTGGCTGACGAGATCGTCCCAGTCTAAACACATGTTCAAACCGAGTCCAAATCGGAGCTTAAACGAGCCCAGAAACGCGAAAATAGTCCAAGGCAAAGTGGGTTAGACATACTGAGGTAATAGGCCCATCCGCAAGGGAAAACGGGCACGCGCCCGCTGGTTGCAGTGGGCACGCCCCCGCTGCCCAGCGGGCTGGCCGCTCGCCCTTCTTTCCTTGGGCGGGCGCGCCCGCTAAGCCTAGCGGGCGCGCCCGCAACTTAAGTCGTAGGGTTTTTTGAAACCCTTCTGTGACGGCTACGAAAATTGATTTTTTGCCCACCTTTAGGCAATTGTTTGAGGGGTCAAACGAAGTCGAAATTCGTCGCCGTTCATTCCTACGCGTTCACCATTCGAATCCCTTCGGATTGATAGCTTGTTTGGTGTCTAAAGTTTAATGAGTAAAGAGAATTAATTCGTTGATGTTAGCTTTTATGAAAAGCTTTCTAAACTTCAATTAAGCTAAAATTAGCTTAATTAATTTCTCTTCAATTTGACTATTGTCCCACATTGCTCACAACGAAAAGAGAAGTGCCGCTCACAATGAAAAAAGAAGTGCCGACTCCCTATATAAATAGGGGTGCACTCTCTTCGTTGAAAAATGCACCAAGTCCTCGATTGAGTAGCTCCGGATTTTTGAGCTAGCTCGATCTACGACTAAAACTATTCTCTCTCTCTCTTCTTCCTATTCTCCCGGCTAGTCCTAGCAAGACTACGAAGGGGGTTTGGATTCGGATCCAGACGTCTAAGACGCGGGTCTACTCAAGTGAAACTTTCTACCACATGTGATCGGCTTGGAGGCTGGAGTCGGCTCAGGCAGATCGGTTCGAGGGTGCAAGGCGGCTTGGGTGGATCGAGTCAAGGCGGTTCGGCTACGAGGAGCATCAGAAGACGGTGCGGTACATCTTGCCCGCCCCAGGGTCGAGATTCCGGGTATGTGGTAAAGCAATTTTTAGTGTAGATTTAATTTTGTCACTATAGAATAGATCCCTCTTGGGGTGGTCAGATCCACCCCAAGTTGGCATAGATCGGGCTAGGTTCTGGCTCTCTCAGAGCCTAGCTAAATTGTTTAGCTAGCTTAGTTTTTGATTTTCCTCTGCGCTTTATGCCCCTGTGGTCCGTCCGACTTAGGACAGACACAGATCCGAGCTCTGAGGGTCCGCCAAAACCCCTACAATCTCTTGCAAACGAATATGGGTACATACATATAATAAAAATGCTAGCTTTGGCCCAATCTCTTGCAAACCGAACCTGGTGGATCTCGATTATAAATCTAAAGCGAATATCTAATCTTCCCATTGATCAGGGCCCAATCTCTTGCAAACTCTAGATCAATGGAAATTCCTAGCTATCCGTAATAAATCATTCACAAACTAACCTCCTAGCAATTCTAGCAACATATCGATTCCTTCATCACAAATCTAACATTAGATCCATAGGGTTCATCCCTTTGTCATAGAAGAAGGGATCTACTCACAATTCATCGAAACAATAGCAAGATCATTGATAGAAAACATATTGCAATTTAGATCTAGAAGGAAACAATTCATAAAAATGCAAATATTCAAAAGGATTAGACAAACCCGATCTGAGTTCTTCAATCTCCTTCAATACAAAGATGAAATTAAACTAGAATTAATTTAAAAACTATTATAAGGAGTGTCCCCCAAGTTGGAATAAAAACTGGGCTTAAATACTTGCCCAAAACATCCAAATAAACCTGACAGAATTGCCCCTGCGTAGCCCAAAACCCTAGTTTCTAACCCAAGCTGGTGGCGCTACTCGGCCGAGTGGAAATCTCACTCGGCCGAGTGCCAGATCTGAATAAAACAGAGAAATTGGAGGGTTTGGGCACTCTGGCAATTTGCGTCACTCGGCCGAGTTCATCACTCGGGCGAGTGGACTTCCAACTTGGCCGAGTGGGTCTTTTGCTGCGCTCCCCAGAATTCCAGAGAGTCTGGCGTGTTTTCCTTCAGAAAGTGTGACCTCACTCGGGCGAGTGGAGTTCTCTACTCGGCCGAGTAAAATTAACCACTCGGACGAGTACATTGCGGCACTAGGTTAGGTAGATGTCTTTGTATCATTCGTACTCGGTTGAGTACGCTGCTTCACTCGGGCGAGTGACTAGCGTGACTCGGCCGAGTAGCATGTTTCTGGAATCCTTCATTCTCTCCTCGTCGATTCTATCGATCTTCTTCTTCTCCCGCTCATTGTCCAGCGTCGTTAGCTCCTCAATAAGGCCATGAGTGATGCTCCGACACGCGTGCAAATCCCTTAATCTCATTTATGCTTCTGATCGCTTCATATTTCCTGAAATCCAACAAAAATAAGAAATAGTAAAAAGTAACGCAATATCGTCGAATAATTGTGAAAAGCGCGATATGGACGATCAAAATGGTATGCAAATATGCAGAAAAAAGATGTAAAATATGGACCGATCAAAACCATCCAAGCTTGCCTCTTACTCATCCTCGAGGAAGATGAGTAAAAAGGGGAACCCGGTGATAAAAATAAGAAAAATGAAAAAGAAAGAGAAAAGAAAACGAAGAGGGAGGTGCTAGATCATCCTCTCAGGACATGGAGTTGCTTACTCAAATAGCGCGAGATGAATTAAACATGCTAAAGATTTTTACCTCGATATCACGTCATATATGGGCGCATTCGATATAGAAACCAAGAACGTCAAAACGATACGAAATATGAAATCATTCTAGAATTAGCATCGTCTAAGGCATTTAAAATGATATACATAATCATAGATTGCACACTTTTCAATTGATCGCTTTCTGCTTGGAGTATAAGAGGTATCACACATTATAAAGTAATAAAAATAGAAAGAGATGGTATTCATGAAATGCATGCCAAATTTTCAATTCATAGACTTCATTATACTCTAAGTAAGCTTCCTAAGTATCAAAAATTACCTAGCTTAGGTCGTCATGCACATATAAGTGGTCACTCTCTCACACGTCATTGGATCCCCTTCCTTAAGCTTATCTATAAGCGTGTGGCATCAAATAGAACTATATGGCCTTTTCCCATTTTTTGAAGCCCTAAGCAATATAAAAGAAGAAAGAAAGAATGAATGAAAGAAAGAAAGAAATGGGATCTATATACAAATGATTCCTTTTTGTTTTGCTTTTCTCTTTTCCTCTTTTTTTGATAAGCAATATACACAATAACGATCCCAAATCAAAAAGAGATAGAAAGATATGCATATTTTTTTCTTTTGGGAGGAGCTTATTCTTTTTGGCATGGAGAAGATGCAAGTATAGGATTCACTAGGGGAAGATTCACCAATGACAATAAGTATAGAATTGATGATCAAGGTATGTGGAGAAAGAAATATAATGCTTGATTCACTCTTTTGTATGTGCACGACAACTTTCAGTAGGGTAATGTAATCTACTCAGTTTGATTTCAGAAAGTAAACTAATTTAATCATATAAAAAAGGCATACATTCAATCAACCTGGAAGTTGAGCATACAATTTCATGCAAATAGAAGTTGTTACGAGGTGGAACTCGCACACAATGAATTTGTATTGAGGGAAACCAAGGGCACTGTGGTTCTGTTGACAAGAGGGTTTAGGTTGGCAATTTAACAGGTGGTTAATGGGATGAAGAGGTTGGACTTGCTGCCGGGGGTGGCCACGGAGTCAAATCTCTCCGGACACGGCGGAGGAAGACCGGGTAGCGATAGGCTGGAGCTGATGTCGACCAAGGGGCGAGCTTTCCTGCAGCACGAGCAACTCGTCAGAAGGGCGGGGTTGGGGTCCAACCCTTAGCCCCTCCGATGCCTAAGTCAGTAATAGGACTTAAAACGGGGGCTAGGCACGCCGGTCGGACTCAGGGTGTGTTGACCGTACGTGGCGAGCTATAAGTGGGAGAACAAAGATATGGACGACCTTTGCTCTCGTGTGTGAATAATAGATTGAGAGAGAGAATTTGCCAACCCCCTCATCGTAAGAAGTAAGGGGGTATTTATACCTGACGGGAGATGACTAGGTGGGGCTGACCTGGCACGCTGACTCGACGTGCTGAGTTGGCTTGGTTGTCAGCGGAAGCTTCGGTCGAGGAGGTCAGGAACAGGAGTGACTGACCTGCTTTTGTCAGACGACGCAACGGCCGGGGGCACTTTTGTCAGGAGGTCAGGGCCGAAAGCATTAATTGTCAGTCGGCTCAGCTGCCAAGGGGTGCTTTGTCAGATGGTCGGGCGGCGTTAGTGTCACTCGTGTCCTTATCCTAGGTTGTTTGTCGTTGGTGACGAACTAAAGGTGTGGCTATGCTACCCTGGCGCCGTGGTTCATGGGGACCGGCCGGGTCGACCGGCTCAGGGGTTGTCCGGCCCGGCCGCGCCCCCTTTTCGGTCGTGGGTTGTGGGCCGCTGGAACGGAAGGATACACACATGCCTATGTCAGCATGTCCGGCGGTACTGTCCAGGCGCTCCCCAAGCGCCTTGCCCCTGGCGGGCCGAGCAAATGCGGTTGTATGCCTCGGCCGGGTGGGGGGAGTGCTGCGAGGTGCGCCCGTTCCCGCGTAGCTTCGGTCTTCCGGGGTGACGGTCCTTTCGTGAAGGGGAGAGTTAATGGGGTATGTCGGCGGATCCGGGCGGGAGTCGGACTCTTGCGATCTTTAGGTCGTAATAATTGCCCCCGGCATTTGAGTGTGAGGCGGAAGCCCGGCTCGGCTCGGATGGCGTAACATTATCTTATAACCTGACTCGGACTCGGATCCAAGCTCAAGGGTGGCGACGTTGCTCCCGCGGGGTATTGCCCGCTGTTGCGGGATCGCGAGGTCTCATCCCGAGTGGGAACCAAGCGGGGCGTTGCCCCATAACGACGTGCCGTTGTATGTGGCGGCTGGGTCAGATTTTGGGGGAGCCCGAATTTTTGAGAAGGTTATGGTTCTTGCTGAGATGTGTTTACCGGGCGTGTTAGTAATTTTCGCGGGGCTTCAGCCGCACTGTGCCTGGTGAACCTCCCCGCTGTTGTGCGCTTGGGCTCAGGGGGAGGAGTCCGTAAGGAGGAATATTATTCATCAACCTTTACCGGAGATCTAGATGATATTTACAACAATAGGGCAGGTGTGACCAAACCTGCGGTCGGGACGTGAGGTTGTTTACACTCGTCGCCCGCTACATCGGGGTGAACAGATCCCCGTTGCGGGGCGGTCTTCCTTTTTACTGACCGCTGAATCCCTTCTGCCTCATTGTCCGGGGTCGAGCTGATGCGCCGTGAATCACCGTTGGTTTAATCAGGGATGCCGCCCCGTGGTGGTCCCCCTTCGGGGGGGCTGACCCTCGTTTGTCGGGTGGACCTTCTTCCTTTCCCTTTCCTCGCGTTCTGCCTCGCCGTCGCCGCGCTGGAGGGTTGCCCGGCCTCGCCAGGGATCCCGCGCACCGAGGGGAAACAACTGGTGGAGGCGGAGGACGAGGTAGCAGTGGTGGCATCGCCCTCCCCGGGGGAGTCCGATGGGCCGGCGTCGCGGTGAAGGTTGGGGGTCGGCAGGCAGGTGGGTCGCTGGGAGGCCCGTTGGGGGTTTCCGCCCTCATGCCCGGTAGGGATCGCCGTAGGGTGGGTGTTAATTGGGGTGTGGCGGCCCGTGGTTAGTCTTCCAGACCTGCCGTTTAATCTGGTAACGAGCAGGAGGAAGGCTGGCGGGTGGGGCCTCCCATGTGTAAGGGGAATATCCTATCAGGGGTCGCGGAGTGGAGGCGGTCACCGTCGGGGGAAGTGAGGCCCGTCGGTGGTCACCGGCCTTCTTCGTAGCTCGGTGGGGCGTTCGGGGCCGTTTCATATCTGGTGTGAGGGGATGCGAATTCCTTTCGTCTATCTCCCCCCCTCCCCTAACTTCTGAAGGGGGGGTACTTATAGTGGGATTCGGCGGTAGGGTTTTCCGTGGATAATGTGAGGGACTAGTGCCATTAATGGGCTCCGCTGAATCACGCGCTTTGGGAACCGCTTTTTCCTGGCGGTACCCGACACGGGTTGTCTGTTCTGGCCTCTCGGGGGGCGTGTTGCTGCTGATGGTGTGTCATCCAAGCGTCCTTTCGTTATGTCGAGTCGCATCGTGGCGCTGCCTTGTCGAGACTAGGCGTGTATTCGACAGGTATTGCTTCGCGGTTTCTGGCTTGGAACCGGTCCGTCCCGGGTCCCGTGTCCTTGTCCTTGTCCCCCGGGCTGAGTTTCTGGGGATGTTGGGCCTAATCTGGGGGAATCCAGATGTGGTTTGGGGGGCCGGCCCTGGGTAGTTGGTCGCTGGGCGGTCTAAACCGAGGCGTTACGGGAACGTCGGTCTTCGTCGTGTTTTACCGCTGGGGTTGCCTATTTTGGTTTCTTGAGTGAGTTACACAATTACTAATTATGCCCCCAACATGCCCTTGTCCGAGAGCGCAAGGTCTGGGGGAAGGGGATGTTGATGGTTTGTGTTGTCTTTGGGCGGGGCGGGGAATCACCGAATAGGTTCGGGATGAGACCTGCCGCCCTATCACGATTTGGCCTCGGGCGTAGGTGGTCCCGCAGGGCGGGCCTCAGCTCACCTCTTTCCCCTTTGACCGAAAGTTGTTGTCTTTAGTTGGCGAGGGGTCTTGGTTCTAAGCGTAGTATCGAGGGGTTCGAACTGCGGGTGTAAACTTACTGGGCATCCTAAGCTAGTCCGGGGAGTGCGATGCGTCGTTCCTACTTTCCACGCAGCGAGGGGTGGTGAGTTTGCCCGACGCTTGGCAGGGGGATCGCTTCACGCTATGGCATTCTCAGAAAATCAAAGCGAATCTGACAAGGATGAATGTTTTCATTTAAATTTACATGAACTGCTCTATGGCTTGTATACGAGTATTTAGATTATCACCCGTTGTGGGGGTAAGATCCGGCCCTGGGGTGGGCTATAGAGCTGTCCTCGACTGCGGTGAACGACCTCCGGATCTAGGGGTCACCTTCTGCCGGGTGGGCCTTTTTAACTCGAGTTGTTCTTGGCGCATAGGTGAGCGACCGCCCTCTGTGCTGAAGTGTTGCAAGGTCTCCTTGATTGGGTAGAAGCACTGGGGGGGCTCACCAGGAAAGCCGTCTTGCTGTGGTTTTTGTCCTGGGGGCGGGGGGTCTTGATGATCGGGCCGCCTCCCCCCCACGCCTCGCTGCATGGGTTTGAGGGTGGGGGGAATCTTGACGATCGGGCCGCCTCCCCCCACGCCTCGCTGCTTGGGTTTGAGGGTGGGGGAATCCTGACGATCGGGCCACCTCCCCCCATGCCTCGTTGTTTGGGTTTGAGGGTGGGGTTCGGGGCGCGATTGTGCCGGGGCGGGTTGACACGCCATGACTCACCGTTTGGGCTCACCAGGGATGCAGCCTTGCCGAGGTCCCCGTACGGAGGTCGACGGCGAGCAGGAGTTGGCTTGCAAGCCCGGGGGGCTCTCGCTTTTCCTGCCGGCGTGGGTCGGATGCCTACCTTTCTCCGACTCGTCCTTGTTTAGGGCAGACGGAGGCGTGAAAGGTGGATTTCCCTTGTGTAAGCGGAATATCCTGTTGGCGATCCGTTTGTAAGAGGAATATCCTGTCCGAGGTGGTGGAGATGCGGGAAACGCCGCCCTGGGCGGAGGGAACCACTGATGGCCGGTGACCTCTCTATTGTTAGGGCGTTGTATCTCGGCCCGTTTCCCAGCGGGTGGGGGGGACAAGTGCCGATTTCTCATGTCTTCCGACTCTTTGTTCTTTTTCTTTCGGAAGGGTGAGTGGCGTCTTTATAGGGGGATCTTGCTGACGGCTTCCTCCATATTTATTGCGATGAGTTGGCGTTATTAATGGGCTCCTCGTATTCACGCCCGTGGGAAGCCGATCTTGCCAGGTGGCTCTTACGGAACCTCTTTTGGAGTGTACCATTAATGGTGGCGTATTTCTCGAGCGTCCTTTCGTTTCGTCGAGTCACATCGGGGCCGCCTCCTCGAGAACTGACGCCATTTCGTCCCGGTTTATGTGCCCCTGTCTTCTTTCGATTTTTCAAGGATCCCGTGCACGCAGCCCTTTCTGGTTTGGGTGGCTAGGGTTGGCCCTGCCCCAGAGGTCTTGAGGGGGGGAGCGGGCGCGTGGCCCGGCCCGTGCCCTTCTCTGGTTTGGGTGGCTAGGGTTGGCCCTGCCCCAGAGGTCTTGAGGGGGGAGCGGGCTAGTGGCCCGGCCCGTGCCCTTCTCTGGTTTGGGTGACTAGGGTTGGCCCTGCCCCAGAGGTCTTGAGAGGGGGAGCGGGCGCGTGGCCCGGCCCGTGCCCTTCTCTGGTTTGGGTGGCTAGGGTTGGCCCTGCCCCAGAGGTCTTGAGGGGGGGAGCGGGCACGTGGCCTTGCTCGTGCCCTTCTCTGGTTTGGGTGGCTAGGGTTGGCCCTGCCCCAGAGGTCTTAAGGGGGGGAGCGGGCGCGTGGCCCGGCCCATGCCCTTCTCTGGTTTGGGTGGCTAGGGTTGTCCCTGCCCCAGAGGTCTTGAGGGGGGGAGCGGGCGCGTGGCCCGGCCCGTGCCCTTCTCTGGTTTGGGTGGCTAGGGTTGGCCCTGCCCCAGAGGTATTGAGGGGGGGGGGGGGAGCAGGCGCGTGGCCCGGCCCGTGCCCTTCTCTGGTTTGGGTGGCTAGGGTTGGCCCTGCCCAAGAGGTCTTGAGGGGGGGAGCGGGCGCGTGGCCCGGCCCGTGCCCTTCTCTGGTTTGGGTGGCTAGGGTTGGCCCTGCCCCAGAGGTCTTGAGGGGGGGAGCGGGCGTGTGGCCCGGCCCGTGCCCTTCTCTGGTTTGGGTGGCTAGGGTTGGCCCTGCCCCAGAGGTCTTAAGGGGGGGAGCAGGCGCGTGGCTCGGCCCGTGCCCTTCTCTGGTTTGGGTGCCTAGGGTTGGCCCAGCCCCAGAGGTCTTGAGGGGGAGGGAGCGGGCGCGTGGCCCGGCCAGTGCCCTTCTTTGGTTTGGGTGGCTAGGGTTGGCCCTGCCCCAGAGGTCTTGAGGGTGGGAGCGGGCGCGTGGCCTGGCCCGTGCCCTTCTCTGGTTTGGGTGGCTAGGGTTGGCCCTGCCCCAGAGGTCTTGAGGGGGGGGGGAGCGGGCGCGTGGCCCGGCCCGTGCCCTTCTCTGGTTTGGGTGGCTAGGGTTGGCCCTGCCCCAGTGGTCTTGAGGAGGGGGGGAGCGGGCGCGTGGCCCGGCCCGTGCCCTTCTCTGGTTTGGGTGCCTAGGGTTGGCCCTGCCCCAGAGGTCTTGAGGGGGGGAGCGGGCGCGTGGCCCGGCCCGTGCCCTTCTCTGGTTTGGGTGGCTAGGGTTGGCCCTGCCCCAGAGGTCTTGAGGGGGGGGAGCGGGCGCGTGGCCCGACCCGTGCCCTTCTCTGGTTTGGGTGGCTAGGGTTGGCCCTGCCCCAGAGGTCTTGAGGGGGGGAGCGGGCGTGGCCCGGCCCGTGCCCTTCTCTGGTTTGGGTGGCTAGGGTTGGCCCTATCCCAGAGGTCTTGAGGGGGGGAGCGGGCGCGTGGCCCAGCCCGTGCCCTGCTCTGGTTTGGGTGGCTAGGGTTGGCCCTGCCCCAGAGGTCTTGAGGGGGGGAGCGGGCGCGTGGCCCGGCCCGTGCCCTTCTCTGGTTTGGGTGGCTAGGGTTGGCCCTGCCCCAGAGGTCTTGAGGGGGGGAGCGGGCGCGTGGCCCGGCCCGTGCCCTTCTCTGGTTTGGGTGGCTAGGGTTGGCCATGCCCCAAAGGTCTTGAGGGGGGAGCGGGCGCGTGGCCCTGCCCGTGCCCTTCTCTGGTTTGGGTGGCTAGGGTTGGCCCTGCCCCAGAGGTCTTGAGGGGGGAGCGGGCGCGTGGCATGGCCCATGCCCTTCTCTGGTTTGGGCGGCTAGGGTTGGCCCTGCCCCGGAGGTCTTGAGGGGGGGAGCGGGCGCGTGGCCCGGCCCGTGCCCTTCTCTGGTTTGGGTGGCTAGGGTTGGCCCTGCCCTGGAGGTCTTGAGGGGGGGGGGGGGGGGCGCGTGGCCCGGCCCGTGCCCTTCTCTGGTTTTGTTGGCTAGGGTTGGCCCTGCCCCAGAGGTCTTGAGGGGGGAGCGGGCGCGTGGCCCGGCCCGTGCCCTTCTCTGGTTTGGGTGGCTAGGGTTGGCCCTGCCCCAGAGGTCTTGAGGGGGGGAGCGGGCGCGTGGCCCGGCCTGTGCCCTTCTCTGGTTTGGGTGGCTAGGGTTGGCCCTGCCCCAGAGGTCTTGAGGGGGGGAGCGGGCGCGTGGCCCGGCCCGTGCCCTTCTCTGGTTTGGGTGGCTAGGGTTGGCCCTGCCCCAGAGGTCTTGAGGGGGGGGGGGGGGGGGAGCGGGCGCGTGGCCCGGCCCGTGCCCTTCTCTGGTTTGGGTGGCTAGGGTTGGCCCTGCCCCAGAGGTTCGAATGTTTATGCTGAAAAACTTATGAAGGAACAACAATGTTGGGGAAAGCGGGTAGATGTGTATTTCGTATGTATGAAAAGAAAAACTCACAACTATCGGTAGAATTTTAGCAGATGCTTTGCGTTCCAAGGATGGGCCAGCTCATTCCCTTCGGGGGTTGCCAAGATGTACGTGGCTGGTCCGACGATATCGATGACCTTGTAGGGCACTTCCCATTTGGCTGCCAGCTTTCCCCGCTGGGTGGTCTCAGGGCGGAAGGTGGCGTCTATGAGGACCAAGTCGCCGATCCTGAAAGTCCGCGGCTTCACCCGGGAGTCGTAGTGTCGCGCCATCCTCTGGCTGTGTTTGACGAGGCTCGTCAGGGCCCGGTCTCTTACCTCGTCTATCAATTCTAGACTGAGGCCAAGTCCCTCCCCATTGATCTCTTCGTCGAAGAGCTTCAGTCGGAGCGTCTCTTCGCCAATCTCCACGGGAACGACCGCCTCCGATCCGTATGCTAGCATGAACGGGCTTTCTCCTGTTGAGGCCTTGTGGGTGGTGCGATAGGACCATAGGATTTCCGGCAGCTCGTCGACCCATGCCCCCAGGGCGGCGTCCACTTTTTTCTTCATTGGGTTCAAGATGCATTTATTCGCGGCCTCCGCCATTCCGTTGCACTGTGGGTGGGCGACTGACGCAAACTGGAGTTTGATCCCCCAGCCCGAACAGAAGTCACGGAAGCCTTCGCAATCGAACTGCCTTCCGTTATCCGTGACTATCGAGCGGGAAATCCCGAAGTGACATATAACGGATTGCCAGATAAAGCCCTTCATGTCCGTCCATGTGATACGCGCTAGCGGCTCCGCTTCCACCCACTTCGTGAAGTAGTCCACGACGACGACTAGATATTTCCTTCCTCCGGAGGCCTTTGGGAAAGGCCCAAGGATGTCGAGTCCCCATTTGGCGAAGGGGATCGGGCTCACGATGGGCATCAGGTTGGCCGGAGGTGCAGTCGTCCTTCGGCAGAATTTCTGGCACGCCTCGCACCTCTTGACGTATTGTACCGCGTCCCGGATCATTGTCGGCCAATAGTACCCCTGGGGCATTATTTTGTGGGCGATGGTGTGACCGCCATGGTGGTTTCCGCAGAAGCCTTCGTGCACATCACGGATGACTTGCTCAGCCTGATCCGGGCCCAAGCATTTCAGATAGGGCAGGACGTCGAAATTGGCCCGGCGGCGGCGGTACATCACTCCATCGAGGAGTACAAATGACAGTGCCCGCCTCTCCACCTGTTTAGCCAGCATCCGCTCCTCGGGCAGTTCCCCCGTCTCCAAGTACTTCATAATGGGGGTCATCCACGTCGTCACCGTGCCTGCACACATCAGTTCTTCTTCGTCAATGGTTGGGGTCGATAGGATTTTGACGTAGATGGCCTTCCCGATCTCGGTCACGGAGGAGGAGGCCAGCTTAGACAGGGCGTCTGCCCGGAGGTTGTTGGAGCGGGGCAGGTGCTGGACGTCCGCCTTTTTGAACTTGCGGAGTTCGATCTGGATGTGCTTAAGGTACCGCTTCATTGTTTCTTCTCGAGCCTCGAAGCTTCCTAGGATCTGTTGGACGACGAGCCGTGAGTCACTTAGGAGCAATACGTTCGTCGCCCCCACCGCCCTAGCGAGTTTCAACCCGTTAACTGCGGCCTTGTACTCCGCGACATTGTTAGTTGCCGGGAAGTTGAAGCGTAGTGCGTATTCCAACGAGCACCCGTCGGGGGTCTGAGTGGCGATACCCGCCCATGTCCCGGATCCCGTTGCGGAGCCATCGACGTGATGGTCCACAAGTCGTCCCCGTCCATCTGGGAGGGCTTTGTGGGTTCGCCCACCCCAGTCCCCCGCAGGGACGCGGTCGCCGATGGGGGCTCTGGCCAGTCCCCCGGTGTGCCCCCTGCAGTGCATTCCACCATGAAGTCGGCCAGCACCTGGCCCTTGATCACCGTCTAGGCCTTGTAAGTTATGTCGAACTCGCTGAGCTCGACACTCCAGTTGAGCATCCTCCCCGACCGCTCCAGTCTCTTCAGGTTTTTCTCGAGGGGCATGTCGGTGTGGACGGCTATGGGATGGGCCTGGAAGTAGGGTCGGAGCTTTCGGGCTATGGTGACTAGGCAGTAGGCGGCTCTCTCGATGGGACTGTAACGAGTCTCCGCCTCCTGGAGGATCCGGCTGGCGTAGTAAACAGGGCGCTGCACCCCCCTTCTTCCTTGATTAGGACGGAACTAACGGCCCCCTCGTTGGTTGCCAAGTACAACCCTAGGGGTTCGCCTTCTTCCGGCCGTGCGAGGAGCGGTGGACTCTGTAGGTAAGCCCTCAGCTCCGCGAACACCCGCGCACAGTCGTCGTCCCACGGGATCACCTTCCTCTTGTCCTTAGCTTCGCCAAATGCTATGCGCAAGACCCTGAAGAAGGGGAGCGACCTCTCCGCAGATTTCGACAGGAATCGCCCCAGAGCAGCGATCCGGCCGTTCAGTCGCTGCATGTCCCGGATCGTCCGAGGTTCCGCCATACTGATGAGGGCCGTCACCTTGTCGGGGTTCGCCTCGATCCCCCGCTTCATTATCATGAAGCCCAGGAATTTTCCCGACTGCATGCCGAAGATACACTTCGCGGGGTTCAGTCTTAGGTTGTATCGGCGGACCCTTTGGAAAGTTTCCTGTAAGTCGGCGAGGTGGTCTAGGGCCCTCCTACTCTTTACCAGCATGTCGTCGATGTAGACCTCCAAGTTTCGCCCCACCTGGGGGCCGAATATTCGGTCTACCATCCGCTAATAGGTCGTACCGGCGTTCTTCAGTCCAAAGGGCATCTTGGTGTAACAGAAGGTGCCCTTGTCGGTGACAAAGGACGTCTTTTCCTCATCGTCCTCCGCCATCGGTATCTGGTTGTACCCCGAGAAGGCGTCCATAAAGCTTAACAACTCGTAGCCGGACGCCTGGTCCACCAAGCGGTCGATCCGGGGTAGGGGGAAACTATCCTTTGGGCATACCTTGTTGAGGTCGGTGAAGTCGACGCACATGCGCCACTTTCCGCTAGGCTTTTTCACCAAAACGACATTGGCGAGCCAGTCCGGGTAATCCACCGGCTGGACGAACTTGGCTTCGAGGAGCCGCTCTACTTCTTCCTCGGCCGCCCTCTTCTTTTCGCCCCCCGCGCTCCTCTTCTTCTGTCGGACCGGTCGGGCTTCTGGGTCCGCGTTCAACCTGTGGGAGATCACCTCGGGTCAACCCCCGGCATGTCGGCAGGTGACCATGCGAATATATCCGCATTTTCCCGGAGGAAGGCGACGAGGGCCGCCCTCAGGGCGGTCGGGAGTTTTGTCCCGATGGAGACAGTTCTCTCTTCATCCGTGGCTACAGGAACATCCTCGACCTCCTCAGCCGGGGTCGGCCGCTGGTCGCAGCAGTCCTCCCTTTCGTCGGGATGAGAACCGTCAGGGCCCGCCTCGGGCTCCCGCGCCGGGCTGGCCCTTTGTCGCGCCCGCCAGGCGCCTCCTGGTCTCCTCGCACCAGTCCCACCCCCTGTGGGGTCCAAAACTTCATCATCTGGTGTAGCAGGCTGGGGAGCGCCTCTATGGCCGTCATGTATGGACGCCCTATGATTCCGTTGTACGCCGATGCGACGTCGACGATGACGAAACGCGTCCCCCTGGTGACGACCCTTGGTTCCTCCCCCAGAGTCATCGGCAGAGTGATCGTTCCTGCTATGGGGATCATATGGCCGGTGAAGCCGACAATGGGGCCCGCGCAGGGTTCTAGGTCTGCACGCCCCCACCCCATTCTTTCGACCGTTGACAGGAACAGGATGTCGCAGGAGCTACCGGTGTCAATCAGGAGCCGGCCGACGACGACCGCCCCGATCCAAGCCTCGACGACGAGGGCGTCATCGCTCTGGCTCCCAACCTCCTGCTGATCTCCCTCGGTAAAGGTGATAGGAGGTCGGTGTGTCCTTCTCCGCTTCGGTCGGCTGCTGGCGCCCGCCACCATCACCTGTCAGACACCGGCCTCCGAGACCGTGGGCGACGTCCCCTCTGGGGACGGCCCCCCCGCTTATCATCTCAATGCGCATGATCGCCCCGGGGGGCGTGGCTCCCCCCGATCGCGGTTCGGTGGCGGTTCCGACCCCCGCGACTCGGGGGGGGGGGGGGGGGGGGGGGGGGGGGCTCTCTCTCCTACTGCCTGCCTGTCCGCCACGAAGTTTCCCAAGTGGCCCGCCTGGATCAGCCGCTCGATCTCTCTCTTAAGAGTGTAGCAATGGTCGGTATCGTGACCGTAGTCACGGTGATATCGGCAATACCTCCAGAGATCCCGCTTCGCCAGATCCGTCCTCATCCCCCGGGGGGGGGCTCCGGCAGTAATCCGGCCCTCATCGCCGCGGCCAGAACCTCCAACACGGGGGCGTTGAGCCGCGTGTAGTGCGCCCGCAGGGGGTCTTCCTATCTTGGGAGGGCTCGGGTGGTGCCTTGGGCCGGGGCGAACTCGCGCGCCGGGCCTGGGCGATCTTGCGGGCGTCGCAAAGCCGGCTCGCGCCTTGGTTGGGTCAACTGGTCGCGACCTCGGTGCCCCTCTTCTTGCCTCGGCCGAGGGTGTGACCGGGGCTCGCCTTGGAGTGGCTTCGCCGGGGGAAATAGGGCCTTTGTGCCGAGAGTCTCTTCAGCCAACGCATGCCTCTCCGCCATAGCAACCAACGCCTCATAGTCGGTCGGCGGATCCCGGAGCAGGGATTTGTGGAGGCTCCGAGTCCGCAACCCCGTCTTGAAGGCCAGCATAAGCACCTCGTCGCCGCATGTCAGCACCGCCCGTCTCTCATCCTGAAAGCGGCGGAGGTATCTGCCCATTGTCTCCCATTCTCCTTGGACTATCGTGCTGAGATAGTCTAAGGGCTTCTTTTTCGTCCGCCCGGTCCGAAACTCTTGGCAGAACTTGTGGGATAGCTTGCCAAAGCTCCCAACGGATCTCGCGGGCAGGCCGAAGTACCAGTCCAACGCGGTGTCCCTCAGGCTTTGGGAGAAATGCCGGCATAGGAACGCCTCATCCACATCCTGCGCCTCCATTGCCCCCCGGTACTGATGCACGTGCGTGAGGGAGTCGCCTCTTCCGTTGTATGTGGCCAAGTGGGGGGTTTGAACCTTAGGGGTCTCGGGGCGGACGTGATCCACCATGCAAGCGGCGTGGCATCCTCCGGATAGGTAGGACGATCGGGTGCATCCCCTCTCCGCCATTCGGGGGTCTGGCTCCGGTCGCTCCTCGGCCGCCGACGGTCCTCCCGCCCCGGGGAGTAGCCTGGCGGTCGCCTGGCGGGGCTCCTCCCCCGGGTCGAGGATTCGACGGGTTGCGGGCTACGGTTCTCCCAGTACCATCGCCTCCCGGCCGCCTCCCCTCGGGCCTCCGTTCGATCCTGATTCTCCCGCAGAAGCCTTTCACGCTCGGCGGCGAGGAAGCGTAGTTGTCGACAAACGGCTTCCTCGTGCAGGCGATCAGAGGCATGGTGCAGGCAAGGGGAACTACCTCCTCCCAGTGGGGACCTGGCCGACAACGGGCCCCGCCCGTCCCCGAGCCGCCGGCCCGTCGCCGTCACTTCCAGGATTTCTCGGTTGCTTTCGTTCTCCCTCCTTAGCCTCTCGCGCTCCACGATGATGAAGCGGAGCTGGTGGCGGGCGGTTTCTTCATCCTGGTAGGCCCTCCGGGCGGTCTCAGACGCTTCATCCAAACGCCTTTGCGCGGCGGCCGCCTCCTCCCGGCGCCTCCACAGCCGCGCGATCTCCATTTCCTCTTCCAGGAGCTTCTGCTGGGCCGCAACCTCCTTGTCGAGCCCCCTGTTTTCCCCTCCTCCTCGAACTGAGGGTGGAGATTCCGTCTCACGTTCTGGGGCTCCGAGGGGCCGGGCTGTGGCCCCGCCCCCGCCACCGGGTAGCTTCCCATCGCCTGAGTAACGGCCTCGAAGCTCTTCAGGACTGCGGGGGCCGTAGTATGGCCTGTCTCGGTGCCCATCCCCGGAGGGGGGTCGGGTGCCAGGGTGATTAGTAGAGTGAGCGGCTCCTGGCCCACGTGATCCTTGCCGTGGTCAGGGTTCCGAGTGATCTGCATGGAGTCTAACATGGGTGTGACCCTTCGTTCCCACAGACGGTGCCAATTGTTACGAGGTGGAACTCGCACACAATGAATTTGTATTGAGGGAAACCAAGGGCACGGTGGTTCTGTTGACAAGAGGGTTTAGGTTGGCAATTTAACAGGTGATTAATGGGGTGAAGAGGTTGGACTTGCCGCCGGGGGTGGCCACGGAGTCAAATCTCTCCGGACACGGCGGAGGAAGACTGGGTAGCGATAGGCTGGAGCTGATGTCGACCAAGGGGCGAGCTTTCCTGCAGCACGAGCAACTCGTCAGAAGGGCGGGGTTGGGGTCCAACCCTTAGCCCCTCCGATGCCTAAGTCAGCAATATGACTTAAAACGGGGGCTAGGCACGCCGGTCGGACTCAGGGTGTGTCGACCGTACGTGGCGAGCTATAAGTGGGAGAACAAAGATATGGACGACCTTTGCTCTCGTGTGTGAATAATAGATTGAGAGAGAGAATTTGCCAACCCCCTCATCGTAAGAAGTAAGTGGGTATTTATACCTGATGGGAGATGACTAGGTGGGGCTGACCTGGCACGCTGACTCGACGTGCTGAGTTGGCTTGGTTGTCAGCGGAAGCTTCGGTCGAGGAGGTCAGGAACAGGAGTGACTGACCTGCTTTTGTCAGACGGCGCAATGGCCGGGGGCACTTTTGTCAGGAGGTCAGGGCCGAAAGCATTAATTGTCAGTCGGCTCAGCTGCCAAGGGGTGCTTTGTCAGATGGTTGGGCGGCGTTAGTGTCACTCGTGTCCTTATCCTAGGTTGTTTGTCGTTGGTGACGAACTAAAGGTGTGGCTATGCTATCCCTGGCACCGTGGTTCATGGGGACCGGCCGGGTCGATCGGCTCGGGGGTTGTCCGGCCCGGCCGCGCCCCCTTTTCGGTCGTGGGTTGTGGGCCGCTGGAACGGAAGGATACGCACATGCCTATGTCAGCATGTCCGGTGGTACTGTCCGGGCGCTCTCCAAGCGCCTTGCCCCTGGCGGGCCGAGCAACTGCGGTTGTATGCCTCGGCCGGGTGGGGGGAGTGCTGCGAGGTGCGCCCGTTCCCGCGTAGCTTCGGTCTTTCGGGGTGACGGCCCTTTCATGAAGGGGAGAGTTAATGGGGTATGTCGGCGGATCCGGGCGGGAGTCGGACTCTTACGATCTTTAGGTCGTAACAGAAGTGATAGTAGATAACAAAGCAGTACTCCAAGATTAGGCAATCAATGCATGAAGCTTGGTGTGTTTTCTATGAAAAGTATACGATATAAATTTTCAGACTCAGCTAATGCTAGAATTTCAATCACAATCATATAATACAGATGGAGGTTCCTCAAATGCATGTCGATGTAAAGCATATGATATCTGAAATAAAAACAATGGCATGGCAAGGGAATATGCATATAAGAGCAAGCTAACTCCAAATCATCGTCATCGTAGATAATTCATTTCTAGCAAAAAAGAATAAAACAAATAAAGATAAAGGGAAAATAAAAACTAACTATACATATGCAACACACGCAGAAAGTAAGAAAACGTGATGCATGAGAAAAAAAATGAAAAAGTGGGTGAAAATAAGTGGAAAATAAAGAAAGGTGGAGAAATAAAGATAAAAATGAAGAAAATAAAAAGTGCGTGAGTGCACTCACTCCCCCAAGCTAAACTGCACATTGTCCTCAATGTGCTAAGTGTGGCATAAGGACATATATAATAGTGGTGGGTGGGTGCGGATGCATGCATGATAAAATAAGAATAAGAAAAGAAAATGGGATGGATATGCATATGATAAGTGCAGCATGCAAATGATGGATGTGGTGGGCACGCAGATCATGAGAGCAAAATAATGGATAACATATGCACAACCAATACAAGGTAAGGCCCAGAAATACCACCTCTCCCCCAAACGGATATATACATAGCCCTGCAAAAAGTGATCAAAATATATGGAAAAGAAAATGTTGGGTTTTGTAGACCCTCATGGTTCAAATCTATGCCCGTCTTAAGTCGGATGAACTATAGAGAGAAAAGAATGCAACGGAAAAATAAGATTCGTTAAACTATTTTAACGAAGCCATAAGGTTCAAGACCCTTAGCCAGGATCTTTGCTAACTTGGGGTGGATCTGACCACCCCAAGAAGGATCTAAACTACTGCAATTAAATTAAATTAAAGGTAATTATATTCACATACCCAGAACCTTGCCTTGGTACAGGCAAGGTGTACCGCATCATCTTCTGAGTCGCTCCCCGTCGCGCGCCGAATCGTTTCTCGAACCACTCCGCGTCCCGATGAGAGCAATCCTCTTGTCATCGAGCCAACCAAATGCCGAAGAAAGTTTCACCCGAGTGTGAACCTTCGCCAAGATTTCGGATCAGATCCAAACCCCTTCGTGGCTTTGCTAGAGCCCTTCAGGAGTAAGGCAGAAATTATAAGGAGAATAGAATATTTAATTTAAGCCTAGATTCGAGCGTGCTCCAACATTTTTGGGAGCCACTCAGATCTAGAGCTTGGGACAAGTTTAGAGGAGGAGAGCAGACCCCTATTTATATAGGAGGCTGACCCCTCCCATTTACTCAACTTCCGATGTGGGACTAAACTTTTGGAGTTTATAATTCAAGTTAGTTTGCCTTAACAAAAGGCCAAACTTCCACGAATTTTAACTCCCTCACCATTGAGCTTCACGATTGATACAACTTATCAAACCGAAGGGCGTTGAACGGTGAACGCGTAGGGAAAAACGGTACGTCAATCAGAGTCTGTTTGACCCTTCAAACAAGGGTTTAAACATAGCCCAAAAACTACACAGTTTCACAAACTGCAGCTGCCAAAATTCCAGGCAAGAAAACCTAGAACGTGGGGCCAAGTGGGCCACACACGTTTTCTGCCACGCAACCCACAGGGGCACGTGCTTGGCACACGCCCGCGGGTGCATGCTAAGGATGCGCCTGGCAGGACGCAAGGCGCCTTGTGGGCGCCGTTAATTTATAGGCACGCCCCCTTTTGGGGGGCGCCTGTACAGCCTGGGACCCGGTCCCTTTTTGGGCTGGGTCCCACCCAATTTTTAAAAAATATTCGATTTTTTGTTTTCTTTTGTTTCTCAAACAAAGAGAAAAACTTTGGGCTGCTATCAAATTTTGGGCCTTCTATTTAAACAACTTTAAATAGACTTATTTGGCTTGTTTGGACTCCGTTTTTGACGCGGTTTGAACCTGCATCTAAAGCGGGACGATCTCGTCTTACAGGTAATCTTTTCCTTGTATTTATCTCATTAAATATAGTCTTAAATAATTTACGACACATTTAACCCAGTTTGCATCATATGCAAAATAGTCTCATATCCAAGCTTAAAATTTCATTTGCATCACATGCAATTTTCTATCCCTTGAATCAAATGCATATTCTCCCTAATGTTTCTACCTATTACTAGACGAAGGTCGCACTCTGTGTGAGACCCTACAGCCTGACCCTACTACAGGTTGGGATGGAAGCCCCATACGACAGTGACCACGAGCAGTAGTTGATGTCCATGTTTCAGTATCATAATTATGTGGTTAACTCATCGACATGAGTATTGTCGAGACCACCCTGACTGTGTCCGTGATTAATTCTGTAGTTTTAGTCTCTTCGTCTAAACTATGTCGTTTAACTCAAGCCTTGGGTACGGTCAAACTGTCAACCCCAATAGCTTGAAGCCGGTTAGGTTCCATTGATCTTTAGTCAAATAATATTGGACAACTTCCAACATACTCTGGCCAGAGTTTTCACTAAAGACCGAACTAACACTACGACACTAACTCATATTGACCGGAAGAGACGAATCCTATCTTGGTCATAACTCTCCTTGTATGTTTTAAATGTCACCCAATCAAAGACCTTTCGATAGGCCTAGCCTCGAAGCTGGGTCAATGATCTAAATGACACCATTCACGCATAGGTTCGTACAATGACCTCAAGTCAAAGACCAACTTGCCTATCATCACTAAGAGTTATCATTGACAGATTTGTCAATCATAACCATATGATGACTCTTGTTGATCGTTCAGTGAACTCATTCTCCAATGAGCACCTGTGTCTCGTCTTCAACTTCGCCAAGTCGAACGATTATGAGATCATTGTCACCGCTATATGGTGAATATTAAGACACAATGGTCATCCGATGTTTCGATATCCTTTTCCCGAAACATCTACAACTATGAAACCTTTAAGACTTATGCTACAGACTATTAAACATTTCTCCATGATCGAGATAATCATCTCCATACATATTTGACCTTGCATTAAGCCTCAGGACTTTACCTAAGTTAATTTCTAATGATAACTACTTTATGATTTAACTTAGATAAATTCTTACCATACAGCTTACTGTAATTGTGAACAATATGTTTGTATAGATACACAGATATAAATTGCCTTAAGGGCATACATCTCGCAAAATCTCCCACTTGCACTCAGGCCCATTTATCCCAGTATCTTATACCGTATTTACACATAAGTCTTTCAGACTTCACGTGGTAGAACCTTCGTGACTGGATCTGCTAAACCATATACTGATTAGACTTAAGGGGTTTTTCTATGTTTATCTTATACCACTCAGTTGAATCTCATCCAAATAATTTACTTTGGTCATTCGGAATCCATTTAATTTTCCTGGATCTCATGTAGCTCATTGTACCTTACGACAATAATTTTAATATGTTATTGGTCATTTTAGACGGTTCATATTTAAAAGTATCAAACCTTTTTGACCAAAATATGTTCCATCCCCTTGATGCCTTGCATGTGTTTTATTCGCTCCCATTGACCTTGAAAACTCTCTGGCTAATTCATATAAGTTCGTTGTTCTAAATCATATTTAGAAAACGAACTATAAATGAATGCTCCAGTTTTCACGGTTATCATGAGCGTTTATATCGAGTTCGGCCCGAGTATATCTGTATGCATCTGCTGGTGAGACAGTTTCATCATAATCCGTTTATAGGAATTAGGATGAGAACGTTTTCAACCAACATTAGCTGTACTTCACTACTTTCTTTATGCACCAATCTTCTAAACTCAAAGATTTACTTGCAGACATTAAGAAACAATTTCTTTGGGCACGTAAACTAAAGTGCACAGACATATTGCATCAACTTGTTAATCGGAGTCACTACTCCGAATTTCAACCTGGAAGTTGACTAAGCCATCATTGACTATGATGTCTAACTCGACTCTTTATCTTACGAGACTCGAGTAATTCTACAACTTTCTTACGATTGATTTAATGAATATCTTATTGATAATGTTCTCATAGAACCTTATCAAAACCTATGCATATTTATCTGGGCTTTAACCCAGAGGGAGGACTATACCTCAGAGTCACCAGGCATGCACCGCACCTTGTCTAACAAAGTGCGATTCATGCTCTTCAACACACCGATGTGTTAAGAGACTTGACCAAAGAGAAAATCATATTTTCTTTTAATTTATGCAAGATTTACACAGCTAAGTATTTGACTTTTCGATCTAATCAAATCAGTTCAAATACTTTTGTGTTTTGTTCTCTATTTTATCAGACTTGTGTTTCATCAAGAACACGTGTCTTAATAAAATAAGAATAACTTATTCTGGCTAATCTAGACTCGGGTACATCAGTATATACAAGATCGAGTCTAACAACTCATTCTCCCACTGTCTTATAGAAGAAGTTTCGGCTATCATACTTTTGAGAATAAGATTCACAAGTGTTTGTACACTTCATAATACGAGAGGTCAGACTTGGTCTCTATGATACAGCCTAGTCTATTTTTCCATATAAGTTTATTATCATCTTGCGTATTCATATATTGACTTTTAATATATCATAGTTATTACAAATTACTAACACAGAACATTGCTTCAGAAGCAAGGTGACGACATTCATCAAAAATGTGTTAGACGTCTTTTGTATAACTATTATTCTGAAATCGTGACATCAAATATATCACATTTTCAGTTCCTCCAACTTGCGCCTTTACTATGATAGATAAAACTATCTTTCTCAATTTGACTTTCCTGAGTGCCTTCTTCCTTTTTCTAAATCTCATTTAGATATTAAACATCTCAACAAAATTTAAATAGCTATGCAAGCATCTCATGCATCCAAACGCCTGAGCTTTGCAATCTTGAGTGTAGCTCAACAATTTTCTTGTCTCAAGATCCGGTTGGGATACATAGTCTTGCACCGCTCATGCACTCATATTTGATTCAAACAATTTGATCGAACTTTCGAACCTTGCAGATCGAAACCGTCTTCCATACAACTTTGAGTGTAGCTCAACAAATTGTATGGAGAAACTTGCTACTGAACATCAATATGTTCGAGCTGCCCCATATAGAGGCGAGTGACATATAGCGTGCATTTATTTTGTTGGACTCAGACTTAATGAAATCATATTCCTTAAGTCTGTCTTTAAGAAGGTCATTTTAATGTCAACGAGAATATAGTTTATTCTATCAATTAGAATTTAACTTGATATTCAATTGACCAACCTATTTGACCAGTTAACTTATTCCGTTAGAATATTACATTTTGATTCCATCGGTAAACTTAGAACTTACCCTAGTTTAGCATATGTTCAAGTTTTTAAATATAGATAGAATATATTTTCTCTATCTATATCCTCCCACCAATTTCGCGATCATTTTAAGCCTTAATAATGAACGATTTAATTTAAATTAAATTAATTGGAAAGAGATCCAACCACCCCGAGTCTTACAACCTTGAGTGTATCTCAACAAGTTGCTTGACTCTACGATCGGCAGATGACTCTTCATCAATCATATCATATATGACTCTCTTATCGGTTTTTACCCCTAGCCATTTGTGATCATGAGTGTGCTCATCCAAATCACAATGTCAAGTCTAGTCGGACCCTTATTTTCTTGTCTAGCCTAACTTACGTCGGTGCTCAGTATATTCACGACATGACGGTTTTGGTCAAGTCTAGACTACATCATTAGATTAACTTACGTCGACGATTGGTGTATTCACGACATGATGGGTTGGGTCAAATCAAAATTACATCATATGTATTTAAGTAGTTGGTTTCTACAAGGTTGTCATGTCACAGCTTGAGTGTAGCTCAATAACTGGAACACGGGTCCTATAGTTGCCAACATTTAAAACAAGGAGGGCTACGGCTAAACTTGAAGAAGATGCTTAACGTATTTGACTTAGATATAGTCCATGGTGTCATATAATCATGATTCGCGTCATTGTAGTACAGCGGAACACAGCCAGGGAATTGACTAAGCTAGTATCACTACAACAAAGGCGAACGTTTGTAACGGTTGTCAATTCTGTTTTTGGCGGGTCGGAACCGCCACAAATAATATTTCAAGCAGTTGAAGGAACCGCTATAAAATCGACGGTGAGAAACTTGGTTTATAGCGGTTTCGAACCGCTATAACCAAACCGCCTGAAATATTGAATTATAGCGGTTTCGACCCGCTACAAAAAGAGTTTCTCTCGGTTCAGTAATTTAAAAATAATTTAAAAAATAATAATATGAATTTAATCTGTAGAGGTTCTTAACCGCAACAAAATAATAGTTTGTTTCTATTTAGAACCGCCACAATTCTAAAATAATTCTTTAAAAAAATTTGAAATTTCATTTGTTGCGGTTCTAAACCGCCAAAACAAATTTACGTTGCAAAAAATTAAAAGTATTGTAGCGGTTCTTAACCACCACAAAATTTTTATATGTACAAAAAAATAATCTAAAAGCATTATAATATTTACCCCAAGAATAATTAATAAAATACATAAGAAATTTGGACATAATATTTAAAATAACAACCCCCCTTCCTCTTCTTTCTCCTCTGCAACACAAACTCAAACAAATTCAAAAATCTCCTCCCAAGAACTAAAGTTGCAAGAAAAGCAGAACAGATAAAGCGATGAGTGATACAGAGGCTCAAAGCATTCAAAACAGGTAGTCAGAAACTTTTAGGTCAGGGTGCCATTGTGAGACGAAGCATGAAGGCCAGGGAAGACACTTTCAATGTAGGAATGCAAACAATGGCTACAACCAAATTTTGGATGAGCCATCCAATGTGCTCCAGGCAACAAAACAAGCATCTATAAAATGACTAAGACATCAAAGTCTTGATGCACAACTGGCAGAAAAACACCATAACATTCTTCCAAAATTATCTAAAGACACATTCATTCATGTATTTTTTATGCACTACTGATTTCACATATTCATAAGCCACAGCTGCTGATCAAGAGTTGGACCTTTCAAAAGCTCTAATTCACCACTTCTACAAATTGCAGTGATATATTTACATTGCTTCGTGAAGGAGTCACTCAAAAATCTCTGTCAAAACACAAATACAGTATGTTGTTACATAACAGATAGGCATTGCCATCAACCACTACAAATTTGCTTCACTGCATGAATATGCATGGTTATGTAAGCATAAAACTGGACCAGATTACAGCTAGCATGAGAATGAATGAAAGCTAAAAACAAATTACTTTTAGTCCAGGTATTGTATATGATACGAAGAAAACAAGAAACGCCATTGAATAAAATATAGGTATAGCTAAAGTCCAACACAATTGATGTACAAAGACAATGTTATAACAGATTTATGAAAGCAAAAATCTTATCAATCAAAGCAATGGAAATAGTGGGATTTTCTAAAGGTTCCATCCTGAAATTCAAGGGGAGAAATTTGACAAGCATAAGTTCAGATGGGGAAGAAAATAGTAGGTTCATATTCCAAATCCTATTCAGCATAAATCCATCTTCATGGTTTAACATATATTGAATATAGTAACATAACTTAAACACAATGTTTAAATAGAAACTGTCAGCAAAAATTGTAGTGCCCTGCGTAGCTACTGCACATGTACTAGAGGGGGGGTGAATAGTACTTTAAAATAATCAAGAGAGTTATTCCTAATTATTGTGCAAGCATACAAACAACAATGCGGAATTAGACTACAAACAACAATTGACAAGAATTAACAAATGCAAACAAAGCATGTAACGGGTTCAGATCCACCCAAGTCTCCCCGACTTGTTCCCGGTGATCCTACGTCCTAACCACCCGGATCCCCTCCGGATACTTGAGTTAGAAACCACTAACCCAAGATTTTGCACTACGAAATTCTTGTGAAAAACCTTCACAAGACCAAATCATACACAAAGTAAATGTGACTCCCACAACCAGGGATCACACACACTCTCACAACTGAGAGACAAACACTTGCAATATCAATTGAAATAAAATATGAAACACTTACCACAAAATCCTATGCCTTGAGTATAACTTACCAAATTAGGGCAAGAAGGATTTTGAGGAGAGAATGTCACCAAACAGAAGCTCCCCCAATAAGATCAGCGATCGAAGGCTAAGATGGAGGATGGTGACTTTGGATCAAGCTCTTGGCTTGGAAGGCTCATAATGGAGAGAATCTCTCTTGAGGAATATGGCTCAAAGAGTTGAGGGAGAGATTCTTGTGAGGAAGAGAAAGCTTTAGAATGGAGTTGAATAGCTTCTCTTTGATTCTTCTAAATCTCTAAAATGACAGCCTTGAATACTAGGAAAGAACCCCTCCAAGTATACATAGGATAGAGGAAAGAGAGAGGAAAAATCGTGGCAATAAAAGTTCCAACGGCTCTGTAACGGCCGCTTTCCGACCGTTCGTAGTTCTGCGTGCACGTGCTTTATCGTGCACGTATTTTAATTTGGCTAGTTTCGAGCTCCGGTATATGCGATGCGATATGCCGTTGCGATCGTTTCGGGGTATTGAATTTTATAGAAATTATTGGGAACGTCTTTTCACTGCTCGTTTTCTCGTGAAACGACTTTGAACGATAGGGGCGTTTTAGTCATTTGACTCAAAACACCGTTTCCGATTTTACGTAAATTTTTGGTAGGCGTTACGCACGATCAGGCTCCGTAGATCTCTGCGTCTCGTCTCCACGATCACCCCGGTATTTTCGGATTATTTTTTTCTGACGCCTGGATTGAAAGATATCGCCTGGATTAACCTCGACCGTCGATCTCCCCAAATCAGTTTCAAATTTCGAAAATCGTTAGCCAAATCTGGCTAAATCTCTTATCAAATCTGTTTTTAAATATTTCCTAAACCGCTTCTCCTATTCTCCACTAGTTTTTCCCCCCTCTTTCTACACCCTGTAATAATATATCTCCTGATGTTAACCTAGCCCCTCACCTATTCTATGAATCAGAGTTATCATTTAAACCATATAGTCTATCTTTATTGTTTGTTTATAACTATTATTTTTGTATTACAACAAACACTAACCCCTAGGCCAACTATTATCATCATGCAACCTACCCTATTCTTACTACAAAAAACCTATGAACTAGTACCCATCCTCTCACATGGGCCTGCACCCTATCTCCAAATGCATATAACAAATGAACCCTTAGTCTAGGCCCAGCATCACACCTACTCCCGTGAACTCTTAGCACTGGCCTTTAAGTAATAGCCTAGGGTTTGTTTACATCTCATTTTCCATGCGCAGCCACCCTTTTACCTCGTTCTCGCAGCTCTCTCCAAGCGCCCAACTTCTCATCGCCTCGCCTTCTCCCCTGGCGCCGCAAAACCCTTCGCACGCAGTAACCACGACGACTACCGCCTGTCTCCTTCCCTCTGCCGTCAGCCCTGGGACGCTGCCCCGACTTCTAACGCTCACCTGTGCCACCGTGGACTTCCGACCATCGCCGGAGCTCAGCCCGAAGGTTCTCGCAGCTGCTGCAAAATCGCAGCAGCAGCACGAACCGCAACACGTCCCCAAACCTACACCTCGACTTCGCACGGTGGCCCTCCACGCTGTCCGGTCGTGCTCCGATGTCTCCCCGGCCTTCTGAACCCCCCAGCGACCAACCCTCCTCCGTTATCACTGCCAGCACCGTCGGGGCCTTCTCCGGGAGCGCAGGCCGCGATCCCCTGCATCGTACAACACGCAGCGGCATCCGGGATGCCACAGCGAGGCCCTGACGTGTCAGCGGCGGATTATTCCCGGCGGGCTTCGCCGGAATCCGCCCAGTCGCGGTAGCACAACGCCTGTCGGGCGTTGTCGATGGCTGCGAGCCGCCCCTCACATCGGCAAAGGCCACAGCGCGCGGCAGCAACCTCTGATGCGTGCAACGGCTCCTCTTGGCTGTAGTAACGCACGTCGACCGCCCGCAGATCCGTTCGATCGCCCTAGAGCGTCGTTTCCAACCTGCGCGTGCACGAAGGTAAGAGATGCGTTGGTTTACTTTATACTAGTTTACCGCATGGTTGGTTTATCTGATATTAGGTCACTGCATGGTTAATTACTAGGCTTATATAAAAATGTATATAACTGTTAATAGTTAATCCATAGGATAATGTTAGTCCCCTAGCAGAACCTAATGTTAGTCATTAAGTTAGTAGTTAGAAATATTATAGGATATATATATGTGCTTACGGCTTGCCCTACAGCTTGTTATCTAATAGCCATACACACATGTTTAACCTTAACTAATATCACTTTTGTTATAGATTGATGGGTAATGTATGGACCTCTGTTCTAATGAATGGAGTATATTCATCTATATGCTAAGATATTATCTGTTTCAGTAAACCTTAATGAAAGATGATACATGTTATTGTATAAGTTAGTTTGTGTATAGTCTTTGTAATAATAGTTTAATCAATAACGTAAATGATTAACTGTAAGAATTTATATGAAATCGGTAGGATAAGAGGTATAGCTTACCTATTAAAAGTGTTAAATAACTAGTAACAGTATAGCTTGCGAGATATTTTTTTGTGCCTACGTAGGTGGGCTTAGCATTATTGGAGTAATTGATATTAACCTTACGGTGCAGATCTATCGCCGTTCAGACCCGACGTCCGATCTACGTTCAAACGTCGTAAAGGTTAGTCCCCTAACTCGTAGCGGAACCCACACTGTAGCAAACTGAACCTTAACTAAAATTTGACAACTTGAACTAAATTTACTTTTCTGCACCAGTAAAACGCTGCTCACCGTAGATCGACGATCGGACTTTTTGACTGTGCACATAGGATAGAATCGTCGGATAGGTTGAACAGACATTTTGACAGGTAACTATTAGGGTAGCCCTGATTAACCTAGAAATGAACCCTAATAGGAATTACTGAAAACGAGACCTGACACCGTCTCCATGGCACTGTTTCAGACGGACTTCCGCGGACAAGACGCTTGGACGAGACGCTTCGAGAGGACGACACACTCGCCATCGCAGGCAAGTGTATCCCACTTGCACTTTTGGCCATGCTTAGGCCTTAGTTGGTTAGAACTGTTAACTGTGAACAAAGAGAACCGGACGTGAAATGATAGCGTCCGGGACGCCCCTTGACGGCTTAGACTTGACGATGAAGTCTGAGCCTACCAACAACAACTTTTGACATCGTAGGATTATCTTGTGTGTGTGTGCGTGTGGACACCCTAGAATAACAACTCCCTACACTTGTCATGTCTTGTCCTGTTATACAAAAGCCTTCGGGCGTTACGGATGCTTTCCTTGCGGAAGTGATCCCTGTTATACAAAAGCCTTCGGGCGTTTCGGATGCTTTCCTTGCGGAAGTGATCCCTGTTATACAAAAGCCTTCGGGCGTTTCGGATGCTTTCCTTGCGGAAGTGATCCCTGTTATACAAAAGCCTTCGGGCGTTTCGGATGCTTTCCTTGCGGAAGTGATCCTTGTTATACAAAAAGCCTGCGGGCGTTTCGGATGCTTCCTGTAACGACTGCTTTTCATGTATCCGGATTTAATATAATATAATATATGTTTTGGTGGATTTTCTCCTCTTGTGTGGTTTTCGTCTCCGTAGCTTTCATTTTCGATCGATTCGTCGTATTTTCTCGTTTCTTCCTTAGGATCGTCGATTTCGAAGTGTGTCATTCGTGACGGACTTCATAACGGTCATATCTAACTATTAGATCAAGCCTAGGAGTCTTAGGAATCGATCCCGGGGCCCCGCGCTCCATATCGGAACTTTTTGTGCTCATTCGCCGGTATAAGAAGGGGCACCGACCGACTAGATGACGATCCAGTCGGTCGGCAATCCTTCTTGGACCGACTAGTTGGCTTTCTAAATTTCTCAGGAGTTACTGTTTATCGTTAGTCGGTCTAAGAATGTTGGTTGACCGACTAGGTTGCAAACTAGTCGGTCAGTAATGCTTCTTTAACTGACTAACACATCATCTTAATTTTAGTTGAGTTACTGTTTACTCTTAGTCGGTCTAAGAACGTTCATCGACCGGCTAGATGCTAAACTAGTCGGTCAGTAATTGTTCATGGACCGACTAACTCTAAAATCCTATTTTCGTTCAAAAGTTACTGTTTGCACTTAGTCGGTCTGCGTTGGTCGACCGACCGACTAGTTGCCAAACTAGTCGGTCAGTGGTTGCTCTTTGACCGACTAACCAGTGTTGAAACCCTAATTTCTGGGCAGCCGCCAGCCCATCCTATTTAAACCCAACCCAATCGATTTCATCTTCCCCAACACGACCCAAAACCCTAAAATCTTCCCCCTTGAGCCCCCATCTTCCTCCAAGCTTCAATCCTTCATTCCAAGCCCTAAATCCATCATCCAAACCATCCATCCACTCTATCTACCTCTCATCTTCCCCAAAATCTCATCAAATCCATCAAAATCCCCAAATCCCCCAAAACCCTAATTCTCCCAAACTTCTCCAATCTTTTCCAGATCTGGTCCTAGGGTTCCCCGGAGTGTTTCTTCCGCCTTCTCTCGGTAAGAAATCGATCTACCGTTGTTTTCATAACCTATTTATATTTTTATGAAACCCTAATAAAATTTCATGGTTGTTGTTGTTGTTTCCCCCATAACAGCGATTTCCCCGTAGATTGGCATCCGTGTGACGAAGTGGTCGTCATCCCCGGTGCTAGGCAAGTGAAACTTGTCACTTAGGGTTTAGGCCATGTTTTAGGCCATTTGCTTGTTGTAGGCGTAAAAGAGGCTAGGCGACGAAATGATACTCGCCTAGGCACAAATTGGGGAACTAGCTTGACAACGAAGCTAGTTCCGACATTTAGCATGTTGCACAATTACCATGTCATGTTTACTTTCCATTAACGGTACGCAAATTAAATGTCATGTCATTGCATTCTTTTGGTGATCCCGTGATTGCGTAGCATCGCTACAATACTTGTGTTTCCTGGCTCGTGACCAGAAGCGAGCATAATGAGTTGCTAACCCCAACGCTCGATATATTGAATTGTGAACTAAGAAACAAGCTCCCGTGCGGGGCAACCCTGGCTCACTTGCTGGGCTCATGTACAGGGACCCTGGCTTGTTTACGTGTGGGATGGGGTAAGGGTTAAGCGGCCAGGCAACTGGGGGTCTGTTTGATCAACAACTGCAGTTGTAAGGCGTAAACTCTGGGGTGGGGTAGTGTTTAGTGCCGATCGGCGTGAATGATGAACCATTCAGCTGAAGGGCATAAACATCTACAAAACAACGTGAAACGTGAATTGTGTTTAGTGCCGATCGGTGTGAATGATGAACCATTCAGCTGAAGGGCGTAAACTCCTACAACAATGTGAATTGATTGAGATTGATAGTAGCTTGGCTACTCTTGTCTTGTCCCGATAATTGTTCTCTTGTACAAATTGTCTTGCCATGTTTCAATTGTGCACTCATGTTATAACTGCCATGTCATGCATACTAAACTGCTAGGTTGCTAGAGCCTGACTTTCAGTTTCCTTGCTCAAGTCTTTTAGACTTGCTGACATGTGCCCCTTTACTCTTTTGTGTGACACATGTTAGATCCTGAGCCTGAGTACCTTGTTGAGGATGAGGTGTTTGCTGACGCCGAGCCCGAGCTTGTGTTTGACGGGGAGTACGTGGACACTGGGGACCAGTCCTAGTGTTTTCGTTGTGTTTTACTTTTGTTAGACAGTTGTTTTGTTATCGGTGCGTAGCACATATACCTTGTTTTGTCGTTGTTGCTTTTGTTGGCTTTGTTCTGGGCCTTAGACTCTTTTCCTTTAGCCTGGTGGCTTTTCTGGATGTTGGACTTATTTTCTTGTTGGACAATTTATGAGATGTGAGATTTTATTTCAGTCTCTCCTTGTGTTATTATTGTTATTTCGTTGTGGTTACAGGGACCTGCTTATGTATTTTTGACGCTTATCGGGTTTGGGGCTTCACAGCTCCACTCTCGTGCGGACCTTCTCACGTCTCGCCTCCATTTTAGGGAAGCGGGTCGTGACACTTCCCTAGCGGAAGTGATCCCTATACTTCTTGTCCTGAGTTCCTGGTTTGGGGTAGGGTTGAGCGTGCGCACGGCAAGAGGGTCTGATCCCCCTCGAACCGTAAGGCGTGAACCCTTCGTGTCACACTTGTCTTATCATGTCCCGTCCTGTTTGTCCTGTCCCGTCCTGTTTGTCCTGTCTTGTCCTGACACCTGATAGGTTAGTCCCGTAGTTGGTAGCACATGCTACGACTACTACTTGCTACGCTTTACCTTCCTGTTGCGTGTACTTCCTTTTTGTTACTCTGTTATAACTTCGGCATGCTAATCAACCAGTAAACCGTCTGTTATAACTCCAGCATGCTAATCAGCCAGTAAACCGTCTGTTATAACCCCAGCATGCTAAATCAACCAGTAAACCATTGTTTAATAGTTGGTGCACTTGCAGTAGAGTCTAACCCTTCTTGTAGACTTTACCTGACGTACAGTTCCTTTTCTCTTGGGTGCTGTATGTCAGGTGTCCAGCCAGAGTTCGTGGACGAGGCAGACTTACCGGAGTACACGGAACTGAGGACGTCGATCCAGAGTACATGCCTGACGAGGACCGGACCTTGAGGACTTTCCAGTCGTCGCTTTTCAGAGGTTACTGCTTTTTGTTTACTCTTCGATAGTTTGTTGCCATGCTTAGGTTTCTCCTTTTAGATTTTGTACTCGCTGGATATTATCTCTCTATTTTAATGAATGCCACTTTCTTTCTGTACTTCTTATTGTTTTGAACCTTATTAAATGCAAGAACCTGTAACTTTTAAAAATGGTACCCCTACAGACGCTTATTGGGTCCGAGCTTCTCAGCTCCGGCCTAAGCGGGCCTTAGTCACGCTTCGCCTCCGTCGTTTTGGGAAGCGGGGCGTGACAGGTTTTAGTGGTGGCCCATGCAGGTCATGCAAAAGTTCGGAACAATAAAGGTACCACATTCATTTAATATCCACGTACAAGTCTGAATTAGTTTCCCAGTCTTAGATGGTAGGAAGACTTAGATAGACACCCAGGTTGACAGTCTGACGCCTTGGTTAGGAATTAGTCATCCTCGTCCTAGAATACCTTAGTAGCCACTTGACTCTGACCGTGTTAAATTTCCTGGAGCCCTTCTTTTAGTTTAGTCGCTCGCCCAGCTCCATCGACTTCGGGCCCAACAGAACTAACCTTGATTTCTCTTAGGAACTTTCCCATTAGATCCTGGTTACAGTCTAGCTCATTAGAAAATCTTAGTGCCAAGCTCTTCTGATCTTCAGACGGCCCGATAATTAAAATCCCTGACTTCTAGCGCCTCCCTGATCATTACCCTTTCGTGTGATTGACCGAAGAACCCCATCGTATTTTCGTAAATCAAATCCTAAGCGTATCCATCAAGCGATCATTTTCCTGTCTCCCGATTCACGTGATCGTTTCCTGATGATTATCGTCGATCCTTCGAATCCATTCCTTGATCAATTCTGCTTCCTCTAAAAGTATTTTCGAAATTTATTATTAAGTTTTCACTCAGCTTGATTTCTTTAAAAACCCCTATATTATATATTTGGGAAAAAAAAATTTGGTTGAGTTAAAATTCTTTCACTGATTTTAAAACCTCCTTGGTCGTAAAATCTTTTATACAAATCAGGACCTTTGTCCTACGTGGCGGTTTTTGTCCCAGGTGTCCCGCTTTGTCCTATGTGGCAGATTTTATATGACTAGGACAGTGAACATTTTTATACACTGCTTTTTGAAGAGAACGGTTATAAAAAACTACTTAAAACTACTCCGTTCCGTTCCCTCTTAAAACTACTCATTTGTACGCATCATCCCCTCACCCTCTCTCTTCCCTCAACCCCATTAACTCCTTCGATTAATTTCTGTACGTCATCGGGTAATCTCTCTCTCTCTCTCTCTCTCTCTCTCTCTCTCTCTCTCCCCCATCCCCCTTAATTCCTTCGGTTAATTTTGCATCTCTGTTAATTTCACTTTGAGGTGGCCGTCTCTCCCGTCCAAGCTGTGTACTCTGCGTATCCAGAATCCAAGGTATCGCTTCGCCTCAACTTACATCCTATTTTAGGCTCATTTCGCTGCGCATGTCTCCTGGTGACTGTCATTTGGGTACTTTTTTTTTCATTTCTTCTTTACTCTAATTTGGGTACGTAATCACAGCATTTGTAATTTATATTGGGTACATAATCAATAAGGTCAAAAACTTTCTACTGGGTACATAATCAATATAGAACCGGGGAAAAAAACTGGGAAAAAATTCTTATTTCTATTGGGTACATAATTTGGGTACATAACTGGGAAAAAACCTGTTGGGTACGTAATTTCTGCCATATATAATTTGAAGTCTGCATCTTTATTTCTTTTCATTTGCAAAGGTTTTTCTTAGCGTCTGAAGTGCTGACTTAGTATTCTTTTCATTTGCAAACAGTTTTTTAAAAGTATCCTTTCAGAGAACTTAACATACATCATATTGGCTTGATTTGATGTTTTAATCAATGTGCTCGTGTCCTCAGATAATCAATTTCGCAGGTCACAGGTAATCCTCAGGTAATCTCCTCTCTATTTCATTCAATATGCTCTACTGTGCTCTAATGTGCTTTTACTGTGCTCGCAGGGCACGTGTAATCCCCAGGTAATTTCTGTTTTTGAACTTCTCCTTTTTTCATTTAGACAAATCATGTGTCTCTACTGTAGTTTAATCAATGGTTTTTGGAATCATAGCAGACGATTTGTACATCAATGGTTTGATGCATATCAGGTAGGCTGCTATAAGCAGAAATCTACTTGATGCATATCATTATTAGGATTTGTATTACGATTGATGCATACTTGTTACTAAGAAGTATTACGATTTGTACATCAATGCTAGATTACTTGATGCACGCTTGATGTACAAAATTTCTGTTGTTTTTAATCAATGGTTTTAATCAATGGTTTTGTGAATTTGCTTCAAATCGTGTGCCATGTAGTTTTGGGTCTCTCTCTTTCTCTCTCAATTTCTTTCCTTAATTTCTCCGGTAATAACTGCTATCTTAATTTTAATTTTTTTTTGGCAAGTGTCGATTAGGCCACTCAATTTCTTCCCTTAATCAATGTTCTAGAATTAATGTTTTTTTCCTTACTGCTTTATGCATTATAATCTTTGGACGTCCTCAATGTTCCCCTTAATCAATGTCTCCTTTAATCAATGTCTTCATTATAAAGTTTGAAATTTTGTGCTTTTCTTGCATCAGATGATAGTGGACGTCCTCAACTCCTCCGGCAATCTCCTCTCTCTCTGATTTTTTCCTCCTCCTACTGTTTGCGTCTTCCTGTTTCTGTTGGCTGTACAATATCTCCAACGGTAAATTGGGGACCCATATCATGTGAAAAATAATGGGGTACAGTAGTTATTAACTGGGAACGATGAAGTGTGAACGATGAAGACAAAATGAGTAAGACAACAAGTTTTTAGCAGTTTTAATAACCGTGTCTCTTCAGATCGTGGGAATTGTTGACAACGAAAGCAGTTATTAACGCGAAAATGGCATGTCTCTCCAGAACGTGGGCATAAATACGATTCACAGTGATGTTTTGATTAATAGTTTTCTTTAATTTATGTTTGGCATTACAAAAATCATTTGTTCTCATTCTCGATTGTCTCCCAATGCTGGGTGCATAACCATTAACTTAATTGAATTACCAAAATCTCATTACTTAAATCTCATTATCTCATTACCAAAATTCTCTGTAATAGTTTTAAAATCTTGGTAAAAACAGATCGCCTCTCACCTAATCATTCAACCACCTAACCACCAAAAAAATAAAGGAAAACTACTATTTCACCCGTTAACAGCCTGTCCTCCTCGGTTTCACATCAATGTTGCCCCCGAGAGACGACATCCACACCATTCTTCCACCCAGGAGACAACTATCATGTCGTCATTTCCCCCATTTACTGACTTTCCTCCTCATTTTTTCACCCGGGAAACGACTAACCTAAGTTTTCTGTTCGGCGTCAATATTGCCCCCGGTAGACGACTTCCACGTCATTCTCGTGCCCGGTAGAGGAATACCGTGTCGCCATTTCACCCGTTAACAGCCTGTCCTCCTCGGTTTCGCACCCAGAAGACGACCTTCGCTGTGCCCTACGGGCACGGGTTATGACTAGTTATTTTACTATTCCGTGCCTATTTTCAAATCGGTATCTTTCGTATTTCATTTTTAAACCTTATTATCAAATTCTATAATTCAATATATATATATATTACTTTTCTAAAATACAAAAATTATTTCTAACCACTTACCGTACGTACTTTTAAAATATTTTCTAAACCAAAGAGAACTTTAAATGTCTTCTTGTATTTGTTTAAACATCTCTATGTTCATCGTTCTCGTACTTCAAGAATCTTTGTTTAACTTACTTTCATTTGCAAGCAACCGCTACCTCACCCTACCTTATCTCCTTCTCCACATTGTAATAATTTTACCATCTGCTCGCTTTTCTCTACATATTTTTATAAGTATAAAGTATACGATATCATATTTTACACGTAAATCTCCTTCATCTACCGAGTTATTCTGAGAAATATTTTGTCTCATCCAACTAACTATCTCCTTACACCCGTCTTATTTGAACTCGTTCTTTCCGATCTTATTTCGTTCTGCTTTTGATTTAGTTTTCTTTCCTTCTTTTATCTAGACTTTAGTCCTTGAAGTTGTCCATGCTGTCTTCAGTTTAGGAATATGCCCTTGGTTAGGTGATGTCGTCATAGTGCATGAGCATAGGTAGAGTGTGTAGACCTGTATGAGTGAGTCATCGTTAGGATCCTGATGATTGCCCTTGTGTCTTGAATGTGTGCTCAGTGTTAACCCGGTTATGCTTGAAGTTGTCTGAATGATGGTATTCATATGATGTGAATAGTGTCATAGCAGACAGTTCCTTAGACTTAGTCTTTATATTAATGAATAGTTATCTTGGCTGCATGTGATTGTATCAAAATTTTGTTTTCTTTTAAACCAAAATCTTTAAAGTTTTTGAAATTAGCTCACAAGATCACAAATCAATTATCCTTCCTCATCCGTTACCCCGACTCCACACGTTTTTCCGAATGTTTTAAAAATGTGTCACTAGTTTTAAGTTTCCCTTTCTCTTCTCTCTCCCCATTTAGAAATGTTATGTTATGGTTGTTATAGTTTTGGGACTAGCTATTATTGTTGTAGGATTTTGTTTGCGGGTAGGCTCAGGGAGAGATGAGATCTGTTATATAAATGATTAACCGATTTTGGAACAATAGGATATTGGAATAGATTTCCTTCGGATGAAAAGAATGAGCTGTCCAAAACTTATTTATAAAACCGAAATGTAGCGGACTCAATGGAGAATTCTGGTTGAATGAGATTATATGCGTGAAGATGAGAACCTTCAGATTTGAGGCTTCGACAAATGGTAGATAGGGATGGCTACAGAGTATGGTAGGAGTTAGGGTGATCATGAGACTGAGTAGAGCTTTTATTAGCATTAAGACTGATTGTTGAGTTGACGTGAGAAGACATTGGAAATAACACGACGTGTTGAGATAAATGGATGGTTAGGTAGTCGGACTTAATAGATCTTGGAATTAGTTATAGTAGGTAGGTTGAGACGTGATTTTGATAGTTCCATTAGTTGGCGGATAAATTTATAGGAAGATAAGACGAAGAATGCATTGGGGACACGACGATTGTCGATTTGTGAAAAGTGTTATGAGTTAGGCAAAGTTTTTGTTTTGGATTGATAATTGACTTGAACATCATTTTAGCGATTAATTAATATTGGGAAGAGATCGAGAAATTTCAAGATATTATTGAGCAGCGATGTTTAGTGGTGGTATGGTATGAGAAGACGACTATTATCCTTTTTGAGAACTTGGAGTTGGAAATTTGAACAGTAGTGATGGGTCTAAAGTTAAGAATTAAGAGGTGAGTTTTAGTCGTGGCATTGCCCAGTGAAAAGATGGATTATGATGGATTATTGAGGAACGTTATTCGAAGTTACATGATTAGAAATCCTTATGAGTAGATATGATAGTTTTGGGTATAAGGTTATATGGGTAATATTATTATTAGCGTAAGTGATTCCGAGGACGGAATCATTTCTAAGGTAGGTAGAATGTAACGGCCGCTTTCCGACAGTTCGTAGTTCTGTGTGCACGTGCTTTATCGTGCACGTATTTTAATTTGGCTAGTTTTGAGCTCCAGCATATGCGATGCGATATGCCGTTGCGATCGTTTCGAGGTATTGAATTTTATAGAAATTATTAGGAACGTCTTTTCACTGCTCGTTTTCTCGTGAAACGACTTTGAACGATAGGGGCATTTTAGTCATTTGACTCAAAACACCGTTTCCGATTTTACGTAAATTTTTGGTAGGCATTACGCACGATCAGGCTCTGTAGATCTGTGCGTCTCGTCTCCACGATCGCCCCGGTATTTTCGGATTATTTTTTTCTGACGCCTGGATTGAAAGATATCGCCTGGATTAACCTCGACCGTCGATCTCCCCAAATCAGTTTCAAATTTCGAAAATCGTTAGCCAAATCTGGCTAAATCTCTTATCAAATCTGTTTTTAAATATTTCCTAAACTGCTTCTCCTATTCCCCCCTAGTTTTCCCCCTCTTTCGACACCCTCTAACAATATATCTCCTGATGTTAACCTAGCCCCTCACCTATTCTATGAATCAGAGTTATCATTTAAACCCTATAGTCTATCTTTATTGTTTGTTTATAACTATTATTTTTGTATTACAACAAACACTAACCCCTAGGCCAACTATTATCATCATGCAACCTACCCAATTCTTACTACAAAAAACCTATGAACTAGTACCCATCCTCTCACATGGGCCTGCACCCTATCTCTAAATGCCTATAACAAATGAACCCTTAGTCTAGGCCCAGCATCACACCTACTCCTGTGAACTCTAAGCACTGGCCTTTAAGTAATAGCCTAGGGTTTTTTTACATCTCATTTTCCATGCGCAGCCGCCCTTTTACCTCGTTCTCGCAGCTCTCTCCAAGTGCCCAACTTCTCATCACCTCGCCTTCTCCCCTGGCGCCGCAAAACCCTTCGCACGCAGCAACCACGACGACTGCCGCCTGTCTCCTTCCCTCTGCCGTCAGCCCTGGGACGCTACCCCGACTTCTAACGCTCGCCTGCACCACCGTGGACTTTCGACCATCGCCGGAGCTCAGCCCGAAGGTTCTCGCAGCCGCTGCAAAATCGCAGCAGCAGCACGAACCGCAACACGTCCCCAAACCCGCGCCTCGACTTCGTACGGTGGCCCTCCATGCTGTCCGGCCGTGCTCCGACGTCTCCCCGGCCTTCTGAACTCCCCAGCGACTAACCCTCCTCCGTTATCATCGTAGATCGACGATCGGACTTTTTGACTGTGCACATAGGATGGAATCGTCGGATAGGCTGAACAGACATTTTTACAGGTGACTATTAGGGTAGCCCCGATTAACCTAGAAATGAACCCTAATAGGAATTACTGAAAATGAGACCTGACACCGTCGCCACAGCACTGTTTCAGACGGACTTCCGCGGACGAGACGCTTGGACGAGACGCTTCGAGAGGACGACACACTCGCCATCGCAGGCAAGTGTATCCCACTTGCACTTTTGGCCATGCTTAGGCCTTAGTTGGTTAGAACTGTTAACTGTGAACAAAGAGAACCGGACGTGAAATAATAGCGTCCGGGACGCCCCTTGATGGCTCAGACTTGACGACGAAGTCTGAGCCTACCAACAACAACTTTTGACATCGTAGGATTATCTTGTGTGTGTGTGCGTGTGGACACCCTAGAATAACAACTCCCTACACTTGTCATGTCTTGTCCTGTTATACAAAAGCCTTCGGGCATTTCGGATGCTTTCCTTGCGGAAGTGATCCCTGTTATACAAAAGCCTTCGGGCGTTTCGGATGCTTTCCTTGCGGAAGTGATCCCTGTTATACAAAAGCCTTCGGGCATTTCGGATGCTTTCCTTGCGGAAGTGATCCCTGTTATACAAAAGCCTTCGGGCGTTTCGGATGATTTCCTTGCGGAAGTGATCCCTGTTATACAAAAAGCCCTGCGGGCGTTTCGGATGCTTCCCTAGCGGAAGTGATCCATGTACTTCTTGTCCTGAGTTCCTGGGTTGGGGTAGGGTTGAGCATGCGCATGACAAGAGGGTCTGATCCCCCTCGAACTGTAAGGCGTGAACCCTTCGTGTCACACTTGTCTTGTCCTGTCCCGTCTTGTTTGTCCTGTCCCGTCCTGTTTGTCCTGTCTTGTCCTGACACCTGATAGGTTAGTCCCGTAGTTGGTAGCACATGCTACGACTACTACTTGCTACGCTTTACCTTCCTGCTGCGTGTACTTCCTTTTTGTTACTCTGTTATAACTTCAGCATGCTAATCAACCAGTAAACCGTCTGTTATAACTCCAGCATGCTAATCAACCAGTAAACCGTCTGTTATAACCCCAGCATGCTAAATCAACCAGTAAACCATCGTTTAATAGTTGGTGCACTTGCAGTAGAGTCTAACCCTTCTTGTAGACTTTACCTGACGTACAGTTCCTTTTCTCTTGGGTGCTGTACGTCAGGTGTCCAGCCAGAGTTCGTGGACGAGGCAGACTTACCGGAGTACGCGGAGCTGAGGACGTCGATCCAGAGTACGTCCCTGACGAGGACCGGACCTTGAGGACTTTCCAGTCGTCGCTTTTCAGAGGTTACTGCTTCTTGTTTACTCTTCGATAGTTTGTTGCCATGCTTAGGTTTCTCCTTTTAGATTTTGTACTCGCTGGATATTATCTCTCTATTTTAATGACTGCCACTTTCTTTCTGTACTTCATATTGTTTCGAACCTTATTAAATGCAAGAACCTGTAACTTTTAAAAATGGTACCACTACAGACGCTTATTGGGTCCGAGCTTCTCAGCTCCGGCCTAAGCGGGCCTTAGTCACGCTTCGCCTCCGTCGTTTTGGGAAGCGGGGCGTGACAGCTCTATTTCTGAAGCAGTTAGTCGGTCTAAGAAAGATCACTGACCAACTAGATTGCCAACTAGTCGGTCGGTGATTCTTTATGAACCGACTAACAGGCTTACAGCCAAACACGAAAGTTCCAGGCAACATGAACTAGTCGGTCTAAGAAGACTTGCCAACCGACTAGTTTCACAACTAGTCGGTCGGTGAATGTTCTTTGACCGACTAACAAATGAAATAGGAAAGGCTGGATACAAGTTGAACTAGTCGGTCTAAGAACAAATGCTGGCCGACTAGTTTATCAACTAGTCGGTCGACAAACGTTCTTTGACCGACTAACGATAAACAGTAACATAGGCTGTACAGGGAAAGCTCAACTAGTCGGTCTAAGAAGGATTCCTAACCGACTAGATCGTCATCTAGTCGGTCGGTGACTCTTCTTTGACCGACTAATTGATAAACATAGCTAGGCTGAAAAGAGCAAGGCATTCTAGTCGGTTCAAGAGGAATTGCCGACCGACTAGATCGTCATCTAGTCAGTTGGTTCTTCTACTTGAACCAACTAACATGCACTAGAAGCCGAGGGAAGAAGCGATAGGCTTCGGGAAAGTTTCCAATGGATTCTATGATAATCCTAGCTCTAAGATATGAGAGAAATGAAGATTATAATGTAAGTCCTACTCAAGGCTTAACATTCTATTCTTTGAAGCTAGAAGACAATAAATAATACATGACGAACCGTCTTCAAAGCTTCAATCTTCATTCTTGACTTCAATAAAACTCCTTGAGCTTCAACGAAGCTTTAGGCACACGATCACGCGTATTGAGAAGTCTTGAGACGTCGCTTTTGATGTACGTATTCTTTTGACGACGATCTCCAAAACTGCGCTCACAAATAGTTAGTATACGATATGTATGTTTGCTCATCATCCAAAACCAAATCCAGGGAATCAATACTCAACATTCTCCCCCTTTTTGGTGATGACAAACCAACATAAATAATAATCAATAATAATGATTCAAATGAAATTTACTTACTCCCCCTGCATTGATGACACGTTAATTCCAAATTAAATAATAATCATACGCATCAAGCAGATGAGAGAAATATAAAATATGAATCCTATTATCGCAATTTAGGATCTAAATCCATTTTATATCTTAACTCCCCCTGAATCTAATATATCAAATTAGATTCATGATAAATTGCTTTGAATTAACAATTAGCACATTTTCATTATTAATTCTCTCCCCATTTGGCATTAGCAAAAAGAGCGGGAGGAGATCAACGACAAGATTACAATGGCTAAAAGTAAAAGCTTGAGAGTCTAAGAGTACGACCACGGTCCAAATGACACCAAAGTAAAATACCAAATGTAAAATACCGAAGAAAATCAAAGCGTGCCAACCATGACCATAGTCGAAAATCGAAAACGAAATCATCACACCATAGGCGAAAATCGAAAAACGAAGTCACCAAACCATAGGCGAAAATCGAAAAACAAAATCATCACACCATAGGCGAAAATCGAAAAACGAAATCACCAAACCATAGGCGAAAATCGAAAAACGAAATCATCAAACCATAGGCGAAAATCGAAATACGAAATCACCAAACCATAGGCGAAAATCGAAAAACGAAATTACCAAACCATAGGCGAAAATCGAAATCTCCAAAACTTAAATTAATTTCACTTTTTGAGTTATGGAACATACTCTCCAATATCAACAATCTTAGTTAAATAGTGCATGGAAAACAATTCTATGTTTTCATAAAAGCAAATCTATTTAATTCATAAAATCGTCGAACGACGAAATCAATATCAGAGACATAAATCCATTTTGAATACCAAATGTATCAAATTGATACCAAAAGTAACATGCAAACGTGTTATGCCAAAATTAGATAGTAACTTCATGAAACTATGGCATACACAATTCTAGCATACTAATTGAGACAAAATGATACCAATGTAAATATTCTAACAATGCATGCAATCAACACACATGGATACCAAATGTATATCAAATGTAAGAATATACTTACAACATTAAGCTCCCCCTACTTTGGTGCATCACTTAAGCACCATCAACTCCATTTGAATGAAAAACTTTACAAATCAATGAGTTGGTAGGGTTGGTATCCCATGATGGATTGAACCTAGAACACATCATTTTTGTATCCAAAAATCCTTTTGGATCCTAGGGGTTAGGCAACAAATTTACCATATTAAATTCAAATAAATGTAACCCATAGCCCAACTAAATTCAAATTCAATATGAATTTAAGTTTCAAATTAACATGCACATCTAAGATCAATATGCAAGCAAAAAGAAAATAAACCAATTCTTACCACAATTGCTTTGGTACCCATAAAATGAAATTAAGCTTTTGGTACCAAGCAATGAAGGGTCAGAGGAAACTAACCCTTCGGAAACCAAGTCCACGAGGACCGTGATTTTCCAACATAATCATCATTCAAAATAATATCATTAATATACGATTGCACATACATATCCTTATTATACATGCTTGTGTTCTTCGGACCCCAAATATTGTATGTCTTGGGAGTCTTAATCCTATTAGGAACATGCATACGTTGTTGATTTCTATGTGATGCATGTCGTGGATAAGCATATGGCATATGATGCAATGGTGCATGATGATAATTATTCATATGAGAATGTGAATGAACATATGCATGTGGTGGAACACGTGCATGAGTGTGTCTCACATGGTGTGCACGTGCTCATGGATGCGGAGCATAAAAATCATCATATGTGCTAACATGTGGAGTAGGATGAGTGTTCCTACGTGGCATGACATACATGAAAGCATGACCCCTCTTTGGAGGTCCACCCAAAGTGGGTTTCTTTCCAAATGGGGGTGTGTTCCTAGCGGAAGCACCATTGGTAGAAGAACTACCCATGAAGTGTTTACTTCCACTAGTAGAAGCATCGGACGTTGGCCTAACAAAGGTGGCGGACGATTTGGATGACTCTTCCATCTTATACACCAAGCCAATGTGATGATTGGCCGGAAGTAAGTCATTTAGGATATTATTCAAATGACCCTTACCTTTATTGAATTCATTGATTCGGCCTAATGTGCACTCATATTTCTCGGTGAGAGAATGCATCGAAGCATCCAAGGTGGACACTTGCGATGTGAGTGCGCAAACACGTGATTTGAGATTTTTATTCTCAATACTCAAAGTTGAGTTTTGAGACGTCAAATCTGCTATCACATGTTCATCCGAATCCTCGATATGAACATGCTCAAGTTGAGATTTGAGATTTACAATCTCATTTCTCAAATCTTCAACAACGGTGTCGTTGTTGACGATGATGGGTTTAGGCGAGGTTTTAAGACTATCTAGCTCATTTTTAGTCTTAATAAATCTAGTAGCCAAATTAGAAAACTTATTCCAAAGTTGTTCATTAGCTATTCTAAGTTCGTCCATTGTTACCTCACCGCCTTCATCCTCGCTTTCATCCCCGCTTTCATCGGAGGAGTTCTCTTAATCATGTTTCTCTTTTCCCATGAAGCACATGTGTGCTTTCTCCACTCTTTCATCGTCCGACTCTCCACTTGAGGAGTCCTCGTCGGAGTCGGTGAAATTGCCTACAAGTCCTTTCTTGTGCCTTCTCGACTTGTCATGCTTGGATGCCTTCCACTTCTCCTTGTGTTTGTTTAGAGGACAATCCGGCTTGATATGTCCTGGCTTATTGCATTTATAACACACGTGAGTAGAAGCATTAGTCGAAATAAATTTTGATTTACTCTTCAACTTACCTTGTCGTAAGAATCGGTCGAACTTCTTTGCCAAATCGGCCAAAGCTTCCATGTCCAACTCTTCTTCCGATTCTTCTTCCGATTCTTCATCATCGGTAGATGGAGCGGCCTTGTACGCAATCGCCTTTTTCTTTGGCTCGTCTTGCTGCAAGTACACCTTCATCTTTTCTTTCATCATGAGCTTACTGTCCTTGCGTACCTCATAGGACATCAAGGTACCCATTAGTTGTATGACAGTATACTTATACATATCATTACCTTCCTCGATGGCGAAGGTACGCTTTTCCCAACAAGAAGGAAGTCCATCGATGATCTTTGAGACTTTCTCCTTTTGGGTGTAGGTTTTCCCAAGAGCCTCCAATCCGTTGGTAAAGTCAACGAATCGAGCATAATACTCTTTCATCTTCTCACCCTGTTGCATATGAAATAATTCGAAATCCTTATTAACAACAACAAGTTTGGAGTCTCTTACCCTACTTGTTCCTTCATGCAAGATGAGGAGGGAGTTCCATATTTGATATGCACTCTTACATGTGCATATCTTATTGAAGTCTTTGGGTTCCAATGCGTATTGCAAGACATTCATTGCCTTGGCATTGCTTACCTCCGCGGCGACCTCCGCGGGAGTCCACTTCGCGAAATCTTCTTCGGCGGGCTCGACATACTCCTTCATCGTGGCTCTCCAAAGTGAAGCGCTTCGGAGGAACGTTTCCATTCGCATTTCCAGTACCCGTAATTGGTACCATTGAAGGAGGGAGGCCTAGTTGAGGATTGCCCTTCCAAAACTAAAGAATCTCCTTGACGATCCTTGAAGACGCTGTAGTTGTTGTTTGTCATAGCTTTGAACCTTGGCTCTGATACCAATTGTAGTGCCCTGCGTAGCTACTGCACATGTACTAGAGGGGGGTGAATAGTACTTTAAAATAATCAAGAGAGTTATTCCTAATTATTGTGCAAGCATACAAACAACAATGCAGAATTAGACTACAAACAACAATTGACAAGAATTAACAAATGCAAACAACGCATGTAATGGGTTCGGATCCACCCAAGTCTCCTTGACTTGTTCCCGGTGATCCTACGTCCTAACCACCCGGATCCCCTCCGGATACTTGAGTTAGAAACCACTAACCCAAGATTTTGCACTATGAAATTCTTGTGAAAAACCTTCACAAGACCAAATCATACACAAAGTAAATGTGACTCCCACAACCCGGGATCACACACTCTCTCACAACCGAGAGACAAGCACTTGCAATATCAATTGAAATGAAATATGAAACACTTACCACAAAATCCTATGCCTTGAGTATAACTTATCAAATTAGGGCAAGAAGGATTTTGAGGAGAGAATGTCACCAAACCGAAGCTCCACCAATAAGATCAGCAATCGAAGGCTAGGATGGAGGATGGTGACTTTGGATCAAGCTCTTGGCTTGGAAGGCTCACAATGGAGAGAATCTCTCTTGAGTAATATGGCTCAAAGAGTTGAGGGAGAGATTCTTGTGAGGAAGAGAAAGCTTTAGAATGGAGTTGAATAGCTTCTCTTTGATTTCTCTAAATCTCTAAAATGGCAGCCTTGAATACTAGGAAAGAACCCCTCCAAGTATATATAGGATAGAGGAAAGAGAGAGGAAAAATCGTGGCAATAAAAGTTCAAACGGCTCTATTTCTGAAGCAGTTAGTCGGTCTAAGAAGGATCACTGACCGACTAGATTGCCAACTAGTCGGTCGGTGATTCTTCATAAACCGACTAACAGGCTTACAGCCAAACACGAAAGTTCCAGGCAACATGAACTAGTCGGTCTAAGAAGACTTGCCAATCGACTAGTTTCACAACTAGTCGGTCGGTGAGTGTTCTTTGACCGACTAACAAATGAAATAGGAAAGGCTGGATACAAGTTAAACTAGTCGGTCTAAGAACAAATGCTGACAGACTAGTTTATCAACTAGTCGGTCGACAAATGTTCTTTGACCGACTAACGATAAACAGTAACATAGGCTGTACATGGAAAGCTCAACTAGTCGGTCTAAGAAGGATTCCTAACCGACTAGATCGTCATCTAGTCGGGCTGTGACTCTTCTTTAACCGACTAATTGATCAACATAGCTAGGCTGAAAAGAGCAAGGCATTCTAGTCGGTTCAAGAGGAATTGCCGACCGACTAGATCGTCATCTAGTCGGTTGGTTCTTCTACTTGAACCAACTAACATGCACTAGAAGCCGAGGGAAGAAGCGATAGGCTTCGGGAAAGTTTCTAATGGCTTCTATGGTAATCCTAGCTCTAAGATATGAGCGAAATGAAGATTATAATGTAAGTCCTACTCAAGGCTTAACATTCTATTCTATGAAGCTAGAAGACAATAAATAATACATGACGAACCGTCTTCAAAGCTTCAATCTTCATTCTTGACTTCAATAAAACTCCTTGAGCTTCAACGAAGCTTTAGGCACACGATCACGCGTATTGAGAAGTCTTGAGACGTCGCTTTTGATGTACGTATTCTTTTAGCGACGATCTCCATAACTGCACTCACAAATAGTTAGTATACGATATTTATGTTTGCTCATCATCCAAAACCAAATCCGGGGAATCAATACTCAACAAAAATGTCATAATTGAACTCTCACATAAAGAGATTAGTACGATTTGTCGACAGCCCACAGAATTGAATGTGAATAGGGGCATACTGATTATTTGACTAACAACCGCCACATTATGTTATAAACAAAAGTTGGATAAGCTAGTTAATATTTTTCTTATGTACTACTATCATTTTGTTAAACAAAATTGCTGCATATTTGACAGTTGTTTCTCCAAATATTCAAAAACTTTTAAATGTAACCAACACCTATGTTATTTGCCATATGCCAACGCAGCTAAAATAGGGTGTGGCAAAAAACAAAGGAGCAGAAATAAAAGAGACAAGCAAATTCTAGCTGGGGAAGAAAAATAGCATGTTCATATTCCAAATACTATTCAGCATAATTCCATCTTCATGGTCTCAACATAGATAGAAGATAGTAACATAATTTAAACACAATGTTTAAACGGAAACTATCCGCAAAAATGTCATAATTGAACTCTCGCAAAAAAAGATCACGATTTGTCGACAGCCCACAGAATTGAATGTGAATTGGGGCATACTGATTGGTTGACTAACAACCCCTATGTTATAAGCAAAAGTTGGATCAACTAGTTAATAGTTTTCTTATGTGATATTTTAAATTTTAAAAACAAAATTGTGGCATATTTGACATTTGTAAAAGAATAACCCAGTTCGTCACAAAATCAAGCATGCATCGTAAAAGAATAACAAAGGGGATGCTTACGCTGCGTTCATATACATGGGCATGGCCAGAAAACATGACATCAACTTATGTATTATACGAACCATGATTCAAACATTACTCTCATGGATTCTCCTTACATGTAATAATAGTTGTAGCTATTGTACCATGGAGAATGCACAAGAACAATTAACCATGGTATTTCAGTTCTGTTCACTTTTGGTAGCTCGATTTCAAGCCACTTGTATTGCAGAGTGTATTTTCCTGTAAACAGAAATGAAACAAAACCATAAATACCAATGGAGAAGACTTGCCAGCATATCATGAATAACTAACTAAATATTTCTATGCCAAACAGTTCTAAAACAAAGACATATCATATACATTAGGTGCTCCCTAAAACCTAATGTGATACCTATTAAGATTCGATGATGATGCCGTGAAAACTACAAGAGATCTGTCTTGAGTTTATACCATATGCTGAATATGATGACATGACGATGATACAGGCTGAGGCACGCTTGATGGAGTACCAAAAAGGAGATGTGCTTCCAGAAGCTTTATACAGAACATGATATCTGTGCCTAATGGCTTGAAAGGCTCTGTCTCGCCCTGCAAGTGAATTGTGAACATTTCTAGTGATCGGTACTTCAAAATAAACATATAACAATGGAATTGAGAAGAGAAAATCTGACAGAATAGATGGTAAATTTTATACTTACAATTTCAGGAACAAAATCAATCTCATGGTTTCCTGCAGTCCAAATCCAAGGCTGATACGCAGTGCACCTCTCAACAAACCTGCCCCATGTATCCCACCTGACATTGTCTTGATTTGGGTAGTTATCGGTATAAGAGAGATCACCAACATACAAGACAGTCTAGCCTTTCAACGGGTTCATCTCATAATGAGTAAGTGTCCTGTAGATTCAAAAACATTTAATTAGTTTATCAAGCTCAACCAAAAAAATATTTACGAAATAACAGTGTATCTATCTTTACATTAACCAGTAGTTTACTGAAGTGCATGGCTATGAGAAAAATGCATTCATCTCTAATGCTCAATACAAGCAAGAAGAAACTTGGATTAAAATTATTACCCCGGTAACTTCACTTCATGAGTTATTCTTTTGGTTTCTTTCTCGTTTCTTAATAGCATCTTTAAATCAAAACTGGGTTCTCCAATTCGCTGATTAATTAAGAAACCAATTCTTAATATTCTTTCAAGGACTATTAGAGTTGTATTCTTTTCTTGCCAAAGTTCTCCTTGAATACAACTACTATGTGTATGATTTATCAGAATGTAACTTCTTTGGATACTTGACCTTGTACGAAGGAATGCCATTATGTAGCCTGTAGTAGTATATTTACAGATTCCTAAATGATTCGGTTGTGTTTTTGATGCATAGAACCATTAATTAATTAATAATGTTGAACGTAGTGTGATATAAACTATTCTTGATTAAATAGCTGAAGATGATAAAAAAATCTTGGAAACATCACAAAAAAGATGAGGCAGACAAAAACATGAGTTTATTCAATCATATGAATCAATCGCTAAAGCTTAATGTGATGATCAAGGGAAATAGTTCAAGCTCATAATAACGTATGGCACAACAGGATTCAAGTTAAAACCCACCAAGAATCAGCAACTCCGTGGAGTTTGCAGCCAGAATCGCTTGCAAGCAATCCAAGTGGCCGTAGTACATGGCATAATGCAAGCAAGTTCGTTCATGCAACGAATCAAACATCTAGATATACAGTAAATAAAACCATACCCAAATCAATCTATCTCCCTTCAAACATCAAGATTCTATCAGATTTCTAAAATAACAGAAAAGGAGAGATTGCATACACTAGCGCCAGCTTGGACGAGAATCTCCACACAAGCGATCTTGACATGCATCAATGGAGTCTGAACTTTTAAAAATTCCATAAGAAAGAACAAAACTTTTTAGCACTAATAATAGAACTTGTCAGAATTTTACTATAAGATCAAATTGAAGCATACCCATTATTTGCTTATGCCTATTTAAAAGATCTGGATGTGCTGATCAATGCAAAAACATCGAAAGGACTTAACAAATAATACATTAAAAATGTCAAAAAAAGAGATAACAATAAGAAGAAGAAAGGATCCAATAAGAAAGCGGGCATACATCGAGCTAGGGTTTCTCACTGACTTCTTTTTCTCATTCCATCTCCAATCTCATTTTTATTAAATCCACCACCCTGCTCCTCATCTGCTCTTTCCCTCTCTAGATGTAGGGTTTCAACCCCTTCATCAACAGTCGCCACCGAGAACAATGGGTCGAGATCGTCCTCAAATCCTTTGCATCTGGTGCGAGTTCGAAACGATCAGATGGACCACTCACTTTGTTCACCTGAAGAAAAAACGAATGACATTCAATTTTTTTTAGAACGAAAATGCCATAGGGTTTCTTCGGGTTCCCAAAGTTTTTTGAGAACGAAATTTTTTGAGAAAGAAAAATTTTTTGAGAACAAAATTTTCGACTTTCTTCTGGACAAACCCGAAACAAATTTTTTAAGAATGAAAACACAATCAGGGATGTTTTTGGGCGATGATCCCTAAGAAATTTTCCTATTCGATTTGGGCGGCCTTTGTAGCGGTTCCGACCCGCCACAAATTTCATTGTAACGGTTTGAAACCGCTACAAATGAAAATAATCACCCTCCAATTTGTTTTTTCTTTTTATTGTACCTTTGTAGTGGTTTCGACCAGCCACAAATTTTGTTGTAGCGGTTCAAAACAGCTACAAATGAAAATAATTACCCCGCCACTTCGTTGTTTCTTGCCGCGATTTTTGAGTGGAGAATTTTTTGTTGCAGCGGGTCATAACCGCTAAAAAAAGTTTTGAACCGTTAGAAACTTGTTATTTTAGTAGCGGTTTCAAACCGCTACAATAATAACCGCTAGAAACGGCCCTGCCTTTTGTAGTGTATCACTTATCCCGTAGACTAGCAAGGATGATCCAACAAACTTAACCAAGCACATTGACCGGATCATGGTCCATTGAATGAAGCTTGTCATTTTTATATGTGTGCCATAGACTAAAAGGCTTTTATTAACAATTAATTAATCATATCAACCAGTTGAATCCTTAAAATTCAAAATTTTAGGATTTGTTTAATAACTTTTATTAAGTCCTTATCAACTATAAGGTTCACGTGCTGTCCTAATCGTTATTAGGATTTTAATAAATTCATTTACAATGCTTTAAGCATAGTCTTTTAATGAGAATAATTATTATAACGATTAAAATAATAATTGTCACGACCCGCTTCCCTAAAATGGAGGCGAGACGTGAAAAGGTCCGCACGAGAGTGGAGCTGTGAAGCCCCAAACCCGATAAGCGTCCACAATACATAAACAGGTCCCTGTAACCACAACAGAATAACAATAATAACACAAGGAGAGACTGAAATAAAATTCCACATCTCACAAAATGTCCAACATCAACAAAAGTCCAACGTCCAGAAAAGCCACCAGGCTAAAAGAAAAGAGTCTAAAGGCCCAGAACAAGGCCAACAAAAACTGCAACAACAACAAGTATGGGTGCTACGCACCGATAACAAAACAACTGTCTAATAAAAGTAAAACACAACGAGGACACTAGGACTGGTACCCAGTGTCCACGTACTCCCCGTTAAACACAAGCACGTGCTCGGCGTCAGCAAACACCTCGTCCTCAACAAGTAACTCAGGCTCGGGCTCTAACATGTGTCACCCAAAAGAGAAAAGGGGCACATGTCAGCAAGTCGAAAGACTTGTGCAAGGAAACGGGAATAATGGTAAACTATCAACCTAGCAATTAAAACATGGTGCATGGCAAGTAAAGTACGGTGGTAACAAGTAAGGTAAAGGAGAGTACACGTGGCTAGTATCAAGCGGTAGGGGTGACATGTAATGTCAAGTAACAAGTAAGGTAAAGGAGAGTACACGTGGCTAGTATCAAGCGGTAGGGGTGACATGTAATGTCAAGTAACAAGTAAGGTAAAGGAGAGTACAAGTGGCAAGGGGTTGTTGTGACATGTAATGTCAAGTAACAAGTACAAGGGATCACTCAACGAGTGCCCTATTGCCCGCAGGCTGTGTTCAAGTATCAAGTACAAGGGATCACTCAACGAGTGCCCTATTGCCCGCAGGCTGTGATGAGCTCGTCTTCTAGAACACGAGCCAGAAAGTGTATTTGATAAGTATGGCGTAGGGGTGCACCTAGCCGGAACAAGTAACACTAGTATGTAGCGATGCTACGCAATCACGATGAGTATTCAAGCATGCAATGACATGAGCAGATAATTCGCATACCGTTAATTAAATTAAACGTGACAGGCGAAATGCAATGACATGAACATATTCGCGTACCGTTAATTAAATTAAACGTGACAGTTAAAATGCGATAACAGTTAAGGATGCATGGATGACATGAACAGTTAATACGCGTACCGTTTAGGGAAAGTAAACGTGACATACAAGCATGATGAAGGTGACGGACCAAGCTTCGTTGTCAAGCTAGGTCAATGGCGTCTAAACGGCTATCCTTTCACCGTCTAGTCTCTTTTACGCTAAAGCAAGGTAAATGGCCTAAGACATGGCCTAAATCAAGAGATGCAAGTTTCACTTGCCTAACACCGGGGATTTACGATCACTTCGTCACACGGATGCTATCTACGGGGGAAAACGCTGTTGTGGGGGAAACAAGCACCAAACACTTGAAATTAATTAGGGTTTCATAAAAATACTAATAGACTATGAAAACATAGAGGAATCGATTTCTTACCAAGAGGAGACGGAAGGAACACTCCGGGGAACCCTAGGATCAGATCTGGAAAAGATTGGAGAAGTTTGGGGAAACTAGGGTTTTGGGGGATTTGGGGATTTTGATGGGTTTTGATGGAGATTTGGGGAAGATGAGAGGTGGATGGAGTGAATGGTTGGATTGGATGATGATTCTAGGGCTTGGAATGAAGAAATGGAGCTTGGAGGAAGATGGGGGCTGAAGGGGGAAGTTTTTAGGGTTTTGGGTCGTGTTGGAGAAGAAGAAGTCGAATGGGTTGGGTTTAAATAGGCTAGGCTGGCGGCTGCCCAGAAATTAGGGTTTTAACACTGGTTAGTCGGTCAAAGAGCAACCACTGACCGACTAGTTTGGCAACTAGTCGGTCGGTCGACCAACGCAGACCGACTAAGTGTAAACAGTAACTCCTGAACGAAAATAGGATTCTAGAGTTAGTCGGTCCATGAACAAGTACTGACCGACTAGTTTGGCATCTAGTCGGTCGATGAACGTTCTTAGACCGACTAAGAGTGAACAGTAACTGATACAAAAATAATTTGATGAGTTAGTCGGTTCAAGAAGCATTGCTGACCGACTAGTTTGTAACCTAGTCGGTCAACCAACGTTCTTAGACCGACTAACGATAAACAGTAACTCCTGAGAAATTTAGAAAGCTAACTAGTCGGTCCAAGAAGGATTGCCGACCGACTGGATCGTTATCTAGTCGGTCGGTGGCCCTTCTTACACCGGCTAATGAGCACAGAAAAGTACCGATACGGAGCGCGGGGCCCCGGGATCGATTCCTAAGACTCCTAGGCTTGATCTAACAGTTAGATACGACCGTTATGAAGTCCGTCACGAATGACATACTTCGAAATCGACAATCCTAAGGAAGAAGCGAGAAAATACGACGAATCGATCGAAAATGAAATCTACGGAGACGAAAACCACACAAGAGGAGAAAATCCACCAAAACATATATTATAATATATAAAATCCAGATACAAGGAAAGCAGTCGTTACATCCTCCCCAACTTAAGAAAAATTCCGTCCTCGGAATTTCCAAAAACTCACGGGTTCGGAAACAAAAGTGGGAAACGCTCTCGCATCTCATCCTCATTCTCCCAAGTAGACTCTCCAGGTGAACCGTGTCGCCACATCACCCTCACAAGATTGACAATCTTGTTCCGAAGCGATTTCTGACGCATGTCCAGAATCTGCACGGGATGCTGGTCATACGTCATATCGGGGCGAACGGTAATCTCCGAAAAATCCACCGCATGAGACGGATCGCTAATGTATCGACGAAGCTGCGACACATGGAAAACATTGTGAACTCCTTCCAAAGATGGCGGCAAGGCCAAGCGATAAGCTACCTCGCCAACCCTCTCCAAAATGTCAAACGGTCCAATGTATCGCGGGCTCAACTTTCCACGCTTCCCGAAACGAATCACACCACGATTCGGGGAAATCTTCAAGAACACATGGTCGCCTGGCTGAAACTCCAAAGGACGACGTTTAGCATCCGCCCAATGCTTAAAACGGTCCTGAGCAATTCTCAACCTCTCCCGAATATTCCTGACGATATCCACGGCCTCCACGATCATTTCAGGTCCCAACAACTCCCGATCACCAACGTCATCCCAACTCAATGGCGATCGACATTTCCTCCCATAAAGAGCGGCGAAAGGCGCCATGCCAATACTCGCCTGGAAGCTGTTGTTGTAGGAAAATTCCACCAAGTGTAGATGGTCCTCCCACGAACCCTTGAAATCCAACATGCACGCCCTCAGCATGTCTCCCAAAATATGAATCGTCCTCTCGGACTGGCCATCCGTCTGCGGATGGTACGCCGTGCTGAAACTCAGATGCGTACCTAAGCTCTTCTGCAAACTCTGCCAAAACTGAGATGTGAACCTCGTGTCTCTGTCAGACACGATACTCACGGGGACTCCATGAAGTCGCACAACTTCCTGCACGATTCACGTTACATCACTATCCAAACTAGGAAAAGGAAATAAAACGGAGAGTAAAAGGATTTCACCTCCATATATCTCCTCGCTAGCGCCTCAGTGGACTGTCCCACTCGGAATGGAATAAAGTGCGCAGATTTGGTCAATCGATCTACGATCACCCAAATCGCGTCATTCTGCTTCGGACTCCGAGGTAGTCCAGTCACGAAATCCATAGTGATGTGTTGCCACTTCCACTCCGGAATCGGAAGCGGTTGTAGCAACCCGGCCGAACGCTGATGCTCCGCCTTCACTTGCTGGCAAACCAAGCACTTGGCTACACTCCGAGCCACGCTCCTCTTCATGCCATGCCACCAATAATTCAGACGAAGATCCTGGTACATCTTGGTGCCACCAGGATGCACAGAATACGGCGAACTGTGTGCCTCCATCATCAACTCCTCTCTGATATCCCCAGCTGGCACACACAACCTGGCTCCAAACCTCAGCGAGCCATCCTCATGAATCAAAAAGTCAGTCCGCAGACCGGCTTCCACCATCTCCTGAATCCTCACCAGCTTCGGATCCTCAGCCTGGCCAGCCTTAATCCGATCCACGATCGTCGACTGTACCTGCATGTACATCAACGACGAAGCCACCCCAGGAAGAACAATCTCAATACCAGATTCGTAAAAATCCTGCTGCAATCTCCACTGCGAGGTCAAAATCATCACCGCCGGAAGCCTACTCAAAGCATCCGGGACCACATTCACCTTGCCAGGGTGAAACTGCAAATCAATATCATAATCCGCCATAAGCTCCAACCATCGACGCTGTCGCATGTTGAGCTCCTTCTGAGTGAAAATATACTTCAAGCTTTTGTGATCGGTGAAAATCTTCACTTTCTCACTCAGCAGGAAGTGCCTCCAAATCTTAAGAGCAAACACAACGGCAGCCAACTCCAAATCATGCGTCGGGTAATTCTTCTCATGAACCTTAAGCTGACGAGACGCATACGCCACAACATGCCCGTGCTGATGCAACACGTAACCGAGACCCTTGCCAGAAGCATCGCAAAAGATCTCAAATCCACCGCTGCGATCAGGCACAACAAGAATAGAGGCAGTCGTCAACCTTTCCTTCAGAACACCAAAAGCACCCTCACAATCACCCGACCAAACATAAGCAACATCCTTCCGCGTCAACCTGGTCATCGGCTCAGCAATACGAGAAAAGTCCTTGATGAATCGCCGATAATAACCAGCAAGTCCAAGAAAACTCCGAATCTCAGACGCAGACGACGGAACAGGCCACTCCCTGATGGCCCGAATCTTCTCGGGATCCACTGAAATACCATCTCCAGTCACCACATGCCCGAGAAAAGCAACTCGATCCAGCCAAAACTCGCACTTCGAAAACTTAGCATACAACCGATGCTTCCTCAAAATCTCCAACACCGTCCTTAAGTGCGAGGCATGCTCTTCCTCCGACTTCGAATAGATCAGAATGTCGTCAATAAAGATAACGACAAACTTATCCAAAAAGTCGTAGAAAATCAGGTTCATCAGATTCATGAAAACTGCGGGCGCGTTAGTTACGCCAAAAGGCATAACCACGAACTCATAGTGTCCATACTTCGTCCTGAACGCTGTCTTCGGAACATCTCCCTTCTTCACCTTCAACTGATGGTAACCACTCCTCAAATCCAATTTAGAAAACACCCTCGAACCTCCAAGATGATCAAAAATATCATCGATGCGAGGCAACGGGTATTTATTCTTAATGGTCACCGCATTCAACTCCCGATAGTCCACGCACATGCGACGCGAACCATCCTTCTTCTTCACTAGCAACACCGGTGCTCCCCACGGAGACACGCTAGGATTAATATAACCCTTCTGTAAAAGCTCATCCAACTGCTTCCGCAACTCCTCCAATTCTGCAGGTGCCATACGATACGGCGCCTTCGAAATCGGCTGCGCGCCTGGAACAAGATCGATGGAAAATTCCAAAGCTCGATCAGGCGGCAAACCAGACATTTCCTCGGGGAAGACGTCGCCAAAATCACGCACCACAGCTGGCCACTCCAGCCCCATCTGCATAGCCACAGCCTCCACCGGCCTGGCCCGAAATCTGACAGGACCAAGCGAACTGCTACCACGACTGAACTCAAACACTGGATGTCCGGGGATCTCAAACACCACCTTCTTCCTCCTGCAGTCGATCGTAGCATAGAAGCTCGCAAGCCAATCCATCCCAAGAACTTCATCATAGTTGATGATGTCGTGGACAATGAAATCAGCACAAAGCTCACGTCCACAAACCACCAACGGGCAAGAATTGCACCCACGATGCACCGAGACTACACCGTTCCCTGTGACGATATTCCAACTCTTAGGAAGAGGGGACGTCGACAAAGAATGCTTCTCCACGAAGCTCCGGGCCAAAATGCACATCGATGCACCAGAGTCAAAGAGGACTCGTGCAGGGAACGTGCAAACCAAAACCACACCTAACAAGCAATTAACAATCAAATCCTAGTCTAGCAAACAAACATGAGCAAGCAACCAATATAATCAGAATCAAACTAACTAAGGAAGATAAATAGCTAGAATGAGCGTTACCTGCAATAACTTCATCCACGGCCATGCTCTCCTCCTCAGTCATCAGAAAGGCCTGCCCTCTCGGCGGAACAGCCTGCCGAAAGGCCTGTCTCTGTGGAACAAGGGGCGCTCCACGTCCAACGGGCATAGGAGCTCGCTGCTGCAACGGCTGTGCTGCAATAGGAGCCCGCCAAGGCTGCCTCGACTTCGGACACTCCCGGATGGTGTGGGCAGGATCTCCGCAGACAATGCACTGCCCTAGAAACCTCCTACACTGATCCCTGAGGTGTCCAGTCTTGCCACAGAAATGGCAAGTCTTCGGAATAGGCCCTCCTGGCCTCTTGAACTGCACCGGATGACTAGGCTTGAAACCAGGCCTAACCACCGCCCTGGCCTGCTCCATAGGCCTCTTCCCAGCTCCGGAAACATGTCCCTTCCTCTGATTCAAATTTAACTCTTGCCGCCTCGCAGCAATCAGAACCTTCTGATATGTCTCCAAGTCAGAAGAGGTCACAAAGCTCTGAAGCTCCAAGGCAAGTCCCTGGAGAAATCGCTGAGCTTTCTCATCGGCATCCTGCACCATCTTAGGTGGAAACCGACAGAGCCTCGTGAACTCCTGGTGGTACTGATCCACCGATAAGCTCCCCTGCTTCAGATCTATAAAGCACTGCAGCATCACCTGCCGAGCAGCCTTCGGGAAGAACTCTCCATCGAATCTGGACTTGAAGGTAGCCCAGACGATCGGCTGCACCAGCATCTTCTCTTCAGCATCCCACCAATTTCTGGCATTGTCCTTCAGCTGCCTCTTAGCCAAATCAACCCATCCAGCCGGGTTAATCTTCGCCATTGCCAAGTTATCCTCAATGTTCCTTATCCACTCGTCGGCAGCCAGAGGACCCTCAGAACCATCAAAATATGCAGGACCCAGCTCCCGAAATTGCTTCGCTCCTGGCTCAGAGCGAGGGGCATCCGGAAGAGCCCGGGCAGCTCGAGCAGGTGGAGCATTCTGGACTTACAGAAGCACGCCCTGCTGCACTTGCATCATCTGGATCATCATCCGCATCATCTCACCGCTGGTGGGTTCCCGCTCAGGCTCCTCATCATGAGGGATCGCGCCACTACCACCACCACGGGTGAATCATCTTCCTGCCATCTAGTGACACAGAAAACGAATCAGATTAGACTCATAGCTTATGACTTGGACGTCGAACTTAATTTGTTGGACATTCAAATATTATTATCGCTATTCCAAGAATCGCAGTTACAGAAGGACCTGCATGGGCCACCACTAAAGCCTGTCACGACCCGCTTCCCTAAAATGGAGGCGAGACGTGAAAAGGTCCGCACGAGAGTGGAGCTGTGAAGCCCCAAACCCGATAAGCGTCCACAATACATAAACAGGTCCCTGTAACCACAACAGAATAACAATAATAACACAAGGAGAGACTGAAATAAAATTCCACATCTCACAAAATGTCCAACATCAACAAAAGTCCAACGTCCAGAAAAGCCACCAGGCTAAAAGAAAAGAGTCTAAAGGCCCAGAACAAGGCCAACAAAAACTGCAACAACAACAAGTATGGGTGCTACGCACCGATAACAAAACAACTGTCTAATAAAAGTAAAACACAACGAGGACACTAGGACTGGTACCCAGTGTCCACGTACTCCCCGTCAAACACAAGCACGGGCTCGGCGTCAGCAAACACCTCGTCCTCAACACGTAACTCAGGCTCGGGCTCTAACATGTGTCACCCAAAAGAGAAAAGGGGCACATGTCAGCAAGTCGAAAGACTTGTGCAAGGAAATGGGAATAATGGTAAACTATCAACCTAGCAATTAAAACATGGTGCATGGCAAGTAAAGTACGGTGGTAACAAGTAAGGTAAAGGAGAGTACATGTGGCTAGTATCAAGCGGTAGGGGTGACATGTAATGTCAAGTAACAAGTAAGGTAAAGGAGAGTACACGTGGCTAGTATCAAGCGGCAGGGGTGACATGTAATGTCAAGTAACAAGTAAGGTAAATGAGAGTACAAGTGGCAAGGGGTTGTTGTGACATGTAATGTCAAGTAACAAGTACAAGGGATCACTCAACGAGTGCCCTATTGCCCGCAGGCTGTGTTCAAGTATCAAGTACAAGGGATCACTCAACGAGTGCCCTATTGCCCGCAGGCTGTGATGAGCTCGTCTTCTAGAACACGAGCCAGAAAGTGTATTTGATAAGTATGGCGTAGGGGTGCACCTAGCTGGAACAAGTAACACTAGTATGTAGCGATGCTACGCAATCACGATGAGTATTCAAGCATGCAATGACATGAGCAGATAATTCGCATACCGTTAATTAAATTAAACGTGACAGGCGAAATGCAATGACATGAACATATTCGCGTACCGTTAATTAAATTAAACGTGACAGTTAAAATGCGATAACAGTTAAGGATGCATGGATGACATGAACAGTTAATACGCGTACCGTTTAGGGAAAGTAAACGTGACATACAAGCATGATGAAGGTGACGGACCAAGCTTCGTTGTCAAGCTAGGTCAATGGCGTCTAAACGGCTATCCTTTCACCGTCTAGTCTCTTTTACGCTAAAGCAAGGTAAATGGCCTAAGACATGGCCTAAATCAAGAGATGCAAGTTTCACTTGCCTAACACCGGGGATTTACGATCACTTCGTCACACGGATGCTATCTACGGGGGAAAACGCTGTTGTGGGGGAAACAAGCACCAAACACTTGAAATTAATTAGGGTTTCATAAAAATACTAATAGACTATGAAAACATAGAGGAATCGATTTCTTACCAAGAGGAGACGGAAGGAACACTCCGGGGAACCCTAGGATCAGATCTGGAAAAGATTGGAGAAGTTTGGGGAAACTAGGGTTTTGGGGGATTTGGGGATTTTGATGGGTTTTGATGGAGATTTGGGGAAGATGAGAGGTGGATGGAGTGAATGGTTGGATTGGATGATGATTCTAGGGCTTGGAATGAAGAAATGGAGCTTGGAGGAAGATGGGGGCTGAAGGGGGAAGTTTTTAGGGTTTTGGGTCGTATTGGAGAAGAAGAAGTCGAATGGGTTGGGTTTAAATAGGCTAGGCTGGCGGCTGCCCAGAAATTAGGGTTTTAACACTGGTTAGTCGGTCAAAGAGCAACCACTGACCGACTAGTTTGGCAACTAGTCGGTCGGTCGACCAACGCGGACCGACTAAGTGTAAACAGTAACTCCTGAACGAAAATAGGATTCTAGAGTTAGTCGGTCCATAAACAAGTACTGACCGACTAGTTTGGCATCTAGTCGGTCGATGAACGTTCTTAGACCGACTAAGAGTGAACAGTAACTGATACAAAAATAATTTGATGAGTTAGTCGGTTCAAGAAGCATTGCTGACCGACTAGTTTGCAACCTAGTCGGTCAACCAACGTTCTTAGACCGACTAACGATAAACAGTAACTCCTGAGAAATTTAGAAAGCTAACTAGTCGGTCCAAGAAGGATTGCCGACCGACTGGATCGTCATCTAGTCGGTCGGTGGCCTTCTTACACCGGCTAATGAGCATAGAAAAGTACCGATACGGAGCGCGGGGCCCCGGGTTCGATTCCTAAGACTCCTAGGCTTGATCTAACAGTTAGATACGACCGTTATGAAGTCCGTCACGAATGACATACTTCGAAATCGACAATCCTAAGGAAGAAGCGAGAAAATACGACGAATCGATCGAAAATGAAATCTACGGAGACGAAAACCACACAAGAGGAGAAAATCCACCAAAACATATATTATAATATATAAAATCCAGATACAAGGAAAGCAGTCGTTACAATAATCGTCGTTAAATGGACTACCATAATCTGGAATTAGGTCATAAAAGATTGTTAATGATTTATTAAAACATAGCATGTCATTAAAATTCATTTCATAAATTTTAACGAGTTCTTAGTGGCTAACCTAAAAGGGTTGTCTTGTGTTATCAAATAAGGGACAAGAATAACATAGCCATTAAAACATAAACTACTCTAATTTTATCGCATAAAATTATGCATCCAACTATTTAACAATTAAATAGAAAAAGGTTTATCTAATAAACAATAAACAAGCATTCTTAAATTTAACACTTAAATTTAAAATTATGATTTTAAAACATTTTATTTTTATCTCATAAAAAATATAAAAAAACTTGTTTTAAAATCATCATAAAATTTGCATGCTACTAAAATTTTTATCGCTTAAAATTTTAAAGCATTTAAAATCATTTTAAAATTATCACATAAATTTGAAACATTTTAAAAGCATTTCAATTAATTTTATCGCAGTCCTAGGTCATGCATACGAGGCTCTGATACCAATGTTGGGTTTTGTAGACCATCAGGGCACAAATCTATGCCCGTCCTAAGTCGGATGGGCTACAGAGAGAAAAGAATGCAGCGGAAAAATAAGATTCGTTAATCTATTTTAACAAAGCCCTAAGGTTCAAGATCCTTAGCCAGGATCTTTGCCAACTTGGGGTGGATCTGACCACCCCAAGAAGGATCTAAACTACTGCAATTAAATTAAAGGAAAGCTAATTAAATTCACATACCCGGAACCTTGCCTTGGCACAGGCAAGGTGTACCGTCTCGTCTTCCGAGCCGCTCCGTGTCCCGTGTTGAACCATTCCACGTCCCGAGGCAAGCAATCCTCTTGTCGCCGAACCAACCACGCGCCGAAGAAAGTTTCACCCGAGTGTGAACCTTCGCTAAGATTTCGGATCGGATGCGAAACCCTTTGTGTCTTTGCTAGAGCCCTTCAGGAGTAAGGCGGAAATTATAGGGAGAATAGAATATTTAATTTAAGCCTAGATCCGAGAGTGCTCTAACATTTTTGGGAGCCGCTCAGATCTATAGCTTGGGATAAGTTTAGAGGAGGAAAGCAGACCCATATTTATATAGGCGGCTAACCCCTCCCCTTTACTCAACTTCCGATGTGGGACTAACTTTTGGAGTTTAATAATTCAAGTTAGTTTGCCTTAACAAAAGCCCAAACTTCTACGAATTTTAACTCTCTCACTGTTGAGCTTCACGATTGATACAACATATCAAATCGAAGGGCATTGAATGGTGAACGCGTAGGAAAAAACGGTACGTCAATCAAAGTCCGTTTGACCCTTCAAATGAGGGTCTAAACAGAGCCCAAAAACCACGCAGTTTCACAAACTGCAGCCGCTAAAATGCCAAGCAAGAAAACCTAGAACGTGGGGCCATGTGGGCCCCACGTGTTTTCAGCGCGTGCAGCCCTGCAGGGCGCGTGCCTGGCATGCGCCGTAGGCACGTGCCAAGCACGCGCCCTTACAGGGCACCTGGCGCCCTGCGGCGCGTGCATGGCAGGCGCCCGCAAGCGCGTGCCATGCACGCGCCTGACAGGGGTTAATTTACAGGCGCGTCCCTTTCTGGGGGGGTGCCTGTACAACCTGGGACCCGGTCCCTTTTTGGGCCTGGTGATCGGTCCATATTTTACACCTTTTTTCTGCATATTTGCATGCCATTTCGATCACCCATATCACGCTTTTCACGAGTATTCGACGATATTGCGTTACTTTTCACTATTTCTTGTTTTTGTCGGATTTCAGGAAATATGGAGCGATCGGGAGCAAAAAAGAGCTTAAGGGACTTGCACCCACTTCGGAGCGTCACCCAAGGCTCTTTTCAGGGCTATTCGGCGATGGGAGACGGGTGGAAGAAGAAGGAACTCCGTAGGAGCGAAGAGGAGGAGCAACGAAGAAGATTGGGCATTTTCAGCATGCCACTCGGCTGAGTGAAGGAGTCACTCGGCCGAGCAAAGAATCCCGCTCGACCGGCCAGATCGGACACGCAGCAGATTGAGTATCAGCGTGCACTCGGCCGAGCATGGCCATCCCACTCAGCCGAGCATGGAGACACCACTCGCCCGAGTGGCATCACGACGACGGCAAGCAAAAATCCCAGACTTACTGGAATCCGTCAGGCGATTGAGGGCTCCGACTCGGCCGATTACCGAATGCCCCTCGGCCGAGTGAGTAAAGCCACTCGGCCGAGTCACCTCCGAAGACAGGCCCCCAAGACCCCCTGACTTACTGGAATTTTATAGGGTCTATCACTCGGCCGAGTAGAGAAGCCCACTCGACCGAGTATAGAAGTCAACTCGGCCGAGTGATGCCGAGGACATGCAGCGCCCAGATTTTTAGACAGCCTCCCACTCTTTTGAAATATGCTATCATTCCAGCAAGCAAAGTATTTTTCTCATATTTTTTATGGATAGAAGACTTCATGAAGATTCCAACGCCGCCAAAAACGCGCAAATCGGAGGTCGGATGAAATCTGGAGAATTTCTGCAAGTTGATGCTGCAGTGCTGGAATTTCCACTCGGCCGAGTCACATTTTCCACTCGGCCGAGTGCGGCCTGGGCCCAGATTTTAAGTTGCGGTTTGGGCTGTTTTGGGCACGAATTTGAGGGGTTTTTTAGGGTTTCTTGCTAGGGTTTTGGGAGAGTATTTAAGGGGTTTGTAGCCACCATTAGAGGGGATCCCCATTATGTTTTCTTAGCCCCCATATGTTTTTCTTAGGATTATTTTAGAGGTTAGGCCATGCCCTAGGCCCCCTCTTGGATCTAAAAGCTTGTATTTTGGATTGAAGATCTTCATCAAGCTAAGTATTTTCTTCTTTTTATTTGAATCTTTATTTTTCTATCTTTTTGTATGCAAGCAATGATTTTTATTGATTCATATATCCTTATTGCTATACTAGAGTAGATTTGTTGTTCTAGGGTTTGGGGATGAACCCTATGGATCTAATTTCATATTTGTGATGAATGAATTTCTAAATTGCTAGAATTGCTAGGAGGTTAGGTTGTGATTGATTTACTACGGATAGCTAGGGATTTCCATCGATTTGGGATTTGCAAGAGATTGGATTCTAATCGATGGGAAGGCCTAGATATTCGATTTAGATTTACAATTGGATTTCTCTAGACTTGGTTTGCAAGAGATTGGACCAAAGCTAGGATTTTTAATTGTAAATCTATACCCATATTCGTTTGCAAGAGATTGGACGAATACGAACTATCACAACCTAGATCGTAACTCGAGTTTGCACGAGGGTGGGCTCGAGGAGCGATTGGACGATGATGTCGATCTTCATGCTAGCGGCTTAGGTTAGGGTTTGCAAGAGATTGGGCCCTAATCTAGGTTGCTATAGACCGGCAATAGCGCGAGAGCGTGAGCTTGGTTCTCTATTCAGTTACAACTAGTTCACCTCAACACAAGTCTAGTAATATTGAGATTCACTATTTACGATGATGTATGACGATCCGTAGTGGGAATTCCCTAGTCCTAGACGTCTTTATTTGATTTTATATCCACATACTTTGCCCGACGATTGTGACAGGATCGCCGCAAGGCAAATTCCCTCTTTTATTATATTGTATTTGAATCGATATTTGACCAATTTCTTTATCACCGACACCGACATCCACCACCATTTCCATTACATCATACCATAGCCATCTCCACCAATAAAACATTCGTAGTCAAACCAACCTAGGATAGATTGGAGCCAACACCACCTCCTCGTGTTCGATACCTGCTTGCCACTTTGCCGTGCGCTTGCGGTAAAACTACAATCGTTCTCCGGGTGTATATCCGGGGCCGATCAAGTTTTTGGTCGTGCTCTTGGGTCACATCCCGGAGCGATCACCTGGTCCCAACCAATTTTTAAAAAATGTTTTTTTTCTTTTTTTTGTTTTCTTTTGTTTCTCAAACAAAGAGAAAAACTTTGGGCTGCTATCAAATTTTGGGACATTTATTTAAACAACTTTAAATAGACATATTGGGCTTGTTTGGACTCCATTTTTGACACGGTTTGAACCTGCATCTCCAATGAGCACTTGTGTCTCGTCTCCGACTTCGTCAAGTCGAATTATCATGAGATCATCGTCACTGCTATACTGTGAAGACTAAGACACAATGGTCTATCCGATGTTTCGATATCCTTTTCTCGAAACATCTACGACCATGAACCCTTTAAGACTTATGCTACAGACGGTCAAACATTTCTCCATGATCGAGATACTCATCTCGATACATAGTTGACCTTGCATTAAGTCTTAAGACTTTACCTAAGTTAATTTCTAATGATAACTACATTATGATTTAACTTAGATAAATTCTTACCATACAACTTACTGTAATTTTGAACAAGATATTTGTATAGATACACGGGGATAAATTTCCTTGAGGGCATACATCTCGCAACAGGAAAGTAGTCACGAAATCATATGGCGAGAGGGGGTGTAAAATCAGCAGCAAAAGTATCAACCAAAACATTGGTAAAACATATCATAGGCATCAAGTGTGTGCCTAAGTCGGTGCTGCGCCATCACCTCCCTGTGATGGGCAAGGTGGTGGCTGTGGTGGCGTAGGCTGTGGTGGCTAGAGCTGTGCAGGCTGAGGTCACTGGAGCTCCTGCAGACGAGTAAGAATCAGGTTCATCATGAGCTGAATACTTGGGATCATGGCTAAGCGGGTCTGCTGGGCTGACAAGGTGGCTGAGAGTGCCCTAAAATCTCCTCTGAGTCCCCTACCGCCACCTCAATAGCACGGAGCTACTGGAGGAGGACGTCAGGGGCTGGGCCAGAGGGTCTGACAGGTGGAGGGCGCAGCTGTCGAACACATCCACCGTAGACTATCGAGGCAACGACTGGGTGGGGCAGCTGAGCTGTGCTCACTAAAAGATGATCAGCATCTGTGGGAGGCTAAGACACGTGAATGCTTGTAGAAATGTGAGCATCGACAGAAGAGGGTGAGGTTACAACAGAGGTTGAGGCAGGCTGAGAGGTCGTAGCGGCAGACGTGGTAACATATACCACGACAATCTCAGTGAAGACTACGGTGATCGAGACGGAAGAGACGACAAATAGGGAGGGTGTAAAGTCAGCAGGAAATGACTCCCCAGGAGTCGAGAACTCGAGTGAAGACAGGGTCTCGGCCGCTGTCGAAAAGGAAGGCTCGCCTCTAACCAAGTCCGCTACAGGGGTTGTGCTCTCCAAACTCACATATAAAACAGGCTCAAATCTCGATGGCTTGGTGGTGGTGGTGGACACAGCTACAAAAGAGCTCGCGACAGTAGTAGAAGTGTCGGGCTCGGGAATCACATCTGGGGCAAGCTGGGGGATATGGATCCTACGGGCCAAATGGTCTAGCGGGTCTAGAGGGGCTGCCTGTTGGTCATCATCTGGCTCGAGGATGTAGGGGTAGGAATGTCGAGGTCCATCTCTGGCATCCACACTACGCTGTCTGGTCCAATATGGATCCGAGCAGGGCTCAGAAGCACCATATAGTCAGTAGAGTACGGGCCCTGACGCCAAACCCAGTGCCGACGTCCGTGGGAACGGAGCATCGTCATGCTAAACATAATGTCAAGTGAAAGTGAAGTGGGCCCCGTGGGTCGGAAAAAACTAGCAGGGAGCTCAATCCCGCACATAGGAGCTAGCAGGGTAATCAGACCACCACAAATATCGCCGTCCTGGAGAAAACTTTGATAACTATGCAGTCGAGGCACCATGAAGCTATACCAATGGATATGGCTGGGACTAAGACATCTACAACGTCTCCCTCATAGACTCTAGAAGAACTCATCGCATAAAGCATATAAAGCTCAGGCATCGACATCGTCCCAGGCTCCGGCCCATCAAGTAAGGTAGTCGCCAAAAGGCGTTGTGCAATCCGTAGGCACGGGTGGACGATAGATGAGGCCTTGGCCCCGGCAAGGGTCAAAACCAAGTTCGGTGCCTGTGATCAAGGTCTAGAAAGCGTGAGGATCAAATGTGGGAGGGGTGTGGTGTGTAGGAGCATACGAACATGTCGGGTCGGGGACGGGGGGCCAGTGAAAGAAGGATCGGAGCACGCCGAGAGTGATCTCGCAGTCCGGATCCACCAGCTTAAAAGTGCAACCTGTTGAGTATTGGTGTTTCATACTAATGTTATTTTGATGATGATCACAACATTATGTTGTTGCTAATGACTCTCTTGTTTTAGTCTCTTAGTTATAATTCAAGAATATCAATTTTGGAGACTAAACACTTGGTGTAAGGATGGACATCAAGTGGAGAAGGGCCAAAGCTTTGACAGCCCTTGAGTCCAAGCTTGGAGATGATGGGGAGCATCAAGGCATCAAGACTGAAGCCATAGACTCTAAGGAAAGCAATGTAATCCATGTAATATTTCATTTATTGCTTTTCTCCTTTTGAGTCTATGTTTAATGTAATGCCTTGATAGATGGTCTACTCATTCATGCATATCCATTTAACCATCTTAGTGATCCTTAGGATTATTATAGAATCCAACCCAATAGGCTCATCGTGTCCAAAGAATCATTTGGAGTCTCTGTCTCTCCTACAGTCGTCTGCTGAAGGTTTTACAGTCGACTGGGTGATTTCCAGTCGCCTGTCGAGCCTTGTACAGTCGATTGTGGTACACTGCTCAAGTCAACCTTTTATTGACTCTACTTGAGCTTTTCGCATCAGTCGACTGATGTTCATATTACAGTCTTCTGTATATTTACAGTCGCCTGTGAAATGGTCAACAGTCGTCTTAAAGGCGTAAGTGCGAATATTGCATCTCTCTGTTTTTCTCCATCTCCTGCAGCAGTCGACTAATGAAGGATTAACAATCTCCTGTCTATTTTACAGTCGACTGTCATTTGTTCTTCAGTCGCCTTTATGCATACTGGGAGAAAGAGTGCATCTCTCTATTTTATTCCATCCCCTGCAACAGTCGCCTGATGAAGGATATACAGTCGACTGTCTGTTTTACAGTCGACTGTGTAGTCTTCTACAGTCGACTGTCATGGCTTAGATTATAGTCGTTGGGATTTATTTAACCGTTGGACAGTCGACTATCATTTGTTCATCAGTTGACTGTCAGTGACGTTTCTACCCAGAAATTAGTCGTTGCAGCTTTTTGTTTTTGGCTGTTTCCTTGGGTTTTGAGAGTTAATATAGGGTTCCTACATATATGAGAGGGCTGAGTTCATAGGAGCTTCTTGGTGCTATTGCAAATCATTAGAGATTGATTAAGCCACTCTCAAACTCTCTCATTTTCCTCTTAGAGCTCATTCTCTCCTTCATGCATTGAAGTCAAGCTCAAGGGAAATCATCCAAGTGCTTTCAAGATAATCTCATCACTTGGATATCCTCTTCTATGCCTTGTATTCATTAATGAGTAAGTTCATCTCAAGGCATAGGTAAGAGTATTTTTTTACTTTGTTATTTCATTGAAACCCTAGCTTTCTGTGTGAGAGCTAATTACTCTCTGTGTGAGAGTATAACCTTCTGTGTGAGGATTGGTTGAGATCTCTCTGTGTGAGAGTTTGAGTCTCTCTGTATGAGAGTAAGAATTTCTCTGTGTGAGAATCCAATTCCTATGTGTGAGGTATCTCTGTGTGAGATTGTATTCATTTTTCTGTGTGAGAATTATAGTGGATATTGGTGTGGCTAGACGTACCCAAGTTTGGGGAACCAGGGTAATTATTGTGTTTGCGTTTGGATTGATTGTGCTGATTAATACCTCTTGCACTTATTATTCCGCATTTGCAAGTTTAATTTTAATTGCACAACTTATTGCCATTACTCTATTCACCCCCGTCTAGAGTGTTTATTGTTAGTATTGCAAGGTAGACGGTCCTGACACTACCCCTATGAGTCCTACCAATAGAACTCAAGACCTCTAGGGTCGGTCTGATGTAGGTGTTTGCCGACAACGACAAAAAATCATGCCACCCCATATTATCGTATAACTGGAGCAGTCCCTGTGTAACCCCTAGGCGATCTAAATCGGCCATGTCAGCAAACCTAGTGGGGATGAACGACCTCTTGGAAAGAATTTCAAATTTGACATGTTGTGTGTCATCTCGAAAAGTAATCCCAAGTGTGTCGAACACGGGGGCTTGCGGTGCAGCAGGTGGAGGTGAAGTGGGAGCCAGAAGTGTGGCTGGTGGCTTACTGTGGGGGCGGGGAATCCGCTCTAGGGAAAGAGGGACTGGCATCGTCGGACCCTTCCGCTTAGGAGCGGGTTTCCTCGTACTGCGGTGAGCGGTACGTGGAGGTATAGTAGCAGTGAGATGCGCAAACAATCGCAAATTGCTAGTAAATAATATGGAAAGAGTATACCAAAACACGACGCAACTCCACGCTAGCAATTCGGTTAAAGAGGCACCTCCCCTGAAGCTCCAAATAGGCTCCAGATCTCCTCGAAGCTATCCTGAAGCACAAAATCAAGAAATCAGCTATGAAATTCATATAATCATGGGGTTAATCAAGATAATTAGGCTAAAACAGGGGATAATTAGGGAATGGGGTTGATTGGGCATACGAAATAGGGTAGGAGATGAAAGGGGGCGCGAAATGGGCGAGAGGGGACGGCGATCGCCGGCGCTCGACGGCGAGGTCAACGGCGGAAGGGGGTCCGACGGCAGTGCGCGCGCAGAGCTCGGGCAACGGTCAGCAAGGTAGGGGGCGAGTGAAAGAGAGCTTCGGGCGAGTTGGTTGGGGATTTGAGATTTCAAATTCAATTTGGGGATTTTAATCCCAGCCCCGATTCGCCTTAAATAGGTTGGGCTAAGGCACTCGGCCGAGTGATGGTCGTCACTCGGGCGAGTGACTGGCCCACGAATCTCTTGGTATTTATCTTTCAACAAAATGATGACTCGGCCGAGTAGCGCTTGTCACTCGGGTGAGTGATGAGTTTGGCCGAGTGATGAGTTCTACTTGGCCGATAAGTGATGAGTTCGGGTGAGTGATGAGTTCTACTTGGCCGAGTGGAATTGAAACTAAGCATTGATTTTGGGCGGTTCTGGCTCAGTCTGTCACTCGGGCGAGTGAAATTATATACTCGGGCGAGTGAAATTGATCGTTTAGCCGAGTGAACAGACTTCGCAGAGCAATTCTTAACACAATTTGGTATCAGATTCACTCGGACGAGTGACAAAGTCACTCGGCCGAGTCACAATTAAAATACAGAGAATGGATTTTCGAAATTTCCATGTTAGTGAGTCACTCGGGTGAGTGGCTCCTCTACGCGGCCGAGTGACTGTTTCACTCGACCGAGTAGGTTGTCTGCCTTAGCTTCTTTTCTCTGTTTTCCTGATGCTGCTGTTTCTTCCTATCCTCATTGTTTCTCCCTTCCTTAGGCATTTGTGCGCGTCCCTGGAGCTGCTTCCCATCGCCGTGGCTATCCTCCATCGAATGGTTCCCTCGTTTCTTCTCCCTTCAATGAAAATCAGAGCCCGTTGTCAGGATGCTTCTAGTATTTTAGACTCAACTAAAAATTCTAAAACAAAGATGAAAAATCAAATTCAACTAAGGTGGAGCCATCGGGTTGCCTCCCGATAAGCGCTCGTTTAAGGTCTTGAGCTTGACTCTTTAAGATTTGCAATTAGAGCTCGGTGGTTGGTGCATAGGAGATGCATGTGTGAAACTTGCTGAGAAGGCCGCTTGGGTTCAGTTGTTGCTTTTCATCAGCTTTCCTCGGATGTTCCTAATCAAAGGTAGTAGTGGGGGATGACTCCCCCAAGCTTGGGCTCTTGGCGTCCTTCTTCTTGACCTGCGGTGAAGATTTATTCGCCGGTGGCGCTTCTTTCACGTGCTTCACCGTGGAGAGCTTGCAGAACTCTCTAATCTTAACGACATCAGCTTCATTCGTCTCTTCATCCGTAAGAGGATCCAGTGGGTCTCCCATCATTTTGCCATCTTCGGTATTTAAGATTTCATAAAGACCGTTTATATGCAAAGCTCCAATGGCATGGGAGATGGCGTCGTCAACGGCCTTCTCAAGTAGGTTTGACTGATCTTGGGACCAACCTTTAATAAGGCGTATGTTATTTACTTTGCCGACGGGGTCTCCTTCTAAGTTATGCTTGAGCCTTTGTCCATCTACCTTAATGTAGCACCGTCTTTTCCTTCTATCTCAAAAGCTCCTCCCGGTTGTATGTTCCGAATGATGAAAGGTCCCGACCAACGTGATCTTAGCTGTTCGGGGAAGATTCGACTTCTAAAGTTGAATAATAAGACCTTATCTCCGACCTTGATATTTGTCACGGTGATGCGGGCATCGTGGAGGATTCTGGTCCTTTCCTTGTAAATTCTAGAGCTCTCGTAAGCATCCCGTATAATTTCAAGAATATTATCAATTCTGGTCAGGTGTATTATTAAAAAGGTGTAAATTCTGGTCCTTTCCTTGTAACTTCATCAACCTTAGAGCGCAGAACATTCACAAGAGTATTATCAATTATTATACCAAAAGTTTAAGTCTATCGTTTAGCTTTTATCCTACACATTTTCCTTATGAGTGCAAAGCAGATCATTCTTTGACATCAGTCGGAACGACCCTCGTCGGTCATAAGTCGAAGGGGCCATGGCCCTTGCTACCAAACGACCCTCATCGGTCGTAAGTCGAAGGGGCAATGTCCCTCGCCACCGAACGACCCTCATCGGTCGTAAGTCTAAGGGGTCACGCCCCTCGCCACCGAACGACCCTCTTCGATCGTAAGTCAAAGGGGCCACGCCCCTCGCCACCGAACGACACTTGTCGGCCGTAAGTCGAAGGGGCCATGCCCCTCGTTACTGAACGACCCTCGTCGGTCGTAAGTCGAAAGGGTCACGCCCCTCGCTACCGAACGACCACTGTATGACCAAAAAAGTGTGATTCACGGTGAATCCACCTAACCTATCCACGACATAGCTTGCCTTAGGACTTCTGCGCTCTTTCAAGTTAGGTCACCGAGGGGCCGTACACACGCAGATATTTAAACATTTTTCGGATAAAGAAATAGAGACACAAAAAGACTTTCTTCATTGATTTAAAATCGAAGATATTACAAAATTTGGAGTTACCAAGGGTCTGCCTACAACCTAAGAGGGGGGAGCACTCCCCGACACCAAGACGTGGGTGAAAGCCTCCATCGCCTTCGTGACTTTAGCAGTCAGCTCGGTCTTCTCCTTCATGGCCACCTCCTCGAGCATCGCAACTTTGGTTTGGAGCTTGAACTTCTCCGCGGGTTAGCCTCCGCCCACCACTTAAGGTCGAAGACCTTGGTCCAAAGCTCGACCGTCTCTTTCTTGAAAGCACCGAGCTCCTCTTCGAGCTGGGCCCTCTCCGTCCGCCACTGTAGCTCGGCAGACTTATGGATGGTCAATAGCGATGAAAGGCTATCTTTAGCCTTTGTCATCTCCTACTCGTCCGCTGCTTTGTCAGCAAGGGTCGTCCCCAAGCATCCTCCGCCTCTTTTGCCTGTGCTTCTGTGCCAATGGCTCTACGCTCCACATCCGCCATCCGTCGATCTCCATCGATCAAGTCGACAGCCTGGCAATGCAACGTAGCCCCAAGAATGGACATCTGCAAATAAAATGAAGGTCAGTCACGAACATTTACCAAGTTGGGTACCAAGAAAACATGGGTTCGGACGACATACCTGGTACCCACTCCCAATGAAGAAGTTGGCCATCCGCTCGAGGTCCAGCTTATGCAGTAACTCTGAATCTTTGGAGAGGATCGAGTTCTCCACCACCCTGGCCGTCGTCCCAAAGTCCGTAAGGGCCGACTCCTCCTTGCTGATGGCGAATGGGGGCTTGTGAAGATCCCCTTCGATCAGTCCCGAAGACCGATTCGAGAGCCGATTGAGCATAAGTGCTAGATCAAACTCCCCAGGAATCTGGCCAACCAGCGGGGTGGGCGACACAATGTCCCCCCCCACAGCCACAGATCCATGAGGGGCATTGTGGAACTCTGGGGGATCGACAGGGTCTCTGCCGCCTCTAGAACCCCGAGGGAAACAGCTCCCTTGCCCTTCCTCATAGGGTCTTCTTCGTCCACACGTCTCCTCTTTGGGGACTGTAATGCCCTACAAGCTACTGCACAAGTACTAGAGGGGGGGGGGGGGTGAATAGTACTTCAAAAATAACGAGGAGTATAATTCCTAATTATCGTGCAAACAACTACCAAAACAATTTGCGGAAGCTTAAATTGAAGAAAACAACAAAATTAACAATGCTAACAACAGATATTACTGGTTTCGGATCCACCCAAGTCTCCCCGACTTGTTCCCGGTGATCCTACGTCCCAACCACCCGGATCCCCTCCGGATACTTGAGTTAGAAACCCTAACTCAAGATTTCCACTATGAAATACTTGTGAAAAACCTTCACAAGTCAAATCATACACAAAGTAATTTGTGACTCCCACAACCCGGGATCACAACCACACTCTCACAACCGAGAGTGAAACTTACAATATGAAATTGAAATGAAATAAGAAACTTCTTATCGACAAAATACATATGCCTTGAGTAATTGTCACGCCCCGCTTCCCAAAAATGTGGAGGCGAGACGTGAGAAGGTCCGCTCAGACTTGAAGCTGAAAAGCCGCAAGTCCGATAAGCGTCAAATATAACTACAAATGGCAGGTCCTTGCAATGCAATACGGAACAACAATAATAACAAGAAGGAGAGACAGATAAAATGTTCAATCTCAGATTATCCATTAATTAAATTACAATATCACAGAAAAACCACCGGGCTCAAAAGGGAAAAGCTAAGGCCCAACATGGCCAACAAGGTATAACATACATACAAAGGTGCCACGCACCAACAACTAACAACAAACCTAAACAAAGAAGTGAACACGAGCGGTCTTCAAGACAGGCCCCTGGTGTCCACTCACCACCACAGCAAACATCAGCATCAGCAACACCATATCCCCTCTAACAAAGCTCTGGCTCTGGGTCTAACATATGACACCCAAAAGAGAGAGGGGCACATGTCAGCAAGTCTGGAAAGACTTGTGCAAGGAAACTGAAAGAAGGTAAACTAACAACCTAGCAGTTATAGTATGATGCATGGCAGGGCAAGTATAGTATGGAAGTGACAAGTAAAGTACAAGTAGCAAGTAACAAGTGTGTCATGAATAACAAGTTTTACAAGTAAAACACGGACAAGTACAAGTGGCAAGTATGACAAGTATTGTCAAGTAACAAGTACAAGGTATCACCCACACATGGATGCCCTATTGCCCGCAGGCCGTATTCAAGTATCAAGTACAAGGGATCACTCAACGAGTGCCCTATTGCCCGCAGGCTGTGTTGAGCCCGTCTTCTGGAACACGAGCCAGAAAGTGCAAATGGCATATGATTGTGCCCACGCAAGGTGGGTGCCTAGCCGGAACAATAGTACAAGTATGTAGTAAAGCTACGCAATCACGATGAGTATTCAAGCATGCAATGACATGAGCAGTTAATACGCGTACCGTTAATTGTATTTAAACGTGACAGGCAAAATGCAATGGCATGAACAATATTCGCGTACCGTTTATTGAAATTAGACATGACAGGCAAAATGCAATGGCATGAACAATATTCGCGTACCGTTTATTTAAATTAAACATGGCAGTTAGAGATGCATGGATGACATGAACAGTTAATTCGCGTACCGTTAAGGGAAAGTAAACGTGACATACAAGCATGATGAAGGTGACGGACCAAGCTTCGTTGTCAAGCTAGGTCAATGGCGTCTAAACGGCTATCCTTTCACCGTCTAGTCTCTTTTACGCTAAAGCAAGGTAAATGGCCTAAGACATGGCCCAAATCAAGAGGTGCAAGTTTCACTTGCCTAGCACCGGGGATAACGATCACGAAGGTTCGTCTCGCGGATGCTAATCTACGGGGAAATCGCTGATATGGGGAGACAACCATCAAAACAACATTCATTCATTAGGGTTTCATGAAAATACAAATAGGTTATGAAAACATCAAGAGATCGATTTCTTACCGTGAGGAGGCGGAAGAAACACTCCGGAGAACCTATGGATCAGATCTGGAAACGAATGGGGAAGTTTGGAGAACTAGGGTTTTGGGGGATTTTGGGGATTTGATGAGATTTTAGGGAAGATGAGAGGTGGAATGAGTTGATGGAGGGTTTAGATGATGGGGGATGAGCTTGGGATGAAGGAATAAGGGTTGGAGGAAGATGGGGGCTCAATGGGGGAGAAACTAGGGTTTTGGGTCGAGTGGAGGAAGAAGAAAAAGTTTGGGAGTGGTATAAATAGGATGGGCTGGCGGCTGCCCAGAAATTAGGGTTTTAACACAGATTAGTCGGTCAAAGAGCAACCACTGACCGACTAGTTTGGGAACTAGTCGGTCGGTTGACCAACGCAGACCGACTAAGTGTAAACAGTAACTTCTGAACGAAAATAGGATTTAGATTTAGTCGGTCGATGAACAAATACTGACCGACTAGTTTAACATCTAGTCGGTCAATGAACGTTCTTAGACCGACTAAGAATGAACAGTAACTCGGCTGTACAGAAGAACTAGGAATTAGTCGGTCTGAGTACAAAACTTAACCGACTAGTTTGACAACTAGTCGGTCGAAAGATGAACTTAGACCGACTAAACAGATACATCAACTTAGGTAAAATTAATCCAAGGAACTAGTCGGTTTGAGTAGAGTTGCCGACCGACTAGATCTCAATCTAGTCGGTTGGTCCCCCTTCTCGAAACAACTAAGATGCACTAAAAGTGCCGATTCGAATCGCAGAGCTTCGGGAATATTCCTATGGCTTCTAAGATCACTCTAACTCTAAGATATGAGCGATTTGAAGCTCGTCACGAATGACTTACTCCGAAATCGACGATCGAAGAAAGAAGCTAGAAAATCACGATGAAACGATCGAAAGTGAAAGCTATGGCGACGAAACCACACATCCAAGGAGAAAATCCACCAAGCATATATTTTAATATAGATAATCCAATTACACGAAAACCAGTCGTTACATCCTACCCACCTTAGAATAAAGTCCGTCCTCGGACTTTCTAACTATAGCTATATCTAGTCACCCTAGTAACTACCCTCAATCAATATCACATCAAAATTTCAACCAAGTACATTCATTTCGAGTGCTTATATATATATATGCACTAGAAATCAAATATTACTACCACTACACACATATTTTCACGCACATAGTACACTCATACTTATTATAGTCAATCAATTTCATACACGTATTTCAATCACATATATATAGTCAATATATTTATACAACAATAAACACTTATTACTTACTATAAGAAAATAACCAAGCCTCTCTTATTTGAAAATAATTTCACATTTATTTAGTCATTCAAATACATGCAAATATTTCACCGTATTTTCACCCCACATATAGTCCTATAACTATATATTGGTATAGCCACCCACAATCGTGTGCGTAACACAACCAAGCACAAACAATTCAAACACCATACATACATCATCCATCACTATTCACCACCACATACAATTATACCAAAGTACATAGAGTATACCCACTCAAGCTTGAGTGAGACTCAAATCATAGCAGGACATTTATATGCGTAACACAGTATCCATACACATACCAATACCACTCCAAGGCATACACATCCACGTATCACATATTTTCACACCATGTCCATCCATTTATAATTACCATATCAACACATCAACTACATACAATTTTAAGAGATGCAATAGTCGGGTATACCTCCTGATATACATGCATACGACATCTCATAAAACAAGTAGTACCAATCAAAATTATCATTCTGTTATCATACGTATATCACATCATACTCAAGCAGAAAATTACCTACACACAACATACAATTGCCAACACCCACACCACTGTATACACACCACGAAACCAAGACTACGACGACATAATCACTTAACTAATGGGCCCACCAAACTATAACAAGGTTGACACAGGCAACGACAAGCTCTATGGGCTAGACAATAGGAAGGAACCGAACCTAGATCATGACGAATAGAAAGATCGAAAAACATGGGTTCAGCTAGGACGAAGATAAGGAGCCAAATTTGGTTAGGGGAATCAGGGTAAGACTGTGAATGTTTAGGTGGAAAGATGATGCAATGATACCATTAAGGAATACGTAAAGAAGGTAGTGTAAACAACATAAATTAAAATACGTGAATTCAAAGACCGTTGTACTTCAAAAAGTCGGAGTCCTCGTTTGTATAAAATTATTTAGAGGTCGATAAACAAGTTGTTTGAAAGCGAGTTTGAGACGAATATACGTAATAAGAGGAAAAGTGGTTTATTGGCTTATATAAAATCATCATGAGGAAAAAGGAAATCATTTACTCGAACATTAAAACATAGGTCAGAAATGTTATGTGGCAGCAATCTAAAAATTTTGGAAAAGTTTTGAGATTCGAATATTGAAATCAGATCAAGTATAGTGTGGAGAATTTAAGCGCATGCTAAAGGTTTTCCAAATCTTAAAACTGAAGAGAAATCCCAAATAAACCATATCGAAAATACTTTTAGAGAAATCCGAATTTGCCAACAAAAATTGATTTATACAAGATCTTAATGTACGAGCAAAACGAACGTGGTACCGATATATAAAAATAATTGAAGTCATATTTTAGAAATTATCTTAAAAGTGTGTATGGTAAATGGAAAGATAATATCTTAGTAGTATGGAAAGAGAAAAGGATATTTAACTCATCAAGTTAGTATTAAAACTTTTAAACCGTTTTATGAAGGGTCTAAGTCAGGAATGATTTCGAAATAGTAATAATTTTTTTTAATACAAAAATCTGAAATATGGAAAATGTTGAGCATAAAATCGACTTGCTAAAAGCCGAAGTCCAAAGGGACTTGAAAAGTTTATGAAGAGTAAGCACGAGGTGTTTTCCAATAAAATTTTAATGGCACAAGTAAGAAAATAAATTATGAATCGAGTTAGGAAAATAGAAATACGGTTCAGAATGAAATTGGTATATGAAAAGGGACAAGACATTTATATTGATACGAGAGTATATGCTGAAAATATTATAAACTTTTAATCTAAAAATCTCAACACAAGTTTCGATATTTAAAAACATAAATAATTTAAGTCGACGAAGGAGCATGAAACCTCACATATAACAAAAGTGTTTCGAACCAATTTAAACTTAACGAAAGAAGAAGATCGAAGATACTTTTAGGGGAAATAAGGATTCGCCAAAAGAACGTGTTGGTATAAAAACTTTTGAAGTACGAGTACGACGAACCTATAATTGATATATACCAAAAATTAGTTGAAGTCCATTCAGTTTGGAAAAATACCCCTAAAGGTATGTAAGATAAGTGGTTAAAATAAAATTTTGTAGTTAGGAAAAATGACGGTATATCGAACCATCAGGATAGTAATAAAGTTTAAAAATCGAAATGCGAAAGATACATTGTTAGAAAAATAGTACAAGATAGTAATTTTAAAATTACGACCAAAAGTCTTCAAAATTCAAGAACGACTTTTAACTCCATCGAAATTTAGGGAGACATATTTAAAGAAGTTTAGAACAAAATTTAAATTGAGTGAAACTTCAAATAAGGAAAGCATTCGAAAATAACTTTGGAAGAATCAAGATTTGCAACGGAAAACATTTGAGAGATCAAGGATAATTGTAATGAGGTGGTCATGTGAATTGAGTTCAAGGGAAGTGGTTACGGAAACGTAATTTTCCAAAAATCTGTAGTTGGGAAAATGTTTGAACATAACTTTGATTTGTTGAAAGCTGAAATCATCTGTGACTTGAAAAGTATATTAAGTGAGCATGGCGAGTCATTTGAATAGCATAAATAAGAAAGGAAAATTCATAAATCGAATTTGGAAAATAGAATTGCGGCTCATAATCAAATCGATTTATGAAAAGGGACAAGATATTCAAATAGGCATGAAAGGTATAGGATGTAAACCATTATAAAACAGTAATCAAAATCTCGTCAAAACTTTCGAATTTCAAAAATTAATTTAAGTCAACGAAAGAGTACGAGATATAAGTATACATATAACAAATGAAATTCCATTTAGCTTGGAAAAGATTTTAAAGTATGTATACTATGCGATTAAAATGGATCTTATAGTTAGAAAATGGTATATCGAATTTTCCAAAATAGTATTGGAGTCTTTAAACCGAAATGCGAAAATATAGACAAGAAAATGGTTACGAGTTAGCAATTATAATTACAGACATTAGACTCCGAAATCTACAATGAATTTGACTCAATCGAAAAGTGAGAAATTTTAAGTATATACGTAGCGGGTTTAAAAAAAAATTTAAACTTAACGAAAACTTTAATAAGGGAAATCGAAAAATAACTTTAAAAGAAATTAAGCCTTGCGAACGGGGACATTCGAAGGATCAACGATTATTGAAACATGGTGGTCATGGGAATCGAGGCAAGGGGTTTGGTCGGATGATCAAAGCACAAATACACCTAGGATACGACTTAGGAAAATCTACGGGAATCTCCTACGGTCAACCAGCTAAAGATTATGGAACTAAGCGCTAAGACTCCCTAAGGGCTAGACAGCGATGAAATGAGTTCAGCTTGGTCCGAAATCGATGAACCCAAGCGAGAGACCCAAGAATTCTAGAAGTCTATCCTAGTCAAAGCTAGACAGGAACCACTAAGGTAACTCTTAAGACAATCAAACAAATCACTAACATGGAGTCTAGCTAAAAATCAAGGATTCCTAACTAGCAAGCACATACGTCTATTTAAGTCTAGCTAGGGTCCTGATCTAATGGGTTCCTACTAAGCTGAGACAGATGCCCTAACACGTCTACCTGCTACCTAAGGCATAGGAACGCTAAAAACCCTAGACTCCGGGCTTATAAATTGGATGTTCTAATTTATTTAATGGACATTCCATAATTATTATCATTGTTCCGATAGTTCACATTTGCAAATGGACCTGCATGGGCCACCAATAAAACCTGTCACGCCCCGCTTCCCAAAAATGTGGAGGCGAGACGTGAGAAGGTCCGCTCAGACTTGAAGCTGAAAAGCCGCAAGTCCGATAAGCGTCAAATAGAACTACAAATGGCAGGTCCTTGCAATGCAATACGGAACAACAATAATAACAAGAAGGAGAGACAGATAAAATGTTCAATCTCAGATTATCCATTAATTAAATTACAATATCACAGAAAAACCACCAGGCTCAAAAGGGAAAAGCTAAGGCCCAACATGGCCAACAAGGTATAACATACATACAAAGGTGCCACGCACCAACAACTAACAGCAAACCTAAACAAAGAAGTGAACACGAGCGGTCTTCAAGACAGGCCCCTGGTGTCCACTCACCACCACAGCAAACATCAGCATCAGCAACACCATATCCCCTGCAACAAAGCTCTGGCTCTGGGTCTAACATGTGACACCCAAAAGAGAGAGGGGCACATGTCAGCAAGTCTGGAAAGACTTGTGCAAGGAAACTGAAAGAAGGTAAACTAACAACCTATCAGTTATAGTATGATGCATGGCAGGGCAAGTATAGTATGGAAGTGACAAGTAAAGTACAAGTAGCAAGTAACAAGTGTGTCATGGATAACAAATTTTACAAGTAAAACACGGACAAGTACAAGTGGCAAGTGTGACAAGTATTGTCAAGTAACAAGTACAAGGGATCACCCTCACATGGATGCCCTATTGCCCACAGGCCGTATTCAAGTATCAAGTACAAGGGATCACTCAACGAGTGCCCTATTGCCCGCAGGCTGTGTTGAGCCCGTCTTCTGGAACACGAGCCAGAAAGTGCAAATGGCATATGATTGTGCCCACGCAAGGTGGGTGCCTAGCCGGAACAATAGTACAAGTATGTAGCAAAGCTACGCAATCACGATGAGTATTCAAGCATGCAATGACATGAGCAGTTAATACGCGTACCGTTAATTGTATTTAAACGTGACAGGCAAAATGCAATGGCATGAACAATATTCGCGTACCGTTTATTGAAATTAGACATGACAGGCAAAATGCAATGGCATGAACAATATTCGCGTACCGTTTATTTAAATTAAACATGGCAGTTAGAGATGCATGGATGACATGAACAGTTAATTCGCGTACCGTTAAGGGAAAGTAAACGTGACATACAAGCATGATGAAGGTGACGGACCAAGCTTCGTTGTCAAGCTAGGTCAATGGCGTCTAAACGGCTATCCTTTCACCGTCTAGTCTCTTTTACGCTAAAGCAAGGTAAATGGCCTAAGACATGGCCCAAATCAAGAGGTGCAAGTTTCACTTGCCTAGCACCGGGGATAACGATCACGAAGGTTCGTCTCGCGGATGCTAATCTACGGGGAAATCGCTGATATGGGGAGACAACCATCAAAACAACATTCATTCATTAGGGTTTCATGAAAATACAAATAGGTTATGAAAACATCAAGAGATCGATTTCTTACCGTGAGGAGGCGGAAGAAACACTCCGGAGAACCTATGGATCAGATCTGGAAACGAATGGGGAAGTTTGGAGAACTAGGGTTTTGGGGGATTTTGGGGATTTGATGAGATTTTAGGGAAGATGAGAGGTGGAATGAGTTGATGGAGGGTTTAGATGATGGGGGATGAGCTTGGGATGAAGGAATAAGGGTTGGAGGAAGATGGGGGCTCAATGGGGGAGAAACTAGGGTTTTGGGTCGAGTGGAGGAAGAAGAAAAAGTTTGGGAGTGGTATAAATAGGATGGGCTGGCGGCTGCCCAGAAATTAGGGTTTTAACACAGATTAGTCGGTCAAAGAGCAACCACTGACCGACTAGTTTGGGAACTAGTCGGTCGGTTGACCAACGCAGACCGACTAAGTGTAAACAGTAACTTCTGAACGAAAATAGGATTTAGATTTAGTCGGTCGATGAACAAATACTGACCGACTAGTTTAACATCTAGTCGGTCGATGAACGTTCTTAGACCGACTAAGAATGAACAGTAACTCGGCTGTACAGAAGAACTAGGAATTAGTCGGTCTGAGTACAAAACTTAACCGACTAGTTTGACAACTAGTCGGTCGAAAGATGAACTTAGACCGACTAAACAGATACATCAACTTAGGTAAAATTAATCCAAGGAACTTGTCGGTTTGAGTAGAGTTGCCGACCGACTAGATCTCAATCTAGTCGGTTGGTTCCCCTTCTCGAACCAACTAAGATGCACTAAAAGTGCCGATTCGAATCGCAGAGCTTCGGGAATATTCCTATGGCTTCTAAGATCACTCTAACTCTAAGATATGAGCGATTTGAAGCTCGTCACGAATGACTTACTCCGAAATCGACGATCGAAGGAAGAAGCTAGAAAATCACGACGAAACGATCGAAAGTGAAAGCTATGGCGACGAAACCACACATCCAAGGAGAAAATCCACCAAGCATACATTTTAATATAGATAATCCAATTACACGAAAACCAGTCGTTACTGTAATGCTTACGAATTAGGGCAAGGATGATTTTGAGGAAGAAGAAGTGGCACCAAACCCTAGCTCCAAGATGTAGATCAGCGATGGAGAGCTATGGGGATGTTGGTGACCTAGAATCAAGCACTTGGCTTGGAAGGCTTCACACTCAATGAATCTCTCTTTGGAAGTAAGAGTGAGGAGAGATTATTGAATGGAATGAAAGAGCTTTGAATGGGCTTGGAATGATTTCTCTTGATCTCTAAACTTGCAATAATATCAGCCTTGACTGCAATGAATGCAGCCCAATAAGTATTTATAGGATAGAGGAGAGAGAGAGAGAGAAAAACGTTTCAATTAAAGCTCCAACGGCTCTTTTCTGAACCCAACTAGTCGGTCAAAGAACAACCACCGACCGACTAGTTCATCAACTAGTCAGTCGGTTAATAAACGTATACCGACTAATGAGTGAACAGAGAAAAGATCAAAGCACAGACTAAAGGAACTAGTCGGTCCAAGAAGAGTAGCTGACCGACTAGTTTCACAACTAGTCGGTCGGTTACTCAACTGAGACCGACTAACAGATAAAACTGAAGTCTGAGCATAAATAGACTTAGTCGGTCCAAGAACAAATGTTGACCGACTAATTCACCAACTAGTCGGTCGCCAAATGAGCATAGACCGACTAACGATAAACAGTAAGTTAGGTGAAAAATTGGCATGTACAGTAAAGCTAAACTAGTCGGTCCAAGAAGGAAAGTTGACCGACTAGTTCATTAACTAGTCGGTCGATCAATGAACACAGACCGACTAATGATAAACAGTAGCTCAGGCTCAAATGTGCATGTACAGGGAAAGCTCAACTAGTCGGTCACAGAAGCATCACTGACCGACTAGTTCACAAACTAGTCGGTCGGTGAGTCAACTTAGACCGACTAACTGTAAACAGTAAAGAGCTTAGAATTAACTGACAGAAACTAGTCGGTCCAAGAAGCTTTGCCGACCGACTAGATCACCATCTAGTCGGTCATTTCTTCTTCTTGAACCAACTAACATGCACAAGAAGTCGTGAATCGAAGCGCGAAGCTTCGGGAAGGATTGTATGGACTTCTACTAAGATCCTAGAGCTAAGATATGAGCGTTATGAAGATTTAAACCGTAAGACCTACTCAAGGCTTAACATTCTATGAAAGAAGCTTAAAGACTATAAATAAAACTTGACGATACCGTCTTCAATAGCTTCAATCGAATCTTCATGACTTCTAAAATGGTTCATAAGCTTCAACGAAGCTTTAGGCATACGATCACGTGCTTTGAGAAGTCTTGAGACGTCGTAATTGATATTCATATGAATTTGGCGACGATCTCCATAACTGCGCTCACAAAGTGTTAGTTCACGATATATTTATGTTTGTTCATCATCCAAAACCAAATCCGGGGAGTCCAATATCCAACATTCTCCCCCTTTTTGGTTATGACAAACCAATATAAATAATAATCAAAAATAATAATTCAAATGAAATTTACTTACTCCCCCTGCATTGATGACACGTTAATTCCAATTTAAACAATAATAATACGCATCAAGCAGACGAGTGAAGTATATAAAATGAGAATCGATTATTGAAATATCGAATACCAAATGTAGGTTATTGAAATATCGGATTTGAAAATCCTTTTATATATCTTAACTCCCCCTGAATCTAACATAGCAAGTTTGATTCTTGGAATAATGCTTTAAATTTTCATTTAGCACATCGTTATTATTATATCTCTCCCCCTTTGGCATAAGCAAAAAGTGCGGGAGGATAACAACGACAACAACAATGGCCTCAAATTAAAAAGCACGGGAGTCGTAGAATACGACGACGGTTCAAGCGACACCAAAGATAAAATACGAATAAAATTAAGGCGTGTCAATGAAACCATAGTCGAAAATCGTAAAACGAACTCAACAAAACTCAAATCATTTTTACGGATTGAGTTATGGAATATACTCTCCAATATCAACATTCTTGGTTAATTTAGTGCATGGAAAACAATTCTATGTTTCCATAAAAGAAATATAATCTATTTAACCAAGTTAATAATCGTCGAGCGATGAAATCGAATATCATAGACATTGAATGAATATTAAATGTGCACAACGAAGTAAAAGTGAACATCGATGTATATATATATATATATATATATATATATATATATATATATATATATATATATATATAAATACCATGAGTACAAGCAAAAACACATCGACTACAACAAACAAAGTGCAACATATATATCACCAACAAAAAGATACAACAACATCATCGACATATCATCATCAACATCCAAAATACATCAAATACACCGACATCCATAAAATCAAAATACATCAAATCACCACCCAAACTCCATCCTATCCTAACCCAAAACACTCTCAAAAAGATGTATCATCCAATGATCACCAGAGAGTCCTCGAAACAGCTCAAGAGGAACCGGCAGGATCTGCAGCAGCAGCAGGCTCTGCAGGAGAAGTGGAGGAAACTGGATCAGCAGGAACGTCTGGAAGGTCAACGGGAGCGACGGCAGAAGTGGCAATCTCTGGAGCAGCAACAGTAGTGGCCTCGGGAGCACCAGTCGGAGTATCCACCGCAGGAGCGGTGGCAACAGGTGTGCTCTCGGGGGCACCAACAGACGAAGCAGCAACAGCAGCACCAGAAGTGGTAGCACCAGCAGCAGATGTGGTAGCAGCAGTAGCAGTGGCCTCAGCGCCACGAGCTAAAGAGGTGACAAGCTCATCGATATCCTCATCATCCATCTCCTCATCCTCAAAAACAGGAGGAGGAAGCTGAATACCCATCACACTAGCCATACGGCAAACTACCTCCTCGGTACGAGCCAAACGAGACTCGTGACGACGAAGTAACCGAACGACATCATCAAGAGAGGTAGAGGGAGCAGCTGAGGCAGAGGCAGAGGCAGACGCTGAAGGTGTCGTCCTTTGAACGTGACGGAGCGTCGCAAGAGATTTCTTGACGGCCGTCGCGTTCAGGGGAGGACCAAGAGGACGCTCATCGTCAGGAGGCAATGTGACACGGAAGTGGCGAAAAACAAGGGTCAGCAAGCACGGAAAGGGGATATGAGCCGATTTCGTGGACTTGCGAATACACTCGAAAGAGTCCATCTTATCGAGTATAATGCGAGCCCAGTTAATCGAGCTCCCCATGAAAATAGCATAGATCAACTTCATAAAAGGCTGGGACGGTAGAGATGAGGAGCCGTACTTGGGAAGCAAGCACGACTTCAGAATCAAATTCAGGACCCATGCATTTGGCTTGAAGGATTTGGAGGGCACGCCAATCATGGCGGGAGGAATCTGATGGAAAATCTCAGAGAGGATGGTCTGATCTAAGGAAGAAATATCATCAACAGAAATGTCTGAGGGGAGGAGGCCAGACGAGGAGATACCCAAAATCTCTCCTAAGATTTCTGCTGTGAGGACTATAGGAGTCCCCAAAACAGTCGTCTCAACAGAGTGGGTCGCATCGTACTGCCCCCGGATCCTATTGGCATAGAATAGTTTTACTAAACGAGGGTAGGGTGAGGGTTCGCCTTCGGGTCATATCGAAGGTAATCGAGAAGACCCGAGGACGAAAGAAGATCAGCTAGCCCTCTGAAGTCACTAAACTGGATGAAATGCTCCAGAAGCAGCGGGCAATGTTCGATACGGTTGTAAGCCGCGAGACACATAGGGTCGTCACGACACAACGAGATATCGACACCGCCAACCGGCATCGGAGCCTTTCCCTTAGGCTTACGGGTAGACGTACGAGGTCGGGAGCTAGACTCAGGTTGGGTAGGAGGAGTGGGTTCCCTATGAGTCTCAGGCTCGGGGATATACTCGGTGTCGGAATCCAAAGCACCGGGTGGAATGGGAGCACGAAAAATAACTGGCTTGGGCTTGGGCTGAGATTCGGCTCGGGGTTTCGCAGTCGCCGTCCTCTTACACTTAAGAGGAGGCGAAGACGAAGAGGGTTGGGTGGTCTTAGCACGGTGTTTCGGAGGGGTTCTCGAAGGTTGAACGGGATCCGTAGGGGTAGGTTCTACGGTCATCGGCGAGGGGCTAGATGGAGTGATTGGGATACGTGTACGAGCCATAATCGAGGCACGGCACGTAAGAAATCGAAAGAACCCTAAAAACACTCTAGGCCGAAGCCCTAGAAACCGAATTGATATGAAAACCTAACCGTAGAGCTGAAAACTGAACCCTAGACAAGAAAGGGAGAGAGGGGGGTTACCCTAGGTAGGAGGTCGACGGCCGGCGACGGAGAGGATGGCCGGAAATGGGCCGGAGATCGACGGAAGATGAAAAGACATGAGGGAGGATCGGGGGTTTTCGAGCTGGAGAAGGGAAGAGCAACCGACTAAATGAGAGATAAGTCGGTTGAATAAACTTAAGTCGGTCGAAAACACGAAAAGACGAGACTGCCCCTGATCACTTAGTCGGTCTAAGTTCAAACGCTGACCGACTAGATGACGATCTAGTCGATCGGTTAACGAGCGTGAACCGACTAAGTGGAAACAGAGACCAGTCGAAGATTTCCTGAACGAGATTTAGTCGGTCTGCGCTCAAGTACTGACCGACTAGAACTCAATCTAGTCAGTCGATAAGTAAGCTTGAACCGACTAAAGAGTTAAGCTGGAGAGGAAACTCAAAATAGCTTGAGTTAGTCGGTCTGAGTTCTTTTACTAACCGACTAGATACGAATCTAGTCGGTTGGTGATTGAACTGATACCGACTAAAGGAGTTCAAAAGTTGAGAGATAGAGCTAGTCGGTCTGAGTTCATTAGCTGACCGACTAGATGTGAATCTAGTCGGTTGGTTGATGAACTGAGACCGACTAGATTAGTCCAAAAATTGATAAATAAGTTCTCTCCTTAAAACACTTGGACGATACATCGCAATCCTCTCAAAAATCATCTAAACTACCCCATTAATCATCGAAATCTCAAATACGACATTCAAACATGAATTCGAGCAAAAATTCAAAATATCACAGAAAATCCCGAAAAATCCAATAAGTCTAGCATGAATGAAATATTGCGTAATATAATAGCATGCAAGATTATTGAATGAAACATGAATCCTATATCTCGGATTCACCCATAATCCCCAATTCTCGACGCAACCGCACAAAGGAGTCCTCCTTTAGGGGTTTCGTGAAAATATCGGCGATTTGCTTTTGGATTTCAACGTACACTAAAATGATGTCCTTTTTAGCAACATGATCATCTAAAAAGTGGTGTCGGACATCTATGTGTTTCGAACGGGAATGGTGTACCGGGTTCTTGGAAAGACATATTGCACTTTGGTTGTCCACCATGATAGGGCAAGTATCACAGTTTATACCAAAGTCTTTAAGTGTGTGTCTCATCCAAAGAACTTGAGCACACGCGGCACCGGCGGTAATGTATTCCGCCTCGGTGGTTGAAAGTGATACGGAATTTTGCTTCTTGGAAAACCAAGAGACAAGGGAATTTCCTATAAAATGGCAAGTGCCACTAGTACGTTTCCTGTCGGATTTGCATCCCGCATAATCGGCATCACTATATGAGATTAACTCATACGTGCTAGATTTTGGATAAAATAATCCAAAATCAAGTGTATAACTTAGATAACAGAAAATACGTTTTACCGCTACTAAGTGAGACTCCTTAGGTTGAGACTGATAACGAGCACATACGCATACGGCAAACATAATATCGGGCCTACTTGCGGTAAGAAAAAGTAAACTACCTATCATACCACGATATAGACGAATGTCTACATCCTTACCGCCCGTATCCTTATCAAGATGCGTAGTCGTGCTCATTGGAGTCTTCTTTCCGGAGTCATTCTCCATTCCAAATCGCTTAAGCAACTCCAACGTATACTTCGTTTGGTGGATGAAGATTGCATCGTCCATTTGGCGAATTTGGAGACCTAAGAAATATTTGAGCTCACCCATGTGGCTCATCTCAAATTGTTCCTTCATCACATTAGAAAACTCTTCACAAAGAGCAAAGTTAGTAGCACCGAAAATGATATCATCAACATATATTTGAACTAAAATTATATCATTATTCGAATGCTTAACAAAATGTCACGACCCGCTTCCCTAAAATGGAGGCGAGGCGTGAGAAGGTCCGCACGAGAGTGGAGCTGTGAAGCCCCAAACCCGATAAGCGTCAAAAATACATAAGCAGGTCCCTGTAACCACAACGGAATAACAATAATAACACAAGCAGAGACTGAAATAAAATCTCACATCTCATAAATTGTCCAACAAGAAAATAAGTCCAACATCCAGAAAAGCCACCAGGCTAAAAGAAAAGAGTCTAAAGGCCCAGAACAAGGCCAACAAAAGAAACGACATAACAAAGTATAGGTGCTACGCACCGATAACAAAACAATTGTCTAACAAAAGTAAAACACAACGAAGACACTAGGACTGGTCCCCAGTGTCCACGTACTCCCCGTCAAACACAAGCTCGGGCTCGGCGTCAGCAAACACCTCGTCCTCAACAAGGTACTCGGGCTCAGGATCTAACATGTGTTACCCAAAAGAGTAAAGGGGCACATGTCAGCAAGTCTAAAAGACTTGAGCAAGGAAACTGAAAGTAAGGCTCTAGCAACCTAGCAGTTTAGTATGCATGACATGGCAGTTATAACATGAGTGCACAATCAAGACATGGCAAGGCAATTGTACAAGAGAACAATCATCGGGACAAGACAAGACAAGACAAGAGTAGCCACGCTACTATCAATCTCAATCAATTCACTATTCACGTCGTTTTGTAGATGTTTACGCCTTACAGCTGAATGGTTTCACATCTGCTGAGTGGCCGCTTAACAACTACCCCAAAACCCAGAGTTTACGCCTTACCACTACAGTTGCTGATCGGGCAGACTCCCAGTTGATTGGTCGCTTAACTCTTACCCCCAATACCCACACGTAATGGAGCCAGGGTCCCCGCACAATGCACTCAGCTAGTGAGCCTGGGGTTGCCCCGCACATGAGCTCGCATTCTTAAACATTTGGCGTAGGGGTGCACCTAGCCGGAAACACGCAATTCGGGCATTGGCTATCAACCAACACATGGCCCGCTTCTGGAACACGAGCCAGGAACACAAGCATTTGTAGCAAAGCTACGCAATCACAGAAACACTTAAGGAATGCAATGACATGACAATTAATTTGTGTACCGTTAATGGAAAGTAAACATGACATGGTAATTGTGCAATATGCTAAATGTCGGAACTAGCTTCGTTGTCAAGCTAGTTCCCCAATTTGCGCCTAGGCGAGTATCATTTCGTCGCCTAGCCTCTTTTACGCCTACAACTAGCAAATGGCCTAAAACATGGCCTAAACCCTAAGTGGCAAGTTTCACTTGCCTAGCACCGGGGATGACGACCACTTCGTCACACGGGTGCCAATCTACGGGGAAATCGCTGTTATGGGGAAACATACAACAAACAACATGAAATTTTATTAGGGTTTCATAAAAATATAAATAGGTTAAGAAAACATAGAGGAATCGATTTCTTACCAAGAGGAGACGGAAGAAACACTCCGGGGAACCCTAGGATCAGATCTGGAAAAGATTGGAGAAGTTTGGGGAAACTAGGGTTTTGGGGGATTTGGGGATTTTGATGGATTTGGTTAGATTTTGGGGAAGATGAGAGGTAGATAGAGTGGATGGATGGTTTGGATGATGGATTTAGAGCTTGGAATGAAGAAATGAAGCTTGGAGGAAGATGGGGGCTCAAGGGGGAAGATTTTAGGGTTTTGGGTCGTGTTGGGGAAGAAGAAAACGTTTGGGTTGGGTTTAAATAGGATGGGCTGGCGGTTGCCCAGAAATTAGGGTTTCAACACTGGTTAGTCGGTCAAAGAGCAACCACTGACCGACTAGTTTGGCAACTAGTCGGTCGGTCGACCAACGCAGACTGACTAAGTGCAAACAGTAACTCCTGAACGAAAATAGGATTTTAGAGTTAGTCGGTCCATGAACAAATACTGACCGACTAGTTTAGCATCTAGTCGGTCGATGAACGTTCTTAGACCGACTAAGAGTAAACAGTAGCTCAACTAAAATTAAGATGATGTGTTAGTCGGTTAAAGAAGTATTGCTGACCGACTAGTTTGCAACCTAGTCGGTCAACCAACGTTCTTAGACCGACTAACGATAAACAGTAACTCCTGAATAATTTTAGAAAGCCAACTAGTCGGTCCAAGAAGGATTGCCGACCGACTGGATCGTCATCTAGTCGGTCGATGCCCCTTCTTATACCGGCTAATGAGCACAAAAAGTTCTGATACGGAGCGCGGGGCCCCGGGATCGATTCCTAAGACTCCTAGGCTTGATCTAATAGTTAGATACGACCGTTATGAAGCCCGTTACGAATGACATACTTCGAAATCGACGATCCTAAGGAAGAAACGAGAAAATACGACGAATCGATCGAAAATGAAAGCTACGGAGACGAAAACCACACAAGAGGAGAAAATCCACCAAAACATATATTATATTATAATAAATCCAGATACATGAAAAGCAGTCGTTACATCCTCCCCAACTTAAGAAAAATTCCGTCCTCGGAATTCCCAAATACTCACGAGTCCGGAAACAAAAGTGGGAAACGCTCTCGCATCTCATCCTCATTCTCCCAAGTAGACTCTCCAGGTGAGCCGTGTCGCCACATCACCCTCACAAGATTGACAATCTTGTTCCGAAGCGATTTCTGACGCCTGTCCAGAATCTGCACTGGATGCTGGTCATACGTCATATCGGGGCGAACGGTAATCTCCGAAAAATCTACTGCATGAGACGGATCGCTAATGTATCGACGAAGCTGCGACACATGGAAAACATTGTGAACTCCTTCCAAAGATGGCGGCAAGGCCAAGCGATAAGCTACCTCGCCAACCCTCTCCAAAATGTCAAACGGTCCAATGTATCGCGGGCTCAACTTCCCACGCTTCCCGAAACGAATCACACCACGATTCGGGGAAATCTTCAAGAACACATGGTCGCCCGGCTGAAACTCCAAAGGACGACGTTTAGCATCCGCCCAATGCTTAAAACGGTCCTGAGCAATTCTCAACCTCTCCCGAATATTCCTGACGATATCCACGGCCTCCACGATCATCTCAGGTCCCAACAACTCCCGATCGCCAACGTCATCCCAACTCAATGGCGATCGACATTTCCTCCCATAAAGAGCGGCGAAAGGCGCCATGCCAATACTCGCCTGGAAGCTGTTGTTGTAAGAGAACTCCACTAAATGTAGATGGTCCTCCCACTAACCCTTGAAATCCAACATGCACGCCCTCAGCATGTCTTCCAAAATCTGAATCGTCCTCTCGGACTGGCCATCCGTCTGCGGATGGTACGCCGTGCTGAAACTCAGACGCGTACCCAAGCTCTTCTGCAAACTCTGCCAGAACTGAGATGTGAACCTCGTGTCTCTGTCAGACACGATACTCACGGGGACTCCATGAAGTCGCACAACCTCCTGCACGATTCACATTACATCACTATCCAAACTAGGAAAAGGACATAAAAACGGAGAGTAAAAAGAATTTTACCTCCATATATCTCCTCGCTAGCGCCTCAGTGGACTGTCCCACTCGGAACGGAATAAAGTGCGCGGATTTGGTCAATCGATCTACGATCACCCAAATCGCGTCATTCTGCTTCGGACTCCGAGGTAGTCCAGTCACGAAATCCATAGTGATGTGTTGCCATTTCCACTCCGGAATCGGAAGCGGTTGTAGCAACCCGGCCGTACGCTGATGCTCCGCCTTCACTTGCTGGCAAACCAAGCACTTGGCTACACTCCGAGCCACGCTCCTCTTCATACCATGCCACCAATAATTCAGACGAAGATCCTGGTACATCTTGGTGCCACCAGGATGCACAAAATACGGCGAACTGTGTGCCTCCACCATCAGCTCCTCTCTGATATCCCCAGCTGGCACACACAACCTGGCTCCGAACCTCAGCGAGCCATCCTCATGAATCAAAAAGTCAGTCCACAGACCGGCTTCCACCTGCTCCCGAATCCTCATCAGCTTCGGATCCTCAGCCTGGCCAGCCTTAATCCGATCCACGATCGTCGACTGTACCTGCATGTACATCAACGAAGAAGCCTCTCCAGGAAGAACAATCTCCATGCCAGACTCGCAAAAATCCTGCTGCAATCTCCACTACGAGGTCAAAATCATCACCGCTGGAAGCCTACTCAAAGCATCCGGAACCACATTCACCTTGCCAGGGTGAAACTGCAAATCAATCTCATAATCCGCCATAAGCTCCAACCATCGATGCTGTCGCATGTTGAGCTCTTTCTGAGTGAAAATATACTTCAAGCTTTTGTGATCGGTGAAAATCTTCACCTTCTCACTCAGCAGGAAGTGCCTCCAAATCTTAAGAGCAAACACAACGGCAGCCAACTCCAAATCATGCGTCGGGTAATTCTTCTCATGAACCTTAAGCTGACGAGACGCATATGCCACGACGTGCCCGTGCTGATGCAACACACAACCGAGACCCTTGCCAGAAGCATCGCAAAAGATCTCAAATCCACCGCTGCGATCAGGCACGACAAGAATAGGGGCAGTCGTCAACCTCTCCTTCAGAACACCAAAAGCACTCTCACAATCACCCGACCAAACAAAAGCAACATCCTTCCGCGTCAACCTGGTCATCAGCTCAGCAATACGAGAAAAGTCCTTAATGAATCGTCGATAATAACCGGCAAGTCCAAGGAAACTCCGAATCTTAGACGCAGACGACGGGACAGGCCACTCCCTGATGGCCCGAATCTTCTCGGGATCCACTGAAATACCATCTCCAGTCACCACATGCCCGAGAAAAGCAACTCGATCCAGCCAAAACTCGCACTTCGAAAACTTAGCATACAAACGATGCTTCCTCAAAATCTCCAACACCGTCCTTAAGTGCGAGGCATGCTCTTCCTCCGACTTCGAATAGATCAGAATGTCGTCAATAAAGATAACGACAAACTTATCCAAAAAGTCGTAGAAAATCAGGTTCATCAGATTCATGAAAACTGCGGGCGCGTTAGTTACGCCGAAAGGCATAACCACAAACTCATAGTGTCCATACTTCGTCCTGAACGCTGTCTTCGAAACATCTCCCTTCTTCACCTTCAACTGATGATAACCACTCCTCAAATCCAATTTAGAAAACACCCTCGAACCTCCAAGCTGATCAAATATATCATCGATGTGAGGCAACGGGTATTTATTCTTAATGGTCACCGCATTCAACTCCCGATAATCCACGCACATGCGACGCGAACCATCCTTCTTCTTCACCAGCAACACCGGTGCTCCCCACGGAGACACACTAGGATTAATATAACCCTTCTGCAAAAGCTCATCCAACTGCTTCCGCAACTCTTCCAACTCTGCAGGTGCCATACGATACGGCGCCTTCGAAATCGGCTGCGCACCCGGAACAAGATCGATAGAAAATTCCAAAGCTCTTTCAGGCGGCAAACCAGACATCTCCTCGGGGAAGACGTCGCCAAAATCACGCACCACAGCTGGCCACTCCAGCTCCATCTGCATAGCCACAGCCTCCACCGGCCTGGCCCGAAATCTGACAGGACCAAGCGAACTGCTACCACGACTGAACTCAAACACTGGATGTCCGGGAATCTCGAACACCACCTTCTTCCTCCGACAGTCGATCGTAGCATAGAAGCTCGCAAGCCAGTCCATCCCAAGAACTGCATCATAGTTGATGATGTCGTGGACAATGAAATCAGCGAAAAGCTCATATCCACAGACCACCAACGAGCAAGAATTGCAACCACGATGCGCCGAGACCACGCCATTCCCTGTAACGATATTCCAACTCTTGGGTAGAGGGGACGTCGACAAGGAATGCCTCTCCACGAAGCTCCGAGAAATAATGCACATCGATGCACCAGAGTCAAAGAGGACTCGTGCAGGAAATGTGCAAACCAAAACCACACCTAATCAAGCAATTAACAATCAAACCCTAGTCTAGCAAACAACCATGCTCAAGCAAACAACATAATCTAACAATCAAAACCAGCTAGGAAAGTAACAGCTAGATTGAGGATTACCTACGATAACCTCATCCACAGCCTCGCTCTCCGCAGCGGTCATCAGAAAAGCCTGCCTCCTCGGCGGAACAGCCTGCCAAAAAGCCTGCCCCTGCGGAACAAGAGCTGCTCCACGGCCAGCAGGAACAGACGCTCGCTGCTGCAACGGCTGTGCTGCAACAGGAGCCCTCCGCAGCTGATTCGCATGCCGACAATCCTTCGCGGCATGGGAAGCATCTCCACAAACCAGACACTGGCCCAAAAACTTCCGACACTGATCCTTGACGTGGCCAGGCTTGCCGCAGAAATGGCAAGTCTTCAGAATAGGTCCTCCTGGCCTCTTAAACTGAGCGAACTGATTAGGCCTGAATCCAGGTCTAACCACAGCCCTCGCCTGTTCCACAGGCCTCTTCCCAGCACTAACAACAGACCCCCTCCTCTGGTTCACGAGCAGCTCCTGCCTCCTAGCTGCTACCAGAACCTTCTGATAAGACTCTCGGTCAGAAGAGGTCACAAAACTCTGGAGCTCCGAAGCAAGCCCCTGCAGGAACCTCTGAGCCTTCTCCTCAGCGTCCTGTACCATCTTTGGTGCAAACCAACTCAGCCTCATGAACTCTTGGTGATACACGTCCACCGACGAGCTCCCTTGCTTCAAATCGATAAAACGCTGCAGCATCTCCTCCCTGGCAGCTTTCGGGAAGAACTCACCCTCAAATCTGGCCTTGAAGGTAGCCCAAGCTATCGGCTCCACCAACATCTTCTCTTCCACATCCCACCAATTCCGAGCATTATCCTTGAGTTGCCTCTTCGCCAAATCAACCCATCCAGCCGGGGTGATCTTGGCCATCTTCAGATTGTCCTCGATGTTCCGAATCCACTCATCGGCAGCCAGAGGACCCTCAGACCCATCAAAATATGCAGGACCCAGCTCCCGAAATTGCTTCGCTCCTGGCTCAGAGCGAGGGGCATCCGGAAGAGCCCGGGCAGCTCGAGCAAGTGGAGCATTCTGGACTTGCAAAAGCACGCCCTGCTGCACTTGCATCATCTGGAGCATCATCCGCATTATCTCACCGCTGGTGGGTTCCCGCTCAGGCTCCTCATCATGAGGGATCGCCCCACTACCCCCACCACGGGTGAAACGTCTTCCTGCCATCTAGTGACACAGAAAACGAATCAGATTAGACTCATAGCTTATGACTCGGACGTCGAACTTAATTTATTGGACATTCTAATATTATTATCGCTATTCCAAAAATCGCAGTTACAGAATGACCTGCATGGGCCACCACTAAAACCTGTCACGACCCGCTTCCCTAAAATGGAGGCAAGGCGTGAGAAGGTCCGCACGAGAGTGGAGCTGTGAAGCCCCAAACCCGATAAGCGTCAAAAATACATAAGCAGGTCCCTGTAACCACAACGGAATAACAATAATAACACAAGCAGAGACTGAAATAAAATCTCACATCTCATAAATTGTCCAACAAGAAAATAAGTCCAACATCCAGAAAAGCCACCAGGCTAAAAGAAAAGAGTCTAAAGGCCCAGAACAAGGCCAACAAAAGAAACGACATAACAAAGTATAGGTGCTACGCACCGATAACAAAACAATTGTCTAACAAAAGTAAAACACAACGAAGACACTAGGACTGGTCCCCAGTGTCCACGTACTCCCCGTCAAACACAAGCTCGGGCTCGGCGTCAGCAAACACCTCGTCCTCAACAAGGTACTCGGGCTCAGGATCTAACATGTGTCACCCAAAAGAGTAAAGGGGCACATGTCAGCAAGTCTAAAAGACTTGAGCAAGGAAACTGAAAGTAAGGCTCTAGCAACCTAGCAGTTTAGTATGCATGACATGGCAGTTATAACATGAGTGCACAATCAAGACATGGCAAGGCAATTGTACAAGAGAACAATCATCGGGACAAGACAAGACAAGACAAGAGTAGCCACGCTACTATCAATCTCAATCAATTCACTATTCACGTCGTTTTGTAGATGTTTACGCCTTACAGCTGAATGGTTTCACATCCGCTGAGTGGCCGCTTAACAACTACCCCAAAACCCAGAGTTTACGCCTTACCACTGTAGTTGCTGATCGGGCAGACTCCCAGTTGATTGGTCGCTTAACTCTTACCCCCAATACCCACACGTAATGGAGCCAGGGTCCCCGCACAATGCACTCAGCTAGTGAGCCTGGGGTTGCCCCGCACATGAGCTCGCATTCTTAAACATTTGGCGTAGGGGTGCACCTAGCCGGAAACATGCAATTCGGGCATTGGCTATCAACCAACACATGGCCCGCTTCTGGAACACGAGCCAGGAACACAAGCATTTGTAGCAAAGCTACGCAATCACAGAAACACTTAAGGAATGCAATGACATGACAATTAATTTGCGTACCGTTAATGGAAAGTAAACATGACATGGTAATTGTGCAATATGCTAAATGTCGGAACTAGCTTCGTTGTCAAGCTAGTTCCCCAATTTGCGCCTAGGCGAGTATCATTTCGTCGCCTAGCCTCTTTTACGCCTACAACTAGCAAATGGCCTAAAACATGGCCTAAACCCTAAGTGGCAAGTTTCACTTGCCTAGCACCGGGGATGACGACCACTTCGTCACACGGGTGCCAATCTACGGGGAAATCGCTGTTATGGGGAAACATACAACAAACAACATGAAATTTTATTAGGGTTTCATAAAAATATAAATAGGTTAAGAAAACATAGAGGAATCGATTTCTTACCAAGAGGAGACGGAAGAAACACTCCGGGGAACCCTAGGATCAGATCTGGAAAAGATTGGAGAAGTTTGGGGAAACTAGGGTTTTGGGGGATTTGGGGATTTTGATGGATTTGGTTAGATTTTGGGGAAGATGAGAGGTAGATAGAGTGGATGGATGGTTTGGATGATGGATTTAGAGCTTGGAATGAAGAAATGAAGCTTGGAGGAAGATGGGGGCTCAAGGGGGAAGATTTTAGGGTTTTGGGTCGTGTTGGGGAAGAAGAAAACGTTTGGGTTGGGTTTAAATAGGATGGGCTGGCGGCTGCCCAGAAATTAGGGTTTCAACACTGGTTAGTCGGTCAAAGAGCAACCACTGACCGACTAGTTTGGCAACTAGTCGGTCGGTCGACCAACGCAGACCGACTAAGTGCAAACAGTAACTCCTGAACGAAAATAGGATTTTAGAGTTAGTCGGTCCATGAACAAATACTGACCGACTAGTTTAGCATCTAGTCGGTCGATGAACGTTCTTAGACCGACTAAGAGTAAACAGTAGCTCAACTAAAATTAAGATGATGTGTTAGTCGGTTAAAGAAGTATTGCTGACCGACTAGTTTGCAACCTAGTCGGTCAGCCAACGTTCTTAGACCGACTAACGATAAACAATAACTCCTGAATAATTTTAGAAAGCCAACTAGTCGGTCCAAGAAGGATTGCCGACCGACTGGATCGTCATCTAGTCGGTCGATGCCCCTTCTTATACCGGCTAATGAGCACAAAAAGTTCCGATACAGAGCGCGGGGCCCCGGGATCGATTCCTAAGACTCCTAGGCTTGATCTAATAGTTAGATACGACCGTTATGAAGCCCGTCACGAATGACATACTTCGAAATCGACGATCCTAAGGAAGAAACGAGAAAATACGACGAATCGATCGAAAATGAAAGCTACGGAGACGAAAACCACACAAGAGGAGAAAATCCACCAAAACATATATTATATTATAATAAATCCAGATACATGAAAAGCAGTCGTTACACAAAAAGTGTAGAATCGGCTTCTCCCATTTTAAAATTCAAATCCAAAAGAAAATTCTTTAGGCGATCATACCAAGCTCGAGGAGCTTGTCTCAAGCCGTAAAGTTCTTTCTTTAGTTTAAAAACATGATTTGGAAATTTTTCATTAATACAACCCGGAGGTTGAGAAACGTAAACTTCCTCAACAACATCTCCATTTAAAAATGCACTTTTAACATCCATTTGAAATAATTTAAAATCCTTATGGCATGCAAAAGACAATAATAATCTAATTGATTCTAATCTAGCTACCGGAGCGAAGGATTCTTCGAAATCAATACCTTCCTCTTGACGGTAGCCTTGAGCAACTAACCGAGCTTTGTTCCGGACGACGACTTAGTTTTCGTCGGTTTTGTTCTTGAAGATCCACTTTGTCCCTATGACGGTGTGGCTCTTCGATGGCAATGGAACAAGCTCCCAAACTTCATTCCTCTCGAATTGAATGAGTTCCTCCTCCATGGCTAAGATCCAAGCGCTATCTTCGCATGCTTCATTAACATTCTTTGGCTCAATCGAGGATGCAAAGGCACAATGAGCGAAGTAGTTCACTTGCGATCTCGTCTTGACACTATCATGGATATTGCCAATGACTTGCTCATGAGGATGGTCACGAACGGTATGAAGCCGTTTGGGAATACCTTTATCACTAGGAACATTCTCAACAACTTCATTAGACGGGTTAGTCTCAATAGAATCAATAGAATCATTAGAGTTAGAATTACCAATTGAATCACATAAGACATCCATAGAGTCATCATCATTAGTAATTCTAGTTGGAACAAATCCTTCATTAAATGACACATGAAGCGACTCCTCGATCGTTGAGGTACGTTTGTTGAATATCCGGTAGGCTTTGCTACGCGAAGAATATCCAACAAAAATCCCCTCATCGGATCTTGGATCGAATTTGTCCAAACTACCATACGTGTTCTTAATAAAACATTTCGAACCAAAAACACGAAAATGTTTAACTTGAGGCAACCTACCAAACAACAATTCATAACAAGTTTGTTTAGTGTCGGGCCTCAAAAGTATTCTATTAAACACATAGCAAGCGGTGTGTACCGCTTCCACCCAAAATTGATGGCCAAGTTGGCTATCATCAAGCATAGTGCGAGCACACTCCACTAGCGTCCTATTCTTTCTCTCAACTACACCATTTTGAGGAGGTGCACGAGGGAAAGAGAAGGTGTGTGTAATACCAATTTCATCACAAAATGTCTCAAAAGACTCATTCTCAAATTCACCTCCATGATCACTACGAATAGTGACAATGGTGGTTCCTAAGAGATGTTGTACTTTCTTAACAAAAATTGTGAAGTTTTCAAAAGCTTCATTTTTATTACACAATGAAAATACCCAAGTAAACCTAGAAAAGTCATCAACGATGACAAGTCCATATCTAGCATTACCTAATGAAGCAACTCTAGTTGGCCCAAATAAATCTAGATGTAATAGCTCTAGAGGCCGCTTAGAAGAAATGCTTTTCTTATGTTTAAATGAAGATTTTGGAAGCTTGCCTCATTGACACGAGTCACAAAAGCTTTTCTTTTGAAAGACAAGCTTAGGGAAGTCTCTAATAGAATTTAACTTGGAAAGCTTAAAAAGTGTTCCAAAGTTCACATGACCAAAACGTCGATGCCATAAGTGTTGTTCACTTGTGTTGGCAATAAGACATTGTTCATGTGATCTTGGAAGATCTAGGATATATATATCCTTATGGCGTGTGCCGGAAAACAATAATTCATTATTATCTTTTCTTAAAATATGGCACATTCCTTTCGCAAAGTTAACTTTGTAACTTTTGTCACAAAGTTGACTTATTGAAATAAGATTGTGGTTTAATCCTTTAACAAGGTAAACATCACATATAATGGGTTTAGAAGGATTACCCACTTTACCAACACCTATGATGGTTCCGCTCTCGTTGCCTCCAAAAACGACGCGGTTTCCATTTGCAATGGGAACCACTCCGGAGAGCAATTGAGCGTCACCCGTCATGTGTTTTGAACACCCGCTATCGAGTATCCAATTCCCATTGGAGCTAAATTTAAAGTTGTTTTTTTCCTTGAGTTTTTCCTTTTCTTTTTCTTTTCCTTGAGTACCTATAGATAGAAAATTTCATATCATGGTACCCAAGGTCATTGGGTCCAAACGATTAGACCTTTGGAAGCCAAGTCCAATTGGACTTAGACTTCCCCACATAATTTCTACTATGCACAACATCTGAAAAATAAGCATTCATGTAGACTTGTTTTTCATCCATGCTTATGTCCTTTGGGCTCCAAATAGTGAAAATCTTGGGAGCCCTCATCCTATTGGGTGCATGCATGCGTTGTTGGTTTCTACGTGATGCATGTCGTGGATAGGCATAATGAACATGATGGAATGGTGCATGTGGATAAGTATTCATATGATGTTGTGGGTGAACATATGCATGTGAGGGAACACGTGCGTGAGGGTGTCTCACATGGTGTGCACGTGCCCGTGAATGTGTTGCATAAAAATCATCATATGTGTGAGCCGGTGGAGTAGGACGTGTGTTCCTACGTGGCATAGTATTGGTGTACATATAAGCATGCCCCTTCTTTGGAGGTCCACCCAAAGTGGGTTTCTTTCTGAAAGAGGGTGTGGACGAGGTGGAAGCACCATTGGTAGAAGAACTACCAATAGAGTGTTTGCTACCACTCGTTGAGGCATCGGAAGTAGGCCTAACAAAAGTAGTGGCCGATTTGGATGAACTCCCTATCTTATACCCCAAGCCAATGTGGTGATTTCCCGGAAGTAAATCATTTAGGATGTTATCCAAATGGTCTTTACCCTTATTGAATTTATTAATTCGGCCTATCGTGCACTCATATTTCTCGGTGAGAGAATGCATCGAAGCATCCAAAGTGGATATTTGCGATGTGAGCACATAAACACGAGACTTGAGATTTTCATTCTCAATACTCAAAGTTGAGTTTTGAGAAGTCAAATCCGCTATCCTATGTTCTTCCGAATCCTCAACACTAACATGTTCAAGTTTAGATTTGAGATTAACAATCTCATTTCTTAACTCTTCAACAACGGTGTCATTGTTGGTGATGATAGTTTTAGGCGAGGTTTGAATGCTAGTTAGGTCATCTTTTACTTTAGTATACCTATTTACTAATTTAGTATACTTAGACCATAATTGAGAATTAGCATTCCTAAGGTCATCCATAGTTACATCATCGCCTTCGTCGTCACTATCATCGGAAGAGGAAGATCCTTGATCATTCTCCTCTCTTGCCATAAAGCACATGTGTGCTTGCTCCACTTACTCATCATCCGACTCTCCGCTTGAGGAATCCTCGGAGTCGGTGAATGTTGCTCCGACGAGTCCCTTTTTGTTCCCTTTCTTGTACTTCTTGGACTTATCGAATTTTGGCGCCTTCCACTTCTCCTTTTGCTTATTTAGAGGACACTCCGCTTTCATGTGTCCTGGCTTATTGCACTTGAAACACAAAGGAGAGGAGGAGGCGTTAGAAGAACCAAATTTAGCTTTGTTCTTATAGTTACCTTTTCAGAAGAAACGGTTGAACTTCTTGTCCATGAGTGCCATGGACTCCAAGTCCAACTCGTTTTCCGAGTCTTCATCATCGGTTGATGTGGATGTGGATGGAGCGGCCTTGAAAGCAATAGCCTTCTTCTTTGGCTCGTCTTGCTTTAGGTAGGACTTCATCTTTTCCTGCAATTTTAACTTGCTATCCTTGCATACCTCGTATGACATTAAAGTACCCATTAGTTGAACTACGGTGTACTTATTCATATCATTACCTTCCTCGATGGCGAAGGTACGCTTTTCCCAAGAAGAAGGAAGTCCTTCGATAAGCTTTGAACACTTCTTCTTTTGGGTGTAGGTTTTGCCGAGAGTCTCCAACTCGTTTATGATGTAGACGAAGCAAGCATAATACTCCTTCATCTTCTCACCCTGTTGCATATGAAACATTTCGTAATCTTTGTTAACAACTACGAGTTTAGAGTCTCTTCCCCTACTCGTCCCTTCATGTAGTATGAGGAGGGAGTTCCAAATTTGATATGCACTCTTACATGTACATATCTTATTGAAGTCCTCGGGCTCCAATGCGCATTGCAAGGCGTTCATTGCCTTGGCATTGCTTACCTCCGCGGCGACCTCCGCGGTTGTCCATTCCTCAAAGTCTTCTTCGGCGAGCACGACGTATTCCTTCATCGTGGTCCTCCATAAAGATGCACTCCGGAGGGAAGTTTCCATCCGGCATTTCCAGTACCCGTAGTTGGTACCGTTGAAGAATGGAGGCCTCGTTGAGGAATGTCCTTCCATCACCGAAGATGCTCCTTCACGGTTCCTGAAGGCGCCATAGTCGGAAGGTGGACGCACGGTCTTGTTGTCGTTGGCAGACATAGCTAAGTATCTGGCTCCGATACCAAATGTAATGCCCTACAAGATATTGCACAAGTACTAGAGGGGGGTGAATAGTACTTTAAAAATAACGAGGAGTATAATTCCTAATTATCGTGCAAACAACTACCAAAACAATTTGTGGAAGCTTAAATTGAAGACAACAACAAAATTAACAATGCTAACAAAAGATATTACTGGGTTCGGATCCACACAAGTCTCCCCGACTTGTTCCCGGTGATCCTACGTCCCAACCACTCGGATCCCCTCTGGATACTTGAGTTAGAAACCCTAACTCAAGATTTCCACTATGAAATACTTGTGAAAAACCTTCACAAGTCAAATCATACACAAAGTAATTTGTGACTCCCACAACCCGGGATCACAACCACACTCTCACAACCGAGAGTGAAACTTACAATATGAAATTGAAATGAAATAAGAAACTTCTTACCGACAAAATACCTATGCCTTGAGTAATGCTTACGAATTAGGACAAGGATGATTTTGAGGAAGAAGAAGTGGCACCAAACCCTAGCTCCAAGATGTAGATCAGCGATGGAGAGCTATAGGGATGTTGGTGACCTAGAATCAAGCACTTGGCTTGGAAGGCTTCACACTCAATGAATCTCTCTTTGGAAGTAAGAGTGAGGAGAGATTATTGAATGGAATGAAAGAGCTTTGAATGAGCTTGAAATGATTTCTCTTGATCTCTAAACTTGCAATAATATCAGCCTTGACTGCAATGAATGCAGCCCAATAAGTATTTATAGGATAGAGGAGAGAGAGAGAGAAAAACGTTTCAATTAAAGCTCCAACGGCTCTTTTCTGAACCCAACTAGTCGGTCAAAGAACAACCACCGACCGACTAGTTCATCAACTAGTCGGTCGGTCAATAAACGTATACCGACTAATGAGTGAACAGAGAAAAGATCAAAGCACAGACTAAAGGAACTAGTCGGTCCAAGAAGAGTAGCTGACCGACTAGTTTCACAACTAGTCGGTCGGTTACTCAACTGAGACCGACTAACAGATAAAACTGAAGTCTGAGCATAAATAGACTTAGTCGGTCCAAGAACAAATGTTGACCGACTAATTCACCAACTAGTCGGTCGCCAAATGAGCATAGACCGACTAACGATAAACAGTAAGTTAGGTGAAAAATTGGCATGTACAGTAAAGCTAAACTAGTCGGTCCAAGAAGGAAAGTTGACCGACTAGTTCATCAACTAGTCGGTCGATCAATGAACACAGACCGACTAATGATAAACAGTAGCTCAGGCTCAAATGTGCATGTACAGGGAAAGCTCAACTAGTCGGTCACAGAAGCATCACTGACCGACTAGTTCACAAACTAGTCGGTCGGTGAGTCAACTTAGACCGACTAACTGTAAACAGTAAAGAGCTTAGAATTAACTGACAAAAACTAGTCGGTCCAAGAAGCTTTGCCGACCGACTAGATCACCATCTAGTCGGTCAGTTCTTCTTCTTGAACCAACTAACATGCACAAGAAGTCGCGAATCGAAGCGCGAAGCTTCGGGAAGGATTGTATGGACTTCTACTAAGATCCTAGAGCTAAGATATGAGCGTTATGAAGATTTAAACCGTAAGACCTACTCAAGGCTTAACATTCTACGAAAGAAGCTTAAAGACTATAAATAAAACTTGACGATACCGTCTTCAATAGCTTCAATCGAATCTTCATGACTTCTAAAATGGTCCATAAGCTTCAACGAAGCTTTAGGCATACGATCATGTGCTTTGAGAAGTCTTGAGACGTCGTAATTGATATTCATATGAATTTGGCGACGATCTCCATAACTGCGCCCACAAAGTGTTAGTTCACGATATATTTATGTTTGTTCATCATCCAAAACCAAATCCGGGGAGTCCAATATCCAACAGGGACCCCTCCTCTTCACGAGAAGGAATCTCCCTTTTCTGACCGACTCCCCCAGTCGACTCTACGACGTCAGCAGAGTCGACGTCAAAAATCATGGGCGCCACTCCGACCACGACAGAAGCCAGAGGAGCTGGGGTCTGCGGGGGAGCCCAACTAGAGGCCTCACTCAAAGAGGCTCAAGAAGGAGGCCTGGACGGACGTATGGTCTCTCCTCCTTCGGAGGAAGAGCTCTGGTGGACGGGTAAGGGGGACCGAGAGTCCGACCCCTCTACTGGAGCACCCGATCGATCGTTCCATGTGCCTCACCTCTCGACCGCCCTTTTCTTCTTCCTCTGCTCACTCCAAACTCGGTCTAGGCTGGACTTGCCACTGCATTGGTTTCTGATGGTCATATCTGTGGACAACGAAGATAATTACCGTGAGTTGTAAAAATAAGGACATCGATGCGGAATACCTCATCCGGGCACCATAGAATGATCTTTATCGTTTGGTCATCCAGCAGGTAATGAATCGATCTATCATATCTCGACCAATCCAACAGAGTCTTCACTGCCTCGGCCTCGCTCGGCGACAACCCACTCTGACTTGCTCCAGGGACAGAAGAGACTCCCTCGCAAGCTCGAGGTTTCGGGAACTCCAGCCATTGAGCAATGGACCCAGGTCGGGTAAAGCGACAAACACGAAGGTATCTGACCATCCTGGGTCAGAAACTGGGAGGTCGTATATAAGCCTCGTCAACCCGCTCTGACTTTCTCCAGGGACAGACGAGACTCCCTCGCAAGCTCGAGGTTTCAGGAACTCCAGCCATTGAGCAATGGACCCAGGTCGGGTAAAGCGACAAACACGAAGGTATCTGACCATCCTGGGTCAGAAACTGGGAGGTCGTATATAAGCCTCGTACCCGGGCGAGCAACTATATGATACCACACTCGGCGAGGGTAAGCAACTATCCTGAAGAAATACCTAAACAACCCAAGGGTCGGACAAACTCCACAAAGTTCACACAGCTCGATGAAACCCACCAAGGGAGGGAAGGAGTAAGGAGCATGTCTTTAGAGAGAAAGCTCTGAGGAGCACAAAATCTCAATAATGAAGGGGTGAAGGGGGATCGATGTCCAAAGCAGAAAGACTAAAGATACACCCTAACCTCCTTCTATGGAAAACACACTCTCTCATCTGGGTCAGGCACCCGACCCCTAAAGGGTTCACAGAAACAACCTTGCCAAACCTCGACGGCCAGGTCAAGGGAGAACCTAGGGGCCATATCTAAGATAACTTTAGGAGCCTTCGAATTCTGATCACTTCGACGAATGGGAAGGTCGGACTCAACCCAAATTACTTTCTGACGTGCGTTTATATTTCATATATTCACGCACGTCTTCTTTGTGATTTTCCACTGTTTTCCGTCGTTCCGTACCCATTTTCTTGTGATTTCTAGTTTTATTTCACTTCTTTGTCTTTTTGTGTGAATGTAGGAGATTTCCAGCATTTGGGACATATAATGAAGATATCATGAGTCCCCAGAGCAACGGGAGGAGTCACGCGCGATCCAGGGGGTCAAACGACCAAGATTGCCATCTTTCAGCTCCCACCCGATCGGTTGGACACAGCCAACCGATCGGGTGATGCACGCGTGTCCGACCCGGACGGAAGCTGAAGCGAAGTGAAGATCAACCGACCGGTTTGCCGACCGGTTGAACACAGCTGAGTTCTCGGGAATTTGGAGCTGAATTCCAACCGATCGGGTGACATCTCACCCGATCGGTTCATCTGTAGCCGCATCGCCTCAAATATCGAACCGACGGCCCCACCCGCTCTCCTCAGTGACCGGTTGAAGCTCCCGAAGCCCGATGGCCAAAGCAACAAGCAGCTCACCCGATCGGTTGATGTTTCAACCGATCGGGTGGCCTTTTCTTCCGCTTTCGCGCGCTGCTGATGCACTCATTGAAGATCTGATATCATTCCAGAGGGATTTTGGGTGATCTCTTATTTTTCTAGCATTGGCATCGTCGTTAGCTTTCCAACGATAGGTCGCATGCCCAAATCCAATTTTTCTACATTTTTCTGGAATTTTCTGAGCGCGGCTATGTGCTGAAATTGGGTGCTGTCTGGAATTGAACTTCACCCGATCGGGTGAACTTCCACCCGACCGGGTGAGATCATTTTCTGCCATTTTGAGTCGTTGTTTCATTCCACCTGATCGGGTGAACTTCCACCCGATCGGGTGGGTGGTTTTGACAGTTCTGGACCCGAACCTTGGGGTTTTGTGAGGGGTTATTTATAAGGGTTTTGGGGCACGACTTGGGGAGAATCTTCTTCAGTTTTTAGGGATTTTTCAGCCCCTTTGCTGGGGGGCCTATGTTAGTTTAGATTAGGTCTTTTGGTTAATAGATCTTGTATTGGATTGAAGATTCAAACTCAAGATAAGTATTTCTTTCTATTGTTTTCCATTATTTTGTGTTGTATTTGTTTTGCTTCATGATGAATGTTTGTATGTCTTTTGTGTTGTTTGTTTATATGTTTTTCATCATTGAGTAGAATTGATGAACCCTAATACGGGTTAGGGTAGGATTGATGCTTGGTTGTTTCATTTGACTTGGTTGCATGGCATGTGTTCGATGAAATGCGTCAATGTGGATTTCTAGCAATCTGGGTCCAATTCGTACGGCAACACACTAGTTGTGTTGGGGGTTGGGGTCCAGTGTCTTGTCCAGTCAAGACCCGCTTCGATGTATTTCTAGAAATCACATTCGACCTATTTGGCCATTAGGGTTATGCAGTGGTGTTTTATCGTCATTGGCGGGAAAAAGACCACCTCTGACCGTTGGGCCAAGGGGGAATAAACTTGGCGGTTGACTCCCTATCCATAGCTCACGCCCCAGCGTAGACATCGAGTCCTCGCGCGTGGGAATGGCTTGGACAAAATGTTGGGAGTTATCATTGTGGCCTTAATGCTCCCGGTTGCAGAAGATGTTAATGGACATAGGAATGCCCACCGTCCGGAACCGGGTAGGCCTAGCGTACTAGGCACCGACCGAAATATCGGGCCATGGATGCTAGGTACCACCTTTTGGGGCAATGTCTCACCCTGGGTCAAGTCAAATGCCAAGTGTCATGAGTGCTCTAGCCCGTGTTAGCGGTGATTCATTTCGTGTCTTTTTATTTCTTTCTTTTATTTCTACACTTCCACCCACATTGTCCACGTAGCTAGCACACAACCTAGGCGAGGCTAGTAGCCATTCAAGCCATCCACCTCTCTGAGTTCGATAAACCCGCACCTTACACTAACCGTGCACTTGCGGTAAAACGACACCGCGTCCAAACCGTAAACGAGGCGCCGGTCAAGTTTTTGGCGCCGTTGCCGGGGAGGCGTTCGGTTTGATATTAGCTTAGCTTGGGTTCGTTAGACTACGCATAAATACACAAAAAAAATTAAAAAAATATTCAATAACCAAGAAATTTTTCCCCCACCATTATATTATCTTTTCGTTATTCTCTTGTACTATTGACGCTCCTCTCTAGTTTTCCTATTTTTGTTGTCCAGGTATCTTTACCATTGCCATGTGGAGATCAAATTTCGATGCTCAGATGGGAGGATATGATCCTTATTCATTTGTGGTTTGTGAGACTTGTGGGATGGCAGGGCACGTGTATTATGATTGCCCATTCACGCTTGAGAGCCTCCCCCTAAACCAAGGCCAAACATTTTCCCACAACCATAGCCCTAACACCTCCCATCCATTTCCTCAACCTTATATCCCTCCACCAACACAAGAAGAATCACGCCTCATGTCTTTCCTTGAAAGTGCCTTGTTTAACCAAGGCCAATTATTACAAAACTTCATGGTACCAATCACTGAGCCTACACCGAGGAGAGGGGATGAAGGAGAGGATATACCTGTTGGATCTGGATCGTAGCCTAGAGGGGGGTGAATAGGCTATTAAAAATATTCGTGCAACCCACGAACAACCACACGCAGTTATAAGCATAGACATGGTAATGAAATAGCAATCACAGAGTACGCACAAATATACCCTGGTTTAGTCGTCCCCACGACCTACTCCAGCCCCCGAAAGCAAATACTAGATAGATATGTAAACATGTACATCTACAATGAGTCAAGATCCCAAATCTACTCTCACCTAGCTAGTACGCACACCATGTGCTCTACACTATCAATCTAGTCAGATGCTCTCCCTCCGTGACGACTCCCAAAGTCGTCAGGTCCCCAAAAGTAACACAAAAGGTAAAGTTTCCCCTACAAAGATCGCTACACCAAAACAAAGATAAATAAATAGAGTTTTAGAAATGCTCAGTAATGGTGTGTCGTCTCTGTCGTTCAGCGCGTGGTCAGATCAATCTGACAAGTAGTAGTCTCTGCAAGTCGTGCAACTCAAGTTGCGGCTCCCTCAATGGTGATGCGGCTTTTGGAGAGTTAGAAGCTTTCAGCTTTGGTGGTCAAAGAAAACGTCTGCTCCTCTTTTATTTAACACCTGCGCACCAGGAGAACAAAGACAGCACACAAAAAAAGGACACAGACTTCACCCTTTTTAAAAATAATTAAATCAAAGGCCGGCCTTGGTTCTTCATGCTTTCAAACAAATAATTAATGCAACAGAGTTCACCATTTTTTTGGATGTGATGATGGCCTTGAAAAAAAAACATGTGCCTTTGCCTTTTGATTTGCTTGGTGTTGAAATAATTCGGCCTTATTTGCGAGCTTGCTAATTTGATTGCTCCTTCGTTTTGTGGTAGCAAAGAGATGGCTTGATTCAAAAATTTCGGCCTGATTCCTCCCTCATGACTTTGTGCGTCCTGTTGATTTTTAATTGGGTGCCTCTCAAAAAAGCTTTTAATGATGAATAATTTCGACAGCAACACTCCAAGATTTTATGGTGACAAAACTTCTGTTAAGAGGATGCCATGTTGATACTTGGAAAGGGGAGAGGTGCGTACGCCTTGGGGATTGCAAGCAATTAATTCGGCTGCGCTTTCCAACAAATTTCGGCTTGTTTTTTTTGATGAAGTTGTAATGGCAGCTAGTCAAAACAAAGGGGTATGCTACAGGCTCCTTTTGATTGGAAATTTTCTATGCGGCTCAGGGAGAATTGATGATCCCTCAAAAAAGGCACGAAGTTTTGCACACAGATTTTATTATATGAAGTGCTTCTCAAAAAGAACGAACTGCTCCCCTTCTTAATACTTTGTGCTGCTCACCTAGGTTTTTTCCTTAGCCCTCATTTTTTTGTGCGCAGCTCCCCTTCCTCTATATATTACGGCCTGGATCCCTTTTTTTGGTTTATTTTTAAGCAAAGAGAATAAAGGGTGCAGCTAGATGAGATCCAAAGGCTAGGATAGGAATGTGCAAGCAATTTGGGATTTGGAAAGATTTGATATGAGCTAGAATTGTAATAGGATTAGATCCATAATTGATATGAATGAATCACATAGGATTCCCTCCATCTCATCCTATATTTGACCAAGTCCTCTTTGCAAAGCGCATATCTCTTTGACCTAGTCCAATTGCTATGTGTATAGCAATCTCTCAATCTCTTTGACTAAGTCATCGTTTCGCCCTTCCTGAAACACTTAACACACGCGTTAAAACGTTCACACACGTTTGTTATCATCAAACACGAAGTTCACAGATCGTTGCTACCAACAATCTCCCCCTTTTGATGATGATAAACTAAATATAAGATTTGACCAACAAGCTTTTCAAATAGTGTGTGTGAAAGTGTGACGATAGTGGGTGACATGCAATAAGATATAATGATGTGCAAACACCGATATGCAAAGTTAGCAATATGCATGCTCCCCCTATTTGCTCCCCATATTTTAATGCTTCCTCAATATTCCTTAATGCTCCCCCTTAATCAAATAATCAACCAAATAGCACACCAACAACAATTACCACAAATATCAAATCTTTCCATTTCTCCCCCTTTGTTATCATCAAAAGTTATAACACGAAGTCAAAATCATATAACATGCAAAAAGAGAATATTATTAACCATCACCAACAATTGCATGCTTACTATCATATAATAATCAAGTCAAAATCTAATGAAATTAAACAACTAAGACTTCACCAACGTGTACGGTGTGATGATTAAAATTGAAGCACATATGAAGAATCATTAAGAAAGTCAACCGGAACCAATCCACATTTTCCAAATAACATTCTATCACCTAGGATTGATTTTTCCCACCTCATTAAAAATGAGTTCAAGGTACCACACCCCAAAACATAGCCTATAAGGACTCTTAGATGTGGGGGTGGCATTGCTTGACGAGTAAATACACCAACGCTAAAGTTTACCCATAAAGCTTATGTTGGATACTCGTGGGTAATACCGTTGCCAAGGATTGTATCCATTTTTTATACGGAGCAATTAACCTTCCTTTCATTTTTTTTAAATTACTTATAACAACAATTTCTTTTGCTTAATTTTTATCTATGGCAAGGTATATCATATCCCTTAGATTTTCAGTTAAGTTTTCCTCCTACATTCACATTCCATACTTCATAAACGATACCTCCAAATGTGCAACAATAATAATACATGTGGAAGTGAAGTAGGTGGTGTAGAAATCAAGTTGTTTTTAGTCATTGAACATGCCATGAATATTTAGAAAGATGAACATGCGCATGTAGCAAAAGTAATAATACACCAATTTCTACATAGATATGAAAATCATTCGTGCATACTTCAATAATGAATCAAAGAGAAAAGATACACATATAAGCACCATTTTTTTCAGTTTTTTTATATATGCATGAAGTACTAATGCAAACATGAGATGCAATCACACAAACAAAAAGAATCATGCACACATAGCAATGCCACTACTAGCACACAAACACAGAAAAGTCACGCTCACAAAAAAAAACTATGAAGATATTCATTAAGTTCAAAGAATGAGATATACCTTCGCGTCGCCGTTTGACTAAGGAGCTAAAAAGAAATGAGACATTCAATTTATCGCTCCTCGTCAAATTTCCATCCACCTACAAAAGAGGTGTCGTGTGTGACCTTGGAATCCAACAAGGTCCACTCACGTTAGTCATCAAAGATTTAGGAACCCATATTTGTTTGAACTTAATGTTTTTTTGTTCCTATATTTGCAATGATATGAAGTATGACCAACGCATCCACATGTAAAGCACTTAGCATGAAAATTTCCAACCTTTGTTGATTCAATGTGAACTTTTCTATATTTTGATTTTTCAACATTTATAGCGCTAAATCCTAGTCCTCGCCTATTATTGCCATAAATTTGATTTCCAAGAATACTGTCCAAATTTTGTTTTCCAATGGAAAATCTCTTTAATGACAATTCTAGGGTGGTGATTTTGGATTTCAAATGATCATTTTCGTTCACAAGCAAAGTGCATTTACTAATGAAAGCTCGCTTGTTTTCCTCTTCTTTCTTTTCAAAATCCCTCATTTTTTCTTTAAGTTCAATATTTAGCATGTTAATCTTTTCAGAAAGCAATTCATTTTCAACTTCAAGCTTTGTTTTATCTAGTTTATACATGCTAATATCCTTTAATAAGGAGGGACATGAAAGACAATCAATTTTTTCAGGCAAGCTAGCTTTCTCTTTTTCTAAAATGGTGATGGTAGATTTGCATGCAACAAGCTCTTGTTTAAGATTTTTCATTTCTATAGACATGTCATACTCAGTTTGTTGCATATCAAAATTATCATTCCTATAACATTACACATCAGCTTCTAGCTCATCAATTCTATGTTGCATTCCTTTACAGATTTCTAAGAATTCAGCTTTAGTGGGAGATTCTACCTCAGTGTGTTTGGCCATCAATGCCATGCAAGAGTGGGCTTCATGTTCCTCATCCTCCTCCTCAGCTTCGCTATCCATGTCCCACGTCAGCACTTTCGTTTTTCCTTTTGCAACTTGAGCTGTGTGTTGTTGTGGGCAATCTTTTATGTGGTGCCCTTTCTTCCTGTATTTAAAACATTCACTTCTATTAATAGCTTTCTGATCATAGGAATTTCTACCAAAATTAGAACTATTAGAACGAATGAACCTTTTTCCCATCTCAGCTCTTCCTTGATCAGTCTGAATGTATCTCCTGAAGTTTCTGACCATTAGGGCTTGCTCTTCATCAAGATCGTCGTCGTTATCTTGAAGAGCTAATGGTGTGGAAGCTTTGGTCTTCTCTTCAGGTTTCTCTCTGGCTTCTATACTCTGCAACTCAAGCTCGTGTGACATTAGGTTGCCTATCAAGTCCTCCACTTTCATGTTGACAAGTCCTTAGCTTCTTGAATATCGGTGACTTTAGGCCTGAACGAGCTTGGTAGCGCCCTTAAGATCTTTCGTACATGTTCATGGCTAGAGTATGGCTTACCGAGGGAACTGGATTTGTAGACGATGTCTCTGAACCTCGCAAACATGTCTTTAACTGATTCTGTTGGTAGCATGCGGAAGCTCTCATATTCAGTGCTCAGCAACGCAAGTCTGGATTCCTTTACTTGCGATGTTCCCTCGTGTGTCACCTCCAGAGTATGCTAGATTTCCTGCGCAGTTAGACAATGTGAGATACGATTAAACTCAGATTTATCAAGAGAGCATATAAGCGCATTCATATCTTTACCATTAAGAGTATAGAGTTTTTTATCAGCTAAATCCCACTTGTCTTTAGGCTTAATCATAACAGTGTCTTCAATTTTAATAGTGGGTAGACTATAACCATTTTCAACAATATCCCACACATCATAATCTACAGACACCAAATAGATTTTCATCCTAGCCTTCCAATAAGCAAAGTCTACACCGTTAAACTTAGGGGGACGGGCTATAGACTGACCTTCAGACAAAGCACAATCAGATATATTCATGGTCATCTAAAATATCTAGACTAGATCCTCTAAACTGGCTCTGATACCACTTGTTGGATCTGGATCGTAGCCTAAGGGGGGGTGAATAGGATATTAAAAATATTCGTGCAACCCACGAACAACCACACGCAGTTATAAGCACAGACAGGGTAATGAAATAGCAATCACAGAGTACGCACAAATATACCCTGGTTCGGTCGTCCCCACGACCTACTCCAGCCCCCGAAAGCAAATACTAGATAGATATGTAAACCTGTACAGCTACAATGAGTCAAGATCCCAAATCTACTCTCACCTAGCTCGTACGCACACCACGTGCTCTACACTATCAATCTAGTCAGACGCTCTCCCTCAATGACGACTCCCAAAGTCGGCAGGTCCCCAAAAGTAACACAAAAGGTAAAGTTTCCCCTACAAAGATCGCTACACCAAGACAAAGATAAATAAATAGAGTTTTAGAAATGCTCAGTAATGGTGTGTCGTCTCTGTCGTTCAGCGCGTGGTCAGATCAATCTGACAAGTAGTAGTCTCTGCAAGTCGTGCAACTCAAGTTGCGGCTCCATCAATGGTGATGCGGCTTTTGGAGAGTTGGAAGCTTTGGGCTTTGGTGGTCAAAGAAAATGTCTGCTCCTCTTTTATTTAACACCTGCGCACCAGGAGAACAACAAAGACAGCAAACAAAAAAAGGACACAGACTTCACCCTTTTTAAAAATAATTAAATCAAAGGCCGGCCTTGGTTCTTCATGCTTTCAAACAAATAATTAATGCAACAGAGTTCACCTTTTTTTGGGATGTGATGATGGCCTTGAAAAAAAAAAACATGTGCCTTTGCCTTTTGATTTGCTTGGTGTTGAAATAATTCGGCCTTGTTTGCGAGCTTGCTAATTTGATTGCTCCTTCGTTTTGTGGTAGCAAAGATATGGCTTGATTCAAAAATTTCGACCTGATTCCTCCCTCATGACTTTGTGCGGCCTGTTGATTTTTAATTGGGTGCCTCTCAAAAAAGCTTTTAATGATGAAGAATTTCGGCAGCAACACTCCAAGATTTTGTGGTGACAAAACAAACTTCTGTTAAGAGGATGCCCTGTTGATACTTGGAAAGGGGAGAGGTGCGTACGCCTTGGGGATTGCAAGCAATTAATTCGGTTGCGCTTTCCAACAAATTTCGGCTTGTTTTTTTGATGAAGTTGTAATGGCAGCTAGTCAAAACAAAGGGGTATGCTACAGGCTCCTTTTGATTGGAAATTTCCTATGCGGCTCAGGGAGAATTGATGATCCCTCAAAAAAAAAGGCACGAAGCTTTGCACACAGATTTTATTATATGAAGTGCTTCTCAAAAAGAACGAATTGCTCCCCTTCTTAATACTTTGTGCGGCTCACCTAGGTTTTTTCCTTAGCCCTCATTTTTTTGTGCGCAGCTCCCATTCCTCTATATATTACGGCCTGGATCCCTTTTTTTGGTTTATTTTTAAGCAAAGAGAATAAAGGGTGCAGCTAGATGAGATCCAAAGGCTATGATAGGAATGTGCAAGCAATTTGGGATTTGGAAAGATTTGATATGAGATAGAATTGTAATAGGATTAGATCCCTAATTGATATGAATGAAACACATAGGATTCCCTCCATCTCATCCTATATTTGACCAAATCCTCTTTGCAAAGCGCATATCTCTTTGACCTAGTCCAATTGCTATGTGTATAGCAATCTCTCAATCTCTTTGACTAAGTCATCGTTTCGCCTTTCCTGAAACACTTAACACACGCGTTAAAACATTCACACACGTTTGTTATCATCAAACACGAAGTTCACAGATCGTTACTACCAACAATACCCACTTTCATGGTTGAGACCACCATCTCATCGGCCCCCATAGACAAATCTTATGCTGATACCCCATTTTTCCAACACTACCACTTGGATGACGAAGCATTTTTTGATGGTGATAGTGAGGATGGGGAGATGTCTCTAGGATTTGTGGGAGAGACTTCTCATCTTAATTTGGATACCTCACATGAGTCCTACGAGGGCACCGAGGAGACCACGGAGTTTATGCATACCGGTGAGGAGGATGTGTGTGAGGACACGGAGACCACAATAACATACGAGTGGTCCGCTCCACATCCACCTCCACTGTCATCTCTGTTGCTGCTTCTTCCTTGGTCTGTGGTCAACCACGAGGATGTCATTCAGGACATCAGGCAGATGGTGGAGCATGAGCATATCGTCGAGGAGGATGTGCATGCGGGCTTGGATACGATGGTCCACTCCATGGAGCCCGAGTCACATCTACCTTTACCGTCGCTCTCCACTTCTTCTGCGGCTGAGCATCTACTTGATCATATTGCCCATATTCAGTGAGATTTTCATGCTCACTCTCACTCCACTTTTGAGTCTCGCTTTTCACTTCCTATTTCTTTAGACTCGTATATATTTGACATACCATATCTCTCGCAGGACACAGGATCGACTTCCCTTGAGGTATGCTGCGGTGTGTCACCGCCTGGAGAGCCACTTCTCATGGAGAGTGAAGATTTGGTCGTCGCTAGTATAGAGGATAGTGACCCATTCTCAGGGAGTATTCGTCACCCTTTTATTATTTTTCCATCTCATGTTGACGATTATCTCTGAGATACATTTATTTTGGGAAATAATTTCTTGCCATGGACTAATGCACCTCGTCCTTTGCAGGTCACAGGTGGACACCTACAAGGGATGCTTGGAGGTGCATTGCTTGGGTCCATTGGCACACGTGGCACAGTGCTTCTGGCGGAGCCACAGAAAAAGCAGTTAGAGCAGCTACCTGCCCCACTTCAGATCTTGGATCCACCTAAGCTCAGGTGTATCCTAATCCAGTAGTGTAAAAATTTACAGCTTTCTAGTTTAGATTTAAATAATCTCGTCTCCTCTCATTAGCGAGGGGAGCGTATCTAGGATTTGCTTTTGCATCATAATAACCCATCATGTCATGCCCTTCTATCACTTCTACCGCCCATACCCCACATCCTCTTCCGAGGAGAACGAGCACACTGTCTCTCCTGCATTCTGATTTCTTTCTTTTCCGATTTTCCCCTAGCATATCTCTACATCACCACTGATCATATCATTTTGCTAGCATTGTCATGTTTACCTTGGGGGAAATCGTCTTTTGTGTGCATGTTTTCGTGTGTCGTTGTCGTGTGTTTGTGTCTTTGAGTCCTTCGTTGCGTTTTATATTTTTTATTTTGTATGTTTCTTTTTCTTTATTTTCCAGTTTCGTTCGCGTGTTTTTCTTGTTTTTATTTTTTTTTGTCGGTGCGTAACTCCCCCCATTTTCATTGCCCTCCCGTATTCACTATTATTGCATTGAGGACAATACAAGTTTTAGCTTGGGGGAGTCGCACTTCGTGCGTCATTTGTGTCGTTTTTCTTCGTTTTTGAGTCGTTTTCCATCGTGTTTTTCTTTTTCTCCTCATCTTTTGTTCTCTATCTCCTAGAGATGACCCCCTATGATGAATTACCACTGAAACACACACACACACTTAGCATAGCTACGATGATCACATTCACTAACCCTAGGAAGCCGAGTCCTATTGCATTTCATGCTTCGTGGGTTCACTATGCTTCTATGTGAGTCGTGTGTCGTGACTAACTTATTGTGTGCTTCTACTTTGTGATGTTGATTTATATACCTATCCTTGGTTGACCCCTAGATTATCACGCTTCGATTTGAATATGCGGTATTTGTTTCTCCTGTCTGCTTCTGCATGCTATATATATCGTATACTTCATTTCGCATGTGTCGGGATTCCACAACTAAGGACTAGGATAACCCATTTAGCCCATGCTCTAATTAGCGAGAATATTTTCCTTTGCCCAAGTGTTTAGATTCTGATTTCTTTTTTGTTTTACTTGGTGCAAATCCCCTCATCGTGTACCGTTCTCCCAATTGGGAGAGTACACATGTATATATCCCAATATCCAAAAATCCAAAAAAAAAGAGAGAAAAGAAAAACCCAAAAAAGAAAAGAAAAGAAAAAAAAGAGAGAAAGAATATGTATAGCCAAGAAAACAAACCCAAAACCCAAAAAAATTCACGTGTGAATATTTTTCCTATTTACCGAGAATAAAGGGAAGGCGAGAATTTGCACCAAGTGTTCCACCCCACACATTCTCAACCTCCATCGTTTTTCGAAAACACTTGGCATGGGAACTTTCTAGCGATTATCTAGGCGATAGTGTGGTGATTTCCTAGTCTCTAGCTGTGGAGTCCCTGATGCATGATACATTTCTATTCTTACACTCTTCTCATGCATGCTTGATCTATTTATTCATCGAAATTTCAAATTGAATCGATATTTGGGTCAATTCTTGGGTATGTGTATATGGAGCCTTATTGCACAATGTAGATAGCGACACCATCTGCTAGCACACGACCACACTCGCTCGTGCTTCACTACGTGGGCCCACGACACTTGTTTGGACTCACATTCCTTGGTTTAGTGATGTGTTTTGTCGTATGCTTGCTTAGTGTGGCGTGTTTGATTTTGTTGGCTCTAGCAGGCGATTTAGGATTTTGATTTCTCTTTCTTTCTTTCTCTCTCTATTTTTTCCCTTCAAGCTCCTACTCTCACTCGTCTTCCTCGAGGATGAGGAAGGGTTTAACTTGGGGGATTTTGACGTGCGTTTATATTTCATATATTCACGCACGTCTTCTTTGTGATTTTCCACTATTTTTCCGTCGTTCCGTACCCGTTTTCTTGTGATTTCTAGTTTTATTTCACTTCTTTGTCTTTTTGTGTGAATGCAGGAGATTTCCAGCATTTGGGCCATATAATGAAGATATCATGAGTCCCCGGAGCAACGGGAGGAGTCACGCGCGATCCAGGGGGCCAAACGACCAAGATTGCCATCTTTCAGCTCCCACCCGATCGGTTGGACACAGCCAACCGATTGGGTGATGCACGCGTGTCTGACCCGTACGGAAGCTGAAGCGAAGTGTAGATCAACCGACCGGTTCACCGACCGGTTGAACACAGCTGAGTTCTTGGGAATTTGGAGCTGAATTCCAACCGATTGGGTGATATCTCACCCGATCGGTTCATATGTAGCCGCATCGCCTCAAATATCAAACCGACGATCCCACCCGCTCTCCTCAGTGACCGGTTGAAGCTCTCGAAGCCCGATGGCCAAAACAACAAGCAGCTCACCTGATCGGTTGATGTTTCAACCGATCGGGTGGCCTTTTCGTCCGCTTTCGCGCGCTGCTGATGCACTCATTGAAGATATGCTATCATTCCAGAGGGATTTTTGGTGATCTCTTATTTTTATAGCGTCGGCATCGTCGTTAGCTTTCCAACGATAGGTCGCATGCCCAAATCCGATTTTTCTACATTTTTCTGGAATTTTCTGAGCGCGGCTATGTGCTGAAATTGGGTGCTGTCTGGAATTGAACTTCACCCGATCGGGTAAACTTCCACCCGACCGGGTGAGATAATTTTCTGCCATTTTGAGTCTCTGTTTCATTCCACTCAATCGGGTGAACTTCCACCCGATCGGGTGGGCCGGTTTTGTCAGTTCTGGACCCGAACCTTGGGGTTTTGTGAGGGGTTATTTATAAGGGTTTTGGGGCACGACTTGGGGAGAATCTTCTTCAGTTTTTAGGGCTTTTTCAGCCCCTTTGCTGGGGGCCTAGGTTAGTTTAGATTAGATCTTTTGGTTACTAAATCTTATATTGGATTGAAGATTCAAACTCAAGATAAGTATTTCTTTCTCTTGTTTTCCATTATTTTGTGTTGTATTTGTTTTGCTTCATGATGAATGTTTGTATGTCTTTTGTGTTGTTTGTTTATATGTTTTTCATCATTAAGTAGTATTGATGAACCCTATTACGGGTTAGGGTAGGATTGATGCTTTGTTGTTTCATTTGACTTGGTTGCATGGCATGTGTTCGATGAAATGCGTCAATGGGGATTTCTAGCAATCTGGGTCCAATTCGTACGGCAACACACTAGTTGTGTTGGGGGTTGGGGTCCGGTGTCTTGTCCAGTCAAGACCCGCTTCGATGTATTGCTAGAAATCACATTCGACCTATTTGGCCATTAGGGTTACGCGGGGGTGTTTTATCGTCACTGGCAGGAAAAAGACCGCCTCTGACCGTTGGGCCAAGGGGAATAAACTTGGCGGTTGACTCCCTAGCCATAGCTCACGCCCCTAGCGTAGACATCGAGTCCTCGCGCGTGGGAACGGCTTGGACAAAATGTTGGGAGTTATCATTATGGCCTTAATGCTCCCGGTTGCGGAAGGTGTTAATGGACATGGAAATGCCCACCGTCCGGAACCGGGTAGGCCTAGCATACTAGGCACCGACCGGAATATCGGGACATGGTTGCTAGGTACCACCTTTTGGGGCAATGTCTCACCCTGGGTCAAGTCAAATGCCAAGTGTCATGAGTGCTCTAGCCCGTGTTAGCGGGGATTCATTTCGTGTCTTTTTATTTCTTTCTTTTATTTCTACACTTCCACCCACATTGTCTGTGTAGCTAGCACACAACCTAGGCGAGGCTAGTAGCCGTTCAAGCCATCCACCTCCCTGAGTTCGATAAACCCGCACCATACACTAACCATGCACTTGCGGTAAAACGACACCGCGCCCAAACCGTAAACGAGGCGCCGGTCACTTTCCCCTTCCGTGAACTTCCACTGGGTAAGGGGGCCGGAGGCGTGTAACCCTCCGTAGTCCAGTTTACAGGATAGGGTTACGTGTTGTGGCCATGTACGGCGTATTAGAGGTAATGGTGTAGGATCCCTAGAGAGTAGGACCCTTTGGAGGACCATCTTGCCTATTAAGGCTCCCATGCGTTGGGAAGCGTGTTGGAGGGTTGTAGTGTGTTTAGAATGGTTGTAGTGTGTATAGTGATGCTTGGGTGGTAGCACGAGAGGTGGTGTAAAGAATAGGGTGAAGTATGGGAAAATGGTGTAAACTAGTCGGACCGAGTACGTTGATTGACCGACTAGTCATTTTCATACACATTTGTGCTCAGTCACGTGCACACTTTGTGCATGGACACGTGCATACATCACCAGCAAGAGCATAATGAGTGGACTCACCATGAATATTTAGAAGATGGAGTTTAGCCTTGAACACACTCGTCCTTCAAATCGTGCACGCGGATATCGAGATTGACCTCCACGCATTGGGATACGAGCTTGGAAAGGTGTTCCGTGGCTATCGTGATCGTCTTGAGATGTAAATAGGACCCTAGTGACGGATATGCAAGGTGGTCATTGGGGGTTGTAGAGTTTTGCAAAAATACCCCTCACATTTTCATTGGTACCCAATTTTGGGTATATTTGCAAAAAGGCAAAATGGAGGGGGTTTGTGTGAAATTGCCCAGTAAGGGCTTATGTGACATTTTCTAAGGGTTAGTGGGGATAATTATAAGGTGTGGATGCCATGCATTGGCTAGGAAGGTAGTGGAGAGGGGTGAATTGACCTTTTTGCCCTTAGAACTCTCTACTCTCCTATTTTCTTCAAAAATTCAAGTTCTCTCACCCTTATCTCTCCCATTTACTGTCATTTTCGTGGCTCTTCACACCAGAGAGAGGGGAGAGGTCTAAAGAGTGAAGGAGGAGAGGAGAGAGGGTGCTAGTCCAAGAGGTGATCAAGGAGGAAGAGGAGAAGGCAAGCTTGGAGGCCAAACCCTATGAGTTTGCTAAGAGCCAAGCTAGAGGAGGTCTTCATCTTCATCCATAGCTCAGGTAGAGGATCTCTACCACCTTTGGAGACTCTGTACAAATTTTTAGAATTTTCATATGCCAAAAATCATTTATTTTTTATATTTGTATAAAAGAAAAAGTCACTCCAAACAGTGTAGACTCTGCCCAATTTTCCTTAAAGGTTTTTCTCACAAAATTTCTAAACAAGAACCTCTGAAGATTTAGTATGTTGTACCTATGTATGTTTACTCTAATTTCTCTGCTTAGGGCTAACTCTAATTTTGACTCTAAGTATTTATTAGAAATCCTGCACTGAAAGTGGTCTGGGAATCTCCAGCCCAGACACACTTTGGAAAAGAGGTCATATTGTTTGAACCACTTCATGGAATTTCGTATTCTTGGGCTCTTTTTAAAACAAAGACCTAGACCTAAAACTTTCTCTTCTTGGCCAAATTTTAATTCAGCCTTTAACTATTTTTAAAACAACAATCTTTGAACCCCTTTTCTGCAGTTTAAAATCAGAAAATTTTCAGTTCAGTAGAAAATTTATAAAAAATCAACTAGTTGGTCTTTTTCATTGAAATTTGAAATTTGAGTTGCTGGTATATGGGGCTACAACCCTCTTTGAAATAATTTTTCTAGTGCAGTTCAAAATTTCTGAGATAACATGCTTGTTATGCTCTGTCCTGTTGTTGAAGGCAGTTCTGGAATTTCAATTTGAATGGTGTTTTGTTTCATTTTTGGTATGTTAAGCTCATAATTATCTCTGAAAATCATGTGAGGCCTCTGATATGTGTTGTATGATACTGTAATGCTACCCTAATTTAGTTTCTCATGTCTTATATCGATGCACGTGCACGTTATGTTGTGAATGTTGTTGTTGGATGGATACGTGTGGAAGTAGAAATAAGTGATGCTATGTTGTTAAGTGAATGAGCAACTAAAAACCTAGGGTAGAGACATGGCCAGAGGTGTCCATTTCGCTCAAAGCGGGTAGGCCCTCTAGGCAGGGGTTGGGTATGGGGGAAAGCCCGAGAAGAGTGATAGTGCGATGACGGACTATGTTGTTGATGCTGTTGTTGGAGTTGGAGTTGTTGTTTCTGTGGCATACTGTCCTGACGACTGGGGTATGCCGACCTACTGTCTTGTCTTTAGGGTTGGAGGCCCCATTAAGCTTTACCCAGTGCTTAGTGAAATTGCCTAGTAAGGGCTTATGGGACATTTTCTAAGGGTTAGTGGGGATAAATATAAGGTGTGGATGCCATGCATTGGCTAGGAAGGTAGTGGAGAGGGGTGAATTGACCTTTTTGCCCTTAGAACTCTCTACTCTCCTATTTTCTTCAAAAATTCAAGTTCTCTCACCCTTATCTCTCCAATTTGCTGTCGTTTTCGTGGCTCTTCACAGCAGAGAGAGGGGAGAGGTCTAGAGAGTGAAGGAGGAGAGGAGAGGTGGTGCTAGTCCAAGAGGTGATCAAGGAGGAGAAGGAGAAGGCAAGCTTGGAGGCCAAAGAGTTTGCTAAGAGCCAAGCTAGAGGAGGTCTTCATCTTCATCCATAGCTCAGGTAGAGGATCTCTACCACCTCTGGAGACTCTGTACAAATTTTTAGAATTTTCCTATGTGAAAAATTATTTATTTTTGATATTTGAATAAAGGGAAAAGTCACTCCAAATAGGGGAGACTCTGCCCAATTTTCCTTAAAGGTTTCTTTCACAAAATTTCTAAACAAGAACCTCAAAAGTTTTAGTATGTTGTTCCAATGTATGTTTACTCTAGTTTCTCTGCTTAGGGCAAACCCTAATTTCGAATCTAAGTATTTATTAGAAATCTTGCACTAAAACTGGTCTGGGAATCTCCAGCTCGGCCACACTTTGGAAAAGAGGTCATATTGTTTGAAACACTTCATGAAATTTCATATTCTTGGGCTCTTTTTAAAACTAAGACCTAGACCTAAAACTTTGTCTTCTTGGCCAAATTTTAATTCAGCCGCTAACTATTTTTAAAACAGCAATCTTTGAACCCCTTTTCTGCAGTTTAAAACTAGAAAATTTCGAGTTCAGTAGAAAATTCATTACAAATCAACCAATTTGTCTTTTTCCTTGAAATTTAAGTTGCTGGTATATGGGGATACAACCCCCTTGAAATAATTTTTCTAGTGCAGTTCAAAATTTCTGAGATAACTTGCTTATTATGCTCTGTCCTGTTATTGAAGGCAGTTCTGGAATTTCAATTTGAATGGTGTTTTGTTTTATTTTTGATATGTTAAGCTCATAATTATCTCTGAAAATCATGTGAGGCCTCTGATATGTGTTGTATGATGCTGTAATGCTACCCTAGTTTAGTTGCTCATGTCTTATATCGATGCACGTGCATGTTATGTTGGAATGTTGCTGTTGGATGGATATGTGTGGACGTAGAAATAAGTGATGCTATGTTGTTAAGTGAATGAGCAACTAAAAACCTCGGGTATAGACATGGCCAGAGGTGTCCATGCCGCTCAAAACGGGTAGGCCCTCTAGGCAAGGGTTGGGTATGGCGGAAAGCCCGAGAATAGTGATAGTACGAGGATAGACTATGTTGTTGATGTCGTTGTTGGAGATGGAGTTGTTGTTTCTATGGCATACTGTCCTGACGATTGGGGGTATACCGACCCACTGCCCTGTCTTTGGGGTGGGAGGCTCCATTAAGCTTCACCTAGTGCTTAGTTCCACTGGCGGGTGTCGTAGCCATTCCAACTGTGGAACACGTCTTATTCCTCGTAATTAAGTCTTGTTCTCGGCCTTTTCAAATCATAACGTAATCAAACATAAACAAATAACTTGTTAATGCTGAAATGTGATGTATGTTTAGATGCCTTTGGTGTGTTGAGTTCCTCTATTAGACACATTTTGACGTGTCCCCTCCCCGTGGTTTTAGGAGCAGGTACTTTGGAGCAGCGCTCAGAGCCAGACTCCACTCGACGTTCTTAGGTTGCAGTTAGTCTTGAGAAGCCATGTTATGGTCGTACGCGAGGATGGTGGGGGACGAGTTGGTAGGCATAGTAGCCACTCCTGTGACAGCTGTTGTGGCTTTGTTTTGTACCACCTCTGGATGGTTTCAGATGTACTCAGTAGACGCTGTCGTTTTGTAGTCAGATTTAGATGGTGGTGATGTAGTCGTAGTCAGATAGTGGTTTGTACTTTTTGAGTCCCAGAGGGACTGTGTACATATTTTTGTAGTAGACTCTATACATATTATGTGATTGTAGACTGTAGTGGACGGTAGTGTACTGTTGTACTCTATTGTGGCTTTGTGACGTTGTGGTTATAGTTACTTTTCCTGCTTTACTTTAGTACCACTCTGTAGATGTAAATCATGTATCTGTGATTGTTGGAGCACTTTTATTTCCATGCACTTTGTGTTGTCTCTGTGTTGTTCCAGTATAAGCAGTAGACTGCCTCACTCTTCTTTTACGCTTGGTCCAAGACCGCGGCCTATCACGTGACTCATCCCCTCTTATCTCGGAGAGTTGAGATTAGATTCTCTTCTCCTGAGTATTGGGGTGACTGGGGCGTGACATGTTTTTTGGTGGCCCTTGCAGGTCCACTAACACTGCGACACACGTAAGAACTACACAGTTTATGTTCTGACATATCAATATGCGGTACTAATTTGTATCTTATTCTCATGAAGCAAGATGGATAATGGAAATGGTAACTCCAGCGGAGGCACAGGAGGTGCTCTGATTGGACAGAGTCCACAGTCAGGGGCGACGTCTTTTGACGCAACTACCATGATACTTATCTTGACCGGAGTTTTTAAGCGTGTAGTGGAGCGCTAGCTGGGTCATACTCCGGCGCCGAGTTCCACTCTCACCTACAGATTGTTCAAGGACTTCAAACCTAAGTCCTTCTGTGGAGACGAGGAGGGCCTAGAGGTTGATGAGTGGCTCAGCCACATGGAGGACTGCCTGACTTTGGTAGGCACCCCTCGAGCTGAGTAGATGGACGCAGCACGCCAATGTTTTACCTTTGCGACAAAGGATTGGTGGAGGGCACAGCATCGGTGCCTTAAGGGGGCAGTGTTGACATGGGAAGAGTTCAGGAAGCCGTTTGAGGCGACATACCTCCCAGATACTGCCAAGGATGAGCTGCGTCAGATGTTCGAGCAGCTAAAATAGGGTCAGAGGACTGTTGACCAGTATGATGCTGAATTTTCGTAACTCAGTAAGTATGCCCATGAGTTAGTAAAGAAAGAGGCCGATAGAGCACAGAGATTTAGGACGGGCCTGAATCCAGATTACAGAGGAGCTATGTCGACAGAAATTTTGTCTACCCAGGAGGCAGTGTTGGCAGCTGCTAGGATGCATGAGTCTCACCTCTGTTGCTTGGAAAGGTTACCTGCAGCTGATAGTCGATCATAAACGGCTCAGAGGACTGCAGTTTTGAGGCCGATTCAGACGACCCAGTTCAAGAGGCCAGGAGCTCCACCCCAGCACCTTCAGCTCCGAGACAGCCAGCCTGTTTCCATTGTGGCAAGTCGGGGCACATAGCTAGAAACTGTCGAGTCTGGCTACAGAGAAGGTGTTTCAGTTGCGGTGGCCAGGGACATGTTTAGAGAGAGTGCCCAAGAGGACGTCAGGGGTTTCCTGGAGGTTATGGTGTGGCAAGGCTGGGTCAGCAGCAGCAGCAGCAGCGTCAGCTTCCTACGGCCCCTTAGAGACTTCCACTGCCAACGCCACCGCAGAGGCCAGGACAGGCAGGGTAGGAGAGACCGCTGAGGGCACCATAGCGTCCGATGGTTGGGAGAGAGGCCCTCGCGCCTTAGCAGCGTCAGACGTTTTAGCTGACGACAGTAGCAGAGGATGGCACCAAGGGAATCATCACTAGTAAGTGATTTACTCAGGTATTTTGTGAGTTGTTTCTTTATAGCTGGCATGAGTAGAATGTTTAGTCGCTTAGTTTTTCTGTTAGGTGTTGTTAGAATTGCATCTTTTCCTGTCATAGCATTGTTTGATACTGGAGCGTCTCACTGTTTCCTGTCAAGAGAATTTGTGGGTAAGAATCAGATAGCTGTAGACGCTTTTACTTTTAATTGGAACATTCATACCGGAAATGGGGTTGTTATAAGTTTAGTTGGAATGAGAAATTGCCCAGTAGAATTGGCAGGACTAGAAATGTAAGCAGATTTTTTGAGCATAGAGTTGTCCAGCTATGAAGTTGTGTTTGGTATTGATTGGTTGAGCATGTTTTAAGCGAAGATAGATTGTAGACGGCGGAGGATAGTGTTCCAAGTTATAGGTAATGCTGAGTTTGTATATCATAATGGGACAGACGTGTATGAACCGGTGAAGTTTAGAGCTGCACCAGTGGAAGTGCAGGTGATGGCCATGGAAATGGAAGTGGAACTTCCTGAGGTTGTACAGGATTTTTCAGACGTGTTTCCTGATGATATAAATGGGCTTCCTCCAGATCGATCATTAGAATTCACTATTGACTTGATTCCGGGAACCCAATCAATTTCGAAGGCTCCGTATCGTATGGTCCGCCTGAATTAGATGAGCTTCAGAATCAGCTGATTGATTTATCAGGTCGTTGGCTGATACGCCGGAGTGTGTCTCCGTGGGGAGCACCAGTCTTATTGGTGAATAAGAAGGATGGTTCGAGAAGGTTGTGCATCGATTATAGGGAATTGAATAAAGCAACTGTGAAAGATAAGTACCCACTTCCCTGAATCGATGATATTTTTGATCAGTTGGGTGGTTCCAGGGTGTACTCTAAGTTAGATTTGCAAAGTGTATATCACCAGGTGAAGGTTCGAGAATCAGATATCCCTAAGACTGCATTTAGAAATTGATACTGGTAGTATGAGTTTCTAGTGATGCCATTCGGAGTCACGAATGCACCACCCACATTTATGAGGTTGATGAACCAAGTATTCTTCGACTATTTGGATAAGTTTGTTGGGGTATTTATTGATGATATACTGGTGTATTCGAAAGATGAAGCTAAGCAAGCTGAACACTTAAGAATGGTTCTTGAGACTTTGAGACAGCATCAGTTGTATGCTAAGTTTAGCAAGTGTCAGTTTTGGTTGACGAAAATTTCTTTTCTGGGTCATGTTGTGCCAGGAGAAGGGATAATTGTAGATCCAGAGAAGATCACAGTGGTGGTCGAATGGCCTATTCCGCGATCGATCACTGAAATTAGAAGTTTCTTGGGATTTGCCGGATATTACCGAAAATTTATCAAGGACTTCTCAAAGATCGCAGCACCATTGACAAACCTGACGAAAAAGGATCAGAAGAATGTTTGCGGGCGATGGATGAGTCAAAGCATCGCTTGACGACTGCTCCAATGTTGACGATTCTTGATCGATCAGGATGATTCGAGATTTTATGTGATGCTTCAGGGAAATGATTGGGAAGTGTACTCCATCAGCATAGGCATGTGGTCGCTTATGCATCGAGATTGTTGAAAGTCCATGAGCGAAACTATCCCACTCATGATTTGGAGTTAGCTGCAGTGATTTTTGCACTGAAGTTGTGGAGACATTTTCTGTTGGGTGAGCGTGTAAAGATTTATACGGATCACAAGAGCTTGAAATATGTTTTCACACAGCAAGAGCTTAATATGAGGTAGAGAAGGTGGTTAGAGTTAATGGCAGATTATGATATCGAACTCCAGTATCACCCCGGTAGAGTCAATGTAGTTCCAGATGCTCTGAGTAGATTTCCAGTGATAATGAGGTTGACCTCACAACCACAACTCCGTTGGGCAATAAGGCAGATTGAAATAGAGGTTGTGCTTCTGGGAGAGCAGATAGTGCATGTGGGTTTGCAAGTTTGATCAGATTTGGTAGATAGAATTAAGGCAGCCCAGTTGGAAATAGGAAGTTGTAGTTGATCCATGAGCAAGTCAAGGCTGGTCTTTGGACGGATTTCAGTATCCATGAGGATGGTTCCTTGAGATTTGGTAGTCGATTTTGTGTGCCAGCCGGTGCTATACGGGATGGATTATTGAAAGAGGCTCATAGTTCGCCATATTTTATTCACCCCAGAGGAACTAAAACATATCGTGATTTACGTCAACATTTTTGGTGGCATGGTATGAAGCGTGCAATGGCTCAGAGTGTGGCTTCGTGTATCACTTGTTAACAAGTGAAGGCCGAACACCAGAGAACTGCAGGTTTACTTCAACCTCTTCCTATTCCTGAGTGGAAGTGGCAGCACGTGACTATGGACTTTGTGACTGGCTTACCTCGCACACCAAAAGGTCATGACTCAGTATGGGTGATTGTGGATCACTTGACTAAGTCAGCGCATTTTATTCCGTTTCGGGTTGGTCAGTCTACAGAGTCATTGGCCAAGAAGTGTATGAAAGAGATCGTGAGGCTCCCTGGTGTTCCTGTGTGCATTGTATTAGACAGTGATTCCATATTCACGTCTCATTTTTGGAAGAGTTTGCAAGGGAGTTTGGGTACTAATTTGAGTTTCAGAACCACTTATCATCCCCAGACAGATTGGTGCGTCCACCATCTCTTGATGGAGTCCACGAAGTGTTCCATGTATCTCAACTACGAGGATTTGTTGGCCACCCCAGTCAGATCATGGACCACATAGAAGTTGCAGTGTGTCCAGACTTGACATATGAACAGCAGCCCGTGGTGATTCTGGATCGGAGACAGAAGATGTTGCGAAACAAGACAGTGGATCTGTAAGAGTTATGTGGCACCAGGAGTCACCTGGAGAGTCCATGTGGGATCATAAGGATGAGATACGGGAGAAATACCCATATTTGTTTATGTAATACTCTCGTATCAATGTATCATGGTAGACTTGTATATATTTATATAAGAGATTGTTTCTACTCCCCTTATTGGTATTTTTGTAATTCCAAGGACAGAATTTATTCTAAGCGGTATAGGATGTAACCCTCCGTAGTCCAGTCTACAGGATAGGATTACGTATTGTGGCCATATACAGCGTATTGAAGGTAATGGTGTAGGATCCCTAGAGAGTGGGACCCATTTGGAGGACCTTCTTGCCTATTAAGGCTCCCATGCATTGGAAGCATGTTGGAGGGTTGTAGTGTCTTTAGAATGGCCGTTGTCACGCCCCGCTTCCCTAAAATGGAGGCGAGACGTGAGAAGGTCCGCTCAGGCGTGGAGCTGTGAAGCTGCAGCCTGATAAGCGTCACTATATCATATGCAAGTCCCTGTAACCACGAATAGAACAAGATAATAACACAAGAGAGACGGAAATAAAATCTCAAATCTCAGAATTGTCCAATCATTGAAATTAAGTTCCACATCCAGAAAAGCCACTAGGCTAAAAGAAAGAGTCTAGGCCCAAAACATGGCCAACAAAAGCCAACACGGAACAAGGTATTGGTGCTACGCACCGACAACTAAAGCAGACTAAACAACAACACAAACAGTCTCTACGACTGATCTCTCGTGTCCACGAAGTCCTCGTCAAACACAGGCTCAGGCGCGGCGTCCGTAAACACCTCGTCCTCAACAACGAACTCTGTCTCAGGATCTAACATGTGACACCCAAAAGAGAAAGGGACACATGTCAACAAGTCTAAAAAGACTTGAGCAAGGAAACTGAAAGTAAAGTAACAACCTAGCAATTATAATAAGATGCAATGACATGGCAGTTAAGTATGTTGCAACAGTTAAAAGAAGAGACAAGCACGCACGATGTAGGAAAAGCTACCAAGTCACTAATCACGAATCATTTATCACTATTTTCACTTTGTGCTCAGAGTTTCCGTCTTTTGGCTGAAGTGGCTGTACGGGCTCACTTCTACGCTCAAGCGACCGTTTAACCCTACCCCTCCACGTGGATCGAGCGTTGGGATTAGCAACAGTCTATGCTCTCTTCTGGATCACGAGCCAGGAAGTGTGTTTGGCTTAGGGGTGCACCTAGCCTGATCACTGTGTAGGAGTCAAAATCCAACTCACCGCAGCTTACATTTTAGAGTAGCGTGTGCTACACAATCACGATGGACAATCAATGTATGCAATGACATGAACAGATATTCACGTACCGTTAATTGAAATTAAACATGACATGCAAGCATGATGAAGGTGATGGATCTAGCTTCGTTGTCAAGCTAGATCAAAGGGCGTCTAGGCAGCTATCCTTTCACTGCCTAGTCTCTTTTACGCTAAAACGGTAAATGGCCTAAGGGCATGGCCTAAAACCCTAAGTGGCAAGTTTCACTTGCCTGATACCAAGGATGACGATCAGCGAGGCACGTCACAAAACGGTAAACTACGGAGATGGGATCGCTGCCACGGTAGAACAATATCAGAACTAGGGTTTAACAAAAATCACAAGTGGGTTATGAGAATATTAAAGGATCGATTTACTACCCGTATCGTAGCGGAAGAATGATGCCGAGCAAGCACGGCAACGGAAGAACGATCTGGAGAACTATGGTTCAGATCTGGAAATGGTGAGGTGTCACGACCCGCTTCCCTAAAATGGAGGCGAGACGTGAAAAGGTCCGCACGAGAGTGGAGCTGTGAAGCCCCAAACCCGATAAGCGTCAATAAAATATAAGCAGGTCCATGTAACCACAACGGAATAACAATAATAATACAAGCAGAGACTGATATAAAATTCACATCTCATAAATTGTCCAACACCAACATAAGTCCAACATCCAGAAAAGCCACCAGGCTAAAAGAAAAGAGTCTAAAGGCCCAGAACAAGGCCAACAAAAGCAACAACAACAACAAAGTATAGGTGCTACGCACCGATAACAAAACAACTGTCTAACAAAAGTAAAACACAACGAAGACACTAGGACTGGTCCCCAGTGTCCACGTACTCCCCGTCAAACACAAGCTCGGGCTCGGCGTCAGCAAACACCTCGTCCTCCACAAGGTACTCAGGCTCAGGATCTAACATGTGTCACCCAAAAGAGTAAAGGGGCACATGTCAGCAAGTCTAAAAGACTTGGGCAAGGAAACTGAAAGTAAGGCAACTAGCAACCTAGCAGTTTAGTATGATGCATGGCATGGCAGTTATAACATGAGTGCACAATTTAAAACATGGCAAGACAATTTGTACAAGAGAACAATCATCGGACAAGGCAAGACAAGACAAGAGTAGCCATGCTACTATCAATCTCAATCAATTCACTAGTCACGTTGTTTTGTAGATGTTTACGCCTTACAGCTGAATGGTTTTACATTCGCTGATTGGCCGCTTAACAACTACCCCAAACCCAGAGTTTACGCCTTACCACTGCAGTTGCTGATCGGGCAGACTCCCAGTTGATTGGTCGCTTAACTCTTACCCCCAATACCTACACGTAATGGAGCCAGGGTCCCCGCACAATGAACTCAGCTAGTGAGCCTGGGGTTGCCCCACACATGAGCTCGCATTATTAAATATTTGGCGTAGGGGTGCACCTAGCCGGAAACATGCAATTCGGGCATTGGCTATCAACCAACACATGGCCCGCTTCTGGAACACGAGCCAGGAACACAAGCATTTGTAGCAAAGCTACGCAATCACATAAACATTTAAAGAATGCAATGACATGACATTTAATTTGCGTACTGTTAATGGAAAGTAAACATGACATGGTAATTGTGCAACATGCTAAATGTCGGAACTAGCTTCGTTGTCAAGCTAGTTCCCCCAATTTGCGCCTAGGCGAGTATCATTTCGTCGCCTAGCCTCTTTTACGCCTACAACTAGCAAATGGCCTAAAACATGGCCTAAACCCTAAGTGGCAAGTTTCACTTGCCTAGCACCGGGGATTGACGATCGCTTCGTCACACGGATGCTATCTACGGGGGAAATCGCTGTTATGGGGGAAACAAACACCAAACACATGAAATTAATTAGGGTTTTCATAAAAATATAAATAGGTTGAGAAAACAACGGTAGATCGATTTCTTACCGAGAGGAGGCGGAAGAAACACTCCGGGGAACCCTAGGATCAAATCTGGAGAAGATTGGAGAAGTTTGGGGAAACTAGGGTTTTGGGGGATTTGGGGATTTTGATGGGTTTTGATGAGATTTTGGGGAAGATGAGAGGTAGATAGAGTGAATGGATGGTTTGGATGATGGATTTAGGGCTTGGAATGAAGGATTGAAGCTTGGAGGAAGATGGGGGCTGAAGGGGGGAGATTTTAGGGTTTTGGGTCGTGTTGGAGAAGAAGAAGTCGTTTGGGTTGGGTTTAAATAGGATAGGCTGGCGGCTGCCCAGAAATTAGGGTTTCAACACTAGTTAGTCGGTTAAAGAGCAACCACTGACCGACTAGTTTGGCAACTAGTCGGTCGGTCGACCAACGCAGACCGACTAAGTGCAAACAGTAACTCCTGAACGAAAATAGGATTCTAGAGTTAGTCGGTCCATGAACAAGTACTGACCGACTAGTTTGGCATCTAGTCGGTCGATGAACGTTCTTAGACCGACTAAGAGTAAACAGTAACTGATACAAAAATAATATGATGAGTTAGTCGGTTCAAGAAGCATTGCTGACCGACTAGTTTGCAACCTAGTCGGTCAACCAACGTTCTTAGACCGACTAACGATAAACAGTAACTCCTGAGAAATTTAGAAAGCTAACTAGTCGGTCCAAGAAGGATTGCCGACCGACTGGATCGTCATCTAGTCGGTCGGTGGCCCTTCTTACACCGGCTAATGAGCACCAAAAGTACCGATACGGAGCGCGGGGCCCCGGAATCGATTCCTAAGACTCCTAGGCTTGATCTAATAGTTAGATACGACCGTTATGAAGTCCGTCACGAGTGACATACTTCGAAATCGACAATCCTAAGGAAGAAACGAGAAAATACGACGAATCGATCTGAAATGAAATCTACGGAGACGAAAACCACACAAGAGGAGAAAATCCACCAAAACATATATTATATTATATTAAATCCAGATTCATGAAAAGCAGTCGTTACATCCTCCCCAACTTAAGAAAAATTCCGTCCTCGGAATTTCCAAATACTCACGAGTCCGGAAACAAAAGTGGGAAACGCTCTCGCATCTCATCCTCATTCTCCCAAGTAGACTCTCCAGGTGAACCGTGTCGCCACATCACCCTCACAAGATTGGCAATCTTGTTTCGAAGCGATTTCTGACGCCTGTCCAGAATCTGCACTGGATGCTGGTCATACGTCAAATCGGGGCGAACGGTAATCTCCGAAAAATCCACCGCATGAGACGGATCGCTAATGTATCGACGAAGCTGCGACACATGGAAAACATTGTGAACTCCTTCCAAAGATGGCGGCAAGGCCAAGCGATAAGCTACCTCGCCAACCCTCTCCAAAACGTCAAACGGTCCAATGTATCGCGGGCTTAACTTTCCACGCTTCCCAAAACGAATCACACCGCGATTCGGGGAAATCTTCAAGAACACATGGTCGCCCGGCTGAAACTCCAAAGGACGACGTTTAGCATCCGCCCAATGCTTAAAACGGTCCTGAGCAATTCTCAACCTCTCCCGAATATTCCTGACGATGTCCACAGCCTCCACGATCATCTCAGGTCCCAACAACTCCCGATCACCAACGTCATCCCAACTCAATGGTGATCGACATTTCCTCCCATAAAGAGCGGCGAAAGGCGCCATGCCAATACTCGCCTGGAAGCTGTTGTTGTAGGAAAACTCCACCAAATGTAGATGGTCCTCACACGAACCCTTGAAATCCAACATGCACGCCCTCAGCATGTCTTCCAAAATCTGAATCGTCCTCTCGGACTGGCCATCCGTCTGCGGATGGTACGCCATGCTGAAACTCAGACGCGTACCCAAGCTCTTCTGCAAACTCTGCCAGAACTGAGATGTGAACCTCGTGTCTCTGTCAGACACGATACTCACGGGGACTCCATGAAGTCGCACAACCTCCTGCACGATTCACGTTACATCACTATCCAAACTAGGAAGGGAAATAAAACGGAGAGTAAAAGAATTTACCTCCATGTATCTCCTTGCTAGCGCCTCAGTGGACTGTCCCACTCGGAACGGAATAAAGTGCGCAGATTTGGTCAATCGATCTACGATCACCCAAATCGCGTCATTCTGCTTCGGACTCCGAGGTAGTCCAGTCACGAAATCCATAGTGATGTGTTGCCATTTTCACTCCGGAATCGGAAGCGGTTGTAGCAACCCAGCCGAACGCTGATGCTCCGCCTTCACTTGCTGGCAAACCAAGCACTTGGCTACACTCCGAGCCACGCTCCTCTTCATACCATGCCACCAATAATTCAGACGAAGATCCTGGTACATCTTGGTGCCACCAGGATGCACAGAATACGGTGAACTGTGTGCCTCCACCATTAGCTCCTCTCTGATATCCCCAGCTGGCACACACAACCTGGCTCCAAACCTCAGCGAGCCATCCTCATGAATCAAAAAGTCAGTCCGCAAACCGGCTTCCACCTGCTCCCGAATCTTCACCAGCTTCGGATCCTCAGCCTGGCCAGCCTTAATCCGATCCACGATCGTCGACTGTACCTGCATGTACATCAACGACGAAGCCTCTCCAGGAAGAACAATCTCCACACCAGACTCGCAAAAATCCTGCTGCAGTCTCCACTGCGAGGTCAAAATCATCACCGCTGGAAGCCTACTCAAAGCATCCGGAACCACATTCACCTTCCCAGGGTGAAACTGCAAATCAATATCATAATCCGCCATAAGCTCCAACCATCGATGTTGTAGCATGTTGAGCTCCTTCTGAGTGAAAATATACTTCAAGCTTTTGTGATCGGTAAAAATCTTCACTTTCTCACTCAGCAAGAAGTGCCTCCAAATCTTAAGAGCAAACACAACGGCAGCCAACTCCAAATCATGCGTCGGGTAATTCTTCTCATGAACCTTAAGCTGACGAGACGCATACGCCACAACGTGCCCGCGCTGATGCAACACACAACCGAGACCCTTGCCAGAAGCATTGCAAAAGATCTCAAATCCACCACTGCGATCAGGCACAACAAGAATAGGGGCAGTCGTCAACCTCTCCTTCAAAACACCAAAAGCACCCTCACAATCACCCGACCAAACAAAAGCAACATCCTTCCGCGTCAACCTGGTCATCGGCTCAGCAATACGAGAAAAGTCCTTAATGAATCGCCGATAATAACCAGCAAGTCCTAGGAAGCTCCGAATCTCAGATGCAGACGACGGAACAGGCCACTCCCTGATGGCCCGAATCTTCTCGGGATCCACTGAAATACCATCTCCAGTCACCACATGCCCGAGAAAAGCAACTCGATCCAGCCAAAACTCGCACTTCGAAAACTTAGCATACAACCGATGCTTCCTCAAAATCTCCAACACCGTCCTTAAGTGCGAGGCATGCTCTTCCTCCGACTTCGAATAGATCAGAATGTCGTCAATAAAGATAACGACAAACTTATCCAAAAAGTCGTAGAAAATCATGTTCATCAGATTCATGAAAACTGCGGGCGCGTTAGTTACGCCGAAAGGCATAAACACGAACTCATAGTGTCCAAACTTCTTCCTGAACGCTGTCTTCGGAACATCTCCCTTCTTCACCTTCAACTGATGGTAACCACTCCTCAAATCCAACTTAGAAAACACCCTCGAACCTCCAAGCTGATCAAAAATATCATCGATGCGAGGCAACGGGTATTTATTCTTAATGGTCACCGCATTTAACTCCCGATAATCCACGCACATGCGACGCGAACCATCCTTCTTCTTAACCAGCAACACCGGTGCTCCCCACGGAGACACGCTAGGATTAATATAACCCTTCAGCAAAAGCTCATCCAACTGCTTCCGCAACTCTTCCAATTCAGCAGGTGCCATACAATACGGCGCCTTCGAAATCGGCTGCGCACCTGGAACAAGATCGATAGAAAATTCCAAAGCCCGATCAGGCGGCAAACCAGACATCTCCTCGGGGAAGACGTCGCCAAAATCTCGCACCACAGCTGGCCACTCCAGCTCCATCTGCATAGCCACAGCCTCCACCGGCCTGGCCCGAAATCTGACAGGACCAAGCGAACTGCTACCACGACTGAACTCAAATACTGGATGTCCGGGAATCTCGAACACCACCTTCTTTCTCCGACAGTCGATCGTAGCATAGAAGCTCGCAAGCCAGTCCATCCCAAGAACTGCATCATAGTTGATGATGTCGTGGACAATGAAATCAGCGAAAAGCTCATGTCCACAAACCACCAACGAGCAAGAATTGCAACCACGATGCACCGAGACCACACCATTCCCTGTAACGATATTCCAACTCTTTGGAAGAGGGGACGTCGACAAGGAATGCCTCTCCACGAAGCTCCGAGAATTAATGCACATCGATGCACCGGAGTCAAAGAGGACTCGTGCAGGAAATGTGCAAACCAAAACCACACCTAACAATCAATTAACAATCAAACCCTATTCTAGCAAGCAACCATGTTCAAGCAAACAACACAATCTAACAATCAAAACCAGCTAGGAAAGTAACAGCTAGAGTGAGGATTACCTACGATAACCTCATCCACAGCCACGCTCTCCACAGCGGTCATCAGAAAAGCCTGCCTCCTCAGCGGAACAGCCTCCGAAAAGCCTTCCCCTGCGGAACAAGAGCTGCCCCACGACCAGTAGGAACAGACGCTCGCTGCTGCAACGGTTGTGCTGCAACAGGAGCCCTCCGCAGCTGATTCGCATGCCGACAATCCTTCGCGGCATGGGAAGCATCTCCACAAATCAGACACTGGCCCAAAAACTTCTGACACTGATCCTTAACGTGGCCAGGCTTGCCGCAGAAATGGCAAGACTTCAGAATAGGCCCTCCTGGCCTCTTAAACTGAGCGGACTGATTAGGCCTGAATCCAGGTCTAACCACAGCCCTCGCCTGTTCCACAGGCCTCTTCCCAGCACCAACGACAGACCCCCTCCTCTGGTTCACGAGCAGCTCCTGCCTCTTGGCAGCGACCAGAACCTTCTGATAAGACTCCCGGTCAGAGGAGGTCACAAAACTCTGGAGCTCCGAAGCAAGCCCCTGCAGGAACCTCTGAGCCTTCTCCTCAGTGTCCTGCACCATCTTTGGTGCAAACCGACTCAGCCTCATGAACTCTTGGTGATACATGTCCATCGAAGAGTTCCCTTGCTTCAGATCGATAAAACGCTGCAGCATCTCCTCCTTGGCAGCCTTCGGGAAGAACTCACCCTCAAATCTGGCCTTGAAGGTAGCCCAAGCTATCGGCTCCACCAACAACTTCTCTTCCGCATCCCACCAATTCCGAGCATTATCCTTGAGTTGCCTCTTCGCCAAATCAACCCATCCAGCTGGGGTGATCTTGGCCATCTTCAGATTGTCCTCGATGTTCCGAATCCATTCATCGGCAGCCAGAGGACCCTCAGAACCATCAAAATATGCGGGACCCAGCTCCCGAAATTGCTTCGCTCCTGGCTCAGAGCGAGGGGCATCTGGAAGAGCCCGGGCAGCTCGAGCAAGTGGAGCATTCTGGACTTGCAGAAGCACGCCCTGCTGCACTTGCATCATCTGGAGCATCATCCGCATCATCTCACCGCTGGTGGGTTCCCGCTCAGGCTCCTCATCATGAGGGACCGCGCCACTACCACCACCACAGGTGAAACGCCTTCCTGCCATCTAGTGACACGGAGAACAAATCAGATTAGACTCATAGCTTATGACTCGGACGTCGAACTTAATTTATTGGACATTCTAATATTATTATCGCTATTCCAAAAATCACAGTTACAGAGGGACCTGCATGAGCCACCACTAAAACCTGTCATGACCCGCTTCCCTAAAATGGAGGCGAGACGTGAAAAGGTCCGCACGAGAGTGGAGCTGTGAAGCCCCAAACCCGATAAGCGTCAATAAAATATAAGCAGGTCCCTGTAACCACAACGGAATAACAATAATAATACAAGCAGAGACTGATATAAAATTCACATCTCATAAATTGTCCAACACCAACATAAGTCCAACATCCAGAAAAGCCACCAGGCTAAAAGAAAAGAGTCTAAAGGCCCAGAACAAGGCCAACAAAAGCAACAACAACAACAAAGTATAGGTGCTACGCACCGATAACAAAACAACTGTCTAACAAAAGTAAAACACAACGAAGACACTAGGACTGGTCCCCAGTGTCCACGTACTCCCCGTCAAACACAAGCTCGGGCTCGGCGTCAGCAAACACCTCGTCCTCCACAAGGTACTCAGGCTCAGGATCTAACATGTGTCACCCAAAAGAGTAAAGGGGCACATGTCAGCAAGTCTAAAAGACTTGGGCAAGGAAACTGAAAGTAAGGCAACTAGCAACCTAGCAGTTTAGTATGATGCATGGCATGGCAGTTATAACATGAGTGCACAATTTAAAACATGGCAAGACAATTTGTACAAGAGAAAAATCATCGGACAAGGCAAGACAAGACAAGAGTAGCCACGTTACTATCAATCTTAATCAATTCACTAGTCACGTTGTTTTGTAGATGTTTACGCCTTACAGCTGAATGGTTTTACATTCGCTGATTGGCCGCTTAACAACTACCCCAAACCCAGAGTTTACGCCTTACCACTGCAGTTGCTGATCGGGCAGACTCCCAGTTGATTGGTCGCTTAACTCTTACCCCCAATACCCACACGTAATGGAGCCAGGGTCCCCGCACAATGAACTCAGCTAGTGAGCCTGGGGTTGCCCCGAACATGAGCTCGCATTATTAAATATTTGGCGTAGGGGTGCACCTAGCCGGAAACATGCAATTCGGGCATTGGCTATCAACCAACACATGGCCCGCTTCTGGAACACGAGCCAGGAACACAAGCATTTGTAGCAAAGCTACGCAATCACATAAACACTTAAAGAATACAATGACATGACATTTAATTTGCGTACCGTTAATGGAAAGTAAACATGACATGGTAATTGTGCAACATGCTAAATGTCGGAACTAGCTTCGTTGTCAAGCTAGTTCCCCCAATTTGCGCCTAGGCGAGTATCATTTCGTCGCCTAGCCTCTTTTACGCCTACAACTAGCAAATGGCCTAAAACATGGCCTAAACCCTAAGTGGCAAGTTTCACTTGCCTAGCACCGGGGATTGACGATCGCTTCGTCACACGGATGCTATCTACGGGGGAAATCGCTGTTATGGGGGAAACAAACACCAAACACATGAAATTAATTAGGGTTTTCATAAAAATATAAATAGGTTGAGAAAACAACGGTAGATCAATTTCTTACCGAGAGGAGGCGGAAGAAACACTCCGGGGAACCCTAGGATCAAATCTGGAGAAGATTGGAGAAGTTTGGGGAAACTAGGGTTTTGGGGGATTTGGGGATTTTGATGGGTTTTGATGAGATTTTGGGGAAGATGAGAGGTAGATAGAGTGAATGGATGGTTTGGATGATGGATTTAGGGCTTGGAATGAAGGATTGAAGCTTGGAGGAAGATGGGGGCTGAAGGGGGGAGATTTTAGGGTTTTGGGTCGTGTTGGAGAAGAAGAAGTCGTTTGGGTTGGGTTTAAATAGGATGGGCTGGCGGCTGCCCAGAAATTAGGGTTTCAACACTAGTTAGTCGGTCAAAGAGCAACCACTGACCGACTAGTTTGGCAACTAGTCGGTCGGTCGACCAACGCAGACCGACTAAGTGCAAACAGTAACTCCTGAACGAAAATAGGATTCTAGAGTTAGTCGGTCCATGAACAAGTACTGACCGACTAGTTTGGCATCTAGTCGGTCGATGAACGTTCTTAGACCGACTAAGAGTAAACAGTAACTGATACAAAAATAATATGATGAGTTAGTCGGTTCAAGAAGCATTGCTGACCGACTAGTTTGCAACCTAGTCGGTCAACCAACGTTCTTAGACCGACTAACGATAAACAGTAACTCCTGAGAAATTTAGAAAGCTAACTAGTCGGTCCAAGAAGGATTGCCGACCGACTGGATCGTCATCTAGTCGGTCGGTGGCCCTTCTTACAACGGCTAATGAGCAAAAGTACCGATACGGAGCGCGGGGCCCCGGGATCGATTCCTAAGACTCCTAGGCTTGATCTAATAGTTAGATACGACCGTTATGAAGTCCGTCACGAGTGACATACTTCGAAATCGACAATCCTAAGGAAGAAACGAGAAAATACGACGAATCGATCGGAAATGAAATCTACGGAGACGAAAACCACACAAGAGGAGAAAATCCACCAAAACATATATTATATTATATTAAATCCAGATTCATGAAAAGCAGTCGTTACACGAGGAATTCTGGAGAAATCGAGATTTGTGGACTTTTGGGGTTTTCCAACGGCCTAAAGCATGGTGGCCGGCCTAATGAGGATGTGAGGGGCTCTGGGGATGAAGGAGAAGAGCTAGGGGAAGGTTGGGGAAGATCAGAGGTCAAGGGGGAAAGGAAATGGCCAAGAGAAGTGAAAGAAAGAAAAGAAAATGATTGGGGGTTTAAATAGGAAATGTTGTGGCGGCTGCCCGAAACCTAGGGTTTCGGGGTCAATTAGTCGGTCAAAGAAGGGTTGTTGACCGACTAGTTTAAGAACTAGTCGGTCGGTAGACCAACTGTGACCGACTAAAAGCAAACAGTAACTCAGGTCGTCAAAATGGTCAAGGAACTAGTCGGTTAAAGAACAATGGCTGACCGACTAGTTTGCAACCTAGTCGGTCGAAAGATGTTCTTAGACCGACTAACGATAAACAGTAACTTAGGTAAAATTAATAAAGGAACTAGTCGGTCTGAGAGCAAGTTCAGACCGACTGTTTCACATCTAGTCGGTCGGTGGTTGATCTTAGACCGACTAAGAGTAAACAGTAACTTCTGAATTTTCGATTTAATGAACTAGTCGGTTCCAGAAGAGTTCCTGACCGACTAGATTGGAATCTAGTCGGTTGGTCCCTCTTCTTGAACCAACTAAAGTGCATGAAAAGTCTCGAATCGAAGCGCGAAGCTCCAGGAAGATTCCTACGGCTTCTAAGATCAACCTATCTCTAAGATATGAGCGATATGAAGCTCTTCATGTGTGACTTACTCCAAGCTCAACGATCTAAGGAAGAAGATAAGAAATCACAACGAAATGAACAAAAACGAAAGCTACGGAGATTGAAACCACACGTAAGGAGAAAATCCACCAAAACACATATAATAAAGATAATCCAAATACATGAAAAACCAGTCGTTACATCCTCCCCAACTTAAGAAAAATTCCGTCCTCGGAATTTCCCAACACTCACGTGTCCGGGAACAAAAGTGGGTAGCGCTCTCTCATCTCATCCTCTCTCTCCCAAGTAGACTCTCCTGGCGAGCCATGTCGCCACATCACCCTCACAAGAGTGACTGTCTTGTTCCGAAGTGACTTCTGACGCCTGTCCAAAATCTGCACAGGCTGCTGGTCATACGTCATATCAGGGCGAACAGTAATCTCCGAGAAATCCATAGCATGAGATGGATCGCTGATGTATCGACGAAGCTGCGACACATGGAAAATATTGTGAACTCCTTCCAAAGTTGGCGGCAAGGCTAAGCGGTAGGCTACCTCGCCAACTCTCTCCAGAATGTCAAACGGTCCAATGTATCGCGGGCTCAACTTCCCTCGCTTCCCAAAGCGAATCACTCCACGATTCGGGGAAATCTTCAGAAACACATGGTCGCCCGGTTGAAACTCCAAAGGACGGCGTTTAGCATCCGCCCAATGCTTAAAACGGTCCTGAGCAATCCTCAACCTCTCCCGAATGTTCCTGACAACATCCACAGCCTCCACAATCATTTCAGGTCCCAACAGCTCCCGATCACCAATGTCATCCCAACTCAATGGCGATCGACACTTCCTCCCATACAGCGCGGTGAAAGGCGCCATGCCAATACTCGCCTGGAAGCTATTGTTGTAAGAGAACTCAACCAGATGTAGATGGTCCTCCCACGAACCCTTGAAATCCAACATGCACGCCCTCAGCATGTCCTCCAAGATCTGAATCGTTCTCTCGGACTGGCCATCTGTCTGCGGATGGTACATCGTGCTGAAACTCAGACGCGTACCCAAACTCTTTTGCAAACTCTACCAGAACTGAGATGTGAACCACGTGTCTCTGTCCGACACGATACTCACGGGGACTCTGCGAAGTCATACGATCTCATGCACGATTCACGTTACATCACTATTTAAACTAGGAAAAGGAAATAGAAACAGAGAGTAAAAGAATTTACCTCCATGTATCTCCTCGCTAGCGCCTTAGTGGATTGTCCTACTCAGAAGGGAATAAAGTGCACGGATTTGGTCAATCGATCTACGATCACCCAAATCGCGTCATTCTACTTCGGACTCCGAGGTAGTCCAGTCACAAAGTCCATAGTGATGTGTTGCCACTTCCACTCTGGAATCGGAAGCGGTTGTAGCAATCCTGCCGTACGCTGATGCTCTGCCTTTACATGCTGGCAAACCAGACACTTGGCTACACTCCGAGCCACGATCCTCTTCATGCCATGCCACCAATAGTTCAGACGAAGATCCTTGTACATCTTGGTGCCACCAGGATGCACAGAATACGGCGAACTGTGTGCCTCCACCAACAACTCCTCTCTGATATCTCCAGCTCGCACACACAGCCTGGCTCCAAACCTCAGCAAATCATCCTCATGAATCAAGAAGTCAGTCCACAGACCGGCTTCCACCTGCTCCCGAATCTTCACCGGCTTCGGTTCTCCAGCCTGACCAGCCTTGATTCTATCCACGATCGTCGACTGTATCTGCATACACATCAACGAAGAAGCTACTCCATGAAGAACGATCTCAACACCAGACCCGCAAAAATCCTGCTGCAATCTCCACTGCGAAGTCAACAACATCACCGCTGGAAGCCTACTCAGCGCATCAGGAACCACATTCACCTTGCCAGGGTGATACTGCAAATCAATCTCATAATCCGCCATGAGCTCCAACCATCGACGCTGTTGCATGTTGAGCTCCTTCTGAGTAAAAATATACTTCAAGCTTTTGTGATCGGTGAAGATCTTCACTTTCTCACTCAGCAGGAAGTGCCTCCAAATCTTGAGCGCAAACACAACTGCGGCCAACTCCAAGTCGTGCGTCGGATAATTCTTCTCATGAGTCTTGAGCTGACGCGAAGCATACGCCACAACATGCCTGTGCTGATGCAACACACAACCGAGACCCTTGCCAAAAGCATCGCAAAAGATCTCGAACCCTCCACTGCGATCAGGCACAACAAGGATAGGGGTAGTCGTCAATCTCTCCCTCAGAACACCAAAGGCATTCTCACAATCACCCGACCAAACAAAAGGTACATCCTTCCACGTCAATCTGGTCATCGGCTCAGCAATACGGGAAAAGTCCTTAATGAAGCGCCGATAGTAACCAGCAAGCCCAAGGAAACTCCGGATCTCAGACGTTGACTGCGAAACAGGCCAATCTCTGATGGCCTTGATCTTCTCGGGATCCACTGAAATACCATCTCCAGATACCACATGCCCAAGAAAAGCAACTCTCTCCAGCCAAAACTCGCACTTCGAAAACTTAGAATACAAAAGATGCTTCCTCAAAATCTCCAACACTGTCCTCAAGTGCAAGGCATGCTCCTCCTCCGACTTTGAATAGATCAGAATGTCGTCAATGAAGATAACGACAAACTTATCTAAAAAGTCATAGAAGATCAGATTCATCAGGTTCATGAAAATTGCGGGTGCATTGGTTACACCGAAGGGCATAACCACAAACTCGTAGTGTCCATACTTCGTCCTGAACGCTGTCTTCGGAACATCTTCCTTCTTCACATTCAGCTGATGATAACCACTCCTCAGATCCAACTTCAAGAATACCCTCGATCCTCCAAGCTGATCAAAAATGTCATCGATGCGAGGCAACGGGTATCGATTCTTCACGGTCACCGCATTCAACTCCCGATAGTCCACACATATGACGCGAACCATCCTTCTTCTTCACCAGCAAGACCGGTGCTCCCCACGGAGACACACTAGGATGAATGAAACCCTTCTGAAGAAGCTCATCCAGCTGCTTCTGCAATTCCTCCAACTCAGCAGGTGCCATACGATAGGGTGCTTTCAAAATCGGCTGCGCTCCCGGAATAAGATCAATCGAAAATTTGAGAGCTCGATCGGGTGGCAGCCCAGACATCTCCTCGGGGAAGATGTCATCGAAGTCCCGCACTTCAACAGGCCTCTCCAGCTCCATCTGCATAGCCACAATCTCCACCGGTCTGGCCCGAAACCTGACCGGACCAAGCGAACTGCTACCTCAGCTGAACTCAAATACTGGATGTCCGGGAATCTCAAACACCACCTTCTTCTTCTGGCAGTCGATCGTAGCAAAGAAGCTCGCAAGCCAATCCATCCCAAGGACAGCATCATAGTTGATGATGTCGTGGACAATGAAATCAGCGTAAAGCTCATGTCCACAGACCACCAACGGGTAAGAATTGCAACCACGATGCACCGAGATCACGCCATTTCATGTGACGATATTCCAACTCTTGGGAAGAGGGGACGTTGACAAGGAATGCTTCTCCACGAAGCTCCGAGAAGTAATGCACATCGATGCACCAGAGTCAAAGAGGACTCGTGCAGGAAATGAGTAAACCAGAATCACACCTAACAAGCAATCTAACAATCAGATCCTATTCTAGCAAACAATCATATGCAAGCAACCAAACATAATCTAATAACTAAAACTAATTAAGGAAGGAAACAACTAGATTGAGGGTTACCTGTGATAACCTCATCCACTGCCTCACTCTCCACAGCGGTCATCAGAAAATCCTGCCTCCTCGGCTGCACGGCCCGCTGAAAAGCCTGCCTCTGCAGCACGAGAGCTGCTCCGCGACCAGCAGGTACCGGTGCTCTCTGCTACAACAGCTGAGCTGCAACAGGTGCCCTCCAAGGCTGCTTGATGCTCGGGCAATCCTTCAGAGTATGTGAAGCATCGCCGCAGACCAAGCACTGCCCCAAAAGTCTCCTGCACTGGTCCCTCACATGGCCCGCCTTGCCGCAATGGTTGCAAGTCTTCAGAACAGGCCCACATGGCCTCTTGAACTGCACCGGCTGATTAGGCTTGAAACCAGGCCTAACCACCACTCTGGCCTGCTCCATAGGCCTCTTCCCAGCTCCAGCAACATGTCCTCTCCTCTGGTTCAGGTCCAGCTCCTGCCTCCTCGCAGCTACCAGAACCTTCTGATAAGACTCCAGATCAGAGGAAGACACGAAACTCTGAAGCTCCAAAGCAAGTCCCTGCAGGAACCTCTGAGCCCTCTCATCAGCATCCTGCACCATCTTCGGTGCGAACCGACTCAGCCTAGTGAACTCTTGGTGGTACTGGTCCACCGTCAAGCTCCCTTGCTTCAGATCAATAAAACGCTGCATCATCTCCTTCCTGGAAGCCTTCGGGAAGAATTCCTCATCGAACCTGGACTTGAAAGTAGCCCAAGCTATCGGCTCCACCAGCATCTTCTCTTCCGCATCCCACCAGTTCCGAGCATTATCCTTGAGCTGCCTCTTCGCCAAATCAACCCATCCAGCAGGGCTGATCTTCGCCATCTTCAAATTATCCTCTATGTTCCGAATCCACTCATCGGCAGCTAGAGGACCCTCAGACCCATCAAAATAAGCGGGACCCAGCTCCCGAAACTGCTTCGCTCCTGGCTCGGAACGAGGGGCCTCCGAAACTGCCCGAGCAGCTTGAACAACTGGAGCATTCTGGACTTGCAGGAGCACGCCCTGCTGCACCTGCATCATCTGAAGCATCATCCGCATCATCTCCCCTTTGGTGGGCTCCCGCTCAGGCTCCTTGTCATGAGGGGGCGCACCACCACCACCACGGGTATTTCGCCTTCCTGCCATCTAATGACACAGAAAACGAAACAATTAGAATCATAGCTTATGACTCGGATGTCGAACTTAGTTTACTGGACATTCTAATATTATTATCGTCATTCAGATAATCGCAGTTACAGAAGGGACCTGCATGTGCCACCAACAAAACTTGTCACGCCCCGCTTCCCTAAAATGGAGGCGAGACGTGAGAAGGTACGCTCAGGCGTGGAGCTGTAAAGTTGCAGCCTGATAAGCGTCACTATATCATATGCAAGTACCTGTAACCACGAACAGAACAAGATAATAACACAAGAGAGATGGAAATAAAATCTCAAATCTCAGAATTGTCCAATCATTGAAATTAAGTTCCACATCCAGAAAAGCCACCAGGCTAAAAGAAAGAGTCTAGGCCCAAAACATGGCCAACAAAAGCCAACGCGGAACAAGGTATTGGTGCTACGCACCGACAACTAAAGCAGACTAAACAACAACACAAACAGTCTCTACGACTGATCTCCCATGTCCACGAAGTCCTCGTCAAACACAGGCTCAGGCGCGGCGTCCGCAAACACCTCGTCCTCAACAACGAACTCTGGCTCAGGATCTAACATGTGACACCCAAAAGAGAAAGGGACACAAGTCAGTAAGTCTAAAAAGACTTGAGCAAGGAAACTGAAAGTAAACTAACAACCTAGCAGTTATAATAAGATGCAATGACATGGTAGTTAAGTATGTTGCAACAGTTTCACTAATCACGAATCACTTATCATTATTTTCACTTTGTGCTCAGAGTTTCTGTCTTTTGGCTGAAGTGGCTGTACGGGCTCACTTCTACGCTCAAGCGACCGTTTAACCATACCCCTCCACGTGTATCGAGCATTGGGATTAGCAACACACTATGCTCGCTTCTGGATCACGAGCCAGGAAGTGTGTTTGGCTTAGGGGTGCACCTAGCATGATCACTGTGTAGGAGTCAAAATCCTACTCGCCGCAGCTTACATTTTAGAGTAGCGTGTGCTACACAATCACGATGGACAATCAATGTATGCAATGACATGAACAGATATTCGTGTACCGTTAATTGAAATTAAACATGACATGCAAGCATGATGAAGGTGACGGATCTAGCTTCGTTGTCAAGCTAGATCAAAGGGCGTCTAGGCAGCTATCCTTTCACTGCCTAGTCTCTTTTACGCTAAAACAGTAAATGGCCTAAGGGCATGGCCTAAAACCCTAAGTGGCAGGTTTCACTTGCCTGATACCAAGGATGACGATCAACGAGGCATGTCATAAAACGTTAAACTACGGAGATGGGATCGCTGCCACGGCAGAACAATATCAGAACTAGGGTTTAACAAAAATCACAAGTGGGTTATGAGAATATTAAAGGATCGATTTACTACCCGTATCGTAGCGGAAGAACGATGCCAAGCAAGCACGGCAACGGAAGAACGATCCGGAGAACTATGGTTCAGATCTGGAAATGGCGAGGAATTCTGGAGAAATCGGGATTTGTGGACTTTTGGGGGTTTCCAACGGCCTAAAGCATGGTGGCCGGCCTAATGAGGATGTGAGGGGCTCCGGGGATGAAGGAGAAGAGCTAGGGGAAGGTTGGGGAAGATCATAGGTCAAGGGAGAAAAGAAATGGCCAAGAGAAGTGAAAGAAAGAAAAGAAAACGATTGGGGGTTTAAATAGGAAAAGTTGCAGCGGCTGCCCGAAACCTAGGGTTTCGGGGTCAATTAGTCGGTCAAAGAAGGGTTGTTGACCGACTAGTTTAAGAACTAGTCGGTCGGTAGACCAACTGTGACCGACTAAAAGCAAACAGTAACTCAGGTCGTCAAAATGGTCAAGGAACTAGTCGGTTAAAGAACAATAGCTGACCGACTAGTTTGCAACCTAGTCGGTCGAAAGATGTTCTTAGACCGACTAACGATAAACAGTAACTTAGGTAAAATTAATCAATGGAACTAGTCGGTCTGAGAGCAAGTTCAGACCGACTAGTTTCACATCTAGTCGGTCGGTGGTTGATCTTAGACCGACTAAGAGTAAACAGTAACTTCTGAATTTTCGATTTAATGAACTAGTCGGTTCCAGAAGAGTTCCTGACCGACTAGATTAGAATCTATTCGGTTGGTCCCCCTTCTTGAACCAACTAAAGTGCACGAAAAGTCTCGAATCGAAGCACGAAACTCCAGGAAGATTCCTACGGCTTCTAAGATCAACCTATCTCTAAGATATGATCGATATGAAGCTCGTCATGTGTGACTTACTCCAAGCTCAACAATCTAAGGAAGAAGCTAAGAAATCACAACGAAACGAACGAAAACGAAAGCTACGGAGATTGAAACCACACGTAAGGAGAAAATCCACCAAAACACATATAATAAAGATAATCCAAATACATGAAAAACCAGTCGTTACAGCCGTAGTGTGCATAGTAATGCTTGGGTGGTAGCACGAGAGGTGGTGTAAAGAATAGGGTGAAGTATGGGAAAATGGTGTAAACTAGTCGGACCAAGTACGTTGATTGACCAACTAGTCATTTTCCTGCACACTAGTGCGCAGTCACGTGCACACTTCGTGCATGGACACATGCATACATCACAAGCAAGAGCATATTGAGTGGACTCACCATGAATATTGAGAAGATGGAGTTTAGGCTTGAACACACTCGTCCTTCAAATCGTGCACGCGGATATCGAGATTGACCCCCACGCATTGGGATGCGTGCTTGGAAAGGTGTCTTGTGGCTATCGTAATCGTTTTGAGATGTAAATAGGACCCTAGTGACGGCTATGGAAGGTGGTCATTGGGGGTTGGAGAGTTTTGCAAAAATACTCCTCACATTTTTCATTTGTACCCAATTTTGGGTATATTTGCAAAAAGGTAAAACTGTCACGCCCCGTTCCCCAGAATATCCGGCATCTAAATTTTTTTCCAAGTATCCTGAAGAGTGAGGGTGATGAGAGAGAAAAAGAAAGAGAAAGGGAAAACAGAACAAGCAGGCCACTGCGCACATGCTGGGATAGTACAAGTGAAGCTCCATAGTAACATCAAAAAAATCTCCTAAATAACATAGATCAACAACCACATATTATATATAACAACTTCCATTAATGTACATAGTCCAGATACACCATTATAGATACACCATCACTCTCCACCTCCCAAAACAACCATGTCACGCTACACAGCTACAGCTCACACCAAATTCTACTCCTGAAACTCCACTCCAAGTCACCTCCAACCATGCTGCCCCTGCTACTTGAAAAATAGGGAGGAGCACGTCAATGCGTGCCCCAGTAGGAACCAATTTGGATTTGAAACACAGTTCTAAGGTTATCAAACCATAAGGCAAGACAAGAGATATATGGCATGTAACTAAGTAACATAATGAAAATTAAATAACTAAACAAGGGGATCATACCTACGGTCCCATGTCAAGTTATTGCAAGAAAATGGTTAGCACGAATAATAATAATAATAACACAAGTGTTCAAGCAACCATTTATCTAATAAGATAAGTGCAAGTGCCTAAGGCATGACACAGAGTCACAAAGAAACAGGCAAAGGGGAGGGGAAGTGTTGCCAGGAGAAGAAGTAACACACAAATTCTTATTTTATTATTTTATAATTGAATTAATTGGAACTTGGGTAAACTGTGTGATACCAGGACCTGGACTTCACCCTAAATTTGAGGTGAATATAGCACACGACGCAGTGGACATGGGCACTGTACAACACCGGGCCTCTCAGCTCCCCCGTCCCTGGCAGGAGTGAGGATCTGCACATAATAACATAACCTCCGTATGTCCCTTTCACTCCCGGTAAAGGCAAGTGTGTATAAATATCCCCTCCACTCCCTGTAAAGGCGAGTGGGTATAAATATCACATAATCATTTCCTCCAACTTCGCAGTCCAGGCCACATATCCACAATTTACTCAAATCCCACCTAAACCTGGGTTTTGCTAACTTACTCTCCTTAGAGAGGATTGAGACATTCTAATTCATTAATTAAACATCATAATTCATCTTATAAGAGTCATGATGGCATGATTTCACAGTGTCAACGTTTCTCATTCATATCAATTTGGGTCATACACCTAAGTGTCATGCCATCTATCATAACCACATCACATATCAACATGGGTCATGCACCAAAGTGACATGTCCTCCATCACAACTCATTGATACATCACTTATGAAATCATGCCATACATGTCTCGCAATATCACAATTCCATAACATAGTTCATTGAAGCACACTTCTCATGTTTCTCAAATTCCATTTCATTGAGGTATTTTCACAAACACGTGATGGGCGTGACATGCATGTCCATGAGCACATTATAAAATCCATTAGGAACACATACCAAGAATCTACCTTTCATGTAACAATAATAATCAGGCATTATAGAGAGTGAATTATCAACAATACCCAATTCATAACATCACTTTAATACTTCAACTTGCTGGAATTTGCAGAAGTTGTTAATACATGGCATATAACAACAGTTTTTATTGATAATTTGACAAAATGTCCCAAATGAAAGTTATAGATATATTAGTCCTGGATTCACAGATAAAATTTCATGCAACAATATTAAGTAGGTGATTTATGGTGACTTATTTGGTGAAGTCTGTTAAATCTGTTTTTTAGACAGATTTCATGGCCTGTAAAGATTGCTGTTTTTGAGCATGTTTTAGCTAGAATTTCGAAATATATGCACTGAGATGAAATTTTAGAAAAACTTGTTAAAGTTCCAACGAGACCAAGAACATCAAATTCCATGGTGTATGGAGGTACTTAGGACAATTCTACTGAACTGTGTCAAGACTGAAGATCATGCAGACATGTTGTAAAGATGGAATTTTTACTCCTAATTTCTGAATTGAACATATATCAATATTTACATGTTTTTGGGGTAGAACTTCAAGATCTATCAGAATATAATTTTTTCGAAACATGATTCAAGCTACAGTTACCTTTATTATAGCAAAAACACACAACAGAATTTCAGGATTTTAAAGAGATGGTTTTGCTTGGAATTTCAAGGGTGTTTTGCATGAAAATTGAATCATGGCACCTTAATTTGATTACCACTACTTCATATTATTAAAACATGATATAAAAACGTGATGGAAAGAAACCTAAATAAATTTCCAAAGCAAAGTTGGATTCCTACCTCAAGAGAACTCTTTCTTCTTCTCTTCTCTTTCTCTTCCTCTTCTTCTTCTTCTTCCCTTCTTTTTTTGTGCCATGGAAATTTCAGCCATGCCATGGGGGAGGGGATGGGTAGGTCAAGGAGGAGAAGATGAGAAGTGTGTGGAAAAAGAATGAAAAGAAGAGAATGGAAGAGTTAAGAAAGAAGAAAGAAGGAGAAAACCCTGGAATTGTCCTAAAAAAATCTCTCCATCCTTATCCTAGTCATCATGACAACATAAAATGACCAAAGTGCCCTTGCCTAAAGGCCCCTAAACTTTCAAGTAATTACAAGTTTGCCATTACTTTACGTACACACCATTTTAGTATGTACATACAGCAGCTTTAGTCCAAATGACAGTTTTGCCCTTAACCTTTCTAAAAATTTACAGGGGTTGCCATTGATCCTGAACCCCTTTCACACTTGCATGGCTTTCCTACACATACACATGCATGCATACACATGCATACATGCACCACGCACACACGTCTAACACATTCCTGTTGTTTTGCACCCACAACGTCTTTCACACTTCTCCCGCACTCAATCTCGCTTTCTCGTCTCTTAGACACGCATTACGGCCCAATCCCCCTTGCACTACGTTACCTACATCGATATCCATGTTTATTTCATGCCAATGTTTGCACCGTAGGTAGAAATACCACGTGTGTTCAGTAGAATACACGTATAGTGCTAAATAGGGCATGACAAAATGGAGGGGGTTTTTGTGTGAAATTGCCTAGTAAGGGCTTATGGGACATTTTCTAAGGGTTAGTGGGGATAATTATAAGGTGTGGATGTCATGCATTGGCTAGGAAGGTAGTGGAGAGGGGTGAATTGACCTTTTTGCCCTTAAAACTCTCTACTCACATATTTTCTTCAAAAATTCAAGTTCTCTCACCCTTATCTCTCCAATTTGCTGTCATTTTCGTGGCTCTTCACAGCAGAGAGAGGGGAGAGGTCTAGAGAGTGAAGGAGGAGAGGAGAGGTGGTGCTAGTCCAAGAGGTGATCAAGGAGGAGAAGAAGGCAAGCTTGGAGGCCAAAGAGTTTGCTAAGAGCCAAGCTAGAGGAGGTCTTCATCTTCATCCATAGCTTAGGTAGAGGATCTCTACCACCTCTGGAGACTCTGTACAAATTTTTAGAATTTTCCTATGCCAAAAATTATTTATTTTTGATATTTGTATAAAGGGAAAAGTCATTCCAAACAGGGGGAGATTCTGCCCAATTTTCCTTAAAGGTTTTTTCACAAAATTTCTAAACAAGAACCTCTGAAGTTTTAGTTGGTGTACCTATGTATGTTTACTCTATTTTCTCTGCTTAGGGCTAACCCTAATTTCGACTCTAAGTATTTATTAAAAATCCTGCACTAAAACTGGTCTGGGAATCTCCAGCCCGGACACACTTTGGAAAAGAGGTAATATTGTTTGAACCACTTCATGAAATTTCGTATTCGTGGGCTCTTTTTAAAACTAAGACTTAGACCTAAAACTTTGTCTTCTTGGCCAAATTTTAATTCAGCCTCTTACTATTTTTAGAACAGCAACCTTTGAATCCATTTTCTGCTGTTTAAAATCAGAAAATTTCCAGTTCAGTAGAAAATTCATAACAAATCAACCAGTTTGTCTTTTTCCTTGAAATTTGAGTTGCTGGTATATGGGAATACAACCCCCTTGAAATAATTTTTCTAGTGCAGTTCAAAATTTCTGCGATAACATGCTTGTTATGCCATGTCCTGTCGTTGAAGGAAGTTCTGGAATTTCAATTTGAATGGTGTTTTGTTTCATTTTTGATATGTTAAGCTCATAATTATCTCTGAAAATCATGTGATGCCTCTAATATGTGTTGTATGATGCTGTAATTCTACCCTAGTTTAGTTGCTCATGTCTTATATCGATGCACGTGCACGTTATGTTGGAATGTTGCTGTTGGATAGTTTAGTTGCTCATGTCTTATATCGATGCACGTGCACGTTATGTTGGAATGTTGCTGTTGGATGGATATGTGTGGACGTAGAAATAAGTGATGCTATTTTGTTAAGTGAATGAGCAACTAAAAACCTAGGGTAGAGACATGGCCAGAGGTGTCCATGCCTTTCAAAGCGGGTAGGCCCTCTAGGCAGGGGTTGGGTATGGGGGAAAGCCCGAGAAGAGTGATATTACGAGGACAGACTATGTTGTTGATGTTGTTGTTGGAGATGGAGTTGTTGTTGTTTCTGTGGCATACTGTCCTGACGATTGGGGTATACCGACCCACTGTCCTGTCTTTGGGGTGGGAGGCTCCATTAAGCTTCACCCAGTGCTTAGTGCCACTGGCGGGTGCCGTAGCCATTCCAACTGTGGAACGCGCCTTAGTCCTCGTAATTGAGTCTTGTTCTCGGCCTTTCCAAATCTTAACATAATCAAACATAAAAAAATAACTTGTTAATACTGAAATGTGATGTATGTTTAGATGCCGTTGGTGTGTTGAGTTCCTCTATTAGACACGTTTTGTCGTGTCCCCTCCCCGTGGTTTTAGGAGCAGGTACTTCGGAGCAGCGCTTAGAGCCAGACTCCACTCGACGTTCTTAGGTTGCAGTTAGTCTTGAGTAGCCATGCTGTGGACATACGCAGAGATGGTGGGGGTCGAGTTGGTAGTCATAGTAGCCACTCCTGTGACAATTGTTGTAGCTTTGTTTTGTACCACCTCTGGATGGTTTCAGATGTACTAAGTAGATGTTGTCGTTTTGTAGTCAGACTTAGATGGTGGTGATGTAGTCGTAGTCAGATAGTGGTTTGTACTTTTTGAGTCCCAGCGGGACGGTGTACATATTTTGTAGTAGACTCTGTACATATTATGTGACTCTGGACTGTAGTGGACTGTAGTGGACTGTTGTACTCTGTTGTGGCTCTGTGACGTTGTGGCTGTAGTTACTTTTTCTGCTTTACTTTAGTACAACTCTGTAGATGTAAATCATGTCTCTGTGATTGTTGGAACTCTTTTATTTCTATGCACTTTGTGTTGTCTCTGTGTTGTTTCAGTGTGAACAGTGGCCTGCCTTACTCTTCTTTTACACTTGGTCTAAGACCGTTGCCCGTCACGTGACTCATCCCCTCTTGTCTCGTGGAGTTGAGATTAGATTCTCTTCCCCTGAGTATTAGTGTGACTGGGCCGTGACAAGGTGCTCCGCCAGCTCCTCAGGGGTCGACACCTTGAACACTATCGGAGCAAACATACCTAACCAACCTGTTAAGAGAGTCAAGATCGAAGAAAGGAGATACATTGGGAAAGAACAAGCAATCTCCGAGAAAAGCGACGATGGAAGCAAGCAGGCGAAGCAAGGAAGAAGATGATGCTGGAAAATTTCAACCGTTCTCTTCGAAATCCCTCTTATATGTTGAGAACCTCAACCGCCTAGCCCCCGATGCACGATGCGTGTCCAAAACCGGCCACCAGAAACAGCGGAGATCGCTCCAAAGGCGAAGGGGTTTTGGCGGTACATATCAAATCAAATTTTTTGAAATCTGTGCGCTTTTAAGAAGACAACACATCATTTAGTCCCAGCCGGCGCGACTCCTGAGGCGTAAAATAATGGGGGCCATTGTTAGTGTACAGATACAAACCCGATCAGGTATCCGCATACCTGACCCATTTCTCCCCCGTAACCCGCAATCCCCACACTCTAAGCAGGCTACAACTGAGTCGGGCGAACGGATCAGGCAACCATTGGGCTGGCACCAACATTCAAGGAGTTAATGTGGCTGAGTAAACGGTCAGCCGTTAGCTCGAATCCTAGAGAAGATCGTGCCCTAATCAATGAGGAGCGGTTACCCATCATCAAGAAAGAGCATTCTATAAATATGTCGACGGACAAAGGCAAGCGGTTCGATCTTCAAGGTACGAGTGTTAATACATAGAACTCTATCTTCTCACTTCTCCATTTTATATTCGAGCTTGCATCGTTAGTCTAGGGACGAACCTCAGTGGGTCGATCTCAGCTACGCCAAGCTCCCTCTCTTCCTTAAGTTCCTTACTAACTTAAGTATCAGAGGAAATTTGGGTCAGAACCCAGATCCAACCTCACTAACAACTCACTGTGGTGCAGATCGACGATCACCATCCAGCACCCAAGGTTGACATCAAGCTCTTCAACCTCGAGCGACCAAACTGACGGTCGTTCTTAGTTCGATCGACGGTCGTACCATTATCTACCAACAACTACCGACCCGGCCGGTTCTTCCACCCGAGGGTCACACTCCAAAGGCTGACTAGACTCCAGCTCATCGTTTCTAGTCCCCGTTAGCTTGACAACTGTACCAGTCAATTTTGGCCTTAACACATAGCCAAAGGTTTTAATGAGGTAACCACATTAACTCTGGATCCAGAAGAATCCACCACTGGTGATATCCACCGATCAGGGAAAGTTAAGGAGACTTGTACTCTTTTTTCTTAGCTATTGGTTTTTTCCACTGTGTTTTTCATAGCTAAAGGTTTTAACGAGGCAATTCCTCCTAACTTAGGATCCGGAAGTATCCATATCCTCATGATTATATAAGCTCTATGTATCCCGAAGCATTCATATACTAAGCTTACAATAATGGATGGATAAGGGGAATTGTTATGAGTGTGCTTTTGTAGGCCCATGTGGAGCCTATTTAGGATTAGGGTATCCACCAATTATATAACCTTTTTACTATAAATATAGGGCTGCGGGTTCAGTAACCTTCACCTTCACAACAGTGAATACCTTTTTTTTCAATAAAAAGTAATTTCTTTAGAAATTTTTAAATTTTTACAAAAAAAACGAGCTTTATAATTTTTAATGTGTTATGAATCAACTACTGAGGGGAGAGCCCTCAAGTCTATATTTATAGCCAAAGGGGAGAATACAAGTGGGTATGGGCCCAACCACTTGGGTTGGCCCAATAACTCATCAACCCAGTAAATACACATTCACAACACTCCCCCTTATCCAGCCATGGTTGTGGACCCCGCTCATGAATACTTCAGGATTCTGAGCCTGTATGGGTCTCACATGGGGTGGATACTTCAGGATCCTGAGTTGGTGAGGTTTGCCTCGTTAAAACCTTTGGCTATGGAAAACCCAGTGGGAAAAACCATAGTTAAGGAAAAAGAGTGCAAACGCTCTTTGACTCCCCCTGATTTGTACAAGTGACTCTGCTCATGAATACTTCTGGATTCTGAGCGTCACTGAGGGGTGGATACTTCAGGATCCAGAGTTGATGTGATTTGCCTCGTTAAAACCTTTGGCTATGGAAAACCTAGTGGGAAAAACCATAGCTAAGGGAAAAGAGTACAAATTCTGTCAACTCCCCCTGATCTGTAAAAGCTCTTAGGCTTTCAGATCTCTTAGGCTTATCTCATCACTCCTATTTACAATATTCCGAAAATGTACACAGATTACAAATTTTGTCACCATCAAGCAGCTGCTGAATCCAGAAACTCTGGAGAGGTGTGCTAAGTTTCGTCGCCTCTGATGTGGTCTTCAGACTATATGGTCAGCTCCACGGAACCAGCCTCTATCCCAATCGTCACTGGGATGTGATGTACCACCAGGCGCCCTTAAATACACCATTGGTGTGATTCTGGAATGGTGAGGATCTCGGAATTATAGGATGATGTTGCCTTCATAAGTTGCTTTGCATATTTGCAGTAAATGGTCATCCCACTGTTGGTACCTGTTCTGTGATTTCACAGCATAGGGACTGGACCTGAAACCTGCATTTGCATAAACATTGGAGGATGCTACTACATTTTGTAAGTCCGAATATTTCGACCCTTGGAGTAAGCGCAGAAGGCTTAACTCAGGTCTAATGGCCCTTTTTAGGTGCCAACTATCTCTGGCTAATGAGTTTACTGCAATTGTTATACCGGGACACATGCAGTTAGCCAGGAGTGCATGATTGCACTAAGATAAGGGACTTTAGGACCAGTTATATCCTCCCCCTCTTCCAGCGATCGGAAGGGTTCTTTTTGTTCATCCAGTAAGTGTACCACCGTAGGTGTTCTTTGGATGACAATGGTCCTGTTAATATCTCCCACGCACTTCTGGGCGTTTGTAACAGGATTCTATGAGCCATGACTTTATATTTGCCTAGGTCTTTTTTATTTCATGTTTTAAAAGTCAGGCTTGTACATTTATTTTGGTTTTCTCTTCAGGAGATCCGATGAGATGTTAGTTGTCTACAACTAAGATCTCTAATCCTGTTCTTTGCATAGATGCAAAGACAACCTTCAGAAGGAATCATTGACTTGTCAAGTGATTCTCTTGGTTGTACATTTATTTATACTTATTGTTTTTCTTGAATAGACGTCCCAAAGTCTATTCAGGCAATTTAAGGAGATGTGGAAATTATCTTTATAAGATATCCACGAAGGTATGCCGTCACAACATCCAATAACAGCATATCCAAAATTTTCCTTCGCCAAATCGTAAGGTATTCGCTTTTGATAACTTAGGGAGACTGATGCATCATTTATGAGACATGCTCATTTGAATTTGTTTCGATCCCTAGTTTCAGCGAAATTTTCCTTGGGCTATAGGTTGTACCGTATAGCATACGATTTTGTATTTATTTTTCTTATGTTAGCAATATTTTGTTTTATCCACAGGTTTGACACCTTTTGGTGTCTGGACTTCAGGTCCGAACATTTCACGTTTCATAAGTGAGTCCAGCTCATCTTTTATTGCCACGTTCCACGTTTGGCCAATCTCTACGTTTGCCTTCTAGCAACGGAGTGTGGAACGATAATTTATAAACATCATCGCCATTGCGATGTATATGGCAATATGATACGTGAATACATTGTCGACAATTTTTGTTCTATCTGTCCAACACCTCCCCAGTACGTACAACATTTACTTAATTTCACTTTTTCCCGGCAATTCCTCTGCAGTGGATTCCGGGAAGGGTGATGGTGTGGACATGAGCTCATTGTCCTGTGGTAGTATTGTCTTAAGGTCTCCAGTAGTTTCTGTCCTTGGAGCCTGGTGGTCTGCCTCTTTTCTGTTGAGGATCAGCCACTTCTGCTGCTGGTGGATTGCATCCATTCTCGGGGATGTCAATCCTAGCTGGAGTTTTTGCAGCAGGGATGTGTGATCTGACAATCTTCTGGTTGTCAATAAATGATTCCGGTAATTGGTAGACAGTGTTCTGTATGTGGAGGATCTTCGGGATCTCTTCTACACATTGTATTGTTACCGGATCATGGTGGGTCAAACTTTTTGTATCCCACGTTATAATTTTCTTCGCACCAGATTTTCTAGTATCTGGGCATATATTTGGGAAACTTGTCTCATCGAAATCACAGTCTTCAAGATGTGCCTTAAATGCGTCCCCCATTTGGGGTTCTAGGTATCTTATAAGTGAGGGTGAGTCAAACCCTGCATGGATACCTAGGCGACGTTGAGTACCGTTTTGGTCCTCTTTGGTGGTGCGATGGGGATTTAAGACTGCGCGACCGGAGATTCTCAGATGAGAGATGTTCGGTGGCATTCCATATGCAAATTGCATTGGAGACTCTGACCTCCAGAGGGTCTTATTTTCATTTACGATGCAGCATGCAGAGTTTGCATGTCCCCATGCATCCATAGGCAATCGGGATTTAATGGACGTTTAGTCCATTGGAGTCTACTTTTCAGTAACTCTGCCGACCCATTTTGGGTATGAACATGCGGCACTTGTATGTTCATTTTCAATTCCCGTTGATTTGCAGTACTCTTGAAAAGACTGGGAGGTATATTTCCCAACATTAACCAGACTTATTTACAATATTTTATTGTCTGGGAAATGTGCCCGCAACATTTTTATTCTTGTGCCAATAGCTTTTGGAAAAGCTAAGTTGCGGGTCTTGTAGTAGACATACGTACGAATATTCTGAGGATGCATTTATCAGTACAATGAAGTACCAAAATAGCCCACTAGGGGTGGTGGATTTTATCCACATCTGTCTCCTTGTATTCTTTTTGAGGAAGCGTGGAGATTCTTTTTCAACTTATTGTGGAGATGGCCTTGCAATTAGTCTTCCCTTATAGTAAGGGATGCGAGGGAATTTTCCCTTCTGAAGAATCTTCTGGTTCTTCAAGTCATACCCATAGGATAAGATGCTGTGCATCACAAATCCAGGGTGGCCAAGTCCAACATGCCAGAGTGAAAACTCGGCTGATGTAGGGCACTTCAGGTGCTCCGTTTAATTCTGCTTCCTTTCTCCGAATCTTCGTATGGTAGAGGCCTATAAGGCTCTCAAAACGTTCAAGTGTGGATTTTACTCCTTTTTCTTGAGACGTTGCATACGGTAATTTTTCTTTTACATTTGCTGTTTCCAAATGGGATCCGTTGAAACGGATGTCCTTGAAACTTAGAAAGTTTCTTTTTGGAATTCGGAGGGATTAGTGCATCCATTATTTTTGTGTCGTTTGGGGGCAACTGTGTTGCATTCCCTGGATCTTCAATATAGCCCTGATATTGGGCTTTGTATTGATAGAAATCGTACGTGTTTATTGTCTACTAAGCATTTATGAGAGCAGTTTCAAAAGATGAAACGTATCGGCACATGCATATTTAGATAAACATTTTCATTTATTGTCTACTAAACATTTTCATTCAGAACAAATTTCATAAAAAATGCTCTCATAAATTATTCTCAAAACAAATTGCTAAGATAAAAATAAGGGCTAATCAAGCAAGTCATCATTTTCGAAGTTGTCAGCTGAAAACTTGACTGGAGCATCAGATGTCATCAGGTTTGTTTCAACTTTATTTTTCTTGTTCTTTTTATACAAATCCTGGAGATGATGCGGAGTTCGACACACTCTGGACCAGTGGCTTTTCAAGCCACAATTGTGGCACTAGTCTTCCCATTCCCTCTTGGGTGGGGGTGAATTATTTTTGTCATTTCTGTGCCACGTGAACTTCCGCTTATTTCGCTGCTGCTGTACATGGCCCTTGGCATTTTTCTGTTGACCCCCCTTATGTGGTCTTTCTTTTCTTTTTATTATCTCTCTTCTTTTTGAAGGAAGAGGAATAATGAGCTTCTGGTGGGGGGCAGTGCCGGGGAGCGTAGATTGTGAGTGGAGAGGAGAAGCTCTCTGTTTTGCTCAGCCATGAGTAAACACGACAGCAGCTCGGAATACTTGGTGAACTTGCGTTCACGGTATTGCTGCATGAGTATCGCATCTTTTTCATGGAAGGACGTATACGTCTTTTCCAGCATGCGATTTTCTGAGACTTTTTCACCACACAACTTCAGGCGTGCGGTGATGCTAAAAAGTGCTGAGTTGTACTCAGCGACGGACTTTAAGTCCTGCAGTCTCAGGTTCTCCCACTCGTATCGTGCCCTTGGGAGTATAACATCTTTCTGATGTTTATACCTGTCCTCAAGGGCAGTCCATAGCTCAAGTGGATCTTCGACCGTAAGGTATTCAGCCTTTAAGGTCTTGTCCACATGGCGGCGAATATAGGTGATGGCTTGCGCCATCTCTATATCGCTAACATTTTCTTTTTCATTCACAGCAGCGATGAGGGTCTTTTGCCCGCAGGTGAAACTTTACATCTAGCTGCCAGCTTAGATAGTTTCTACCTGATGCTTCCAGTACTTCGAAATTAACGCTTGCAATATTAGCCATTTATCTAGCAGAGCACAAACATGCATGAATTAATAATTAATCAGAGAAAACATTTTCATGCGGATGCAATATTTAACGAAAAACTAAATGTGTGGATCGGCCAGTCCCACAAGAAAGAGTCCAAAAGTCCACAGTCCAAATTATACAAATTTGCAGCTTTAAAAATGAAAATACAACTTTGGAAACCCCGTGGGTCCCATATGATATCTCCATCTTCAAGCGTGGCCTCCGTCTTCATGGAAGTTGGTCTTCTTTCTTTGACATTTACATAAATTCCTCACTACAATTTCTCTCAAAAATAAAAGAAAAGTGCAGGAAATAAACTGTGGGACTAAACGGCCGATCCAAAAACCACATTTAGCAATTCATGCAAAAATATTGTGCTCATCAACATTTTCATCAGACATTTTCATCACAGGCATCACAGTCATTTAATATTCGCAGAGATGGATAAATAATTTAAACACTTAATAATTATTGGACCACTGGGCAACGTCATACACCGTTAGGTTACTAACGGCAGAGCGGTCGCAGGATCTTCCTAATTATTAAGTTTTAAATACAATGCACAACCACGCATATAATATCCAACAGAATATACCAGAGATGCAAAGCATGTAAATATGATATTTGCAGAAAACATCATTACAATGCAAAGGTTGTAATCCGAATGAGGTTTAATCAATTAAATTGATTAAGAGCCCAAAATAAACATTTTCTTTGTCAGAGGGAAAAGTTTCCCTCATCATCCCAAAAGCCCCCCCCCAAGAATCCCCAAAAAGTCCTCGCCTGCCCGATATTTGTCCCGTAATATACCGTGATTTTTCACGAATATTTTGCACTTAAATCCCCCTTTTGAATTAATATTAAGGCTAATAAATTGCCTTTTGAGGCGAGTTTATAGCCATTTGCCTCCCCCCAAATTTTTTTTTTCTTTCAGATAAACCAGCCTGCGGGCCTGAAGCCCGCAGTCGACCTATGGGCTTCAGGCCCATATGTCTCTCTCTTTTTTTTTTGGGAAATCTGTGGGCCTGAAGCCCACAGATCTGCTATGGGCTTCAGGCCCACAGATCTGTTTTTTTTAAGAAAAATTGGCCTGTGGGCCTGAAGCCCACAGGCTGCCTGTGGGCTTCAGGCCCACAGGTTTTTATCTGTTTTTTTTTTTGAATTACGGCTTGCTGGTTTGGGGGGCCGGCGCCGCCGCCGCCCCCTGCAGGGGGGGCGCGGCCGCCGGGGGCCGCCGCCCCCTGCAAGGGGGGCGGCGGGGGCCGCCCCCCTTGCAGGGGGCGCGGCCGCGGGGGCCGCCCCCCCTGCAGGGGGGAACGGCCAGGGCCGCCCCCCTGCAGGGGGCGCGGCCTCGGGGGCCGCCGCCCCCTGCAGGAGGGGCGGCGGGGGCCGCCCCCCCTGCAGGGGGAGGCGGCCACGGGGGCCGCCGCCCCCTGCAGGGGGCGGCGGCGGGGGCGTCCCCCCCCGCAGGTGGAGGCGGCCAAGGGGTCGCCCACCTGCAGGGGGAGGCGGCCACGGGGGCCGCCGCCCCCTGCAGGGGGAGGCGGCCACGGGGGCCGCCGCCCCCTGCAGGGGGCGGCGGCGGGGGCGTCCCCCCCGCAGGGGGAGGCGGCCAAGGGGGCCGCCCCCCTGCAGGGGGAGGCGGCCACGGGGGCCGCCGTCCCCTGCAGGGGCGGCGGCGGGGGCCGCCCCCCCTGCAGGGGGAGGCGGCCAGGGAGGGGGGGTGTTTTCCGGTGAGGGGGGGAGGGTTTCCGGCGACGGCTAGCCGTCGGAGAGATCAAAATTAGGGTTTTGTCCCTAAAAATTGAGTTTTTGCCCTAAAAATTGGGTTTTTACCCTAAAAATTGGGTTTTTGGGATGAAAAATCCGTCGTTTTCAAGGCGACGATGAATCCCCATGACGATCTTGTGAGATCTAGGGGAGGGGTAATCATACGTATGATTAAAAATCTTGTTTTTAGAGTTTTTACCTCTATATCCGTCCTCCGGATATAGCGACGGTTGCTCGAAGCCCTACGCGGATGACGACCCTTGATGGAGGAAGCCTTGCACCGCGCTCGTCAATCTCCCGTCTCGCCTTCGCCTTCGCCTTTGCAACGAACGGAAAAAAATTTGTGGAAAACAAAAAATTTTAGAGGCTTGTGCTGATAACGTGTTATGAATCAACTACTGAGGGGAGAGCCCTCAAGTCTATATTTATAGCCAAAGGGGAGAATACAAGTGGGTATGGGCCCAACCACTTGGGGTGGCCCAATAACTCATCAACCCAGTAAATACACATTCACAACATAATGATATATAATGTTTGAGCATTTTTAAATAATTTAGATAATCTTTTATTTTTTATTTTTAAAAATTGTGATTTATAATTATTTTATCAAAATAGCTTCTTTCTAATAAAAAAAGATCAAATACAAGCCATCTGACCTGATTTTCTATGAAAAATTGACGGATAAAGATTTTCTTTAAAATGTATAAAAAGTTTCGTTGGAATTTTACTGATAAATGAGAGTTGATTTGGATTAGGGACAAACACGGATTGTAGTAATTTAAATTTTAGCCTTTTTTTTAATTTAATTGTGGAGTGATTTGATTATGTAAATTGTGGACTAGATTCAGACTTATTAACTTTAAACAAAGGCTAACATTCAAACTCGATACATTAGCAAGACATGCATGAACCATAAGAAAAAGTTACATCAATTTCACAGATACGCAAAATGGTTACCAAGAAAAAGCAGGAAGCATATACACCAATTTATATCAAATGGCACACATACACACCAACCCATTAACCAAACGTCAAGTAACAAGCTTAAAACAACCAAAATACACCACGTTCACACACCACAATACCAAATTACCAAGTCCCGAACACACAAATCAAATATGAAATACATAGAAGGACATAAACACAATAGCCACCAACCCCACCGAACCAACCCTCAAACCGCAGGGGGAGGAGGAAGCACTGTTGTCCCCAGACGAAGGAGCCGGCGCCGGCGCCGGCGCGGAAGCTCCGCCTGAACTCGGCGACAGCAACACCGAAGGGGAATGAGCAGCGGAAGGAGACAGAGAGGGCGGCAGAGGCAGATGCAGAGGCGGCGGTGTGGGCCTCTTCGCGGCGTGTCTCGCTGCCATCACGGCGACCCCCATCTTCTCTCCCTTCGCGCACCGCTCGTGGACTCCGCTGACGAAGAAGAAATGGCCCGATCGGTCGAACTGGAACACCGAGTTGCCGTCGTCCAACCTCCGAATCGGATTGCTCGTGTTGCATGCGTCGTAGTCCTCTTTCTTGACCAGGAGGACTGAGTCCTCCCCTTTGTTGTACCTGAACACTGCGCATGCATGCCATTTGCAAATTACATAACGTCGCCTCAAATCGATGAAATAACACTCAGATGTTATATAATTTACAAACTCGTGAACACAACATAAAATTAACGAAAAGCCACGAAATTAAGAGAACAAAAATTAAAGCCATGCGTATATGTTACCTAGCTTGTCATTGACTTGAAACCGGTTCCTTGCAGCCCAATTGTTGTAGGTTTCTGGAGATTGTTGGCCCCATCCATCCTTACCGCCCACATAGAAATCGTAGGCACTGGATTCGGACATGAAAGCCATTAGAGCTTGAGCAGCAAGAAGGAAGGCGGCCAAATTTCTAATAGTAGACGCCATTGGATTTGTTGGAGGAGGAGGGGAAGAACAACTCCAAACGAGCGAGGGGATCGATGAGGGGAAAAGGTGGCGAGAAGAGCAACATAAATAGAGAGCCCGTTTGTCTTTTTACGCACACAGAAATGAACTCTGCAAGATGTGGGTCCCGATCGAGCGGGTCGGTTTTTTATTCGGTGCGTTTTCGTAGATTCACGCGTTCATCCGTTTCATAGAGCTTCGCGCTGGTCTGTTTTAACTGACACGTGTCCGAAGCTTGTCAGCACAACGGTAACCCCTGCTAAGGCGGTGTCGCGTGTAGGAGGCGGGTATGTGTCAGTCTCCGCGCGGGGCACGACGTCGTACTCACGTTTTGGACGCGGGTTTAGCTGTCTTTATCTTTTAGGCCGAGAACGGTTCGGGTTCGGGTCGGACTGCCATAGGTCTTCCTTATGAAACCCGAGTCATACACAAGGCTGGTTTTTCATTAAGCCCAGTTATTCGTTTAGTAGTTGAATGCAGGCATGGCCCAACACGGAAATGATAACGGTAAATGGTTTGTTAGCCGGTTGGCTCTAACTCCCGTTAGGCCATCAGATGGGCAAACGCGAGCAGGACCGTTTGATGTAATCTTCCTCAATTTTTATGTAAGTTGCTTACTTATTGGAGGACTCCAGTATCCTCCCAATATTGCAAAGATACAGTCCTGATGAACCCTGCGCACCTTTCCCTCCCTCCTTGACACTCAGATTTCGAATCAAAAAAAATTAGCGAAAACTTTCCTGTTGGAATACGTATGCCATTGTGACCATTATTATAGTTGATACATATCGTTGAAAACAATAGTGCGTTATTTGATAATCTATATCTGTGTGGATTCTTGATACATTTTGAGTATATGTGTACATTAGTATGTGATTGCATAGATAAAGTAATTGGATTATTTGAGGACATTAAGATCATAATATGGTCATGATAATGAGATCTAATCGATCTGATTAAGCACAAACCGAACATGTTACTGGTCATATGAATATCAAGATAATGTATTTATATTTCAGATAGACCAGTGCGCATTGATCTTTACCATTGTGATGAAATTTCCTGTAGTGATTTGATGTGAAGACATCGTAAGATAGCGCGCATGTGCTTGTTGGAAAACAAGTTCACAGCATGACTTACCCAGAAGCTTCTATTTGATAAACATACTCTAACTGTCAATAGAATCTCTTATGTGGCAGTTGGTGCAGCTTAGTCTCTTGATCTGAGATGAGATGCATTACAGAACCTTGTGTTAGGATATTAAGTCACCCAATGTGCATTTTAATGATCAAATATATCATCTAGTAATCTTTGAGTATATGTATGAAAGCATAAAGCTAATCACAGAGCACTCAAAGCTAAGTGAGTTCAACCAAGACATAGCAATGAAGAGAATCAAGACAATGAATTTAAAGAGTTAAGATTGCATCAAAGGCTTCAATGTATTATTATATTTGATGTAAATTTTCATTTGTTTTGTTGGATTGATTTTCTGTTATTATATGTTGGCATTAGTGGCACTAGATCTCGGGTGTTCAGGTTGTGGAATCAGAACTGTTTTTGAACATGTTAAGAGATCATGTTGTGAGTCATGTTGCGACATCAGTCATGACATGCGCGATCTGAATGCTGGATCAAATGCAAGAATTCTGTCTCGGTTTAATGTAATATTTCATTTGATGTAAATTTTCATTTGTTTTGCTTGGTTGATTTTCTATTATTATATGTTGGCATTAGTGGCACTAGATCTGGGGTGTTCAGGTTGTGGAATCAGAACTGTTTTTGAACATGTTAAGAGATCACGTTGTGAGTCATGTTGCGACATCAGTCATGACATGCGCGATCTGAATGCTGGATCGAATGCAAGAATTCTGTTTCGATTTGCAGATCTGTTTTGCTGATTTCAGATCTGATTTGTAGCCTAGAATCTCGGGGGTTCTTGAATGGATTGATGGAATATCTGCTTGAGATTTTTTTGTTCCTTGTTACCCGAAATAGATTCTTGAATGATGACGGAAATGCCTGATTTAATGGGGAATCTCGTGAGTTCCTTAATTGATGGGAGGAAATATTTGTTGAGATTAATTGGTTATATTTACCCGAAATAGATCCTTGATTGATGTGAGAGAATATCTGCTTGGGATTCTATAGGATTATTTAGCAGAAAAAGTTCCTTAATTTATGGGCAAAATATCTGCATAAGATTTGATTGAACTAATGTCACGCCCCGCTTCCCAAAAACGTGGAGGCGAAGCGTGAGAAGGTCCGCTCAGACTTGAAGCTACAAAGCCGCAAGTCCGATAAGCGTCAATCACTTCAAACTGCAGGTCTTTGCAACGCGAAACGAAACAAAGATAATAATAACGAAAAGAGACAAAAGTACATCTCAGAATATCCATAATAATAAATCTCAACATCGCAGAAAAGCCACCAGGCTAAAATAAAAGAGTCTAAAAGAGGCCCAGCATGGCCAACAAAAGTACAAAGTACGAAAACAAAGAAAAGGTGCAAGCACCGACATCTAACAGCAACCTAAAGCAAAAGCAAGTAAAATCAGTCTCTAAGACTGGTCTCCGGTGTCCTCGAACTCCTCAACGAACGTAGGCTCTGGCTCAGCGTCAGCAAACACCCCGTCCTCAGCAACTATCTCTGGCTCAGGGTCTAACATGTGGCACCCAAAGAGAAAGGGGCACATGTCAGCAAGTCTGGAAGACTTGTGCAAGGAAACTAGAAGTGGGAAAAGGAAAGCAACCTAGCAGTTCTAGCATGAATGCGATGACATGACAGTTTAAGTATGAGTGCAACAGGTAAAGTAAAGTAAGGTACGAGCATGGCATGGCATTCACAAGACAAGTACAAGACAAGTAAAGAAAGCACCTCGTGCACAGGGATTCCGCCTTTTGGCTAGAGTGGCTGCGCGGGCCAACTCCTAAGCTCAAGCGAACGTTTATCCCTACCCCTCCACGTGTATCGAGCCAGGGCATTACCCCCGAACTTGGAATGCTCGCTTCTGGACCACGAGCCAGGAAGTGTGTAAACAAGTATGGCGTAGGGGTGCACCTAGCCGGACAAGTAGTACAAGGACAAGTATTGTAGCGTGTGCTACGATGCAACAATCAATGCATGGATGACATGGCATGGCAAGTAGTAAAGCGTACAAGTAAGAAAAGTAAACGTGACAGTTTAGCATGCATGAATGACAATTTTAATGGTTGGATCTAGCTTCGTTGTCAAGCTAGATCATTTAGGTGACGGATCTAGTTTCGTTGTCAAACTAGATCAAGTAGGCGTCTAGCCAGCTATCATTTCACTGACTAGTCTCTTTTACGCTAAAAGAAAGTAAGTGGCCTAAAAACATGGCCCTACACAAGAGTTGGCAAGTTTCACTTGCCTGCAGCTATCACGTCAAGAAGACACCGTCCAACGAGTCCAAGGTCACGATTCCTACGTGCACAAGTCCACCGGCCTACATCCGTTTTATTAATCTTGATTAGTGATTTCTAAAACATTTAAAATACTTTAAAAATACTGATTTTTAGTCTTGATTAGCATGCAATTGGGTTGGGGGTCCTAGGGTGCAAAACGTTACCTCAACACGACGCGAAAGCTACACCGGCGTCGGGTAGCGACGCCGGGGGTTGGAATAATAGAACGCGCTCCAAGTCCTGATTCCAATATAGTTTCCTTGCTGGAAAGTTCAGAGCATCAACCCGGGCGACGATTCCAGATTCCAAAGCTCGCACGTGCGACGACGGGCTACGACGTGCGACGACGTCGTACGCGACGAATCCTCGAAGAGCAAGCACCTTGGTGGGGCCCACAGTACTCCTAGGGGCCTTTGGGGGACCCACAATAACTCTGGAGAACTTGGGGGGCCCACGGTGGCAAGCGGTGCGACGGGTGCGGGGTTGCGACAAGTGGCCGTCGGTCGTACCCCTCCAATGCGGGAGAAACCCTCGGTCGTGCGCTGTAAATGCGGGGGCTGCGACGTTGGGGTGTGCAGCAGCTGCGGGCGATGCTTGGTGCGGGGTTTCTCTTCGGTCTGGTCGATGGGGAGCTTCGGTCGTGCGGGGTGCGGAGCGGGGCGACAAGCGTTGCAACGTTGCAAGCGTTGCAACGTCGCGGGCTTCGGCGATGGCGGGCGGCGCCTCGGTCAGATGCGGGCGACAGCTGCGGGCGATGCAGCGATGCGGGGAGCGGCCGTGAGCGGGGGCGGCCATCGGTCTGACCGAGAGATTTCCTCGGTCGGACACAGCTGCAGCGGGGCGACGGCCGTGCAAGCGAGCGGAGCGGGAGAGCGGGCGTTGGCAGCGGTCGGTGCGAGGAAAACGGGCCCGTTCTCTCGGTCGTGCGCGGGGGCTGAACGTCGCAACGTTGCGACGAATCGTCGCAACGTCCAAAATGAGTTTGGAAGGGGCTAGGGCTAATTTCTTTGGAAAATAGGACTTGCTAGGGGTTGCTTATATAGTATAGGTGGGTTGACTTGGTCTAGGGCTAAATCTAATAGGATTAGAAGTTCAAAAAGATTTGAAATTTGAATTTAAACTTCTCCAACCCAATCTAGGATTTGACCTGGTCCAAATGAGCTGGAAATTGGCTCAAAAATTCTTTAAAACGTTTTAAACTCAAATAAATTTTATTTGGCCGAAATTAATTTAAAAATAAATTATTAAAAATATTATAAAACTTGTAAAAATTATAAAAGTGGTCAAAAGAACTCCAAAAATTATAAAATAAATATCGGGGTGATCGTGACGACGAATGTGAGCTAACTAAGAAGACGGATCTCAAATTCGACGTCGGACGACGAAACTAAAAATAGAAACGTCTCCCGTCAAAAGTGAAAGTCGTCACGTCTCATCGAGTAAGTTTAAATTGTGGAAAAACGACTCGAGAAGTGTCGTTTCAAGATAGTGCCACTATTTAATACTCTCAGAGTCGTTCGCAACGGCATATCACACAAAAGTGTTCACAAACAAATAAAGTCTAAAGCAAACACGTGCACGGCCAAAAGCACGTGCACGAACAACGTACGACGAAAAAGTGGTCGTTACATCCTCCCCACCTTAGAATAAAGTCCGTCCTCGGACTTTCTAATATATCTAGTCGCTCTAATAACTACCCCAAATCAAGTCACATTATATTTCAAACCAAGTATAGTCATTACAAGTGCTCATATATGCACTAGGTAGTCAAACATTATTATTACCAACACGTATATATATACATTCACGTACGTATACACTTATACCTATTATAGTCCGTCAACTTCATACATGTATTTCAATCAGGTATACAAACATTCATCCCTTATATAACTGCTACTACTTACCTAAACACAAAACAATATTTCAGATACTTATATAAAGATAGTTTCACGCTTAGCCAATACAATCATCGCTCTACCTATATGTAGCTACCTATGCACAAACATCAAGGGTATACTACCCTCTAATAATCCCTAGTATTCATCCAACACCAAACACATCAACACATGTAGTCACACCATACTATAATTAAGTCAAGTTCACTATATCTAATATACATTCACCGCTACTATAATTTCACAATATATAGTCATTCAAATACATGCAAATAGTTCACCATGTATTCACATCACGTACGGTCCTATAACTGTATTTACGACACGCCACATATACCATAGTCATCAAAACCTATAACTAAGCACATACTTACCCGTGCATGGTGCACACCCATACACGCTAACATTTCATTTACATACACCAATCATACCATTATATAACTAGCACACATACATACCTAGTTTCAGCTAGTACACATACGTTCACATAACAAGTCCTTAGTATTTAGCTATATCACAAGACCAACACCTATAACTATATACTGGCGTAGCGACCCACAATCATGTGCGTAGCACAACCAGGCACAAACACTTCTATCACCATACATACATCAAGCATTTCTATATTCAAACTACAATCATACATTCAATATACTTAGAGTATACTCACTCAAGCTTGAGTGAGACTCAATACACATATCAGGATATTCTATACACGTAGCACGGCATTCATACCTATACCAATACCATTCCAATATTTATACGTCTACCAATACACCCATATACATTCCCTAGATCAATCACACTTAATATTTAGTCAGGCAATACTCACGTAGTTCAATCAATTTATACACCATAATAATAATAATATAGACATCAACATACGTATAATTATAATACGCTCCCTAATACATGCATACGTATTCATCGTATAGTCTCACACATGTAACATATATATTCACACCATAGCCTACTACCTATAATTAGTATTCTAACACATCCACACGTACATAATTAAGATGTGCAATAGTCGTGTATACCTCACGGTATGCACGTATGCAACATCCCGTAAAAGCAACTATACCAATCAAAATTATAACCCTATTACTATATGTATATCACATATATACTCAGGCAACAAAACATAACTACTTACGTCTAAACACTATATATATCTACCTACGAGCACATACTCACACGTAATAATATATAGATCACTCAATAGGCCTACATACTTATCTATAAGTTCACACATTATCATCACACCTAGCATATACATAGCTTTACCAATCATTTTATTTCAACCATTATAAGTATCTCTTACTCCATACACAACTTAGATATTCCAACGCTAATTCAAATATACACAAGCATCCCTAGTATAGTATATCTAACCACTCACAAGTCTATACATTCTAGCACACAAACAACTTCATAATATCACGAATAACTCCAAGTACATATATATATCACACAATAGGCAAGCATCAATATACTATGGGGGTACACTCATTCAAGCCCACGTACACAACTTAGGTACGTGCACAACGACACCTCACAAGGGTCCAAGGGTCTACTAACAACTAAGGGTTGACACAGACATTGACGGTCCCTAAGGCCTAAGCAATAAAGAGAGATCGAGGGCGAGACGAGGGAAGGATCGACAAGCACGAGTTCAGATAGGACGAATACGAGGAGACGGCTTGGTTGGACGAAACATTGACTCAAAGGTGAGGTTTAGGTTGAGGGAAAAAGGAGATGTAGTGATGCTTGAATAGAGTACAGAAAAGCAACTAGGATAAATAGCATAAGCTAAAATACGCGAAATCGAAAACGGTTGTACTTTAAAATCCTCGTCTGAGAAGAAATGTTTTGGGGATCGATAAAACGAGTTGTTCAAAATAAATCTGAGTCGAATATTCTTAATAAGAGAAAATGGTCTATTGTTTCTAAAAATCATTTTGAAAGGAAGTAAAATCATTTACGCGAATATTAAGGACATGGTTTAGAAAATTCTATCAGTCAGTAATTTAATAAAATGTTGCCAAAAGTTTTTGAAAGTCAAAGAATGGAATCAAGCAACAGAAGAATTTAAAATCAGGTTAAATGCTTTCAAAACTTTTAGGCCATGGAAAGGTAATCAATTTTGAAACTTCTTTTAGGAAACCATGGTTCGCCAAAAGTGGAAAAACCGATTTACACAAGGTTCTTAATATACGAGCACAATGAACCTGGTACGGATAAAGTAATTAAAATTCATTTTAGTCTAGAAATTTTTTCTAAAAGCACGTAGGGTGAGTGGAAAGATAATAATTATAACTTGATGGTGGAATTATCAAAATTGGTAGCAAACTTTAAAATCGAATCATGGAGGGTCTAAAGCAGGAAGAGGTTATGAAAATTGTAATTTTGCAAAAATCTGGAACAGTGAGAACGACGAGCAAAGACCATCTTGCTGAAATCTGAAATTCTATGTGACTTGAAAAGTATATTAAAAGTAAACACGATGTATTATTCAAATAAGAAAGGAAAATTTTAAATCAAATTGGACAAATGGTTCAGAATAAAATTAATATATGGAAAGACGACATGAGTACGAAAACATAGGCTGGGAAAAATATTATAAGCTAGAGTTCAAAATTCCGACAAACGTTTTTTTTTAAATTTAAATCAATGAAGAAGTATGAAGTATAAGTATATTAAAATTTTGAACAAAATTAAACTTAGGAAAAAGGAAATCGTAAAATACTTTCAAGAGTTTCAAAGTTCATAATGGAGAGTTTCGAAAAGGACGACGATCGTCATGAGGCGATCTCGTGTATCGAGGCAAGGAAATTGGTCGGAGATCAAAACATTCATACGCCTAGGATATGAATCAGAAGAGGCTACGGGGAAACTCCTTCGGTCGACCAACTAAAGATTAGGAACTAGGCGCTAAGACCTCTAAAGGTTAGACGGTAAAGAAATGCGTTCAGCTTGGTCCGAAATCGATGAACCCAAGAGCGAACGACTAAAGGAAATTCTAGAAGTCTAATATGGTCAGGGGTAGACATGAACCACTAAGGTAACTCCTACGACGATTAAATAAATTGCCAGAAAGGGGGGTTTAACTACAGTCAGGGCCTCTAACTAGCAAGCACAGACGTCTGACTAAGCCTTCTTATCACCTAGTGTCCTAAGAAAACAACTAAACTCAGGGCTTATGACTCGGATGTTGCAATTTATTTAATGGACATTCCGTTATTATCGTTGTTCCGTTAATTCGCAATTGCAAGATTGGACCTGCGTGGGCCACCAACAAAACCTGTCACGCCCCGCTTCCCAAAAACGTGGAGGCGAAGCGTGAGAAGGTCCGCTCAGACTTGAAGCTACAAAGCCGCAAGTCCGATAAGCGTCAATCACTTCAAACTGCAGGTCTTTGCAACGCGAAACGAAACAAAGATAATAATAACGAAAAGAGACAAAAGTACATCTCAGAATATCCATAATAATAAATCTCAACATCGCAGAAAAGCCACCAGGCTAAAATAAAAGAGTCTAAAAGAGGCCCAGCATGGCCAACAAAAGTACAAAGTACGAAAACAAAGAAAAGGTGCAAGCACCGACATCTAACAGTAACCTAAAGCAAAAGCAAGTAAAATCAGTCTCTAAGACTGGTCTCCGGTGTCCTCGAACTCCTCAACGAACGTAGGCTCTGGCTCAGCGTCAGCAAACACCCCGTCCTCAGCAACTATCTCTGGCTCAGGGTCTAACATGTGGCACCCAAAGAGAAAGGGGCACATGTCAGCAAGTCTGGAAGACTTGTGCAAGGAAACTAGAAGTGGGAAAAGGAAAGCAACCTAGCAGTTCTAGCATGAATGCGATGACATGACAGTTTAAGTATGAGTGCAACAGGTAAAGTAAAGTAAGGTACGAGCATGGCATGGCATTCACAAGACAAGTACAAGACAAGTAAAGAAAGCACCTCGTGCACAGGGATTCCGCCTTTTGGCTAGAGTGGCTGCGCGGGCCAACTCCTAAGCTCAAGCGAACGTTTATCCCTACCCCTCCACGTGTATCGAGCCAGGGCATTACCCCCGAACTTGGAATGCTCGCTTCTGGACCACGAGCCAGGAAGTGTGTAAACAAGTATGGCGTAGGGGTGCACCTAGCCGGACAAGTAGTACAAGGACAAGTATTGTAGCGTGTGCTATGATGCAACAATCAATGCATGGATGACATGGCATGGCAAGTAGTAAAGCGTACAAGTAAGAAAAGTAAACGTGACAGTTTAGCATGCATGAATGACAATTTTAATGGTTGGATCTAGCTTCGTTGTCAAGCTAGATCATTTAGGTGACGGATCTAGTTTCGTTGTCAAACTAGATCAAGTAGGCGTCTAGCCAGCTATCATTTCACTGACTAGTCTCTTTTACGCTAAAAGCAAGTAAGTGGCCTAAAAACATGGCCCTACACAAGAGTTGGCAAGTTTCACTTGCCTGCAGCTATCACGTCAAGAAGACACCGTCCAACGAGTCCAAGGTCACGATTCCTACGTGCACAAGTCCACCGGCCTACATCCGTTTTATTAATCTTGATTAGTGATTTCTAAAACATTTAAAATACTTTAAAAATACTGATTTTTAGTCTTGATTACCATGCAATTGGGTTGGGGGTCCTAGGGTGCAAAACGTTACCTCAACACGACGCGAAAGCTACACCGGCGTCGGGTAGCGACGCCGGGGGTTGGAATAATAGAACGCGCTCCAAGTCCTGATTCCAATATAGTTTCCTTGCTGGAAAGTTCAGAGCATCAACCCGGGCGACGATTCCAGATTCCAAAGCTCGCACGTGCGACGACGGGCTACGACGTGCGACGACGTCGTACGCGACGAATCCTCGAAGAGCAAGCACCTTGGTGGGGCCCACAGTACTCCTAGGGGCCTTTGGGGGACCCACAATAACTCTGGAGAACTTGGGGGGCCCACGGTGGCAAGCGGTGCGACGGGTGCGGGGTTGCGACAAGTGGCCGTCGGTCGTACCCCTCCAATGCGGGAGAAACCCTCGGTCGTGCGCTGTAAATGCGGGGGCTGCGACGTTGGGGTGTGCAGCAGCTGCGGGCGATGCTTGGTGCGGGGTTTCTCTTCGGTCTGGTCGATGGGGAGCTTCGGTCGTGCGGGGTGCGGAGCGGGGCGACAAGCGTTGCAACGTTGCAAGCGTTGCAACGTTGCAAGCGTTGCAACGTCACGGGCTTCGGCGATGGCGGGCGGCGCCTCGGTCAGATGCGGGCGACAGCTGCGGGCGATGCAGCGATGCGGGGAGCGGCTGTGAGCGGGGGCGGCCATCGGTCTGACCGAGAGATTTCCTCGGTCGGACACAGCTGCAGCGGGGCGACGGCCGTGCAAGCGAGCGGAGCGGGAGAGCGGGCGTTGGCAGCGGTCGGTGCGAGGAAAACGGGCCCGTTCTCTCGGTCGTGCGCGGGGGCTGAACGTCGCAACGTTGCGACGAATCGTCGCAACGTCCAAAATGAGTTTGGAAGGGGCTAGGGCTAATTTCTTTGGAAAATAGGACTTGCTAGGGGTTGTTTATATAGTATAGGTGGGTTGACTTGGTCTAGGGCTAAATCTAATAGGATTAGAAGTTCAAAAAGATTTGAAATTTGAATTTAAACTTCTCCAACCCAATCTAGGATTTGACCTGGTCCAAATGAGCTGGAAATTGGCTCAAAAATTCTTTAAAACGTTTTAAACTCAAATAAATTTTATTTGGCCGAAATTAATTTAAAAATAAATTATTAAAAATATTATAAAACTTGTAAAAATTATAAAAGTGGTCAAAAGAACTCCAAAAATTATAAAATAAATATCGGGGTGATCGTGACGACGAATGTGAGCTAACTAAGAAGACGGATCTCAAATTCGACGTCGGACGACGAAACTAAAAATAGAAACGTCTCCCGTCAAAAGTGAAAGTCGTCACGTCTCATCGAGTAAGTTTAAATTGTGGAAAAACGACTCGAGAAGTGTCGTTTCAAGATATTGCCACTATTTAATACTCTCAGAGTCGTTCGCAACGGCATATCACACAAAAGTGTTCACAAACAAATAAAGTCTAAAGCAAACACGTGCACGGCCAAAAGCACGTGCACGAACAACGTACGACGAAAAAGTGGTCGTTACAACTAATTATCCAAAATTGGTTAATTAATTCCTTGATTTATGGGACTACTTTCTCGAAGTGGTTCCTAGATATATGGCGGAAAATCTGCATGAGATTTTATAGAACTGTTTTTCCAAAACAGTTCCTAAATTGATGGAGGTTGGCTTATAAGGCGCTCATGCAGATTCTAATAGGGCTATCTCTTTCGTGAAGATTGTTGATCAATATCCGGGGATTGAGGATGACGGCTGCACAGATAGGGATTGAAGGGAGTTTGATCTATTCGGTTTATGTAAGGGGATCTTGCGGCTTCTACATCCAGTGATGGAGGCCGACGGTTATAGAGGTATGGATCGAAGGGAGTTTGATCTAGTTGGTTTATGCAAGTGGATCTTGCAGTTTCTACATCCGGTGATGGAGGCCCGACAGCTACGCATGTAGGGATTGAAGGGAGTTCGATCTTGTCGGTTTATGCAAGGGGATCTTATGCCCAAGGGGATCTTTCGGTGATTACTCCATGTGGTTGATTGGGATCACCCATTGTGGTTTGTATTGAGGGGGAGTGTGTTCCTTCTATTGAAATCGTAATATTAGTGATTGTAATCGATATTTGATATGGTGGAGTAATCTGATTTTCTGGGCGTGACCCCGCAGAAGTAGGTGTGCACACTGAACTGCGTTACCAAGTTTTTCTATTTTCTTGTGTTTTCCACATATGCTTTCATGGTTTATTTGATTGAATCCTAGGTACTGACATTAACAGTTTTGATTACAATGTTAAGGCCTTAGTTAAAGCTCTCTTACACTTAAGAATTCCTTTAAATATGTTTTCAAAATATTTAAAAAAGTTTTCAAAACATTCCTAAGTGTTATAGATCAAAAAAATATTTTATACGCCAACCAGTCAACTAGACAGATACTTGGTCGAACAATGAAATCTAGAAACAAATGCTAGAAAGGATGTACATCTAGTCGACTAATATGGATAAGTTAGTCGACTAGACAATATACTATAGTTGACTAGCAAATATACAATAGTCGACTAGAATTTATAGAGATAAACAACGTTATGACTTGCCTTGTGTATTCGACTAGTAGTCATTTCCTAGACGACTAGAGATGCTTCTAGTCGACTAGGAAGTCTTCTCTAGTCAACTAGAACAAACTGTTGGGAATATAACGAAATGATTTTAACTGGCCGTTTTGTAATTGGCAAGGGTGTTTGACAAGTTGCAAAGTATTTCTCTTGTGGGTTGCAAGAGATGTTTAGTGGAAAATCTCAAATGGGGAGCTTGGGAACTGAAGTAGGTCAGGGAGACCGAACATGAATAAAACTCTATGTTTGCATTTGTGCATTGTTGGTTTGATTGTTCTAACTTTATTTATTTGTCTATTGCAATTATGTGTTTATTTCCACTATAAATTCAATATTTTCACCTATAAATAGTTGACTAATTAAGATTCCAAATGGTAATTCATTTATAGTTCTTAAATAGAATTTTTTATAAAACACTATTCACCCCCACCTTTAGTGTTCTACTTTCCATTTACAGGTTCCAACATTTGGTATTACATCAGGTTATAGGATGTCATCACCAACCAACGGATCACAATTTTTCAAAAGCCACTCCACCTCACGATCACCAATGTATGATGATTCCAACTGCAACTGCTAGAAGAGAAGAATGATGCTCTATCTCTGGTCAATCGATTAAGAACTATATAATATCATGGGGATGCCCTACATCGAACCTACCACTCCCTTGTCACAATGGACGGATGCTGAGAGAGATACGGTAACCGTCAATACAAAGGTAATGAATACCTTATAATGTGCTAAAGATCATAATATGTTCAGTCGTGTGTTAGGAGCAATATCTACAAATCAAATATGGCGCACACTTGAGGAGGCACATAAAGATTCTTGATCAGACGAAGAGACGTAACAACCCAAAACCACCTACAAGTGTGGCACGACACAATAGTAACCTCGGATTCTAATTCTGAAGATTTCTTCGAAGCTTTTAATGAATTGTTTGATAAATATAAAAAATTAAATAGCTTGAATAAATCACCAAAATGAACATGAATTATTAGAGATTGTATATAGTACCCCTTTATCTAATTTAGATGGTGCTAATTTAGCTAATGAAAAATTAGGTATTGAAAATAAAGATTTCAAAGAAGAAAATACTTTTGAAAAATGAATGTAAAGTCTTAAACGTTAGGATAGAAGAGCTAGATAGATAAAAATATCTCCCCAATCAAATTGAAATATGATGAAATAGTCAATAATGTTGATAAGTTTAACAGAGGAAAAGAAAAACCGCATGAATTATTAATTAACCAACGCACTTCCAATTCTTAAAATGGATTAAGGTATAAACAAAAGAAGCATGTTAACAAAAATGTGTATGCAAAGCATATTACGAAAAATAATGCATATATGTATAGCAAAGGCATAAACAACATAAAAAACAATAATGAATTATTCTAACAAGTATATGTATGTGCATTCCATGAAATCCGATCTAAAATAGATTTGGGGTCCAAATAATTAATCTTTGAACCATATATATGATTATGTACCATAGCTAAAGGCATACCTTTTGTGGTGCCAAAAATTAAGGATATATGATACAATATTAAATTTAAAAATATAACTAATGTGAATATTGGTAATTTGTATTCTAAATGAACCACATAATTAGTCGACTAATGACACCACTAGTCGACTAACATAGATAGATTTCTATTTGAACACTGACAGTCACCCAATGGTGCTTCTGCCATTAGTTAATCAATGCTCATTCATTAGTCGACTAATAAGCAATCACTAGTAGACTATTGTAGTTTAAAATTTTGTCCAAGTAGACTATTGTAGTTTAAAATTTTGTCCATAAATGTTATTTCTATATCAGTTTTTCAAATGTGTTTAAGGTTAAATCCTAGTATGTTGAATTGAAGTTGAGTCCTTAATGATTTACCCTAATGGATTTCCCCCAAGGAACCAAAATGAAAAGGTTACCTCGATTCATGATTATCTTTTTTGGTACCCATAATAAAAAGGAAGCATGCAAATTGATGTGACATCCACGAATGACCGTGTTACCAACTCTTGGTATCACGCCAAGGACACCAACCCCTCAGTGATACCAAGATCTAACACTTGGTATAAGAGATATGGGATTGCTCAGTAACTGATACTAACACTTGGTATTGGTAGTATCACTCTTTGTTGATGATGCCAAAGGGGTAAAATGCTAAAAAGCATCGGCAAAATCAAAATCAAAGGAAGCATCAAGTCATGGGGAGTATATTAAAATTTTTTAAATTTAAGTTTTTTATGATTTTGTCATATAAATTTTTGTCTCCATCAAAAAGGAGGAGAATATTGGATATTGGTCACACTAATTTATGTTTTGATGCTGTTTTGATGCTGTTAAAACATAACGCTTGCACTAAGGTGTTATTATGTAGTTGTTATAAAATCATTAGGAAGCAAAAGTGAAAAAGATCAAGATTGGATGATATGGCTTTGACAAGTAACAACAAGAAAGGATGACAACAACTATGACATGGACGTGGACATTTGCGACATCAATCGATCTTCAATAAGATTATGTATTTTTGTATTGATGTAATTTTCTATTTCTTGTCGTAAATCCTTATTGCCTTGAAAATACACACACACATATATATATATACAAAAGAAATTCTGGAAAAGACTTAGAATTATAATTAGTACGGATTTGATCTCTATCAAAACACTAGGTTTCAATATCTCAAAACTATGTGTTTTTACCCTTATTAATCGACCAATGCACAACACCTAGTCGATTAATAGAAGACATAAACGCTGGAGGATCTGTTTAGTCGACCAATGAAGAACTACTAGTCGACTAATGAAGAACCACTATGTGAATAATGGTTGTTCACTAGTCGATTAAGCAACTAGCCGTTTGCAGAGTTGACTTTGAAAAACAAGTTGTTTTTAACCGTAGGATCAGGTAATTTGTGTTGTGAAGGGATAATACCAAGTTGGTTAGTCGGTTGGGATCACGGCTTTGTAAGGACCGTCTACCTTGCAATATTAACACCAAACACTCTAAGGGGTGTGAATAGAGTAATGGCAATAAATTGTGCAATTAAAATTAAACTTGCAAATGCGGAATAATAAGTGCAAGAGGAATTAATCAACACAATCAATCCAAACGCAAACACAAGAATTACACTGCTTCCCCAAACTTGGGTACGTCCAGCCACACCAATATCCACTATAATTCTCACACAGAGAAGTGAATACAATCTCACACAGAGATACCTCACACGGAGGATTGGATTCTTACACAGAGAAATCCTTACTCTCACACAAAGAGACCTCACACAGAGGATTTAGAATTCCCACAAAGAGATAACCTTGCTTTCACACAGAAAGACTTATACTCTCACACAGAGAGACTCAAACTCTCATACAGAGAGATCTCAACCAACCCTCACACATAAGGTTATACTCTCACATAAAGAGTAACTAGCTCTCACACAGAAAGCTAGGGTTTCAATGAAATAACAAAGCAAAACAAATACTCTTACCTATGCCTTGAGATGAACTTACTCATAAATGAATGCAAGGCATGGAAGAGGATCTCCAAGTGATGAGATAAGCTTTAAAGCACTTGGATGATTTCCCTTGAGCTAGACTTCAATGTATGAAGGAGAGAATGAGCTCTAAGAGGAAATGAGAGAGTTTGAGAGTGGCTTAATCCATCCCCAATGATTTGCAATAGCATCAAGAAGTTCTAATGAACTCAGCCCTCTCATATATATAGGAACCCTATATGAACTCTCAAAAGCCAAGAAAACATCCAAAAACAAAAAGATGCAACGGCTAGATTTTGGGCAAAAACGTCACCAACAGTCGACTAATGAACAAATGACAGTCGACTGTCCAACGTCTATTTAATTCCCAACTGTTATAATCTGAGCGATGACAGTCGACTGTAGAAGACAACACAGTCGACTGTAAAATAGACAGTCGACTGTAAATCCTTCAACAGGCGACTACTGCAGGAGATGGAATAAAACAGAGAGTTGCAACTTGCTCCCAATATGCATACATGTGACTGATAAACAAAATACAGTCGACTGTAAAATAGACAGGAAACTTTTTATCCTTTATCAGTCGACTACTGCAGGAGATGGAATAAAACAGAGAGAAGCAATCTTCGCACTTACGCCTTTAAGACGATTGTTGACCATTTCACAGGTGACTGTAAATATACATGCGACTGTAAATACTTTATCAGTCGACTGATGCAAAAATCTCAAGTAGATTCAATAATAAGTTGACTTGGGAGTGCACCACAGTCGACTGTAGAAGGCTCGACAGGCGATTGGAATCATCCAGTCAACTGTAAAACCATCAGCAGGCGACTGTAGGAGATCCAGAGACTCCAATTGAGTCTTTGGGCAAGATGAACCTATTGGGTTGGATTCTATGATAATCCTAAGGCTCAGTAAGATGTTCAAATGCATATGCATGAGTGAGTAGACCATCTATCAAGGCATTACATTAATCCTAAACTCAAAAAAGAGGAAACCAATAAATGAAATAATACATGGATTACATTGCCTTATATGGCTTCAATCTTGATGTCTTGATGCTCCTCATCATCTCCAAGCTTTGGCACCCCTTGAGTCCAAGCTTTGGTGTAACGACCACTTTTCGTTGTACTTTGTTCGTGCACGTGCTTTTGGCCGTGCACGTGTTTATTTTAGACTTTATTTGTTTGTGAACACTTTTGTGTGATATGCCGTTGTGATCGTCTCTGAGAGTATTAAATAGTGGCACTAATTTGGAACGACGTTTCTCGAGTCGTTTTCCCACAATTTAATCTTACTCGATGAGACGGGACGATTTTCACTTTTGACGGGAGACGTTTCTATTTTTAGTTTCGTCGTCCGATGTTGAAACTGAGATCCGTCTTCTTAGTTAGCTCACTTTCGTCATCACGATGACCCCCGATATTTATTTTATAATTTTTGGAGTTTATTTGACTACTTTTATATTTTTAGCAAGGTTTATAATATTTTTAATAATTACGTTTTAAATTATTTTTGGCAAATAAAATTTATTTGAGTTTCAAACGTTTTAAATAATTTTTGAGCCAATTTCCAGCTCATTTGGGCCCCACCTAAGCCGTGGGTGAGTTGGAGTTGGTGAGATTTGAATTTTAAATTATTTTAAACTCCTAATCCCATTAGGATTAGCCCTAGACCTAGTCAACCCCTCTACACTATATAAACAACCATTAGGAAGACCTATTTTAGCAAGAAAATAACCCTAGCCGCTTTCAAAACCCAATTTGACGTTGCGACGAATCGTCGCAACGTTGCGACGAGTTTCCCCCGCACCGACCGAAGAAGCGGGCCTTTTTCTCCCGCTCCAACCGCTAGCCGCCCCGCACCAGAGCTTGGCCCGCACCGCTGCATCGACCACGCTCCGTTCTCCCGCTCCGATCGAGAGGAGCCCTCGGTCTGACCGAGAGCATGGAGCGCTCACGCCGCATCCCCGCACCGCATCGACCCCCGCTTCTGTCGCCCCGCCTCCGCTCGTGTCTGACCGAGCGGGTCGCCCGCACCGACCGACGTTGCAAAGTTGCAACGTTGCAACCCCCGCATCCAAGGCGCCTGACCGACCGCCCTCTCCGCACCGACCGAGAGCCCGACCCCGCACCGACCCGCTGCGCTGTACAGCGCCGTTCCCAGTGCCCGACCGAGAAGATCCCCCGCACCGAGGCTGTACGACCGAGAGCCATTCGTCGCAACCCCGCACCAGTCGCACCACTTGCCACTGTGGGCCCCCCAAATTCTCCAGAGGTATTGTGGGTCCCCCATAGGTCCCTAGGACTACTGTGGGCCCCACCTAGGTGCTTGCTCTTCGAGGATTTGCCGCGTATGACGTTGCGACACGTCGTAGCCCGTCGTCGCACGTGCTAGCTTTGGAATCTGGAATCGTTGCTCCGGTTAATTGCTCTGAACTTTCCAGCGAGGAATCTATATTGGAATCAGGACTTGGAGCACGATCTTATTATTCCAACCCCAGGCGTTGCTACCCGACGCCAGCGTAGCTTTCGCGTCGTGTTGAGGTAACGTTTACACCCCTAGGACCCCAACCCAATTGCATGCTAAACAAGACTAAAAATCAGTGTTTTAAAGTATTTTAAATGTTTTAGAAATCACTAATCAAGATTAATAAAACGGATGTAGGCCGGTGGACTTGTGCACGTAGGAATTGTGACTTGGGACTCGTTGGACGGTGTTTCTCTGACGTGATACTTGCAGGCAAGTGAAACTTGACACCTCTTGTGTAGGGCCATGTTCTTAGGCCACTTCCTTGTTTTTAGCGTAAAAGAGACTAGTCAGTGAAATGATAGCTGGCTAGACGCCTACTTGATCTAGTTTGACAACGAAACTAGATCCGTCACCTAATTGATCTAGCTTGACAACGAAGCTAGATCCAACCCTTTAAACTTGTTGTTCATGCATACTAAACTGTCACGTTTACTTTCCTTACCTGTACGCCTTACTACTTGTCATGTCATGTCATCCATGCATTGAATGTCGCATTCGTAGCACACGCTACAATACTTGTACTCGTACTTCCTTGTCCGGCTAGGTGCACCCCTATGCCATACTTGTTAAAACACTTCCTGGCTCGTGATCCAGAAGCGAGCATTCCATGTTCGGGGGTAAGGCCCTGGCTCGATACACGTGGAGGGGTAGGGATAAACGGTCACTTGAGCTTAGGAGTTGGCCCGCGCAGCCACTCTAGCCAAAAGGCGGAATCTCTGTGCATGAGGTGCTTACTTTCCTTGTCTTGTACTTGTCTTGTGAATGATTCATGTAATACTTGTCATCCATGCCATGTTTAAATGCCATGCTCGTACTTTACTTTACTTTACTTTACCTGTTGCACTCATACTTTAACTGCCATGTCATCGCATCATGCTAGAACTGCTAGGTTGCTTTACTTTTACCTGCTTTCAGTTTCCTTGTACAAGTCTCTTGTAGATTTGCTGACATGTGCCCCTTGCTCTTTTGGGTGTCACATGTTAGACCCTGAGCCAGAGACAGTTGTTGAGGACGAGGTGTTTGCTGACGCTGAGCATGAGCCTACGTTCGTCGAGGAGTTCGAGGACACCGGAGACCAGTCTTAGAGACTGATTTTACTTGCTTTTGCTTTAGGTTGTTGTTAGTTGTCGGTGCTTGCACCATTACTTTATTTTCGTACTTTGTACTTTTGTTGGCCATGCTGGGGCCTCTTTTAGACTCTTTTCTTTTAGCCTGGTGGCTTTTCTGCGATGTTGAAATTTATTATTATGGATATTCTGAGATTTATTCTTTGTCTCATTTTCTTATTATTATCTTTGTTTCGTTTCGCGTTGCAAGAACCTGCAGTTTAAATTTGATTGACGCTTATCGGACTTGAAGCTTTGTGGCTTCAAGTCTGAGCAGACCTTCACACGCTTCGCCTCCACGTTTTTGGGAAGCGGGGCGTGACAGGTTTTGTTGGTGGCCCATGCAGGTCTCGAACCTGCGATTGCGAATTAACAGAACAACGATAATAACGGAATGTCCATTAAATAAATTGCAACATCCAAGTCATTAAGCTTTGAGTCTAATTTGTTTGTTCGTTTTATATGTCATTAGATGGCTGGACGACGACAGACCCGATCTAGCAGTGGGCCCAATCGTGCTGAGGTGCCGGATAGAGAGCCCACCAATGCTGAGATCATGAGGATGATGCATCAGATGATGCAGGTACAACAGGGCATGCTCCAGAACACTCAGAGTGCTCCTCACCACGAGCCAGGAGCGAAGCAGTTTCGGGAGCTGGGCCCGACGTACTTTGATGGATCTGAAGGACCGTTGGCTGCAGAGGAGTGGATCAGGAACACTGAGGATAATCTGAAGATGTCGAAGGTCAACCCGGCTGGATGGGTTGATCTGGCGAAGAAGCAGCTTAAGGATAATGCCCGAAACTGGTGGGATGCAGAGGAGGAGTTGTTGGTGAGCCCTATACCTTGGGCTACTTTCAAGTCTAGGTTCGATGAGGAGTACTTCCCGAAGGCTGCCAGGAGGGAGATGTTGCAGCGCTTCATTGAGCTGAAGCAGGGGAATTTGACGGTGGACCAGTACCACCAGGAGTTTACTAGGCTGAGTTTCTTCGCGCCGAAGATGGTAGAGGATGCTGAGGAGAAGGGTCAGAGGTTTCTGCAGGGTCTTTCCCTAGACTTGCAGAGCCTGATGTCTACGACGGATATGGAGTCATATCAGAAGTTGCTGGTAGCTGCTCGGAGACAGGAGATGATTGTGAAGCAGAAGAGAGGACTGATTTCTGGAGCTGGGAAGAGGCCTATGGAGCAGGTCAGAGGAGTGGTTAGGCCTGGGACTAGGCCTAATCAGACGGTGCAGTTCAAGAGACCAGGTGGGCCTACTCTGAAGACTTTCCATTTCTGTGGCAAGACCGGGCATATTAAGGATCAGTGTAGGAAGATGTTGGGACAGTGCCTGGTTTGTGGAGATCCTACTCATGCTATGAAGGAGTGCCCGAAGTCTAAGCTACCTTGGAAGGATCCCATTTCCGCACAGCCGTTGCATCAGAGAGCACCTGTACCTGCAGGTCGCGGAGCACCCCTCGCTTCACAGAAGCAGGCTTTTCAGCAGGCTACGCAGCCGAGGAGGCAGGCTTATCTGATGACGGCAGTGGAGAGCGAGGCTGTGGATGAGGTTATCGCAGGTAACCCTCAAACTAGTTGTTTCCTTCCTTAGATAGTTTTGATTGTTAACTTATGTTTGTTGAATTGCATATGATTGTTTGTTAGAATAGGGTTTGATTGTTAGATTGTTTGTTAGGTGTGATTTTGGTTTGCACATTTCCTGCACGAGTCCTCTTTGACTCTGGTGCATCGATGTGCATTATTTCTCGGAGCTTCGTGGAGAAGCATTCCTTGACGACCTCCCCTCTTCCTAAGAGTTGGAACATCGTTACAGGAAATGGCGTGATCTCGGTGCATCGTGGGTGCAATTCTTGCCCTTTGGTGGTCTGTGGACATGAGCTTTACGTTGACTTTATTGTCCACGACATCATCAACTACGATGCAGTGCTTGGAATGGATTGGCTTGCGAGCTTCTATGCTACGATTGATTGTCAGAGGAAGAAGGTGGTGTTCGAGATCCCCGGACATCCAGGGTTCGAGTTCAGTCGTGGTAGCAGTTCGCTTGGTCCTGTCAGGTTTCGGGCCAAGCCGGTGGAGATTGTTGCTATGCAGATGGAGCAGGATAGACCAGCTGTGGTACGTGAATTCGACGACGTCTTCCCTGAGGAGATGTCTGGACTGCCACCCGATCAAGCTCTCGAGTTTTCGATCGATCTTATTCTGGGAGCGCAGCCTATTTCGAAGGCACCGTATCGGATGGCTCCAGCAGAGTTGGAGGAGTTGCGTAGGCAGCTGGACGAGCTTTTGCAGAAGGGATACATCAATCCTAGTGTGTCTCCGTGGGGAGCACCGGTGTTGCTGGTGAAGAAGAAGGATGGTTCGAGTCGCATGTGCGTGGATTACCGGGAACTGAATGCTGTGACTATCAAGAATAAATATCCCTTGCCTCGGATAGATGACATCTTTGATCAGCTCGGAGGATCGAGGGTGTTCTCTAAGTTGGATTTGAGGAGTGGTTACCATCAACTTAAGGTGAAGAAGGACGACATCCCGAAGACGGCTTTCAGAACGAAGTATGGTCACTATGAGTTCGTGGTTATGCCCTTTGGTGTAACCAATGCGCCCGCAGTCTTTATGAACCTAATGAATCTGGTCTTCTACGACTTTCTAGACAAGTTTTTCGTTATCTTTATTGACGACATCCTGATCTATTCAAAGTCGGAGGAAGAGCATGCCTCGCACTTGAGGACAGTGATGGAGATTTTGAGGAAGCATCGTTTGTATGCTAAGTATTTCAAGTGCGATTTTTGGTTGGATAGAGTTGCTTTTCTCGGGCATGTGGTGTCTGGTGATGGAATTTCTATGGATCCCGAGAAGATTATGGCTATCAGAGAGTGGCCGGTTCCGCAGTCAGCGTCCGAGATCCGGAGCTTCCTTGGACTTGCAGGATATTATCGACGTTTCATTAAGGACTTTTTCCGGATTGCTGAGCCGATGACCAGACTGACGCGGAAGGATGTGCCATATGTTTGGTCTGATGATTGAGAGAATGCTTTTGGTATTCTGAAGGAGAGATTGACGACTGCCCCTGTACTTGCTGTGCCTGATCGGAGTGGAGGATTCGAGATCTTTTGCGATGATTCTGGCAAGGGTCTTGGATGTGTGTTGCATCAGCATGAGCATGTGGTTGCGTATGCTTCTCGTCAGCTTAAGGCTCATGAGAAGAATTACCCGACACATGATTTGGAGTTGGCTGCAGTCGTGTTTGTGCTGAAAATTTGGAGGCACTTCCTGCTGAGTGAGAAGGTGAAGATCTTCACTGATCACAAAAGCTTGAAGTATATCTTTACGCAGAAGGAGCTCAACATGCGACAGCGTCGATGGTTGGAGCTCATGGCAGACTACGAGATTGATTTGCAGTATCACCCTGGTAAAGTGAATGTGGTTCCGGACGCGCTGAGCAGACTTCCGGCGGTGATGATGTTGACTTTGCAGTGGAGATTGCAGCAGGATTTTTACGAGACTGGTATCGAGATTATTCTTCCTGGAGAGACTTCTTCGTTGATGAGTATGCAGATACAGTCGACGATCGTGGATAGGATCAAGGCTGGACAGGCTGGAGATTCTAAGCTTGTGAAGATTCGGGAGCAGGTGAAAGCCGGTCTGCGGACTGACTTTTTGATTCACGAGGATGGTTCGTTGAGATTTGGAGCCAGGTTGTGTGTGCCAGCTGGAGACATCAGAGAGGAATTATTGGTCGAGGCACACAGTTTCCCGTATTCTGTGCATCCTGGTGGGACTAAGATGTACAAGGATCTTCGCTTGAACTTTTGGTGGCACTGTATGAAGAGGAGTGTGGCTTGGAGTGTAGCCAAGTGTTTGGTTTGCCATCAAGTAAAGACAGAGCATCAGCGTACGGCAGGGTTGCTACAACCGCTTCCGATTCCGGAGTGGAAGTGGCAGCACATCACTATGGATTCGTGACTGGACTACCTCGGAGTCCGAAGTAGAATGACACGATCTGGGTGATCGTAGACCGATTGACCAAATCCGCGCACTTTATTCCCTTCCGAGTAGGACAGTCTACTGAGACGCTAGCGAGGAGATATATGGAGGTAAATACTTTTACCCTCCGTTTCTATTTCCTTTTCCTAGTTTAGATAGTGATGTAACGTGAATCGTGCAGGAGATCGTACGACTTCACGGAGTCCCTGTGAGTATCGTGTCGGACAAAGACACGAGATTCACATCTCAATTTTGGCAGAGTCTGCAGAAGAGCTTGGGTACGAGTCTGAGTTTCAGCACGGCGTACCACCCGCAGACGGATGGCCAATCCGAGAGGACGATTCAGATTTTGGAGGACATGTTGAGAGCGTGCATGTTGGACTTTAAGGGATCTTGGGAGGATCATCTCCATCACGTTGAGGTTGCCTACAATAATAGCTACCAGGCGAGTATTGGAATGTCGCCTTTCACCGCGCTATAAGGAAAGAAATGTCGATCGCCACTGAGCTGGGATGACATTGGAGATCGGGAGCTGTTAGGATCGGAGATGATCGTGGAGGCTGTGGATGTTGTGAGGAACATCCGGGAGAAGCTGAGGATTGCACAGGACCGTTTCAAGCATTGGGCAGATGCTAAACTGAGGCCTTTGGAGTTTCAGCCTGGCGATCATGTCTTCCGGAAGATTTCTCCGAACCGCGGAGTTATTCGATTTGGGAAGAGAGGCAAGCTGAGTCCGAGGTACATTGGGCCGTTTGATGTTCTGCAGAGAGTTGGAGCTGTGGCTTATCGCTTGGCGTTGCCACCGTCGCTGGTGGGAGTGCACGACATATTTCACGTATCTCAGTTTCGTTGATACGTTAGTGATCCATCCCATGCTGTGGATTTCTCGGAGATTACGGTTCGTCCGGATCTGTCTTATGATCAGCCGCCCGTTGAGATTTTGGATCGTCGACAGAAGCAGCTGAGGAATAAGACCGTCGACTTGGTTCGAGTGCAGTGGCGTCACGGTTCCCCTGGTGAGTCCACCTGGGAGCGTGAAGATGAGATGAGAGAGCGCTTCCCGCACCTTTTCCCGAGCAGTGCTTGATGTTGATTCCGAGGACGGAATCATTTCTAAGGTGGGGAGGATGTAACGACCACTTTTCGTTGTACTTTGTTCGTGCACGTGCTTTTGGCCGTGCACATGTTTATTTTAGACTTTATTTGTTTGTGAACACTTTTGTGTGATATGCCGTTGTGATCGTCTCTGAGAGTATTAAATAGTGGCACTAATTTGGAACGACGTTTCTCGAGTCGTTTTCCCACAATTTAATCTTACTCGATGAGACGTGACGATTTTCACTTTTGACGGGAGACGTTTCTATTTTTAGTTTCCTCGTCCGATTTCGAAACTGAGATCCGTCTTCTTAGTTAGCTCACTTTCGTCATCACGATCACCCCGATATTTATTTTATAATTTTTGGAGTTTATTTGACCACTTTTATATTTTAAGCAAGGTTTATAATATTTTTAATAATTATGTTTTAAATTATTTTCGGCCAAATAAAATTTATTTGAGTTTCAAACGTTTTAAATAATTTTTGAGCCAATTTCCAGCTCATTTGGGCCCCACCTAAGCCGTGGGTGAGTTGGAGTTGGTGAGATTTGAATTTTAAATTATTTTAAACTCCTAATCCCATTAGGATTAGCCCTAGACATAGTCAACCCCTCTACACTATATAAACAACCTTTATGAAGACCTATTTTCGCAAGAAAATAACCCTAGCCGCTTTCAAAACCCAATTTGACGTTGCGACGAATCGTCGCAACGTTGCGACGAGTTTCCCCCGCACCGACCGAAGAAACGGGCCTTTTTCTCCCGCTCCGACCGCTAGCCGCCCCGCACCAGAGCTTGGCCCACACCGCTGCATCGACCCCGCTCTGTTCTCCCGCTCCGACCGAGAGGAGCCCTCGGTCTGACCGAGAGCATGGAGCGCTCACGCCGCATCCCCGCACCGCACCGACCCCCGCTTCTGTCGCCCCGCCTCCGCTCGTGTCTGACTGAGTGGGTCGCCCACACCGACCGACGTTGCAACGTTGCAACGTTGCAACCCCCGCATCCAAGGCGACCGACCGACCGCCCTCTCCGCATCGACCGAGAGCCCGACCCCGCACCGACCCGCTGCGCTGTGCAGCGCCGTTCCCAGTTCCCGACCGAGAAGATCCCCCGCACCGAGGCTGTACGACCGAGAGCCATTCGTCGCAACCCCGCACCCGTCGCACCACTTGCCACCGTGGGCCCTCCAAGGTCTCCAGAGGTATTGTGGGTCCCCCATAGGTCCCTAGGACTACTGTGGGCCCCACCTAGGTGCTTGCTCTTCGAGGATTTGCCGCGTACGACGTTGCGACACGTCGTAGCCCGTCGTCACACGTGCTAGCTTTGGAATATGGAATCGTTGCTCCGGTTAATTGCTCTGAACTTTCCAGCGAGGAATCTATATTGGAATCAGGACTTGGAGCACGATCTTATTATTCCAACCCCTGGCGTCGCTACCCGACGCCAGCGTAGCTTTCGCGTCGTGTTGAGGTAACATTTACACCCCTAGGACCCCAACCCAATTGTATGCTAAACAAGACTAAAAATCAGTATTTTAAAGTATTTTAAATGTTTTAGAAATCACTAATCAAGATTAATAAAACGGATGTAGGCCGGTGGACTTGTGCACGTAGGAATTGTGACTTGGGACTCGTTGGACGGTGTTTCTTTGACGTGATACTTGCAGGCAAGTGAAACTTGCCAACTCTTGTGTAGGGCCATGTTCTTAGGTCACTTCCTTGTTTTTAGCATAAAAGAGACTAGTCAGTGAAATGATAGCTGGCTAGACGCCTACTTGATCTAGTTTGACAACGAAACTAGATCCGTCACCTAATTGATCTAGCTTGACAACGAAGCTAGATCCAACCCTTTAAACTTGTTGTTCATGCATACTAAACTGTCACGTTTACTTTCCTTACCTGTACGCCTTACTACTTGCCATGTCAAGTCATCCATGCATTGAATGTCGCATTCGTAGCACACGCTACAATACTTGTACTCGTACTTCCTTGTCCGGCTAGGTGCACCCCTATGCCATACTTGTTAAAACACTTCCTGGCTCGTGATCCAGAAGCGAGCTGCCATGTCATCGCATCATCCTAGAACTGCTAGGTTGCTTTACTTTTACCTGCTTTCAGTTTCCTTGCACAAGTCTCTTGTAGACTTGCTGACATGTGCCCTTGCTCTTTTGGGTGTCACATGTTAGACCCTGAGCCAGAGACAGTTGTTGAGGACGAGGTGTTTGCTGACGCTGAGCCTGAGCCTACGTTCGTCGAGGAGTTCGAGGACACCGGAGACCAGTCTTAGAGACTGATTTTACTTGCTTTTGCTTTAGGTTGCTGTTAGTTGTCGGTGCTTGCACCATTACTTTGTTTTCGTACTTTGTACTTTTGTTGGCCATGCTGGGGCCTCTTTTAGACTCTTTTCTTTTAGCCTGGTGGCTTTTCTGCGATGTTGAAATTTATTATTATGGATATTCTGAGATTTATTCTTTGTCTCATTTCCTTATTATTATCTTTGTTTCGTTTCGCGTTGCAAGAACCTGCAGTTTAAATTTGATTGACGCTTATCGGACTTGAAGCTTTGTGGCTTCAAGTCTGAGCGGACCTTCTCACGCTCTGAGTCGGGGCATGACATTTGGCCCTTCTCCGCTTGATGTCATCCTTACACCAAGTGTTTAGTCGCCAAATGATATTATTAAAATATTAACTATGAGACGAAAACAAGAGAGTCATTGATTCGGGTTCAATATTATATATTTAACCCCCCATTTAGCCCTATTTTGTGCTCATGTGATGCTACATTGTTCTCTAATTCATACGTATTTTCTACACATTTATTTATTAGAGAAAACACACTATTTGAGCACAAAACAGCATTTAACGACGTATTTCTGCACTTTTTATATTTTTCTTAGCATCGTCTCGATCTCACGATTCCAACGACTATTTATTTGTATTTTTTTGAGATCTGTGCTAATTACTGTGTATTTTTGAGTGCAGAATACCATTTATTGGAAATAAATTAATTACGCACGAATTTTGGCGCAACACGTGGCATCAATCGAGCGCTTCTCGGTCGAATCCAACGCCTGATAGAAAGCGGGCGATGTGGAGCTTCGTGGACCGCCCATCGCAGATCCAACGGCGGAGACTTTCCCCGCTCGAAACTAAAGAGGGGGCGACGTGGCTCAATCTGAGCCGTCGCCCCCGGATCCAACGGCCAGATGCGGCGCTGATCGAACGACGAAGCGGACGAATGAGATTTCTCTGATCCGCATCCAACGGCCCGCAATCACTTTGAACTCGATTCGAAATCGATTCCGCAGCGGGCGACGTGGCGCGTTCTCCAGCATTGATTGAAGATCGAACGACTGCTGTCAGCCCAACCCAGCGGCAAAGAGCGGGAGTTCCAAGCGGAGACGCGGCCCGATCCCATCCGCTGATCGCAGATCCAACGGCTACCAATCAATACGAATGTGAAGCAGATTCATGCGTAAGCGAATGTGGGCGCTGAGCGCGGGCGAGAACCCGTTATATAGGACACGTGGCTTCACCACGTTCAATCCCGCATTTGATCAACGGCTCTCGTTTGCCCCGATCCAGATCTACGGTCTGGATGAGTTTAAGCTGATGTGGATGAGGGTTTGGAACCCATTAAGCACAGTAAACCCGCAAGCCTATTATATAAGCGTATTCTAGGGGTTTTGGGCGTATATTGGGCGTATTGGAGCACTTAGGAGCCGTATCTTCTTCCTGAAAAATTCTGTAAATTTCCAGAGGTCTTTCTTATTATTTCCAGAGAGTTTGAAGTCGAAATTGGAGATTTGGTGATATTTCCTTTAACTCAAACCCCGTATTTTGATGTTTTCTAGCGTATTTTGCTATAAACTTGATGTATTTTGCTATGGAAGTTGTTTATTTTTGCATGATGTGTAGCTAAATCTCTGTTGTGCATGATATGGAGTAGTTAGGGGATGTGATTCGTGTTATTTAGGTTGAATATCGTTGTTCTTCATCGTCAAAGTCGCTAAAATTGTATGGTTTTGCTATTTAATCCTCTTTTCGTCTTCCAAAAGAAGCGAATACGTTGATGATCACCCCATACGGGTGAGATTTGATCTCTCCAAAAGAGAGCTTCATACCGTATTCGTAGAACTATAGTTTTAGCGGCTTTTTTATTCAAATTGTGCTTAAACCCCCAAAAGGGTATTTTCCGACGAATCGCTCCCAAAAGGAGGATTTGTTGAGTTATATTTAATAAACCAAAATACACGAATCGCTGATCCTAACGAGCCCATATCATGTACACGTTTCTCATATATTTTCATACACGACTCTTTCGTTGTTCGCTTTGATTACGTATTCACGACACACTTTCACACCATCATCGCTTTCATTATTAAAGTGTTTAGTTTCTCTACGTAGATTTTATATTTGATTTAAGCTTGTGGTTTCAATAGATTTCTCCCGAGGATTCGACTTCTGGACTCCCAGATTTTACTACTTGAACGGACTCTTGCGCTTGAGAGAAGCACCTTTCGGAGCCCACCAAGTTTTTGGCGCCGTTGCCGAGGAGGACGGTTTGTTACTACTGTTTATTTCATTCGGAAGACCTTCGGTGAGATCTTTCCACTTTATTGTATATAAACTTTTGTTTGCTTTCATATAAAAAAAATTATTTGTGCTAGTTTATGTGGCATAGGACTCCTAGGACACATAGATTGACTCGACGTTTTGATATGGCTAATAATAATATGGATGAAAATTTTAGCAACAACAACGAAAATAATGTGCAACCTGGAGTGCCTAGGACTTTAAAAGATTTACTCAGACCCACTAGGACTAGCACTGCTTCATGCTTTGTTTTACCTACCGATGCAAATTCTTTCAATTTTAAACCTGGGGTGATCCAACTCTTACCCACCTTTCATGGGTTAGACAAGGAAAATCCATATCTTCATATTAAAGGATTTGAGGAGGTTTGCTTGACATGCTTTGATGGGAAAACTAGCGAGGACACGATATATCTTAAACTGTTCCCATTTTCATTAATAGACAAAGCTAAAAATTGGTTGAATGCATTGCCATCACGCTCTATTACTACATGGATTGATTTGCAGGCTGAATTTCTAAAGAAGTTTTTTCCTATTCACAGGACGCAGGTACTGAAGCGGCAGATTATGAACTTTGCCCAGAAAAGCGAGGAAACATTTTACCAGGCATTCGAAAGGTTCAATGAGTTGCTGCTCGCATGCCCGCACAATGGCTTCGACAAAAGCAGGATTATTGGCTTCTTCTACGATGGACTGCAGCCGCAAATGAAGCAATTTGTAGAGATGATGTGCAATGGAGGATTCTTTGATAAAGAGCCAGATGAAGCTTGGACGTACCTGGAGGAGATAGCAGAAAATGCGTAGACATGGGACACTACTTCAGACTACGAGAGAGGAGGCCACTCTGCACCATCCCAGCCTACACGAGGAGTGGTATTCAATTTGAAGCAGGAGGATGCGTTGGAGGCAAAGATGGAGGCCATGATCTCAAACAAGCTTCACGCCATGAATCTGAAAGAGGCCAAGGCGGTTGAGATAGAGCAGACTTGCGCACTTTGCGACGTCAGTGGCCATGACACCAGTGCATGCCCCACACTTCCAGCCTTGAAGAGCATGCTAGGGAATCCTACTGGGGTGAATCAAGTGTCTTCGAATTACCAGAACTTCAATTCCAACAAGGGGTGGCGCAATAATCCAAACTTGAACTGGGGCCCCAATCAGCAGACTCAGCAGCAGCAGGCTCCCACTCAGTTCAGACCGCCGCAATACAACAATAACAACTACCAAGGTGGGAACCAGAGGAGGGACCATGAGCCGATGCAACAACAGCAGATGCAACCATTTGGCGATGCACTTCAGCAGCTCATTCAATTGCAACAAGCTCAGATGCAGCAGCAGCAGGCGCAATTTCAGGCTCAGCAGACTCAGAATCAGCAGATGAGCGAGAGCTTGGCGAGGCTTACAGCGACATTAGAAAAAGGTAAGCTTCCATCTCAGTCAATTCCAAATCCTAATATGGGCTCATCTTCTTCTGCAGGTAACAATATGAAGCCTTGCCAAGCTGTGTCCACTTTGAGGAGTGGAAAAGAGATTCAAAAGCCTGATCCACCGAGCAGACAAGCTGAGCAGGAAGAGGGAATTCAGATCCAAGAAGAGGGAATTAAAGAACAAGAGGAGGTGCAGGAAGAGAGCACGGACGTGGGTGTGAGCAAAAGCGTCATTAAAGAGAAGGAACCCGCAGCATATGTACCTGCAGCACCCTACCCTCATCGGCTACTTCAGAAAAGCAAAGATAAGTATCAAACTGAGATTCGAGAAATTTTTCAGAAGTGCCAGATCAATATTCCATTGCTTGATGCTATTAATCAAATACCTGCCTATGCTAAATTTCTGAAAGATTTGTGCACTGTTAAAAGAAAATTAAATGTGAAAAAGAAAGCATTCTTGACTGAACATGTTAGCTCTATTGTGCAACAAAATACACCACCTAAATTTAGAGACCCTGGATCACCCACCATCACTTGCACCATTGGCACTAAAAAGATTGGAAATGCTTTATTGGATTTAGGATCTAGTGTCAATATATTGCCATATCCTATTTTTGTGCAGCTTGGGTTAGGACAGCTAAAACCTACATCTGTTATATTGCAACTAGCTGATAGATCTATTAAAGTTCCAAAGGGATGCATTGAGGATGTCCTCGTTCAGGTGGACAAATTTTACTACCCCGCGGACTTTATAGTTCTAGCATCCAAGGACCCCAAACTGCCAATGCTACTCCCATCATTCTAGGTAGACCATTCCTAGCGACATGCAATGCTTTAATAAATTGTAGGGATGGTCAACTGAAAATTACTTTTGGCAACATGACTTTGGACTTGAATATTTTTAATACTTGCAAGTTTCCACATGTGGATGATGAGATTGAGAGGGTGCATATGATTGATTCGTTGGTGGATGATTATATTTGTTCTGAATTTTGTGATGATGCTTCTATTGTTGAGACTATTATTGATGATTCTGATGACATATCTTTTGTGCAGGAGAACGTGAAGGAGCTCAATGCGGTATGGGAGCCTAGGTTCGAGGCTTTGCCACCTAATGCATCAATTCAAATTTCATCTGAGGTGGAGGATCCAAAGCCAGAGTTGAAGCCACTTCCTGACTATCTTAAGTATGCTTTTCTTGGAGATGAAAACAGCTTCCCTGTGGTAATATCTTCTAAAATTACTCTAGAACAGGAAAGCTCTTTACTTGATGTGCTGAGGAAACATAAAGGTGCTATTGGTTGGTCCATTACTGACATAAAAGGTATAAGCCCTATTGTATGCATGCATCACATTTATTTAGAGGATGACGCCAAACCCACTAGAGAAATGCAACGTAGGTTAAATCCAACATTAAAAGAAGTGGTGAAAGGCGAGGTACTAAAATTATTAGATGCAGGCATTATTTATCCTATTTCTGACAGCAAGTGGGTTAGCCCTACACAGGTTGTTCCTAAAAAGTCTGGCCTCACTGTGGTTAAAAATGAGAATAATGAGCTTATCCCAGTTAGAGCCACCACAGGTTGGAGGATGTGCATAGACTATAGGATGTTGAATTCCCGAACTAGAAAAGATCATTTCCCTCTTCCATTTCTTGACCAAATTTTAGAGAGGGTAGCTGGACATGAGTACTATTGCTTTCTAGACGGTTATTCAGGTTATTATCAGATTGAGATTGCACCTGAGGACCAGGAAAAGACCACTTTTACCTGTCCCTTTGGTACTTTTGCATTTAAAAGAATGCCGTTTGGTTTATGTAATGCTCCAGCTACTTTTCAGCGATGCATGCTCAGTATTTTTGATGATATGGTTGAGAAAATTGTTGAGGTATTTATGGATAATTTTTCAGTATATGGTAGCTCTTTTCATGATTGTTTAGCTAACTTGGCTCTTGTTCTTGACAGGTGCATTGAAAAGAATCTCCTATTGAATTGGGAGAAGTGTCATTTTATGACCACAGAGGGACTTGTCCTAGGTCACCTGGTTTCTAAAGATGGTATACAGGTAGACAGAGCCAAGGTAGCAGTAATTGAGAAGCTACCAAGTTCTAAATGCGTGAAGGACATCAGATCATTTTTGGGACATGCAGGATTCTATAGGCGATTCATCAAAGATTTTAGCGCCATATCTCGCCCTCTTTGCAACTTACTTACTTTAAATGTGAATTTTATTTGGACACCTGAGTGTCAACTTTCTTTTGAAACTTTAAAGAAGTTGCTGATTTCTGCTCCTATTTTGCAGGTGCCAGACTGGTCCCTACCATTTGAAATAATGTGTGACGCAAGCAATTACGCAGTTGGTGCAGTCCTAGGCCAAAGAAAAGACAAAGTTCCAGTAGTGATTTACTACGCTAGCAAGACACTAAATGATGCTCAGAGGAATTATACAACCACAGAGAAGGAGTTGCTGGCTGTAGTATTCGCGTTGGAAAAATTCAGGAGCTATATTTTGGGATCACCAATTTTGATTTATACTGATCACTCTGCTTTAAAATATTTATTGTCTAAAAAAGATGCTAAGCCTCGATTGATACGATGGATTTTATTGTTGCAGGAGTTCAATGTCACAATCAAGGACAAGAAAGGCGTGGAGAATCTAGTAGCTGACCATTTATCACGATTGACAGTAGGCCTTGATTCAGCAGATGTGCCTTTGAAGGACTCCTTTCCTGACGAGCATCTTTTTAGCGTTTCCACCTCTCCATGGTATGCTGATATCGTTAATTATCTGGTAACTGGTAAGACCCCTGACACTTGGTCTCTTCAAGACTTTAAAAGGTTCAAGTACGAGGTAAAATATTTCTTCTTTGATGATCCGTACTTATATAAATATTGTAGTGACCAAATTGTTAGGAGATGCATTCCTGATCATGAAATAACCAGTGTGATACAATTTTGCCATGATGGAGTATGTGGTGGACACTTTTCAGCGAATAAAACTGTGGCAAAAATCTCGCAATGTGGCTTTTATTGGCCAACTATGTTTAAAGATACATTTCATTATTGCAAGACTTGTGCCGCATGCCAACAATTAGGGGGTATTACTAAACGTAACATGATTCCTTTAAACCCTATTTTAGAAATTGAAATATTCGATTGTTGGGGCATAGACTTCATGGGACCTTTCCCACCTTCATTTGGATATGCTTATATATTGGTCTGTATTGATTATGTTTCTAAATGGGTGGAAGCTATTCCTTGCAGGTCGAACGACACTTCCTTTGTGCTTAAGTTCCTCAAAGAGAACATTTTCTCTAGGTTTGGAGTGCCAAAGGCCTTGATCAGTGATGGAGGGTCTCATTTTTGCAACCGCATGTTCGCTACTTTAATGAAGAGGTTTGGGGTCACACATAAAGTTTCTACTCCGTATCACCCCCAAACCAATGGTCAAGCAGAGTTGACAAATAGAGAGATCAAAGGAATTTTGCAGAAAACAGTGAATCCTTCAAGGAAAGATTGGAGTTTGCGCTTACCTGAAGCGTTGTGGGCTTACTGGACGGCCTACAAAACAATTTTGGGGATGTCACCTTACCGCCTTGTATTTGGGAAGTCTTGTCACTTACCTGTTGAGATAGAGCATAGATCTTATTGGACTATAAAGAAAATGAATTTTGATACTGATGTCTCTTTTTCTTCTCACAGGTTACAATTGTTGGAGCTGGAGGAGTTGAGGAGAAATGCGTACGACAACGCTAAAATATCTAAAGAGAGGATGAAATCCGTCCACGACATGATGATCTTAAGGAGGGAGTTCACCCCAGGCCAAAAAGTACTGCTATACAATTCTAGGCTACACATCTTTCCCGGGAAGCTTCGTTCTAGGTGGTATGGACCTTTCGTCGTCAAAGAAATTTTCCCACATGGCGCTGTGCTCTTACTAAATGAAAAAGATGGAAGCGAGTTCAAGGTGAATGGCCAGAGAATGAAGCATTTTCACGAGCCTTGGACCAAGGAAGCGAGCACCATGGATCTCACAGACCCACCTTCGGGTGGGAACTAATCAGGTGTGTTCTTTCCATGCTTCCCTCTTCCTAACATTGAGGACAATGTCTATTTTAAGTCGGGGGGGGGAGGGAAATAACTTTTAGGATTTTTATTTTATTTTCTTTTTCTTTTTATTTTATGATTTTCTTTTTTTAGTTCCCTTTTCGCATTGAAAAAATTTTTTGAGTTAAAAAAATATATCACCAAAGTCTATCTTTACCTAGAAATGACCCTCATGTGATGAAATTTCTCGATATTTATTCACCACCATACACATATGATCTATTTTCCTCCACCACTATTGTTAAATATTTCAGTCTCATTTTACATGAATTTGAGTGCTTGTGGTGAATTTCTTTTTATACATCTTAATGGCAAGATTAATCGATGACTTAATGAATCTAGAAATTATGGATTATCAAGTGGTATGCTCTCATTGGAACACACCAAAGTTCATGCACCAATAATTCATAAATTAACTGGAGCATTGTTCTTTATCTCGTATTCATTGCTATTTGCATGCTTGGTGTGGATTTGGGTAGAAAAACTTACCACGTCATTTGAAATGATTAGGATACCCATTCTTGTGAAAAATTAAAGAAGAGGAAGTTATCTTGCCACGTTGTTTATGCACACACAAAAGAAGAAAAAATGAGATGAATGAGGAAGAAAAAATGAATAAATGTGCTATTAAAGAAATAACTTGGTTGGCTCGAGTAGTACAGTCCGAGGGGTCCTTCTTGGCCTAATGCCCTACGATCGTCTGATTTGGGAGCCATTGACCGGAACCTCAATTATTTGATGGAGCGATCCAAGTTATATACTTTTCCGCGAATGTTGCTTGATGCGCGTTACGCGGAACTATGAAAAAAATAAGCGAAAGAAAATAGAGAATAAGTGTGCATAATTAGCAAGGCAAGAGAACTTCCAAAGCTTAAAGAAAACACAAGATGTGGTGTGAGTCCCTATGAATAGAGATTGACGTGTGTACGCTTTAATACCATTTTATTTTTAATGCTTGCTTTGCATGAAAAATTCAGGCTCCAAGTTAAAAAATGTGATTGAACGGTGTGTGCCATTGATTTTGTATACTATGAGCTATGAAGTAATGGATAGTGAATTTAAGTCTATTTTATAACCATTTGAGATACTTGACATTCATTTTTGAAAACCCACAAGTACCATTACTTGATGAGCTTGAAATTTTGACATTAGTGTGCGGTTATCTCTTTTGTCGTAGTAGTATGATGGTGAGTAATTTGAGATCTGATAAGGTGATCTAGGCGTATTTTTAATCGCTCTTTTTGCTAGAGACTAGCAAAACGCTAGTTGGGGGGTGTGATTCGGGTTCAATATTACATATTTAACCCCCCATTTAGCCCTATTTTGTGCTCATGTGATGCTACATTGTTCTCTAATTCATACGTATTTTCTACACATTTATTTATTAGAGAAAACACACTATTTGAGCACAAAACAGCATTTAACAACGCATTTCTGCACTTTTTATATTTTTCTTAGCATCGTCTCGATCACACGATTCCAACGACTATTTATTTGTATTTTTTTTGAGATCTGTGCTAATTACTGCGTATTTTTGAGTGCAGAATACCATTTATTGGAAATAAATTAATTACGCATGAATTTTGGCGCAACACGTGGCATCAATCGAGCGCTTCTCGGTCGAATCCAACGCCTGATAGAAAGCGGGCGACGTGGAGCTTCGTGGACCGCCCATCGCAGATCCAACGGTGGAGACTCTCCCCGCTCGAAACTAAAGAGGGGGCGACGTGGCTCAATCTGAGCCGTCGCCCCCGGATCCAACGGCCAGATGCGGCGCTGATCGAACGACGAAGCGGACGAACGAGATTTCTCTGATCCGCATCCAACGGCCCGCAATCACTTTGAACTCGATTCGAAATCGATTCCGCAGCGGGCGACGTGGCGCGTTCTCCAGCGTTGATTGAAGATCGAACGGCTGCTGTCAGCCCAACCCAGCGGCAAAGAGCGGGAGTTCCAAGCGGAGACGTGGCCCGATCCCATCCGCTGATCGCAGATCCAACGGCTACCAATCAATACGAACGCGATGCAGATTCATGCGTAAGCGAATGCGGGCGCCGAGCGCGGGCGAGAACCCGTTAAATAGGACACGTGGCTTCACCACGTTCAATCCCGCATTTGATCAACGGCTCTCGTTTGCCCCGATCCAGATCTACGGTCTGGATGAGTTTAAGCTGATGTGGATGCGGGTTTGGAACCCATTAAGCACAGTAAACCCGCAAGCCTATTATATAAGCGTATTCTAGGGTTTTTGGGCGTATATTGGGCGTATTGGAGCACTTAGGAGCCGTATCTTCTTCCTAAAAAATTCTGTAAATTTCCAGAGGCCTTTCTTATTATTTCCAGAGAGTTTGAAGTCGAAATTGGAGATTTGGTGATATTTCCTTTAACTCAAACCCCGTACTTTGATGTTTTCTAGCGTATTTTGCTATAAACTTGATGTATTTTGCTATGGAAGTTGTTTATTTTTGCATGATGTGTAGCTAAATCTCTGTTGTGCATGATATGGAGTAGTTAGGGGATGTGATTCGTGTTATTTAGGTTGAATATCATTGTTCTTCATCGTCAAAGTCGCTAAAATTGTATGTTTTTGCTATTTAATCCTCTTTTCGTCTTCCAAAAGAAGCGAATACGTTGATGATCACCCCACAAGGGTGAGATTTGATCTCTCCAAACGAGAGCTTCATACCATATTCGTAGAACTATAGTTTTAGCGACGTTTTTATTCAAATTGTGCTTAAACCCCCAAAAGGGTATTTTCCGACGAATCGCTCCCAAAAGGAGGATTTGTTGAGTTATATTTAATCAACCAAAATACACGAATCGCTGATCCTAACGAGCCCATATCATGTACATGTTTCTCATATATTTTCATACACGACTCTTTCGTTGTTCGCTTTGATTACGTATTCACGACACACTTTCACACCATCATCGCTTTCATTATTAAAGTGTTTAGTTTCTCTACGTAGATTTTATATTTGATTTAAGCTTGTGGTTTCAACAGATTTCTCTCGAGGATTCGACATCTGGACTCCCAGATTTTACTACTTGAACGGACTCTTGCGCTTGAGAGAAGCACCTTTCGGAGCCCACCAGTCATTAGCAACAACATAATGTTGTGATCATCATCAAAATAACTTTGGTATGAAAACTTGATCGACGCCCTGGTATGCACACGCAACCGGGACAGGCGACTCATAGTCTTACCGCAAGCGCACGACGTAGTGGCGAGCGGGTATCGAACTCAGGGAGGAACAATGACAGTGTCTTCTTCTAATTACCTAGCTATCAAAATGGTCAAGAATAGTTGGGGTAAAATTTGTCACAATCGTTCATATATCGATAGAAATATCAATGAAATAAAGCACCTAGGGATAGGGAATCCCCGCTACGGACCGTATCTCATCGTTGTGATTCATAGGTTACATCATTGCTAGACTTGAATTTTAGGTGAACTAGTCGCAACTAAATGTGGAACCAAGCTCACGCTCTCGCGCTATTGCCGGTCTATAGCGAACCCAGGTTAGGGCCCAATCTCTTGCAAACCCTAGCCTAAGCCGCTAGCATTAGAATCGACATCATCGTTCAATCGTATCTTGAGCCCACTCTCGTGCAAACTCGAGCTACGACCAAGGTTGAGATAGTTCATACCCGTCCAATCTCTTGCAAACGGGTATTTGTATAGAAATACGATTAAAAACCCTAGCCTTGGTCCAATCTCTTACAAACCAATTCTAGAAAATTCTAATCGTAAATCTAAATCGAATTTCTATGGCTTCCTATCAATTGGGACCCAATCTCTTGCAAATCCCAATCGATATGAATCCATAGCCATCCGTAATTTATCAATACCAACCTAACCCTAATCAATTCTAGCAAGAATTTCACCAATTCAACACAATTCAAAAATAGGGTTCATAGGGTTCATCCCCATGCCCTAAGACGATAAAACTACTCACTAATCATCATGCAATTCATAAGAAATTCAATAGAAAATTCAGCACAATTCATTGCAATAGAGAAATTATCAATAAAAATAGAGTTTTTGACAAGAAAGGAGACAAACCAATGAGAATCCAATAGCATCCAACAAAAGTCCCCTTTCTAATCTCTCCAAAAGCCTAAATCTAATTACCTAAAAAGCTCTCTAAAAAGGCTGCCAAAAGTATCAAAAATTTCTTCTAACCTAGGGCAAAAACTGGGTTTAAATACCCCTCAAAATCGCCCAAAAAATCGTGACAAAAATGCCCCTGCGCAGCCCAAAAATCACAGTTTATGCAGCAAGCGGGGCGGCTCACTTGGCCGAGTGACAAATGTCACTCGGCCGAGTGACAAACCCTGTACAATTACATTAACTTGGGATTTTTCGGGGGTCTGTCTTCGGGAGTGACTCGGCCGAGTGGATTTACTCACTCGGCCGAGGGGCAATTCTTGCTCGGCCGAGTTGGAATCGTCAAAAGCCTGTACATTTACAGTAAGTCGGCCTCTTTTGAAGTGGGATTTCACGTGCCACTCGGGCGAGGGGATTTCCATGCTTGGCCGAGTGGACTATCGTCACTCGGCCGAGTGCACGTCAAATTCCTTCTGTTGATGCGTGTCCGGTGTGGTCAGCCGAGTGGTCTTCTTGCTCAGCCGAGTGGGTGGTTCACTCGGCCGAGTGAGATGCTGCATGTCACGCCCCGCTTCCCTAAAATGGAGGCAAGACGTGAGAAGGTCCGCACAGACGTGGAGCTGTGAAGCCACACGCCTGATAAGCGTCAATAAATTAAATGCAGGTCCCTGTAACCACGAACATAATAAAGATAATAACACAAGAGAGATAGAAATAAAATCTCAAATCTCAGAATTGTCCAACATTTAAAATTAAGTTCAACATCCAGAAAAGCCACCAGGCTAAAAGAAAGAGTCTAAAGGCCCAGAACAAGGCCAACAAGGACAAACATAAACAGAGTATTGGTTCTATGCACCGACAACAAAAACAGTCTAACAAAAGGTAAGCTCAGCGAAGACACTAAGACTGGTCTCCGGTGTCCTCAAACTCCTCGATGAACGTGGGTTCTGACTCAGCGTCAGCAAACACCACGTCCTCCGTAGCACTCTCAGGCTCAGGATCTAACATGTGTCACCCAAAAGAGTAAACGGGCACATGTCAGCAAGTCTAAAAGACTTGGACAAGGAAACTGAAAATAAGGTAAACTAACAACCTAGCAGTTATAGTATGCATGACATGGCAATTATGGTATGAGAGCACCAGTAAGGCATGTTGTAACAATAGGTGCAAGAGAACAATTATCATGGCATGTCAATAGTAGCCAAGCTACTAACGATCTCAATTTTTTCACTAGTCACGTTTCAAGTTATTTGTAGATGTTTACGCCTTACAGCTGAACTGTTGGACATTCACACTGATTGGCCGCTTAACACTACCCCAGAACCCAGAGTTTACGCCTTACAACTGAAGTTGCTGATCGAGCAGACTCCCAGTTGATTGCCCGCTTAACCCTTACCCCTCCCACACGTAAACAAGCCAGGGTCCCTGCACACGATGCTCAGTAAATGCGCCAAGGTTGCCCCGCACAAGAGCTTGTTTTCAGGTTCACAACTTGGCGTAGGGTTATGCCCGCTAAAAGCAGGTGCCTAGCCTCAATCAATTCACTAGGTGTAGCGGAGCTACGTAATCACAGGAACATTTAAAGAATGCAATGACATGACAATTAATTTGCGTACCGTTAATGGAAACGAAACATGACATGGTAGTTATGCAACATGATAAATGACGGATCTAGCTTCGTTGTCAAGCTAGATCCTGAAATTGCGCCTAGGCGAGTATCATTTCGTCGCCTAGTCTCTTTTACGCCTACAACAAGCAAATGGCCTAAGACATGGCCCAAAACCCTAAGTGACAAGTTTCACTTGCCTAGCACCAAGGATGACGATCAACGAGACCGTCACAAAATGTTAACTACGGAGATGAGGTCGCTGCCATGGCAAAAAAATATTAGAACAACATCCAACCTAGTTTTATTAGGGTTTTACAAAATCACAAATGGGTTAGGAGAATATTATAGGATCGAGTTATTACCGAATCTTTAGCGGAAGAACGATGCCGAGCAAGCACGGCGACGGAAGAAACGATCCGGAGAACCTACGGTTCAGATCTGGAATGGATGGAGAAATCTGGAGAAAATGAGATTTTGGGGGGTTTTGGGGGTTTTCCAGCGGCCTAGAGGTGATGGCCGGCCTAAATGGAGAGGGAGAGGGGCTCTTGATGAAGGAGGAAGGCTAGGGGAAGATGGATGATGATTTGGGGAAGAAGGAGGCTCAGGAGAAATGAATAAAGAAAGAAAAATGTTTGGGGGGTTTAAATAGGAAAAGTCGGCGGCTGGGCAAACCCTAGGTTTACGACAGCAGTTAGTCGGTCAAAGAAGGGTTGTTGACCGACTAGTTCAACAACTAGTCGGTCGGTCGATCAACTGTGACCGACTAAAACCAAACAATAACTCAGGTCGACAAAATGGTCAATGAATTAGTCGGTTAAAGAACAATGGCTGACCGACTAGTTTGCAACCTAGTCGGTCGGTGGTTGTTCTTAGACCGACTAACGATAAACAGTAACTTACGTAAAATTGATTGAAGGAACTAGTCGGTCTGAGAGCAAGTTCTGACCGACTAGTTTCACATCTAGTCGGTCGGTGGTTGTTCTTAGACCGACTAAAAGTAAAAAGTAACTCATGTACATTAGATTCAATGAACTTGTCAGTTCCAGTAGAGTTCCTGACCGACTAGATCTCAATCTAGTCGGTTGGTCCCCCTTCTTGAACCAACTAAAGTGCACTAAAAGATTTCTATAGCTTCTAGGATCAACATATCTCTAAGATATGAGCAATATGAAGCTCGTCACGAGTGACTTACTCCAAGATCAACGATTCTAAGGAAGAAGCTAGGAAATCACGACGAAACGATCGAAAACGAAAGTTACGGAGACGAAAACCACACATAAGGAGAAAAATCCACCAAAACATATATATATATATAATATAGATAATCAAAATACTTGAAAACCAGTCGTTACATCCTCCCCAACTTAAGAAAAATTCCGTCCTCGGAATTTCCCAACACTCACGTGTCCGAGAACAAAGGTGGGAAACACTCTCGCATCTCATCCTCATTCTCCCAAGTTGACTCTCCGGGCGAGCCGTGTCGCCCCATCACCCTCACAAGATTGACAACCTTGTTCCGGAGTGATTTCTGACGCCTGTCCAGAATCTGCACTGGCTGCTGGTCATACGTCATATCAGGGCGAACGGTAATCTCCGAGAAATCCACAGCATGAGATGGATCGCTAATGTATCGACGAAGCTGCGACACATGGAAAACATTGTGAACTCCTTCCAAATACGGCGGCAAGGCCAAGCGGTAGGCTACCTCGCCAACTTTCTGCAGAATGTCAAACGGTCCAATGTATCGCAGGCTCAACTTCCCTCGCTTCCCAAAGCGAATCACACCATGATTTGGGGAAATCTTCAAGAACACATGATCGCCTGGCTGAAACTCCAAAGGACGACGTTTAGCATCCGCCCAATGCTTAAAACGGTCTTGAGCAGTCCTCAACCTCTCCCGAATGTTTCTGACAACATCCTCAGCCTCCACAATCATCTCAGGTCCCAACAGCTCCCGATCACCAATGTCATCCCAACTCAATGCGATCGACATTTCCTCCCATACAGCGCGGCATAAGGCGCCATGCCGATGCTCGCCTGGAAGCTGTTGTTGTAGGAAAACTCCACCAGATGTAGATGGTCCTCCCACGAACCCTTGAAATCCAACATGCATGCCCTCAGCATGTCCTCCAAGATCTGAATCGTCCTCTCGGACTGGCCATCTGTCTGCGGATGGTACGCCGTGCTGAAACTCAGACGCGTACCCAAACTCTTCTGCAAACTCTGCCAAAACTGAGATGTGAACCTCGTGTCTCTGTCCGACACGATACTCACGGGGACTCCGTGAAGTCGTATGATCTCCTGCACGATTCACGTCACATCACTATCTAAACTAGGAAAAAGGAAATAAAAACGGAGAGTAAAAGAATTTACCTCTATATATCTCCTTGCTAGCGCCTCAGTGGACTGTCCTACTCGGAATGGAATAAAGTGCACGGATTTGGTCAACCGATCTACGATCACCCAAATCGCGTCATTCTGCTTCGGACTCCGAGGTAGTCCAGTCACGAAATCCATAGTGATGTGTTGCCATTTCCACTCCGGAATCAGAAGCGGTTGTAGCAACCCTGCCGTACGCTGATGCTCTGCCTTCACTTGCTGGCAAACCAAACACTTGGCTACACTCCGAGCCACACTCCTCATCATACCATGCCACCAATAGTTCAGACGAAGATCCTTGTACATCTTGGTCCCACCAGGATGCACAGAATATAGCGAACTGTGTGCCTCCACCATCAACTCCTCTCTAATATCCCCAGCCGGCATACACAACCTGGCCCCAAACCTCAGCGAGCCATCCTCATGAATCAAAAAGTCAGTCCACAGACCGGCTTCTACCTGCCCCAAATCTTCACCAGCTTTGGATCTCCAGCCTGGCCAGCCTTGATCCGATCCACAATCGACGACTGAATCTGCATAGTCATCAACGAAGAGGCCTCCCCAGGAAGAACAATCTCAACACCAGACTCACAAAAATCCTGCTGCAATCTCCACTGCGAGGTCAACATCATCACCGCTGGAAGCCTACTCAGCGCATCAGGAACCACATTCACCTTGCCAGGGTGATACTGCAAATCAATCTCATAATCCGCCATGAGCTCCAACCATCGACGCTGTCGCATGTTGAGCTCCTTCTGAGTAACAATATACTTCAAGCTTTTGTGATCGGTGAAGATCTTCACTTTCTCACTCAGCAGGAAGTGCCTCCAAATCTTGAGCGCAAACACGACAGCAGCCAACTCCAAATCGTGTGTCTGGTAATTCTTCTCATGAGTCTTGAGCTGACGCGAAGCATACGCCACAACATGCCCGTGCTGATGCAACACACAACCGAGACCCTTACCAGAAGCATCGCAAAAGATCTCAAATCCTCCACTACGATCAGGCACGACAAGAATAGGGGCAGTCGTCAATCTCTCCCTCAGAACACCGAAGGCATTCTCACAATCACCCGACAAAACAAAAGGTACATCCTTCCTCGTCAATCTGGTCATCGGCTCAGCAATACGAGAAAAGTCCTTAATGAAGCGCCGATAGTAACCAGCAAGCCCAAGGAAACTCCGGATCTCAGACGCTGACTGCGGAATAGGCCACTCTCTGATGGCCCTAATCTTCTCGGGATCCACTGAAATACCATCTCCAGTCACCACATGCCCGAGAAAAGCAACTCTGTCCAGCCAAAACTCGCACTTCGAAAACTTAGCATACAACCGATGCTTCATCAAAATCTCCAATACCGTCCTCAAGTGCGAGGCATGCTCCTCCTCCGACTTAGAATAGATCAGAATGTCGTCAATGAAGATAACGACTAACTTATCTAAAAAGTCATAGAAGATCAGATTCATCAGATTCATGAAAACTGCGGGTGCATTGGTTACACCGAAAGGCATAACCATAAACTCGTAGTGTCCATACTTCGTCCTGAACGTTGTCCTCGGAACATCTTCCTTCTTCACCTTCAGCTGATGATGACCACTCCTCAGATCCAACTTCGAAAACACCCTCGAACCTCCAAGCTGATCAAAAATATCATCGATGCGAGGCAACAGGTATTTATCCTTGATGGTCACTGCATTCAGCTCCCGATAGTCCACGCACATGCGACACGAACCATCCTTCTTCCTCACCAGTAGCACCGGTGCTCCCCACGTAGACACACTAGGATTGATATAACCCTTCTGCAAAAGCTCATCCAGCTGCTTCCGCAATTCCTCCAACTCAGCGGGTGCCATACGATATGGCGCCTTCGAAATCGGCTGCGCTCCCGGAATAAGATCAATCGAAAACTCGAGAGCTCGATCGGGTGACAACCCAGACATCTCCTCGGGGAAGACGTCATCGAAGTCCCGCACCACAGCTGGCCTCTCCAGCTCCACCTGCATAGCCACAATCTCCACTGGCCTGGCCCGAAACCTGACCGGACCGAGCGAACTGCTACCTCGGCTGAACTCAAATACTGGATGTCCGGGAATCTCGAACACCACATTCTTCTTCCGACAGTCGATCGTAGCATAGAATCTCGCAAGCCAATCCATCCCAAGGACTGCATCATAGTTGATGATGTCGTGGACAATGAAGTCAGCGTAAAGCTCATGTCCATAAACCACCAACGAGCAAGAATTGCAACCACGATGCACCGAGACCACGCCATTCCCTGTAACGATATTTCAACTCTTGGAAAGAGGGGACGTCGCCAAGGAATGCTTCTCCATGAAGCTCCGATAAATAATGCACATCGATGCACCAGAGTCAAAGAGGACTCGTGCAGGAAAAGTGCACACCAAAATCACACCTACAAACAGTCTAACAATCAAGCCCTAGTCTAGCAAACAACCATGTTCAAGCAAACAACATAATCTAACAAACAAAACCAACTAAGAAGGAACGGCTAGAAGGAGAGTTACCTGTGATAACCTCATCCACAGCCTCGCTCTCCACCTCGGTCATCAGAAAAGCCTGCCTCCTCGACGGAAAAGCCTGCCTCTATGGGACAAGAGCTACCCCACGTCCAGCAGGAACATGCGCTCTCTGCTGCAACGGCTGTGTTGCAACAGGTGACCTCCACAGCTTGTTCGCATGCCGACAATCTTTCACGACATGAGAGGCATCACCACAAACCAAACACTGGCCCAGAAATTTCCTACACTGATCCTTGATGTGGCCAGGCTTGTCGCAGAAATGGAAAGTCTTCTGATTAGGCCCTCCTGGCCTCTTGAACTGCACCGGATGATTAGGCTTGAAACCAGGCCTAACTACCGCCCTGGCCTGCTCCATAGGCCTCTTCCCAGCACCAGAAACATGTCCTCTCCTCTGACTCAGGTTCAGCTCCTGCCTCCGTGCAACGACCAGAACCTTCTGATAAGACTCCAGATTAGAGGAAGACGCAAAACTCTGAAGCTCCAAAGCAAGTCCCTGCAGGAACCTCTGAGCCCTCTCATCAGCATCCTGCACCATCTTCGGTGTGAACCGACTCAGCCTAGTGAACTCTTGGTGGTACTGGTCCACCGTCAAGCTCCCTTGCTTCAGCTCAATAAAACGCTGCAGCATCTCCTTCCTAGCAGTCTTCGGAAAGAATTCCTCATCAAACCTGGACTTAGAGGTAGCCCAAGATATCGGCTCCACCAGCATCTTCTCTTCCGCATCCCACCAGTTCCGAGCATTATCCTTGAGTTGCCTCTTCGCCAAATCAACCCATCCAGCCGGGCCGATCTTCGCCATCTTCAAATTATCCTCAATGTTCCGAATCTACTCATCGGCAGCTAGAGGACCCTCATACCCATCAAAATAAGCAGGACCCAGCTCCCGAAATTGCTTCGCTCCTGGCTCGGAGCGAGGGGCATCCTGGATTGCCCGAGCAGCTCGAGCAACTGGAGCATTCTGGACTTGCAGGAGCACGCCCTGCTACACCTGCATCATCTGAAGCATCATCCGCATCATCTCCCCATTGGTGGGCTCCAGCTCAGGCTCCTCATCATGAGGGGGCGCGCTACCACCACCACGGGTAAATCGCCTTCCTGCCATCTAATGACACAGAAAACGAACCAGATTAGACTCATAGCTTATGACTCGGATGTCGAACTTAGTTTATTGGACATTATAATATTATTATCGTTATTCCGATATTCGCAGTTATAGAAAAATGACCTGCATGGGCCACCAACAAAACCTGTCACGCCCCGCTTCCCTAAAATGGAGGCGAGACGTGAGAAGGTCCGCACAGACGTGGAGCTGTGAAGCCACACGCCTGATAAGCGTCAATAAATTAAATGCAGGTCCCTGTAACCACGAACAGAACAAAGATAATAACAAAAGAGAGACAGAAATAAAATCTCAAATCTCAGAATTGTCCAACATTTAAAATTAAGCTCAACATCCAGAAAAGCCACCAGGCTAAAAGGAAGAGTCTAAAGGCCCAGAACAAGGCCAACAAGGACAAACATAAACAGAGTATTGGTGCTACGCACCGACAACAAAAACAGTCTAACAAAAGGTAAGCTCAGCGAAGACACTAAGACTGGTCTCCGGTGTCCTCAAACTCCTCGATGAACGCGGGTTCTGACTCAGCGTCAGCAAACACCACGTCCTCCGCAGCACTCTCAAGCTCAGGATGTAACTTGTGTCACCCAAAAGAGTAAATGGGCACATGTCAGCAAGTCTAAAAGACTTGGGCAAGGAAACTAAAAATAAGGTAAACTAACAACCTAGTAGTTATAGTATGCATGACATGGAAATTATGGTATGAGAGCACAAGTAATGCATGTTGTAACAATATGTGCAAGAGAACAATTATCATGGCATGACAGGAGTAGCCAAGCTACTAATGATCTCAATCTTTTCACTAGTCACGTTTCAAGTTATTTGTAGATGTTTACGCCTTACAGCTGAACTGTTGGACATTCACACTGATTGGCCGCCTAACACTACCCCAGAACCCATAGTTTACGCCTTACAACTGAAGTTGCTGATCGAGCAGACTCCCAGTTGATTGGCCGCTTAACCCTTACCCCTCCCATACGTAAACAAGCCAGGGTCCCTGCACACGATGCTCAGTAAATGAGCCAGGGTTGCCCCGCACAAGAGCTTGTTTTCAGGTTCACAACTTGGCGTAGGGTTGTGCCCGCTAAAAGCAGGTGCCTAGCCCCAATCAATTCACTAGGTATAGCGGAGCTACGCAATCACGAGAACATTTAAAGAATGCAATGACATGACAATTAATTCGCGTACCATTAATTGAAACGAAGCATGACATGTTAGTTATGCAACATGATAAATGACGGATCTAGCTTCGTTGTCAAGCTAGATCCTGAAATTACGCCTAGGCGAGTATCATTTCGTCGCCTAGTCTCTTTTACGCCTACAACAAGCAAATGGCCTAAGACATGGCCCAAAACCCTAAGTGGCAAGTTTCACTTGCCTAGCACCAAGGATGACGATCAACGAGGCCGTCACAAAATGTTAACTACGGAGATGAGGTCGCTGCCATGGCAAAACAATATTAGAACAACATCCAACCTAGTTTTATTAGGGTTTTACAAAATCACAAATGGGTTAGGAGAATATTATAGGATCGAGTTATTACCGAATCGTTAGCGTAAGAACGATGCCGAGCAAGCACGGCGACGGAAGAAACGATCCGGGGAACCTACGGTTCAGATCTGGAATGGATGGAGAAATCTGGAGAAAATGAGATTTTTGGGGTTTTTTGGGGGTTTTCCGGCGGCCTAGAGGTGATGGCCGGCCTAAATGGAGAGGGAGAGGGGCTCTTGATGAAGGAGGAAGGCTAGGGGAAGATGGATGATGATTTGGGGAAGAAGGAGGCTCAGGAGAAATGAATGAAGAAAGAAAAATGTTTGGGGGGTTTAAATAGGAAAAGTCGGCGGCTGGGCAAACCCTAGGTTTACGACAGCAGTTAGTCGGTCAAAGAAGGGTTGTTGACCGACTAGTTCAACAACTAGTCGGTCGGTCAACCAACTGTGACCGACTAAAACCAAACAGTAACTCAGGTCGACAAAATGGTCAATGAATTAGTCGGTTAAAGAACAATGGCTGACCGACTAGTTTGCAACCTAGTCGGTCGGTGGTTGTTCTTAGACCGACTAACGATAAACAATAACTTAGGTAAAATTGATTGAAGGAACTAGTCGGTCTGAGAGCAAGTTCTGACCGACTAGTTTCACATCTAGTCGGTCGGTGGTTGTTCTTAGACCGACTAAAAGTAAAAAGTAACTCATATAAATTAGATTCAATGAACTAGTCGGTTCCAGTAGAGTTCCTGACCGACTAGATCTCAATCTAGTCGGTTGGTCCCCCTTCTTGAACCAACTAAAGTGCACTAAAAGTGCCGAATCGAAGCGCAGAGCTTCGGGAAGATTTCTATAGCTTCTAGGATCAACCTATCTCTAAGATATGAGCGATATGAAGCTCGTCACGAGTGACTTACTCCAAGATCAACGATTCTAAGGAAGAAGCTAGGAAATCACGACGAAACGATCGAAATCGAAAGCTACGGAGACGAAAACCACACATAAGGAGAAAAATCCACCAAAACATATATATATAATATAGATAATCCAAATACATGAAAACCAGTCGTTACACTGCAGATGCACAATCTTCATCTTTTCGCTTCCTCGTCGCTTCTACGACGTTCCTTCTTCTTCCACTTGTCTTCCACCGCCGAATAGCCCTCAAAAGAGCCTTGGGTGACACTCCGGAGTGGGTGCAAATCCTCTTGATCTCAAAATCACTCTGAATCGCTCCATATCTCCTGAAATACGACAAAAACAAGAAATCGTGAAAATCATCACAATATTGTCGAATAATCGTGAAAAACGCGATATGAGCGATCGAAGTGGCATTTAAACATGCATAAAAAGGGTGTAAAATATGGAGCGATCAAAATCCCCCAAGCTTACCTTTTACTCGTCCTCGAGGAAGATGAGTAAAAAGCGAGCCTGACGGGCAAAATGATGGAAAAGAGGGAAAAAATAAAAGAAATAAAAATAAAAACAAAAATAAAAATAGAATAGAAAGCGAAGAAGGGGGGTGCTAGATCATTTTTCTCAGGACGTGGGTTTTGCTTACTCATATAGCATACATCGAATATAAAACACACGTCAAAGACTTTTATTTCGATATCATAGTATAATGATGCATTCGAAATAGAAAACCCCAAAATATCAATATAGCATGAAATATGGAATCATTCTAGGATTAACATCGTCTGAAGCATCTAAAGTGGTATGCATAACCATAGATCACACAGTTTTCAATTGAATGCTTTCTATAAGGAGTATAAGAGATATCACACGATATGGAATAGTAAGAATAGAAAAGCACGGTTTTCATGAAATGAATGCTAAGTGTCGATTTCTGGATTTCGTGAAACTTTAGCAATCTCACCGAGTATAGAAAATTACTTAGCCTAGGTTGTCATGCACCGTCAAGTAGTCACTCTCTCACACATCATTGGATCCTCTCCTCCAAGCTTATCCATAAGCGTGGTGGCATAAACAAATCAATATGTACATTCCCCATTTCTTTTGAAGCTCAAAAAAAGTAAAAATAAAACAAAAGAGGGAAGAATGAGAGAAAGAGTATGAGATGGGATCGTTATGAACTTCTTTTCTCTTTTTTTTCTTTTCTTTTTCTCAATTTTTCTCTTTTTCTCTTTTTTTTAATAACGATATATACATAAGCGATCCCAAATCAAAAGGGAGAAGGATATACAGGTGTATATATATATATATATTGATTTTGGGGATTGGAGCATGAGAATTAATAGCGGGGGAAATACCGATAATAGACTTGCTAAGGGGAGGATTCACCAATGGATTTTAAGTAGAGAAATAATGCTCAAGATATGTGGAGAAAGAAATAAATATATCACTCGGTTCACTCTATAGGACGTGCACGACAACTTTCAGCAGAGTAAAATAATCTACTCAGTTTAATCTCAAAAAGTAAACTAGTCCAGATATATCACCCTAGCAAACATTCAATCAACCTGAAAGTGAAGGGTACAATTCATGCAATAAGAAGTGATATGAGAGAGGAAAGCAGTACTCCAAATATAAGCAGACAATGCGTGAAGCTTGGTGTGATTTCTATGAAAAGCATACATATGAATCATCAGACATCAGCTAATAACAGAATTTCATCCACATTTATATAGGAAAAGAGTGGGTTACTATTTCAAATGCAAAGCAGGACATAGCATATGATATCTGAAACAAAAGCTATGACGTGACAAAATAGCATGCACATAGAGGTAAGCTAACACCACGTTATCATCATCACAGAAAAATCATCTCTAGCAAAGGATGAAAGAAACAAAGATAAAAGAAAATAGAACTATATACAATGCAGCATACTCAAAAAAGGACAAGAAAACGTGATGCATGATAAAAAACGAAAAAGTGGTGAAAATGAGTGCAAAAGTGGGAAGAAAATGTGAGAAATCAAAAATAAGGGGTGGCAAAAATAAAAGTGTGAGAACTCACACCCCCAAGCTGAAGTGCACAGTGTCCTTAATGTGCAAAGTGTGGCACACCGAGAGACGTGAAGTGGTTGGGGTGGGTGAGGATGCATGCATGAAGAAAAAGAAAGAAAAAGAAAGAAAATAAAATATGAATGAATGTGATGCATGCAAAGATCGGGATGATGCAGATATGAGTGTCCCCAAAAAGTCTCTCCCTCACTCCCAAAAAGGTATAAAAAAGATATGATCAGGAAGGCATCAAAATAATACGTGGAGGAGGGGGGAAAAAATCAATCACCAGGCCCAGGAACAAACGGGCAGCAAAACACCAAAAAATATCATAGGCATCAAGAGTGTGCCTAAGCTGGTGGTGGCGCTGCACCAGCATCGTCCTGTGGCGGGGGTGGTCACTACAAGATAACTGGCTATTTTTAGCGGTTCGTAAATGTGTTTCTCGCGGTTCGTAACCGCCACTATCGTGGTTTCAAGCGGTTCAAGCAACCGCTACTATTTGAGGCGTGAGAAACTACGTTTGTAACGGTTCCGAACCGCTACAAATGAACCGCCTGAAAATTTAAGTTGTAGCGGTTTCCAACCGCAGCCAACACAATTGCCAACAAAAATTTAATTGTGAAAAAAAAATTAATAGTGGCGGTTCTTAACCGCCGTTAACTTAAATTATTTTATTAAAAAATTATTTTTGGGATAGAGTAGTGGTGAGGGGCTGGACAGAGGCAAAATTGTAATGGTTGCATCCAATGACGTATTTAACCAAGAGATTGAACAAGAGATCGAATGCTTTGTGCATTCTCTACAGCGTATTCTCCACAGATGAAATTAATTGAACAAGAGATTGTATTCAGAGGCTCTGTGCAACCAAGAACAAGAGATTGAAGAAATTATATGTACCATCGATCAAATTAATATTAAACAAGAAATAAAGAAGAGATCGATCGGACCAAAAATATCTGGTTGAATATAATCATTTCTTTATGTCCTCAAGAATCTCTCTCTCTCTCTCATAGAAAACTCATCGGTGTCGCGCTCGGTAAGCAGAAGCTGCTCTAGAAACCTCCAGGCATCTGACATACCAAGCTAAGGGGCACCATCCATAGCTCACGTTTTCTTCACCGGGCTACGAGGGGGGTTCGCCGTTTTCCGATTTTGACAATTGAAGTGATTTGGTTTGCATAGACTTATGCCTAAAGGCATTCGTGAGAGCATGTCTGTTGCCATCTCTCGGGGAGCTCCTCCATGCTCAACTTCCACATGACCACATGCTCCTTGATCTGCCCAACGAAATAATATACAAATAGAAATTTGGATATGCTGAAATTTAATTAGGAATATAGGTATTCAACGCAAACCTTAAACTGATCCGGAAATGGTTTCGTACCGCTCGGCGTCGCGATTTGCAGCCACCGAGGCAAGGCCGGACGGGGTGCCGGCTGCGGATCAGAAGAGGACTCGTCAAATTCTCTAAAAAATTTACAGTTTCTCGTTCCTCAGCACAAAAAACCAGTGCTTGATCAATGGATGAGGCAGAACCATCACCTGCAGCTATCCGATTCAATATCAATTACTCATATCTCATAATTTTTTAAATAAAAAACCAAATCGCATAAAAAATCAAAGGAAAATAGCATGCAGATCTGATCAAAAACCTTCTAGCATCCTCTCGTCGGTCAAAAACTTCTCCTCCTCCATCGCCATCTGTGATCTCTCCGCTGCGCTACAGACCGGCCGCTGCGCTTCCACACTGAGATGTGCTAGGAAACAAAATTAATCAGTGCTAGAGAGAGAGAGAGAGAGAGAGAGAGAGATTACCGAGGGATGAAGATATGAGGATGAAGGGGGAGGGTGAGAGAGAGTCACCAAGGGCATCACCGACTTGGAATATGGTCGATTCGGAGCAAGATGATCCGTCGCAAACCCATCCCGAGCAACAAGATTGAGGGAATCCAAAGGGGAATATGAATGGGAAGAAGAAGGGAATTCGAAGGGGAAGAATTTTTTAGAGAGAACAGGCACAAACCCATCATTCATTAATCCCGCCGCCTAAGGTTAAAGGAGAACAGATTGATAATTTTTAGAGAGAACATCAGAAGTGTGGAGGAAACCTAGGCCTTTTTAGTAGCGGTTCGCAACCGTTACTAATTATCCGCACCGCTACTAATGGTCTACAAATGTATTTACCGCCGGTTTTGAACCGCTACAAATCGATAAATAACTTTTAAATAACTAAAAAATTGATGGGTGCAAATTTGTAAATTGGTTTCGGCGGTTATGAACCGCTGCTACGAAAATTTAACCGCTACAAACAAAAGTTAATTTACGCGCCATTTGGACGATTTTTTCCGCCACTTTTTGATATGTTTTAGCGGTTTCGAACCGCTAGAAACATATTGTATCTTTCTGGCGGTTCAAACCCGCTAAAACGGAATATATTTAGTAGCGGTTTCGAACCGCTACTAAAATAACCGCTAAAAACACTCAGTTATCTTGTAGTGGGTGGTGGAGGTGGTGGCTGCTGGGAGGGTGTGGGTGGTGGAGGCAGACGCGCCATAATCTGATTCAGGCAAGCCTGAATATCAGGAAGCATGGCGACACGGGACTGCACGAAACTGACCGTGGCGGAGAGAGCCCTAAAGTCTCCTCGAAGTCCACTAACATCCCCCTCAAGAGCACGAATGCTCTGAACTAGAGTGTCAGGGGGTGGTGGAGCGGAGGGACGCACATGTATAACAGGGGATGTGCGGGGTTGTCTCTGGCGGGCAGTGTATATGATGGGGCCAGCAGGGTAGTGTGGAAGGGGTGCTGTGCTCGATAAGTGATGCCCAGCCTCGGTGTGACGCTGGGACGTAGGCTCGGTCGGAGCAGCAGCAGCAGCAGAGGTGGAAGGCAAAATGGGCGACGAGGCAGCAGGAGAGGTCAGTGACGCAGAAGTGGGGACAGAAGTCACGACACTCTCGGTAATGATAGTGGCAGTGGGGTCAGAAGGGCCGACGGCCGGGGTGGCCGTGGACAAAAGTGAGGACAGAACCGCCACTGCGGCGGTAAAGGAGGTCTCGCCGGTCTCTAAAATGGTGGTGGGATGCTCGGGGCTAAGAGAGGTGATAGGCTCGATGGACATAGGCTCGGTGGTGGTGGTGGTGGACTCAGCTAAGGTGCTCCCGACACTGACAGAAGTGGGGACAAAAGTGTCGGGAGGTGTAGATAGTGCAGGTGCAGGCTGATGGATCACGGGGTCAACGGGTGGTGCAGGGAGTGCCTGCTCAGCATCCTCAGCCTCAAGCACGTAGGCAGCGGGGATAATAAGATCCATCGCTGGAATCCAGTCCCCGTGGGCCGGTCCAATGTGTGTTCGAGCGAGGCTCGGAAGAACCATGTAGTCAGCACTAAAGGGACCGTGCAACCACACCCAGTGCTTGCGACCGTGGGGACGAAGCATCTTCATCCGGGCCATAACATCTATTGAGAGTGAAGTGGGGCCCGGAGCTCGACGCAAGTCGTCAGGTAGGTCCACGCCGGTCATAAGGGCTAGAAGTGTGATCAGACCGCCGTAACAAATAGGTGAGCGAGCGCTCACCGAAATGATGATGTGGTCCAGAAATCAATTAGCGATGTCGATCTCGACGGCGGGTACCAGGTCATCGCTACCCCTGTCTAGAACCCTGGGGTGAGTCATCGCGTAGAGCATGTAGAGCTCTGGCGTAGACAAAGTCCCGGGCTCGTACCTCGCTAGGAAAGTAGTCGTCATGAGGCGCTGTGCAATCGGAGGCAGGGGTGTAGGATGGCTGAGGCCTTGGCCCTACTAGGGTCAAAGCCAAGTGGGGATCTCGTGATCTGTGTCCAGAAGGTGGAGGTGTCGAACGACGTGGGTGGGATTGATCGCTCCGGGACGTAACCCAAAAGAACGGTTGTAGTTTTACCGCAAGTGCACGGTGTAGCAGCGAGCGGGTTATCGAACACAGGGAGGACGAATGACCGTGCTTGTTCCGATCAACCTGGCTATTTAAGAAGAGAGAAATTTGCCTTTGGCGATCCTGTCACAATCGTCAGACAAAGTACGGAAATATCAAATCAAATAAAGAACGTCTAAGGAATGGGGAATTCCCGCTACTCACCGTATTTCGTAAAAGTGGTTCATCGGTATCAAAGTTGCTAGAATAAGATTTTGAATGAATTAGTTGCAACTGAATGTAGAACCAAGCTCACGCTCTCGCGCTGTTGCCGGTCTATAGCTATCCTAGGCTCGGGTCCAATCTCTTGCAAACCCTAGCCTAGGGAAGCTAGCATTAGGATCAACATCATCGTTCAATCGCGCACCGAGCCCAATCTCTTGCAAACTCGGTCCACGACCTAGTTTGGGATAGTTCCTACCCGTCCAATCTCTTGCAAACGGGTATTGGCGCGGAATTGGAACCGGAAACCCTAGTATCGGTCCAATCTCTTGCAAACCGATACTATGGAAATTCGATTCCAACCCAATTCGGATTTCTAGGGTTTCCTATCGAATTGGGATCCAATCTCTTGCAAATCCCAATCGATGTGAATTCCTAGCCATCCGTAGTAAATTGATCCCAATCTAATCCCTAGTAGCAATTCTAGCAAAATTCCTACCAATTCATCACAATTATGAAATAGGGCTTGTAGGGTTCATCCCCACGCCCCAAGACGTGGCGACTACTCACAATTCATAGCAAGATCACAAAAATAATCAATGAAATAAGCAATAGAATTCATCACAATATTGAGATATGCAATAAAAATAGAATTTTTAGAGAAGAGAAAAGCAAACCAATGGAGTTCTTCAATTAATCCAACAAAAATCCAATTTTGTCTCCTCTTCAATCACAAGAATAAAACTAAAAAGCTAATCTAAAAAAACTGCAAAAAATCTAAGAGAGAGGCTCCCAAACTTGGGTAAAAACAGGGGTTAAATAGCCCCCAAAATCGTCCAAAAACTGTGACTAAAATACCCCTGCGCAGCCTGTTTTCCGCAATTTTCGCTACAGGCAGCGCGTCGCACTCGGCCGAGTGACAAAAGTCGCTCGGCCGAGTGAAAACCCTGTAATTTTCCAGTAAGTATCGATCTTCAGGGGTCTTCACTTCGGGGGCGGCTCGGCCGAGTGAGTTGTCGTCACTCGGCCGATGGCTTCATGGTACTCGGGCGGACGGGATTATCCACTCGGCCGAGTGGGTCTTCTGAAGCTCAGGCAGCCGAAAAACAGTAACATGGCGATTTTTGAAGGGCTTCGTCTGGGCGCCACTCGGGCGGACGGGGTCTCGTCACTCGGCCGATGTGGTCTCCGTCGCTCGGCCGAGTGCACATATGAATCGTGTCTGATCTGGTCGGCCGAGCAGTGTCTCGCTGGTCGGCCGAGTGACTCCTTCACTCGGCCGAGTGGGACACAAAACATGCCCAGACTGCTTGTTTTGGCCTCCTCGTCGCTCCTGCGACATCCGTTCTTCTTCCGCTCCTCTCCAACAGCAAAATACCCCTCGGGGAGGTCGTCGGTGACCGTCTGGAGTAAGCGCATCTCGAGATCACTCCAAATCACGCCAAATCACCTGAAATGCGACAAAAACAACAAATCGTGAAAAGCATCGCAATATCGTCGATATATCGTGAAAAACATGATTTGGGCGATCTAAATGGCATGCAAACATGCGGTAAAAAAGTGTAAAATAAGGAGTGATCAAAATTCCCCAAGCTTGCCTCTTACTCGTCCTCGAGGAAGATAAGTAAAAGGCGAACCCGGTGGATTCGGAAAACGAAAACGGCGAAAAATGAAGAATGAAAAACGGAGAAGAGTGAAAAACGAAATAAAAATAAAGAAGAAAGAAAGAAGCGAAGAGGTAGGCTGCTAGATCATTTTTTCAGGCCGTGGGTTCCGCTTACTCATATGGCATGCACTGAATGAAAAACACATGTTAAAGAATTTTATTTTGATATCATAGTATAATAGTGCAAATAGAAATAGAAAACCCACGAACAACAATATAATCATGAAAAACGGAATAATTTTATAATTAACATCGTCTGAATCATTTAAAGCGGTATACAAATCACAGATCACACACTTTTCAATTGAATGCTTTCTATCAGGAGTATAAGAGTATCACACTATAGAATAGAGAGAATAGAAAAGTATGGATTTCATGAAATGAGTGCTAGGCTTAGATTTCTGGATTTCGTAAAGCTAAAAATAATCTCACCGAGTATAGAATATTACTTAGCCTAGGTTGTCGTGCAACGTCAAGTAGTCACTCTCTCACACATCAATGGATCCCCTCCCCCAAGCTTATCTATAAGCGTGGTGGCATAAAAAAATATTTACATCCCCATTTCTATAAAGCTCCAAAAGCAATGAAAAGAGAAGAGAAAGAAAGAAAGTGAGATGGGATCTTTTATTGAGGATTTTTCCTCTTTTCTCTCTTTTTTTCTTTTTTTTAAGCAATAGCATATATACACAACGATCCCAACTCAAAGAGAGATAATGATATACAAGAATATTTTCTCTCTTTTTTTTTCGAATAAGAAATTTGAAGCTAGGAATTAATAGCGGGGGAAATGCCATATAATAGAATCGCTAAGGGGAGATTCACCAATGATTTTAAAAGTAGAGAAATGATGTTCAAGATTTGTGGAGAAAGAAATGAATATATCTCTCGGTTCACTCTATAAGACATGCACGACAACTTCAGCATGGTAATCTAATCTACTCAGTTTCGATCACAAAAAAGCTAACTAATCCAAATTTATCATAGCTAACATCATTCAATCATCCTGAAGTGAAATGTACAATTCATGCATATAGAAGTGATATAGGAAAAGAAATCAGTACTCCAGACATAGGCATTCAATGCGTGAATCTTGGTGTGTTTTCTGTGATAGCATACATATGAATATTCAGACTCAGCTAATAATAAAATTTCATCCATTTTCATGTGGAAAAAGTGTGGGTTACTATCTCTAGATGCAAGGCAAGTCATAGCATATGATATCAGAAATAAAATTCAAGACATGACAAATAAAGCATGCATATAGAATAAGCTAACTCCACGTCATCATCATCACAGAAAAGTCATCTCTAGCATGAGATGAAAAAGAAAGAAATAAAGATAAAGGGAAAATAGAACTATTTACAATGCGGCACACAGAAAAATAAGACAAACGTGATGCATGGCAAAATAAAAGAAAAATGATGAAAATTAAGTGCAAAAAGCGAAAAACGGTGTGAAAAACTAGAAATAAAGGTGGCAAATCGAAAAAGAACGTGAGAACTCACTCCCCCAAGCTAAATGGCACAGTGTCCTCAATGTGCAAAGTGGGGCACACCGAGAGACAAGTAAAGTGAGGGGCAAGTGAGGATGCATGCATGATGAAAAAAAAATGAAAATAAAAAGAAAAATAAAGAAATGAAAAATATGATGCGGACATGATGCATGCACAGATAGGAGTGATACAGATATATAAGTGTGTCACCAAAAACTCTCCCTCTCTCCCAAAAAAGATATATAAGGATACGATCTGACTGAGAAACCCAAAATAAGTGAGGGGAGGGGGGGTGGACAAAACTGCAACAGGACCCAGCAGAAACGGGCAGCACAGCGGCAGGAATAATCGATGGCATCAAGGGTGCCTAAGATGGTGGTGTTGCGCCGTCTCCGTCCTGAGGCGGGAGTGGTGGTGGCTGCACAGGCCGCTGAGCGGGTGTGGGTGTGGAAGTGGTAGCAGGCTGAGTGTGTGTGGAAGTGTGGGTGGGAACCTGCTGGGTGGGTGGTGGTACGCGGGGGAGACGCTCCAGGACCTGGGTAAGACAGTAGTGAATCTGGGGGATCAGGTCAAAGCGGCCAGCCATCGCAGAGACGGTGGAGGACAGGGTCCTAAGGTCGCCTCTGAGGCCACTCACCGCCCCCTCTGAGCACGAATGCTCTTAAGTACAGTGTCGGGGGGAGGTGGTGCAGAGGGACGCACCGGTCGGGGCTGTGCAGGGCGGGGCTGGCGTACTCGGGTCGCGTATGTGACAGGCTCAGCGGGGAAGGGAACGAAAGGTGCTGCGCTCGCAAATGTGGGCCTGGCCTCAGTGTGAGGCCGGGGCACTGGCTGGTGAGAAGTGGAGGCAGCAGCAACGAAAGAAGAATATAAAAGAGGCAGCGAGGCGACCGGAGAGGTTAGTGGCACAGAAGTGTGGACAGACGCCACGACACTCTCGGAAAATACGGCAACAGTGGATACAGAGGGCTCTCCGCACTCAACTACGGTCGGCGGGCGCTCGGGTGGGGCAGAAGAAACAGGCTCAGCAGACAGAGGGCCAGTGGGGGTGGTGACAGCCGCGGGAGTGGTGGAGGTGGGCTCAGCTAAGGTACTCCCGACACCGACATAGGTGGGGACAGAGGTGTCAGGAGCAGCGGAAACATCAGGGATAGGCTGAGGGGCCACAGGGTCAACAGGGGCGGCAGGCTCGGCAGGGGCGACAGGGTCTGCGGGGGCAGCGTGGGCAGCGTGGGCCTGCTCGGCCTCCTCGGCCTCGAGCATGTAAGCAGCGGGGATGAGAACATCCATCGCAGGGAGCCAGTCAACGTGGGCTGGTGCAATCTGAGTCCGAGCTGGGCTCGGAAGAATCATGTAATCGGCACCGTAAGGGCCGTGCAACCAGACCCAGTGACGCTCACCGTGCGGACGAAGCATCTTCATCCGGGCCATAACATCGATCGACAAAGAAGTGGGGCCCGGTACTCGTCGCAAGTCGTCACGGAAGTCCTTGCCGGTCATAAGGGCAAGCAAGGTGATCAGGCCGCCGCAGCATATCGGTGAGCGAGCACCCACCGATACAATGATGCGGTCCAAAAACCAAGCCGCGACATCAATCACGACGGCGGGGACCAGCTCATCGCCATCCATAGATAGAGCTCTGGGACGTGTCATCACGTAGAGCATGTAGAGCTCCGGCGTAGACATCGTGCCCGGCTCATATCTGGCCAGAAAGGTCGTCGCCATAAGGCGCTGAGCAATACGGAGGCAGGGATGGACAATGGCCGATGCCTTGGCCCTACTAGGGTCAAAGGCAGCGTGAAGACCCGTAATCCGGGCCCAGAAGGCACCGGCGTCGAAGGAAGGTGGGGGGATATGGGTGGGGCCGTAACCGCGATCGGCTCTGGGGACAGCGGGCAACGAGAAAAATGCTCTCATCATATCGAGAGTGACCTGGCACTCCCGGTCCATGAACCGAAACGAGCATCCCTCGTCGGTCCGGGCGATCGAACTAAGAATCTCAAGTGTCGGGCGGGTAAACGTGTCTGCCGACACCTGGAAGAAATCTCGCCAGCCCACGTTGTCGTACAACGTGAGCATCCCCTCTAGTACCCCCAGGCGTCCTAGGTCGGCAAGTGTGCAAACCTGGAGGGTACGATCGAGCGCTGGGAGATACGCTCGAAGACGGCGCGGTGTGCGTCATCTCGGAACGTAATCCCGAGCGGCCCGACCAGTGGAGCCGGAGGTGGTGGCTGTGGAGCGGCAGGGAGTGGCTGTGCGGGCTGTGCGGGCTGTGTGGGCGCTGCAGGCTGTGCGGGGTGTGCGGGGCCTGTAGGCTGTGCTGGGTGGATGGGGTGTGTGGGAGAAGGTGGAGGAGAGTCCTCCAACTTGTAGGAGGGGCCGGCATCATCCGACCGCTTCCGCTTGGCGGAAGCTCTCTTCGACCGCGGCCGTGTCCGGGGCGGCATATCGGCCCCGAGCGTGCGCCGAAAAGTGTAAAAAGTGCGGCGTGTGCAAAAGAATGGAAGGAGTATACCCAGACACGCCGCGAGTGCAAGATAATGGAAGCGTGCGAAGTCAGCGCCTCCGCGAAGCCCGAATCAGTCCCTAGAAGCTCCCCGGGGCTCCCCTAAGCTCCCAAAAACAACCTGCGCATGAAATGGAGATATCAGCGAGTAATATTCAAAATTTATGGGGCATTAGGGGTATAATAGATAGATATAGAAATCAATTTGGGTTTGGGGGTCGTTTAACACATGGATCCTCGAAAAATACACAAAAAGAGGAGAAAAAGGCGAAATAAGCGATACCGGAGGTGGTCGGAGCGGCGGCCGCTGGTGGCGACTCGGGCGAGGCGCGGCGGTTGCTCGGCCGGCGGTGGCTGGCCAAGCGGCGGCGCGGCGATCGGTGGTTGGGCGAGTGAGGGCGCGAGCGAGGCGAGCGGGCGAGGGGAGCTGAAGGGTCGGGCGCGATTTGGGTTTTTGCGTTTCGAAAAACGTGCCCCCCCCTCAGCCACATATATATTGAAAGTTACGACTCGGCCGAGTGAATAGGTCACTCGGCCGAGCGAGATCAATGGACATTTCCTCCCCGCTATCGCTTCGGCCGAGTGGCTTTGCCAGCCTCGGCCGAGTGGAGTAAGTCCATTCGGCCGAGTGGCTCAAGCTACTCGGCAAGACTCGCCCTAGGAGCGTATCCGTTTTACTCGGCCGAGTGAAAATATATACTCGACCGAGTAGCATTTATACTGAAATCAGGAAAATAAACAGAGAGTTGGGTACAGCAGACTTCCCTCGTTCGTGAGCGGCTCGGCCGGACGAACTTGTGTACTCGGCCGAGTGACTAGTATACTCGGCCGAGTGAGCCTTGTGTTCTGCTGTTTGTCTTCGTTTGGGCTCTAAACTCCGTCTTTCTTCCTCCAGTCAATTTCATCTTACTCCTAAGCATCGAGCGTCTTCCTGGGGCGCTCCTCGTCGTCTCGTTCATCCTCCTCATTATGGATTTACCTATCTCCTCTCCTGTCAAGAAAAATAGGACCCGTTATCACAAAATTTTTGGGCGAACGACTCAAAACACTAAAAATTTCTAAAACAAAAATAAAGAAAAAGTAAAAATAAAGCAATAACCGTCGGGTTGCCTCCCGACAAGCGCTCGTTTAAGGTCGTGAGCTCGACCCCCTATGATTTTCAATTAGTGCGGGATGTTTGGTGCATATGAGATGCACCCATCAAACTTTCCGGGGAGAACGCTTGGATTCGAAAGTTGCGGTGGCGTGTTCTCCCGCGGTGGTCTCTCGTCTCGAATAGTGTTGGGGGGAGGCTCCCCCAAGTTAGCGTTTGCTCCGGTCAACGGCTTCACCGGTGACGCCGATTTTCGTAGCGGCGGAGCTTTCTTCGGAGACTTTTGTTTCGAGAGCTTGCAGAGCTCTCAAATCCTTGCGACATCAGCGTCGCCTTCATCATTTTCAGCGGAGAGGTCGGGGGAATCATCTATCTTCTCATCTTGGCCTAAATCCGGGCCTTCATCAAAATCCTCATCGAAAAGAGCGCCAATCGAGTGGGGGGTCGCCTATTCAATTACCTCATCAAGGAGGTATGATAGATCATCCGGCCGTCCCCTAAGCAAATATATTCTATTGGTTTCGCCCGTCGGGACTCCCTCAGAATAGTGTTTGAGTCTCTGACCATTTACTTTGAATGTGGAACCGTCCTTGCTTTCCAACTCGAAAGCTCCTCCCGGTTGTATGTGCTTGATGGTGAAAGGTCCGGACCAACGTGACCTCAACTTACCGGGAAATAGTCGGAGCCGGGAATTATAGAGCAAGACCTTGTCTCCTACTTTGAAGTCCGTGACGGTTATGAGGGCATCGTGGAGAATCTTGGTCCTTTCTTTGTAAATTCTTGAGCTTTCGTAGGCGTCTCTTCTTATCTCATCAAGCTCGTTGATGTCCAAGAGTCGCCTCACCGCCGCACTCTTGTAATCGTAATTAAAGGTTTTGATGGCCCAATATGCGCGGTGCTCCAACTCTACCGGTGAGTGGCAAGCTTTCCCATAAACGAGTCGGAACGGTGTGGTGCCTATGGGAGTGTGAAAGGCCGTGCGATATGCCCATAGAGCATCGTTTAGCTTCATTGACCAATCCTTTCTAGATCGACCCACCGTCTTTTCGAGAATTTGCTTAGTTTCTCTATTTGAGACTTCCACTTGGCCGCTTGTCTGGGGGTGATATGCCATGCCGACTCTATGATTTACCCCGTACTTCTTTAGCATGGCTTCAAACTTGTTCTTTATGAAGTGGCTCCCCCCGTCGCTTATCAAGGTACGAGGCACTCCGAAGCGCGGGAAGATGTTTTGCTTGAAGAACTTGGAGACGACCCTTGCATCATTAGTAGGGGTGGCGATTGCTTCCACCCATTTGGAGACATAGTCGACGGCCAATAGGATGTATTTGTTGCCATTGCTCGACGGAAATGGTCCCATGAAGTCTACTCCCCAACAATCAAAAAGCTCGATTTCTTGGATGGGCCTCATTGGCATCTCATTGCGTTTGGAGATATTCCCGGTCCGTTGGCATCTATCGCACCCCTTTACAAAGTCGTGGGTGTCTTTAAACATTGTCGGCCAAAAGAACCCGCTCTGCAAAATCTTAGCGGTAGTTTTAGAGGCGGCATGATGTCCTCCGCATGGTAGACCGTGGCAATGCAAAATGATGGATGTCGCCTCCTCTTTAGAAACACACCTCCGAATGACGCCATCCTTGCATATCTTGAAAAGGTATGGATCTTCCCAAAAATAGCTACGGACCTCATGCAGAAATCTCCTCTTTTGATGCGTGGGCATCCCATGCGGTTTAATTCCACAAGCCAAGTAGTTGACGAAGTCCGCGTACCAAGGTACTTCACCGGTCCTTATGGCATATAGCCTCTCATCCACAAATGTGTCGTCGATAGGCAAACTCTCATCCTCCTTGTCGCGAATGAGCCTATATAAATGATCCGCCATGACATTGTCCGTACCCTTCTTATCTCTGATCTCTAAGTCGAATTCTTGCAACAAGAGTATCCACCTAATCAACCGAGGTTTGGCCTCCTTCTTGTTTAAAAGATACTTCAATGCCGCATGGTCGGTGTGGACAATCACCTTGGAACCGAGGAGGTAGGAGCGAAACTTCTCTATGGAATAGACGACCGCTAGAAGCTCCTTTTCGGTAGTTGTGTAGTTTTTCTGCGCGTCATCCAATGTCTTGCTCACATAGTATATCGCATGAAGCTTCTTATCTTTTCTTTGTCCCAACACCACTCCAATGGCTTGGTCGCTAGCATCACACATTAGCTCAAAAGAAAGGCTCCAATCCGGTGGTTGTATGATGGGCGCGGAGACTAGTGCTTCCTTCAAGGTGTTGAAGGCTTGCAAGCATTCTCCTGAAAAAACAAAAGGAATATCTTTAGCGAGCAAGGAAGTAAGCGGTCGGGCAATCGAGGCGAAATCCTTGATGAAACAGCGGTAAAACCCCGCGTGACCAAGAAAGCCTCTAATGACCTTGACATTAATAGGAGGATGAAGTTTCTCGATTACCTCAATCTTTGCTTTATCTACCTCAATTCCTCTCGAAGAGACAAGATGTCCGAGAACTATACCTTCTGTGACCATGAAGTGACACTTCTCCCAATTGAGAGTGAGATTGTTTTGTTGGCACCTTTTTAGGACTTTAGTAAGATTTTCCAAGCAAGAGTCAAACTCACTTCCATAAACCGAGAAATCATCCATAAAAACTTCCATAATATTTTCAATGTAATCGGAAAATATGGATGTCATACACCTCTGAAAGGTGGCGGGAGCATTACAAAGGCCAAACGGCATCCTACGGTAAGCATAGGTGCCATAGGGACAAGTGAAAGTTGTCTTCCCTTGGTCATCTTCGTGCAAAGGGATTTGGAAGAATCCCGAATACCCATCTAGATAGCAAAAGTATTTATGTTTTGCAAGGCGTTCAAGCATTTGATCGATGAAGGGCAATGGGTAATGGTCCTTTCGGGTGGCTTTATTGAGTTTCCTATAGTCGATGCACATTCGCCATCCCGTGACGGTGCGCGTAGATATGGGCTCACCGTTTTCATTTTTTATGACAGTCATCCCCCCTTTCTTGGGGACGACGTGAACGGGGCTAACCCACCTACTGTCCGAGATAGGATAAATTATACCGGCTTCTAGCAACTTTAGGATTTCCTTTTTAACCACCTCCTTCATATTAGGGTTTAACCGCCTTTGAGGCTCTATGGAGGTGGCGTCAGTATCCTCCAAATGGATCCTATGCGTGCAAAGCCTAGGGCTTATCCCTTTTAGATCGGAGATAGTGTACCCAAGGACATCTTTGTGGCTCCTAAGAACGTCTAGGAGTTTCTCAAGTTGGTCCGGCGTGAGGTGGGAGTTTACTATCACCGGGAAAGTTAATTTGTTACCCAAAAAGGCGTACCTTAGATTCGGAGGTAATTGTTTAAGTTCTACCTGAAGAGGCGCCGCTCCCTCTACTTCATCAGCTCGCATGAGTTTGGTTTCTTCCTTGTCAGCCGGGTCTAGCTCGTGCTCAGGTGGCACGCTCTCTTGTGAAGAGTCAGACTCACTGCTTAGTGAGGACAATGCATCGAAATAGGCGCGCTCCGATTCTGTGCTAGTGTCATCAGAGCTTTCACTCGGCTCCGGTTCGTTCCTGGAATCAAGAAACACATCAGACGACTCGTAGAAGCAAGGGTAAGTGTCAGGGGGTGTAACTCCCTGAACGATGGCTTGCTCTGAAGATCCTCCCGGAGTATAGTGATCCTCGACACTTGTTATACTGTCTTCGAAATATAGCTTGTCGTCCATCACATCAACTCTAACGTTGCCTCCGATAGTCCCTTCCGGGGAGACTTGGTCCATCACAAAACTAGCAAACAGTTGCTCGTCAGGGTCCTTGACGTCGATAGCAAAAGCTCCGGTAGCGTGGACCTCATCGACAAGCTCCTTAAGGAGGTCTGTGAAGGAGTCATAGTCTTCCTGACTGAGTTCTATTGTTGACATTGCATCCTCCATTCTTTCTGTAAAGACCTTATGCAAAATACAGGGAGAATATGCAAATAGAAGAAAGTAAAGAAAGAGAGAAAGAAGAAGTAACCGGGTGGTCGATGACGAACACCGTCAAAATGCCCTCCCCGGCAACGGCGCCAAAAACTTGATCGCTCCGGGACGTAACCCAAAAGAACTGTTGTAGTTTTACCGCAAGTGCACGGTGTAGCAGCGAGCGGGTTATCGAACACAGGGAGGACGAATGACCGTGCTTGTTCCGATCAACCTGGCTATTTAAGAAGAGAGAAATTTGCCTTTGGCGATCCTGTCACAATTGTCAGACAAAGTACGGAAATATCAAATCAAATAAAGAACGTCTAGGGAATGGGGAATTCCCGCTACTCACCGTATTTCGTAAAAGTGGTTCATCGGTATCAAAGTTGCTAGAATAAGATTTTGGATGAACTAGTTGCAACTGAATGTAGAACCATGCTCACGCTCTCACGCTGTTGCCGGTCTATAGCTATCCTAGGCTCGGGTCCAATCTCTTGGAAACCCTAGCCTAGGGAAGCTAGCATTAGGATCAACATCATCGTTCAATCGCGCACCGAGCCCAATCTCTTGCAAACTCGGTCCACGACCTAGTTTGGGATAGTTCCTACCCGTCCAATCTCTTGCAAACGGGTATTGGCACGGAATTGGAACCGGAAACCCTAGTATCGGTCCAATCTCTTGCAAACCGATACTATGGAAATTCGATTCCAACCCAATTCGGATTTCTAGGGTTTCCTATCGAATTGGGATCCAATCTCTTGCAAATCCCAATCGATGTGAATTCCTAGCCATCCGTAGTAAATTGATCCCAATCTAATCCCTAGTAGCTATTCTAGCAAAATTCCTACCAATTCATCACAATTATGAAATAGGGCTTGTAGGGTTCATCCCCACGCCCCAAGACGTGGCGACTACTCACAATTCATAGCAAGATCACAAAAAATAATCAATGAAATAAGCAATAGAATTCATCATAATATTGAGATATGCAATAAAAATAGAATTTTTAGAGAAGAGAAAAGCAAACCAATGGAGTTCTTCAATTAATCCAACAAAAATCCAATTTTGTCTCTTCTTCAATCACAAGAATAAAACTAAAAAGCTAATCTAAAAAAACTGCAAAAAATCTAAGAGAGAGGCTCCCAAACTAGGGTAAAAACAGGGGTTAAATAGCCCCCAAAATCGTCCAAAAACTGTGACCAAAATACCCCTGTGCAGCCTGTTTTCCGCAATTTTCGCTACATGCAGTGCGTCGCACTCGGCCGAGTGACAAAAGTCGCTCGGCCGAGTGAAAACCCTGTAATTTTCCAGTAAGTATCGATCTTCAGGGGTCTTCACTTCGGGGGCGGCTCGGCCGAGTGAGTTGTCGTCACTCGGCCGATGGCTTCATGGTACTCGGGCGGACGGGATTATCCACTCGGCCGAGTGGGTCTTCTGAAGCTCAGGCAGCCGAAAAACAGTAACATGGCGATTTTTGAAGGGCTTCGTCTGGGCGCCACTCGGGCGGACGGGGTCTCGTCACTCGGCCGATGTGGTCTCCGTCGCTCGGCCGAGTGCACATATGAATCGTGTCTGATCTGGTCGGCCGAGCAGTGTCTCGCTGGTCGACCGAGTGACTCCTTCACTCGGCCGAGTGGGACACAAAACATGCCCAGACTGCTTGTTTTGGCCTCCTCGTCGCTCCTGCGACGTCCGTTCTTCTTCCGCTCCTCTCCAACAGCAAAATACCCCTCGGGGAGGTCGTCGGTGACCGTCTGGAGTAAGCGCATCTCGAGATCACTTCAAATCGCGCCAAATCACCTGAAATGCCACAAAAACAAAAAATCATGAAAAGCATCGCAATATCGTCGATATATCGTGAAAAACATGATTTGGGCGATCTAAATGGCATGCAAACATGCGGTAAAAAAGTGTAAAATAAGGAGTGATCAGGGATGTGCGTGTGAGCGTAGGCACGGTCAGGGACATGGACAGCGGCCCACTGAAAGAATGCTCTAAGAATGTCGAGAGTGATCTCACACTCTCGATCCATCAGACGGAACGAGCATCCTCCAGGGGTCCGGTCAATAGAGCTCAGGACCTCCAGTATCGGACGGATGTAAGTATCCACCGACACTGCCAGAAAATAACGCCATCCCACGTTGTCATACAACATGAGAAGCCCCTCGAGTACCCATAGGCGGTCAAGGTCAGCTAAGTGCATGAACCTATAGGGTACTATCGAGCGATGGCAGATACGCTCGAACCTGGTGAGGTGTGCGTCATTTCGAAACGTGATCCCCATCGGCCCGACGGAAGGAGCGGGTGGAGGGACAGGATCAGCAGGGATAGGCTATGTGGGTGGTGGTGGCGGTGGTGGGCTAGGTAGAGGGGAGTCCTCCTTAGCATGAGAGGGACTGGCATCATCGGTCCTCTTTTGCTTCGAAGAGGCTCCCAGTGTACGCGGCCTAGTGCGCTGCGGCATGTGTGCCGCGAGACGTGTCCCAACTAAATAAATAATGCGACGTGCTAAATGATGGAATGAGTGTACCTGAACACGCCGCGAGAGCAATAAGTGGTGCGTGCAAAGAGACGCCTCTGCTGCGAAGCTCGAAGCGCGTCCAAAAGCTCCCTAAAGCTCCCCCAAGATAGCCTGCAAACCAAACGATCAAATCAGCGAATAATATTCAATATGTATGGGGGAGATAGGGGATAATAGATAGATATGAAAGTTAATTTGAAAACGGGGTTCACGGGCGTACAAATCAAGAGAAATAGGGAGAAACAGAGCGTTTTGGGGCAAAACGGGGCAAATCGAGGCAGTGGAGGCCGGCGCCGGCGAGGGGGGTGGCGGCCGATCATCAGCGAGGGGAGGGGAATCCTATCCCCGGTGAAGAGGCACCGGCTCGGGCGAGGCAGCACGTGCGTCGGGCGAGGAAGCTCGAACGACAGCGGCTCGAGCTGGGAATTTGGGGATTTTTCATTTCGATTTTCGCGCAGCCTGCAGCGTATATATATAAGGATTGTTACGACTCGGCCGAGTGACAATGTCACTCGGCTGAGTGCGTAAACCAAAAGAAATTTTCAAAAATTTTGTTGTCACTTACGACTTGGCCGAGTGGCTTTTCCTCACTCGGCCGAAGGGAGAAACTCCACTCGGCCGAGTGGCTCTGCCACTCAACAATTTTTTTGAGCTAGGAGGGTATTTGTTTCACTCGGTCGAGTGACAAGTCACTCGCCCGAGTGGCAATTAAAACTAAAACTTACAGAAGTTGACAGAGAGTTGGTCTGCAGAAACTTTCCTGCTTGGTGCTCCACTCGGCCGAGTGGAGTCTTTGCTCGGCCGAGTGGCATATGCTGCTCGGCCGAGTGACATGCTGTTTTCTGCATCGGCTCTTCGTTTTTGCTCTGGTCTCTGTTTTTCTTCCTCCAGTCTATTTCTTCCTCCTCCTAAGGCTTGAACGCGTTCCTAGAGCACTCTTCCTTGCCTCTATCATCCTCCATATGATTGATCTCCCTTTCTCCTTCTCCTATCATGAAAATTAAGACCCGTTGTCACGATTTTCATGGACAAAAGACTCTAAACACTAATAAAAGGCTAAACCAAAAATGAAAATCAAATAAAAACAATGCAAAAACCGTCGGGTTACCTCCCGACAAGCGATCGTTTAAGGTCGTGAGCTCGACCCCTTAAGATATTCGTTTAGCTTGCGATATTGGGTGCATACGAGATGCACTCATCAAACTTGTCGGGAAGGCCGCTTGGATTTGGGTCATGATGATCATCGGTATTCCTCGACGCCTCCTCATCATGGGCAATGTTTGGGGATAAGTCCCCCAAGCTAGATCTTGTTCCTATCTTCTTCTTGGCCGGTGACACCGATCTTCCATTCGGTGGAGCTTTCTTTGGATTCTTGGCCTTTGAGAGCTTGCAAAGCTCTCGTATTCTTGCGACATCATCGTCGCCTTCATCACCATCTGTGGAGCTGTAACGACTGGTTTTCATGTATTTGGATTATCTATATTATATATATATGTTTTGGTGGATTTTCTCCTTATGCGTGGTATTCGTCTCCGTAGCTTTCATTTTCAATCGTTTCGTCGCGATTTTCTAGCTTCTTCCTTAGAATCGTTGATCTTGGAGTAAGTCACTCATGACGAACTTCAAATCGCTCATATTTTAGAGTTAGAGTGATCCTAGAAGCCGTAGGAATCTTCCCGAAGCTTCGCGCTTCGATTCGGCACTTTTAGTGCACTTTAGTTGGTTCAAGAAGGGGGACCAACTGACTAGATTGAGATCTAGTCGGTCAAGAACTCTACTGGAACAGACTAGTTCATTGAATCAATTGTACATGAGTTACTGTTGATCACTCCTCATTTTACACTTTTTTCTCGCATGTTTGCATGCCATTTAGATCGCTCAAATCATGTTTTTCACGATATATCGACGATATTGCGATGCTTTTCACGATTTCTTGTTTTTTGTCGAATTTCAGGTGATTTGGAGCGATTTGGAGTGATCTCGAGATTGTTGGGGTTTTGGCGGACCCCCAGAGCTCGGATCTGTATCCGTCCTAAGTCGGACGGACCACGGAGGCACAAAAGCGCAGCGGAAAAACCAGAAATCAAAATTTCTACACTAGCTAAACTATTTAGCTAGGCTCTAGGGAGCCAGAACCAAGCCCGATCTATACCGACTTGGAGTGGGTCTGACCACCCCAAGAAGGATCTACACTAAAGCGACTAATTAAAAACTACACTAGAAAACGCTTAACCACATACCCGGAATCTTGGCCCTGGAGCAGGCAAGATGTACCGCACCGTCTTGAGAAGCTCCTCGTAGCCGAGCCGCGTTGACCCGATCTCCCTGAGCCGCCTCGCACCCTCGTACCGATCCGCCCGAGCTGCTTTCGCCTCCGAGCCGATCACACGCGGTAGAAAGTTTCACTTGAGAAGAACCCGCGTCTTAGACGTCCGGATCAGATCCAAACCCCCTTCGTAGTCGTGCTAGGACTACTCCGGAGAATAGGAAACTAGAGAGAGAGAGATTAGTCGCGGAACGAGCTTGCTCTAAAAATCTGGAGCTACCCGATCGTTGACTGGTGTATTTTTCAACGAGGAGAGTGCACCCCTATTTATATAGGGAGTGAGCACTCATCCTCTCGTTGCGGGCAATGTGGGACAATCCCTATGAAGAGAAAATTCAATTAAGCCATTTGGCTTAATTTCAACTTAAAGTTAGCATTTCACAAAGCCAAACTTTAACTAATTAATTCTCCTCGTATACTAAACTTCAGACACTAAACAAGCTATCAATCAGAAAAGCTTGGAATGGTGAATGCGTAGGAACTGACTGTGACGAATTTTGACTTCGTTTGACCCCTCAAACAATTGCTCAAAGTTTAGCAATTTCTCAAAATTCGTAGCCGTCATTAGGGGTTTCAAAAAACCCTAATTTGACTTAAGTTGCGGACGCGCCCGCTAGGCTTAGCGGGCGCGCCCGCCCAAGGGAGCAAGGGCGGGCCGCCCGCCCGCTGCTGCAGCGGGTCGTGCCCGCTGCAAGCAGCGGGCCGTGCCCGGTGCAAGCAGCGGGCTGCGCCCGCTGCACAAGCGGGTGCGGGCCCGCTGTGCAGCGGGCCACGCCTGCTTGCAGCAGGCGCTGGCCCGCTGCGTGCAACGGGCCGGGCCCGCTGCATCAGCGGGCGCTGGCCCGCTGTGCAGCGGGCCACGCCCGCTGATGCAGCGGGCGCCCGCCCGCTGCACACAGCGGGCCACGCCCGCTGCTGCAGCGGGCCGCGCCCGCTGTGCAATGGGCGTGCGCCCGTTGCAGCCAGCGGGCGTCGCCCGTTTTGCCTTTGCACATGGGCCTTTTGGCCCAGTGGGTCTAACCCACTTCCCCTTGAACTCTTTCTGCGTTTCTGGGCTCGTTTGAGCTCCGATTTGGACGCGATTTGAACCTGTGTTTAGACCGGGACGATCCCGTCATCCAGGTAACCCTTTCCAACAAGTTTGTTCCTACTAAATTTGTCGTAACTAATTTACAACACGTTTAGTCAAAATTAGCATCTAATGCAACGTTGTGTCCCTATTGCTAATGCGACTAACTTTCACAACTTAACTTGTGAATATCATCAAATGATATTTCTCTCTATTCTATATTCCTATTACTAAGACACGAGCACTACTCGGTGTGAGACCCTACAGCCTGACCTTACTACAGGTTGGGGCTCAAAACCCCTAGACGACGGTCACTATGAGCAGTAGCTGTCGTCCCTGTTTCAGAGTCATCATAACGTGATCGACCCTTTGACAAAAGTATCATTGGGTTTGCATTAGCTGTGTCAGTGATGAATTCCGTTAGCTAAAATCCCTTCGTCAAGATTGTGTTATTGTTGGCCTAGGGTATGGTTTACTGTCAACCCTGTTACACAACATTGGTCAGTATACGGCGGTCTTTATTGTATACACGTTGTACTACTTGCAACGTACCCCGGCCGAGGATTAACATAAAGACCGTACTGAGCCTATAACACTAACTTCCCTTTAATGAAAGTGACAAATCCCATCTTAGTCACTTACTCACCTTGGGAGCTTCAGGTGCAGCCCAACCTAAGATCTTTCAGCAGGACTTGTCCTCGAAGCTAGATCATGGGTCTAAGCTATACCGTCCGCTCACAGGTTTGTACAGATGACTTCAGGTCTTAAGGATCAACTAACCTATCATCACCCTAGAGTTATTAAAGATAGATCATTAAAGTTAACCATTTAATAACTCTAACTTGGTCGTTCAGTGAACTCATTCTCCAATGAGCACCTGTGTCTCGTCTCCGACTTCGCCAAGTCGAATGACTATGAGATCATCATTACCCGAAGGTAAGACGAAGACACAGTGATCTATCCGATGTGTCGATATCCAGTTCTCGACATATCTACGATCACGAACCGTTTAAGACTTACGTTTCTATTCGGTCGCTTACTTACTCATAATCGAGATCTCATCTAGATATGTAAGGACCTAACTATAAGTCTATGGATATTATCTAAGTATATTAATACAAATGATTTTATACTTAGAGTAATACGTACCATATACGGTATGAACAAGACGTATAATCAAGATAAATTGCCTTATGGGCATATATCTTCCTACATCTCCCACTTGCACTTAGGCTATTTATCTCGGTATCTCATACCGTTATAGCATATCAGTCACTTTGACATTTGATATGGCAAACCTAAGAATGGTTCTACTAATAACTATCTACAACGAATTTTAATGGATTGAATTTACATCTCTTGATCACACAGGGTTGATCCTTTGGAAAAATGATCTGGATCAATTTTCCTAACTTCGTATAGCTAACAGTTAGCTTATACGATTTAGATGTGGGGTCTAACATTTCCGTAAGTCAGTTCTAGCTCACTCCACTTTATTGTGTCAATATGTCAAGTACATATTTGACACCCTAAGTCTCTATATATATACAATTAAATCAAAACAATTTTGACTTAATGATTTATATAGAAGATTCATTAAAGTGAAAAATCCTTTTTACTTAGTCCGAAAACGGAACTAAGTATATTAACTTGCTCCCACTGACTTTAAGAATTACCTGGTCAAATTTCTTCAACATAATATCTAAATCATATTTAGATTTGTGTGCAAAAATAACCATTTGGTAAGTGCCTCAGATGGAATGTACAAGTGTCAGATTCGGTTTGACGAATGAGTCAAGTCAAGATCGTTTTAAGGAATCTTGACATTGACTCGTTCAATCAAAACGTCCTATACTGTACTTTATTCCTTTAACCATATTTAGTATTAACTCTGTTAATAACTAAATGCAGATAATGCGTATTATTGTGACCGCACACAATTTATACGCCCCCTGGAACCTACATTTAACTACTGATTGACTTTTAACATTTAGTCAGCTCCAAAATCAATATTATCGAAGCTACACACCATTATTCGAAAATATATGCAACCATCACAGAAAAGCCACATCCACAGAATTTAAGCCAATTCAATTTCAATTGCAACAAACGAGACATCCATTCCAAAACAACGGGTTCATAAAAAGAACCTTAATTTGTTTATCAAAAATAAACCTTGAGTGCAAAGCACTCATTCATTGTTTTCGATCCTTAAAGATGATACATTTTATTCAAATAAGAAAAATAGCATCTCCATCACGATCAGCATCTCCAGAAGACTTTGAGCGGTCCCAGCAGCAACTGTTGCTTTCATTGCCGACCGATCTCCGTACTTCTTCAATCTCCAGTTCTTATCAGCCACCTGTATACAGTACACAGATGTCTATAAGTGTCTCATACTATATGAATGGAAATAATTGCATTTAATTGAATTTTAATTTGTACCTGAGGTAGAGGCATCAGTATGCCCGTTCTTCTTCTTTGCAAGATAGATCTTGCAGTTCCTCTTCCAGTGGCCAATCTTGTGGCAATGGAAGCACTCAGATTTCGACGGGGCCCCTTTGTTCTTCTTCTTCCCATTCTTAGCCTTCACAGGTTGTGGGACCGGCCTCTTCTTCCCTTTGCCTTTCGGCTGGTCGGAAGTAGCAGAGCCAACAACCAGTGCAGTCGGCTTCTTCTCAATCTCCTCAAATTGCCGGAGCATATTGAGGAGACCGGGAAGATCCGTCTCAAGGCTGTTCATTATAAAGCCAGTTATAAAGGGCTTGAACTCGGGAGTTAAAGACTTTAGGATAATGTCCGTGGACATCTCATTGTCCAGGACAAATCCTAACTGGGCGGCGTCCTCTACGTACCCGATCATCTTGATAACATGATCTTGTACGGGTCCTGTCGTCATCTTCATGCCCCAGAGGTTGCTAGTAGCTTCGAACTTGGCAGCTCTGGATCGCTTGCCATACAACTCTTGTGCATTAAGGAGTATGCTCTGAACATCCATATGTTCATGCTTCCTTTGCAGTTCGTTGGTCATCGAATCTAGAGTAAGGCATCTTGCCTTCTCTGCATCCCTCTGGTACAACTTGAAGGCTTCTTTCTCTTCGTGGGTCGAATCCTCATCGGGCTTATCCGGAGCGTCCTCGAACAATATGTATCCAATCCCAGCTAGGGAAAGGACCAACTTAATGTTCCTAAGCCAGTCTTTGTAGTTGGTTCCATCCAGCACGTTCTTTTCTACCATGTATTTTAGACCTGAGTCCATTCTGCATTTTATAGATACTTTAGTTAGTATAAGTTCGTAGTATAGTTTTAATGGTTTTAATAAAACTATATTCTCCCACTAAATTTATTTAAAGCCATAATAATAAACAATTTATTATAAAATAACATTTGTGAGAGAGGGATCCGACTACCCTGAGTCTGACAACCTTGAGTGTATCTCAACAAGTTGTCCGACTCTGCAGTCGGTAGACGAACTCGTCGTCAATCATATTTACTATGATTCCCTATCGATTTTACCCCTAGTCATTTGTTATCATGAGTGTGCTCAACCGGATCACAATGGCTAGCCTAGTCGGACCCTTGTTTTCGTGTTTAGCCTGACTTGCCCCTTTGCTTGGTGTATGCACGACGCGCCGGTTTGGGTCAGGTCTTAGACTACATTCTTGGTTAGACTTACGCCGAAGCTCGAAGGGTGAGACAACGGTTTCAGTCAGGTTAAGATGTCAATCAAGAAATCGATTTCTATAAGATTGACATGTCACGGCTTGAGTGTAGCTCAACAACCGGAACATGTTTCTTACAGTTGCCAACTCCTAAAACAAGGAGGGCTATGATTTATCTTGAACAAGATTATTATCGTATTGACTTAGGTATAGTCGATGGACTTACATAGTCATGAATCGACTCCTTGCGGTCCAGCGGACGCGGCCAGGGAATTGACTAAGCCAGGACCACTTGTTACCCAGTCTAGCTAGGTTGGTCCAAAAACTTTAGCCAAGCACATTGACCGACATCATGATCCATTGAAGGAGTTGTCATCAATCTTATGTTTTCCAAACAACTAAATGGCTTTTAATTAAAAGAACTAGTTAATCCTTATCAACTAGTGGATCCTAAAATTCAAAATTTTTCAGATTGGTTGAACATCTTTTATTAAGTCCTTATCAACTATAAGGTTCTACGTTCAACTTGCTACCCCAATCTAAGTAGGATTTTAATAAAACAATTCAACATTGTCTTTTTATGAAAATCATTTAATTGAACGTTTTAATGAAATGATTTACAAAACAAAGGGACTACCCTAATCTGGTATTAGGTTCGATGTTGTTTTGTCTTATCAAACATAGCATGTCACTGTCACATTTAAATTTCATCTTATAAAATTTTAATGGCTAACCTAATAAGGTTTGTGAATACGTTATTCAACATGAAATGAAACAACTAACTTTATCCGCATAAAAGAAAGTTTCATTTTAGTGACATATAAAAATTTATTTGCAAGTTTAAAATTATCTATATAATACAAACATGCAAATCTAAATTTTAACACTTAAAATTAAAGATTAAAACTTTAAAGCCTTCATAAAAATTTTTTATCGCATAAAACTAGGTCGTACAAAATTATCTAATAATTTTAAACCTAGGCCTTTAAAAAATTTTAACCTTATTTCAAAAATTAAAATATCACATAATAATTTTAGATACATCTATGTAATAAAAAGAAATTAATTTATGTTTCATCTCATGAAATAGAATCATTTCTATTACGTACATATTTTAAAATAATTTTAAAACTCTTTTAAAACTTTTAGAAACCTTTTAGAAGCTTTCAAATAAAGTTTTTAAAGATCTCTAACTTTATGTAACTAAAGAAAAATTCTTAAATTTCAAAAATAAAAATTTTCTAAAGTTTACATAAACTTTAAACACTCTTTTAAAAATTTTTAATGTTTCATAAAAATTTTATAAAGCATTTAAAACAAAGTAGACTACTTTTAGATTTATCGCATAAAAATAATTTGCTCCAACATTAAAATAAATTTCCGTGTTGCAAAATTAATTTTTGAAACACAAAAATATTTTCAAAACTAATTTAACATAAAGCTAAAAAGTTTTGCACACGAAAGTTAAGCATTTTTTAACAATTAAAAAGTCGATATAGTAGATCTATAGAATAACCGTGGCTCGGATACCACTGTTGGGGTTTTGGCGGACCCCCAGAGCTCGGATCCGTATCCGTCCTAAGTCGGACGGACCACGGAGGCACAAAAGCGCAGCGGAAAAACCAGAAATCAAAATTTCTACACTAGCTAAACTATTTAGCTAGGCTCTGGGGAGCCAGAACCTAGCCCGATCTATGCCGACTTGGAGTGGGTCTGACCACCCCAAGAAGGATCTACACTAAAGCAACTAATTAAAAACTACACTAGAAAACGCTTAACCACATACCCGGAATCTTGGCCCTGGAGCAGGCAAGATGTACCGCATCGTCTTGAGAAGCTCCTCGTAGCCGAGCCGCGTTGACCCGATCTCCCTGAGCCGCCTCGCACCCTCGCACCGATCCGCCCGAGCTGCTTTCGCCTCCGAGCCGATCACATGCGGTAGAAAGTTTCACTTGAGAAGAACCCGCGTCTTAGACGTCCGGATCAGATCCAAACCCCCTTCGTAGTCATGCTAGGACTACTCCGGAGAATATGAAACTAGAGAGAGAGAGATTAGTCGCGGATCGAGCTTGCTCTAAAAATCTGGAGCTACCCGATCGTTGACTGGTGTATTTTTCAACGAGGAGAGTGCACCCCTATTTATATAGGGAGTGAGCACTCATCCTCTCGTTGCGGGCAATGTGGGACAATCCCTATGAAGAGAAAATTCAATTAAGCCATTTGGCTTAATTTCAACTTAAAGTTAGCCTTTCACAAAGCCAAACTTTAACTAATTAATTCTCCTCGTATACTAAACTTCAAACACCAAACAAGCTATCAATCAGAAAAGCTTGGAATGGTGAACGCGTAGGAACTGACGGTGACGAATTTCGACTTCGTTTGACCCCTCAAACAATTGCTCAAAGTTTAGCAATTTCTTAAAATTCGTAGCCGTCATTAGGGGTTTCAAAAAACCCTAATTTGACTTAAGTTGCGGGCGCGCCCGCTAGGCTTAGCGGGCGCGCCCGCCCAAGGGAGCAAGGGCGGGCCGCCCGCCCGCTGCTGCAGTGGGCCGTGCCTGCTGCAAGCAGCGGGCGCGGGCCCGTTGCATCAGCGGGCGCTGGCCCGCTGTGCAGCGGGCCACGCCCGCTGCACACAGCGGGCCACGCCCGCTGCTGCAGCGGGCAGCGCCCGCTGTGCAACGGGCGTGCGCCCGTTGCAGCCAGCGGGCGTCGCCCGTTTTGCCTTTGCACATGGGCCTTTTGGCCCAGTGGGTCTAACCCACTTCCCCTTGAACTCTTTCTGCGTTTCTGGGCTCGTTTGAGCTCTGATTTGGACGCGGTTTGAACCTGTGTTTAGACCAGGACGATCCCGTCATCCAGGTAACCCTTTCCAACAAGTTTGTTCCTACTAAATTTGTCGTAACTAATTTACAACACGTTTAGTCAAAATTAGCATCTAATGTAACGTTGTGTCCCTATTGCTAATGCGACTAACTTTCACAACTTAACTTGTGAATATCATCAAATGATATTTCTCTCTATTCTATATTCCTATTACTAAGACACGAGCACTACTCGGTGTGAGACCCTACAGCCTGACCTTACTACAGGTTGGGGCTCGAAACCCCTAGACGACGGTCACTACGAGCAGTAGCTGTCGTCCCTGTTTCAGAGTCATCATAACGTGATCGACCCTTTGACAAAAGTATCATAGGGTTTGCATTGGCTGTGTCAGTGATGAATTCCGTTAGCTAAAATCCCTTCGTCAAGATTGTGTTATTGTTGGCCTAGGGTATGGTTTACTGTCAACCCTGTTACACAACATTGGTCAGTATACGGCGGTCTTTATTGTATACACGTTGTACTACTTGCAACGTACCCCGGCCGAGGATTAACATAAAGACCGTACTGAGCCTATAACACTAACTTCCCTTTAATGGAAGTGAAAAATCCCATCTTAGTCACTTACTCACCTTGGGAGCTTCAGGTGCAGCCCAACCTAAGATCTTTCAGCAGGACTGGTCCTCGAAGCTAGATCATGGGTCTAAGCTATACCGTCCGCTCACAGGTTTGTACAGATGACTTCAGGTCTTAAGGATCAACTAACCTATCATCACCCTAGAGTTATTAAAGACAGATCATTAAAGTTAACCATTTAATAACTCTAACTTGGTCGTTCAGTGAACTCATTCTCCAATGAGCACCTGTGTCTCGTCTCCGACTTCGCCAAGTCGAATGACTATGAGATCATCATTACCCGAAGGTAAGACGAAGACACAGTGATCTATCCGATGTGTCGATATCCAGTTCTCGACATATCTATGATCACGAACCGTTTAAGACTTACGTTTCTATTCGGTCGCTTACTTACTCATAATCGAGATCTCATCTAGATATGTAAGGACCTAACTATAAGTCTATGGATATTATCTAAGTATATTAATACAAATGATTTTATACTTAGAGTAATACGTACCATATACGGTATGAACAAGACGTATAATCAAGATAAATTGCCTTATGGGAATATATCTTCCTACAGAGATACGCCTACTCCAGAGTGTCACCGATGACCTCCCCGAGGGGTATTTTGCTGTTGGAGAGGAGCGGAAGAAGAAAGGACGTCACAGGAGCGACGAGGAGGACAAAACAAGCTGTTTGGGCATTTTTGGTGTCGCACTCGGCCGAGTGGAGAAGTCGCTCGGCCGACCAGCGAGACACCGCTCGGTCGACCAGATCAGATACGTTTCATATGTGTACTCGGCCGAGCATCGGAAGCCACATCGGCCGAGTGACGAGATCCCGTCCGCCCGAGTGGCACCCAGACGACGCATGTCAAAAATCGCCAACTTACTGTTTTTCGTCTGCCTGAGCTTCAGAAGACCCACTCGGCCGAGTGGCAAATGCCGACCGCCCGAGTACCAAGAAGCCATCGGCCGAGTGACGACAACTCACTCGGCCGAGCGACTCCCGAAGTGAAGACCCCCGAAGACCCAGACTTACTGGAAATTTACAGGGTTTCTCACTCGGCCGAGCGACTTTTGTCACTCGGCCGAGTACGACGCGCTGCCTGTAGCGAAAATTGCGGATTTCAGGCTGCGCGGGGGCATTTTGGTCACAGTTTTTTGGACGATTTTGGGGGGTATTTAACCCCTGTTTTTACCCTAGTTTAGAGAGCTTTTCTCTTAGATTTTGGCAGCCTTTTAGATTAGCTTTTTAGCTTTATTCTTGTGATTGGAGAGGAGACAAAAGTTGATTTTTGTTGGATTGTTTTGAAGAACTCCATTGGTTTGTGTCTCTCTCCTCTAAAAATTCTATTTTTATTGCTTATCTCAAATTTGTGATGAATTCTCTTGTTAATTCCATTGATTATTTTTGTGTTTGTGCTATGAATTGTGAGTAGTCTCCACGTCTTGGGGCGTGGGGATGAACCCTACGAGCCCAATTTCATATTTGTGATGAATTGGTAGAAATTTTGCTAGAATTGCTATTAGGGTTAGTTTGGGATCGATTTATTACGGATGGCCAGGAGTTCATATCAATTGGGATTTGCAAGAGATTGGATCCCAATTCGATAGGAAACCCTAGAAATCCGAATTGGGTTGGAATCGAATTTCCGTAGTATCGGTTTGCAAGAGATTGGACCGATACTAAGGTTTCCGGTTGCAATTCCGTGCCGATACCCGTTTGCAAGAGATTGGACGGGTAGGAACTATCCCAACCTAGGTCGTGGCCCGAGTTTTCACGAGAGTGGGCTCGGGGCGCGATTGAACGATGATGTCGATCCTAATGCTAGCTTCCCTAGGCTAGGGTTTGTAAGAGATTGGACCCGAACCTAGGATAGCTATAGACCGGCAACAGCGCGAGAGCGTGAGCTAGGTATTACATTCAGTTGTGACTAGTTCATCCAAAATTTTATTCTAGCAATTTTGATACCAATGAACCACATTTGCGAAATACGGTGAGTAGCGGGAATTCCCCATTCCCTAGACGTTCTTTATTTGATTTGATATTTCCGTACTTTGTCTGACGATTGTGACAGGATCGCCAAAGGCAAATTTCTCTCTTCTTAATAGCCAGGTTGATTGGAACAAGCACGGTCATTCGTCCTCCCTGTGTTCGATAACCCGCTCGCTGCTATACCGTGCGCTTGCGATAAAACTACAACCGTTCTTTGGGTTACATTCCGGAGCGATCAAGTTTTTGGCGCCGTTGCCGGGGAGGCGATTGCGTTTGATCTTACCACCCTAGCTATTTCTTTCTTTTTGTTTTTATTTCATTTTTTTACCTGACCCTTCCATTGTGCTAATCATTTCTTTGAAACTCTGTTTTCTCATTGCATGTACACGAGATCTACGGCGGACCCTGAAGCTATATTATTTGATCCCGAGATTGAGCGTACTGCGCGGAGAATCAGAGCGGAGAGGAGACAAGATCAGGAAGGGAGGATTATGACCAACCCGGAAACTGCGGACCAATTAGTGGCAAGAATGGCGAGGATAATTTCTATTCGAGATAGGCTCCTGCCTAAGACCTCTTCTACGACCTCATCCATTGCCATGCCGGAGTAGGCGACTGACAAGAACTTTGAGCTGAAGACTGGACTAGTGGTTCTGATGCAGCAGGATCCATTTCATGGGAATGCCCATGAAAATCCCCACTACCACATCCAGCTATTTTTGTCGAAGTGTGCCACATTTCAGATGACGGGGGTCTCCATCGATGCCATCAGACTGCGTCTCTTCCCCTTCACGCTAAAAGACAAGGCACTCTATTGGTTGAGGACGCAAGCTGAGGGAGTCTTTACCACTTGGGACGAGTTGGCGAGTGCATTCATTGACAAGTTCTATCCGCCCTCCAAGACGGTGAAGATTCGGAGCGCTCTTATGTCCTTCAAGCAAGGACCCCAAGAGACGCTCTATGAGGCTTGGGAGCGTTTTAAAGATCTACAGCGTCAATGCCCGCACCATAGCATTGAAGATTGGAAGCTAGTTCATAGCTTCTACAATGGTCTCCAACCGGGGACCAAACAAATTATTGATGCTGCGGCGAATGGTGCTATCTTATCAAAGACTCCCGAAGAAGCTACGGCCCTAATTGAGGAGATGGCCTCGAACAATCAACAATGTGGCGATGAGCGAGGACACTCTTCGTCCTCCTTGAAGCCAACTAGTATCTATGAGGCGAAGGCCGTAGCGGAGCTTACGAGCAAGTTTGATTCTCTCCACAAGGTAGTGGAGAGACTGGAGAAGTTTATCACGGAGCCCCAAGGAACCCCTTCCACCTCCGCACCAACGAACCAAATGTGTGATTGGCAAGACCAATCTCAAGCCATGTATATGGGAGGAGAGCAAGGAGAAGGATCCTTGGAGCAAGTACAATATGTCGCGGGGAACCAAGGATATTGGGCCAATCCGGCCACAAGAAATCATCCCGGTTTCTCTTACGCCAACAATGAAGGAGCTTTGAACCCGCCACAACAACCACCTCAACAAGCTCGACCACCACCACCACCCCAACAACAACACTATCCACCGAGGGGGCCTCCACAACAAAATTTCCAACCGAAGCAACAAGTTCCACCTTATAGGCCGCCCAGATACAATCAAGGGTGGAGAAATCAAAATCAAAACCCTCCACAAGCTCAACAACGATCCGACTTCGAAGCTAGAGTGGAGGAGTTTATGGTCGAGCAAAAGAAGGTCAATGCTTCCTTGAAGGCGGGCCAAGACTCCCTTACAACCGTTGTGGCTCAAATATCGGAGCAATTGGCGTTGCTCAATCGGAATACTCAACAATTGCCGGCGCAACCCGAGCAAAACCCACGGGGCAACACCGGCCACATCAATGACGTGGTTGCCGTTACTACTAGGGGCGGGAAGGATACCACCCCCGCCATGATTCCTATCGAGGAGTACGTGGAGGAAAGTTTAGAGCCAATTGAGCCGGTAGTTGAAGTTGAGAAGGAGAAAGAGCCACAAGAAAAGGAGAAATCTAGAGCGGAGCAATTGATTGAGGAGAGGCGCTTCATGCCACCGGTCCCATTCCCCCAAAGGCTTGCTAGAGCGAAAATGGAGAAAAGGCTAACAAAGTTTCTCGAGTATCTGAGAGGAGTTAGCCTCAACATTCCCTTCCTCGACGCCATCGTGGAAATCCCCACATATGCTAAATTTCTAAAGGATTTGATTTCAGGGGGGAAGAGGAAGGAAAAGATCATGCTAGCCGAGGAGGGCTCTTGGTTCACCAAGAGAGAGAAGGAGCCGGCCAAATTCAAAGATCCGAGGAGTTTTCGAATTCCTTGCACCTTGGGCGGCGTCCCTCTACAAAAGGCGTTGGTGGATTTAGGGGCTAGTGTTAGCCTCATGCCTCTCTCCATGTTCCTAAGGCTAAACAACGGGACGAAGTTGAAACCTACCGACATGCAGATACAATTAGCCGATGGACGGATAACAAGGCCGGTAGGAATCACCGAGGACATCCCGCTACAAGTCCCGGGTGGAATATGCTTGCCATGTGACTTCGTAATCATGGACGTTAAGGAGGAGGGAGATACGTCATTGATACTTGGACGCCCGTTCCTCGCCACCGTCGGAGTCATTGTCGACGTGCGAGAAGGCACCCTAACTTTGAACGTCGGCAACATCGAGGTGGAGCTTCACATTCCTAAGGCTATGAAACACATGCCTTACCACGAGGAGCTTGACTACATGGACCTCCTTGACGAGGTAATTGAGGAGGCGATCCCTCACTCGATTGGCGCTCTATTCGATGAAGATTTCGAGGAAGGCCCGGATCTAGGCAACGATGAGAAGATAAATGATTCCCCCGACCTCTCCACTGAAATTGATGAAGGCGACGCTGATTTCGCAAGGATTGGAGAGCTCTGCAAGCTCTCGAAATTAAAGTCTCCAAAGAAAGCTCCGCCGATACGGAAATCGGCGTCCCCGGCGAAACCGAGGACCGGAGCAAATGCTAGCTTGGGGGAGCCTCCCCCCAACACTATTCGAGATGGGAGACCACCGAGGGAGAACACGCCGTCGCAACTTCCGAATCCAAGCGTTCTCCCCGGAAAATTTGACGGGTGCATCCCATATGCACCAAACATCCCGCATTAATTGAAAATCATAGGGGGTCGAGCTCACGACCTTAAACGAGCACTTGTCGGGAGGCAACCCGACGGTTATTGCTTTATTTTCACTTTTATTTTATTTTTATTTTAGAAATTTTTAGTGTTTTGAGTCGTTCGCCCAAAAATCTTGTGATAACGGGTCCTATTTTTCCTGACAGGAGAGGAGAATGAGGTACCCATCATTAGGAGGATGCACAAGGCGACGAGGAGCACCCCAGGAAGGCGATCGATGCTTAGGAGGAAGATGAAATCGACTGGAGGAAGAAAGACGGAGTTTAGAGCCCAAACGAAGACAAACAGCAGAACACAAGGCTCACTCGGCCGAGTATACTAGTCACTCGGCCGAGTACACAAGTTCGTCCGGCCGAGCCGCCCACGAACGAGGGAAGTCTGTTGTACCCAACTCTCTGTTTATTTTCCTGATTTCAGTATAACTGCTACTCGACCGAGTATATATATTCACTCGGCCGAGTAAAACTGATACGCTCCTAGGGCGAGTCTTGCCGAGTAGCTTGAGCCACTCGGCCGAATGGACTTACTCCACTCGGTCGAGGGTGGCAAGGCCACCCGGCCGAAGCGTAGCGGGGCAGACTTTTTCTTAAAAGTTCACTCGATCGAGCGACCCAGTCACTCGGCCGAGTCGTAACTTTTGCAATAAAAGGGGTCGCTGGGGGCTCGTTTTTCGAAACGAGTTAAAATCGATCGCCCCCGACTTTTCGCATTCCCCAGCGCCCGAACCCCTGCCCACTCGCCCGACCGTCGACCCCGCGCCGCCGCTCGGCCACCCACCGCCGGCCGAGCCGTCGCCGCTCCTCGCCCGAGTCGCCACCGGCGGCCACTGCTCCGGCCGACTCCGGTAACCCCCATTTTCGCCTATTTCTCCTCTTTCTGTGTATTTTTCGAGGATCCAGGTGCTTAACAAACCCCAAACCCAAATTGATTTCTATTTCTATCTATTATACCCCTAATGCTCCATACATTTTGAATATTACTCGCTGATATCTCCATTTCATGCGCAGGTTATTTCTGGGAGCTTAGAGGAGCCCAGGGGAGCTTCCAGGGACTGATTTGGGCTACGTGGAGGCGTCGTCTTCGCACGCTTCCATTGCTTTGCACTCGCGGCATGTCGTGGTATATTCTTTCCTTTTTTTTACGCACGCCGCACTTTTCACGCTTTTCGGTGAGCGCTCGGGGCCCATATGCCGCCCCGGACACGGCCGAGGTCGAGGAGAGCTTCCGCCAAGCGGAAGCGGTCAGATGATGCCGGCCCCTCCCACGAGGTGGAGGAATCTCCTCCGCCTTCTCCCACACACCCCACCCACCCAGCAGGTTCCCACCCCCACTACCACACACACTCAGCCTGCTTCCACTTCCACACCCACCCCCGCTCAGCAGCCACCACCACCACCACCACCACCTCCGCCTCAGGACGGAGACGGTGCAGCACCACCTTCTTAGGCACTCTTGATGCCACCGTTCCTTTTTGCCGTTGTGCTGCCCGTCTCTGCTGGGTCCTGATGCATTTTGCCCACCCCCCCTCCCCTCACTGTTTTGGCTGCGCACTATCTTTATATATCTTTTTATATCTTTCTTAGGAGAGAGGGAGAGTTTTTGGTGCCACACCTTTATATCTGTATCACTCCTTTATTTGCATGCATCATGTCCGCATCATATTTTTCATTTCATTGTTTTTCTTTTTCTTCCTTCCATCATGCATGCATCCTCACTTACCCCTCATGTTACTTGTCTCTCGGTATGCCACACTTTGCACATTGAGGACACTGTGCCATTTAGCTTGGGGGAGTGAGTTCTCACGTTCTTTTTGATTTACCACCTTTATTTTTATTTTTTTCACGCCATTTTCCGCTTTTGCACTTATTTTCATCATTTTTTCTTTTATTTTACCATGCATCACGTTTTTCTTATTTTTCTGTGTGCCGCATTGTAAATAGTTTTATTTTCCCCTTTATCTTTATTTCTTTTTTTCATCTCATGCTAGAGATGACTTTTCTGTGATGATGATGACGTGGAGTTAGCTTACTCTATATGCATGCTATATTTGTCATGTCTTAGACTTTATTTCTGATATCATATGCTGTGATTTGCCTTGCATTTAGAGATAGTAACCCACACCTTTTTCCACATGAAAACGGATGAAATTTTATTATTAGCTGAGTCTGAATATTCATATGTATGCTATCGCAGAAAACACACCAAGATTCACGCATTGAATGCTTATATCTGGAGTACCGATTTCTTTTCCTATGTCACTTCTATATGCATGATTTGTACATTTCACTTCAGGATGATTGAATGATGTTAGCTATGATAAATCTGGATTAGTTAGCTTTTTTGTGATCGAAACTGAGTAGATTAGATTACCCTGCTGAAGTTGTCGTGCATGTCTTATAGAGTGAACCGAGAGATATATTTATTTCTTTCTCCACAAATCTTGAACATCATTTCTCTATTTTGAAATCATTGGTGAATCTCCCCTTAGCGATTCTATTATATGGCATTTCCCCCGCTATTAATTCCTAGCTCCAAATTTCCCAAAACCAAAGAAAGAAAAAGAAAAACTCTTGTATATTATTATTTCTCTTTGAGTTAGGATCAATGTGTATATATGCTATATGAAAAAAAAAAAACAAAAAAAAGAGAAAAAGAAAAGAAAAGAGGAAAGCACCTCAATAAAAGATCACATCTCATGTTCTCTCTTTCTTCTCTCTTTTTGTATTCATTTTCATTACTTTTGGAGCTTTATAAAAATGGGGATGTAAATATTTTTTATGCCACCACGCTTATAAATAAGCTTGGGGGAGGGAATCCAATGATGTGTGAGAGAGTGACTACTTGACGTTGCACGACAACCTAGGCTAAGTAATATTCTATACTCGGTAAGATTATTTTTAGCTTTACGAAGTCCAGAAATCTATGCCTAGCACTCATTTCATGAAATCCACACTTATCTATTCTTTCTATTCTATTGTGTGATATTCTTATACTCCTCATAGAAAGCATTCAATTGAAAAGTGTGTGATCAGCGATTTGTATACCGCTTTAAATGATTCAGACGATGTTAATTCTAAAATTATTCCATTTCTCATGATTACATCATTGTTCGTTGGCTTTCTATTTCTATTTGCATTATTATATATACTATGATATCAAAATAAAACTCTTTGACATGTGTTTTTCATTCGGTGCATGCTATATGAGTAAGCGAAACCCACATCCTGAGAAGATGATCTAGCAGCTTCCCTCTTTGCTTCTTTCTTTCTTCTTTGTTTTCTGTTTCGTTTCTCGGTTTTCTTCGTTTTTCTTTTTTTCGTTTTTCGCCATTTTCGTTTTCCGAATCCACCGGGTTCGCCTTTTACTTATCTTCCTCGAGGACGAGTAAGAGGTAAGCTTGGGGGATTTTGATCACTCCTCATTTTACACTTTTTTCCTGCATGTTTGCATGCCATTTAGATCGCTCAAATCATGTTTTTCACGATATATCGACGATATTGCGATGTTTTCACGATTTCTTGTTTTTTGTCGAATTTCAGGTGATTTGGAGTGAATTGGAGTGATCTCGAGATACGCATACTCCAAAGTGACACCGATGACCTCCCCGAGGGGTATTTTGCTGTTGGAGAGGAGCGGAAGAAGAAAGGACGTCGCAGGAGCGACGAGGAGGCCAAAACAAGCTGTTTGGGCATTTTTGGTGTCCCACTCGGCCGAGTGGAGAAGTCGCTCGGCCGACCAGCGAGACACCGATCGGCCGACCAGATCAGATACGTTTCATATGTGTACTCAGCCGAGCATCGGAAGCCACATCGGCCGAGTGACGAGATCCCGTCCGCCCGAGTGGCACCCAGACGACGCATGTCAAAAATCGCCAACTTACTGTTTTTCGTCTGCCTGAGCTTCAGAAGACCCACTCGGCCGAGTGGCAAATGCCGACCGCCCGAGTACCAAGAAGCCATCGGCCGAGTGACGACAACTCACTCGGCCGAGCGACTCCCGAAGTGAAGACCCCCGAAGACCCAGACTTACTTGAAATTTACAGGGTTTCTCACTCGGCCGAGCGACTTTTGTCACTCGGCCGAGTACGACGCGCTGCCTGTAGCGAAAATTGCGGATTTCAGGCTGCGCAGGGGCATTTTGGTCACAGTTTTTTGGACGATTTTGGGGGGTATTTAACCCCTGTTTTTACCCTAGTTTAGAGAGCTTTTCTCTTAGATTTTGGCAGCCTTTTAGATTAGCTTTTTAGCTTTATTCTTGTGATTGGAGAGGAGACAAAAGTTGATTTTTGTTGGATTGTTTTGAAGAACTCCATTGGTTTGAGTCTCTCTCCTCTAAAAATTCTAATTTTATTGCTTATCTCAAATTTGTGATGAATTCTCTTGTTAATTCCATTGATTATTTTTGTGTTTGTGCTATAAATTGTGAGTAGTCTCCACGTCTTAGGGCGTAGGGATGAACCCTACGAGCCCAATTTCAGATTTGTGATGAATTGGTAGAAATTTTGCTAGAATTGCTATTAGGGTTAGTTTGGGATCGATTTATTACGGATGGCCAGGAGTTCATATCAATTGGGATTTGCAAGAGATTGGATCCCAATTCGATAGGAAACCCTAGAAATCCGAATTGGGTTGGAATCGAATTTCCGTAGTATCGGTTTGCAAGAGATTGGACCGATACTAAGGTTTCCGGTTGCAATTCCGTGCCGATACCCGTTTGCAAGAGATTGGACGGGTAGAAACTATCCCAACCTAGGTCGTGGCCCGAGTTTTCACGAGAGTGGGCTCAGGGCGCGATTGAACGATGATGTCGATCCTAATGCTAGCTTCCCTAGGCTAGGGTTTGCAAGAGATTGGACACGAACCTAGGATAGCTATAGACCAGCAACAGCGCGAGAGCGTGAGCTAGGTATTACATTTAGTTGCGACTAGTTCATCCAAAATTTTATTCTAGCAATTTTGATACCAATGAACCACATTTGCGAAATACGGTGAGTAGCGGGAATTCCCCATTCCCTAGACGTCCTTTATTTGATTTGATATTTCTGTACTTTGTCTGACGATTGTGACAGGATCGCCAAAGGCAAATTTCTCTCTTCTTAATAGCCAGGTTGATTGGAACAAGCACGGTCATTCGTCCTCCCTGTGTTCGATAACCCGCTCACCGCTATACCGTGCGCTTGCGGTAAAACTACAACCGTTCTTTGGGTTACATTCCGGAGCGATCAACTGTTTACTTTTAGTCGGTCTAAGAACAACCACCGACCGACTAGATGTGAAACTAGTCGGTCAGAACTTGCTCTCAGACCGACTAGTTCCTTTGATAAATTTTACCTAAGTTACTGTTTATCGTTAGTCGGTCCAAGAACAACCACCGACCGACTAGGTTGCAAACTAGTCAGTCAGCCATTGTTCTTTAACCGACTAATTCCTTGACCATTTCCATAACCTGAGTTACTGTTCGGTTTTAGTCGGTCACAGTTGGTCGACCGACAGACTAGTTGTTAAACTAGTCGGTCAACAACCCTTCTTTGACCGACTAACTGCTGTCGTAAACCTTGGGTTTGCCCAGCCGCCGGCTGTGCCTATTTAAACCCCCCCAAACGTTTTTCTTTCTTCTTTCATTTTTTCCTGAGCCTCCTTCTTTCCCAAATCATCATCCATCTTCCCCTAGCCTTCCTCCTTCTTCAAGAGCCTCTCCCCCTCTCCATTTAGGCCGGCCACCACCACTAGGTCCCGGAAAACCCCCAAAAACCCCCAAAATCCCAGTTCTCCAGAATTTCTCCCCATTTCCAGATCTGAACCCTAGTTTCCCGGATCGTTCTTCCGTCGCCGTGCTTGCTCGGCATCGTTCGTCCGCTAACGATTCGGTAATAAATCGATCTCTTAATATTCTCATAACCCATTTGTGTTTTTTGTGAAACCCTAATGAAAATGAATGTTGTTTTGATGATTGTTTCTCCATAACAACGACTTCCCCGTAGATTAGCGTCCGTGAGACGAACCTTCATGATCGTCATCCTCGGTGCTAGGCAAGTGAAACTTGCCACTTAGGGTTTTGGGCCATGTCTTAGGCCATTTGCTTGTTGTAGGCGTAAAAGAGACTAGGCGACGAAATGATACTCGCCTAGGCGCAATTTCAGGATCCAGCTTGACAACAAAGCTAGACCCGTCATTTATCATGTTGCATAAGTACTACCATGTCATGTTTAATTTTAATTAACGGTACGTGAATTAATTTTCATCCATGCTATCCATGTTGAATGTCGCATTCATAGCACACGCTACAATACTTGTGTTTCCTGGCTCGTGTTCCAGAAGCGGGCCACGTGAGTTGGTTGATAGCCAATGCCCGATCTACTTGTTTCCGGCTAGGCACCTACGTTACATGCATAACCCTACGCCATACGTGTTAAATACACTTCCTGGCTCGTGATCCAGAAGCGAGCATTCCGTGTTCGGGGTAATGCCCTGGCTCGATACACGTGGAGGGGTAGGAATAAGCGGTCACCTGAGCTTATGAGTTGGCCCGATCAGCCACTCTAGCCAGCAGACGAAATCTCTGTGCACAACTTGGTTACTTGATTTGTTTACTTGACATGATCACTCTACGTGAACCACTAGACTTGTACTTGTCCGTGTTTTACTTGTAAAACTTGTTACCCACGACATACTTTCTACTTGCTACTTGTACTTCCCTTTACTCGTCACTTCCATACTATACTTGCCATGTCATGCATCATACTATAACTGCTTGGTTGTTAGTGTACTTTCCTTTCAGTTTCCTTGCCCAAGTCTTTTAGACTTGCTGACATGTGCCCCTTTACTCTTTTGGATGACACATGTTAGATCACGAGCCTGAGAGTCCTGCGGAGGACGTGGTGTTCGCTGACGCTGAGTCAGAACCTGCGTTTGTTGAGGAGTACGAGGACGCGGGCGATCAGTCATAGAGGCTGCTTGTGTTCTTCATTTTAGATTGCTTTTGTATCGGTGCGTAGCACCAATACTTTGTTATGTTGTCTTTTTTGTTGGCCTTGTTCTTGGCCTTTAGACTCTTTCCCTTAGCCTGGTGGCTTTTCTGGATGTTGAACTTAATTTTAATGTTGGACAATGCTGAGATTTTAGATTTTATTTCTGTCTCTCTTGTATTATTATCTTTGTTCAGTTCGTGGTTACAGGGACCTGCACTTGTTATACTGACGCTTATCAGGCATGTGGCTTCACAGCTCCACGTCTGTGCGGACCTTCTCACGTCTCGCCTCCATTTTAGGGAAGCGGGGCATGACAGGTTTTGTTGGTGGCCCATGCAGGTCTTCTTTTGTAACTGTGACTTGTCGGAATAACGATAATAATATTAGAATGTCCAATAAACTAAGTTCGACATCCGAGTCATAAGCTATGAGTCTAATCTGCTTCGTTTTCTGTGTCATTAGATGGCAGGAAGGCGATTTACCCGTGGTGGTGGTAGCGTGCCCCCTCATGATGAGGAGCCTGAGCGGGAGCCCACCAATGGGGAGATGATGCGGATGATGCTTCAGATGATGCAGGTGCAGCAGGCCATGCTCCTGCAAGTCCAGAATGATCCAGTTGTTCGAGCTGGTCGGGCAATCCAGGATGCCCCTCGCTCCGAGCCAAGAGCGAAGCAATTTCGGGAGCTGGGTCCCGCTTATTTTGATGGGTCTAAGGGTCCTCTCGCTGCCGATGAGTGGATTCGGAACATTGAGGATAACTTGAAGATGGCCAAGATCAGCCCAGCTGGATGGGTTGATTTGGCGAAGAGGCAGCTCAAGGATAATGCTCGGAACTGGTGGGATGCGGAAGAGAAGATGCTGGTGGAGCCGATAGCTTGGGCTACCTTTAAGTCCAGGTTTGATGATGAGTTCTTTCCGAAGGCTGCTAGGAAGGAGATGCTGCAGCGCTTTATTGAGCTGAAGCAAGGGAGCTCGTCGGTGGACCAGTACCACCAAGAGTTCACAAGGCTGAGTCGGTTCACACCGAAGATGGTGCAGGATGCTGATGAGATGGCTCAGAGGTTCCTGCATGGACTTGCTTTGGAGCTTCAGAGTTTTATGTCTTGCTCTGATCTGGACTCTTATCAGAAGGTTCTGGTCGCTGCGAGGAGGCAGGAGCTGAACCTGAGCCAGAGGAGGGGACATGTTTCTGGTGCTGGGAAGAGGCCTGTGGAGCAGACCAGGGCTGTGGTTAGGCCAGGATTCAGGCCCAACCAGCCAGGTCAGTTCAAGAGGCCAGGAGGGACTATTCAGAAGACTTGCCATTTCTGCGGCAAGATCGGGCATATCAAGGATCAGTGTAGGAGATTCTTGGGCCAGTGTGTTGTCTGTGGAGATCCTACCCATACCATAAAGGATTGTCCGAGGTCGAAGCAGCCTTGGAGGGCACCTGTTGCAGCATAGCCATTGCAGCAGAGAGCGTCTGCTCCTGCTGGACGTGGAGCAGCTCTTGTTCCACAGAGGCAGGCTTTTCAGCAGGCTTTTCCGTCGAGGAGGCAGGTTTTTCTGATGACCGCTGTGGAGAGCGAGGCTGTGGATGAGGTTATCGCATGTAATCCTCAATCTAGCTGTTACTTTCCTAGCTAGTTTTGATTGTTAGATTATGTTGTTTGCTTGAACATGATTATTTGCTAGACTAGGGTTTGATTGTTAAATTGATTGTTAGGTGTGATTTTGGTGTGCACATTTCCTGCAAGAGTCCTCTTTGACTCAGGTGCATCGATGTGCATTATTTCTCGGAGCTTCGTGGAGAAGCATTCCTTGTCGGCGTTCCCTCTTTCCAAGAGTTGGAATATCGTTACAGGGAATGGCGTGGTCTCAGTGCATCTTGGTTGCAATTCTTGTCCGTTGGTGGTTTGTGGACATGAGCTTTACGCTGATTTCATTGTCCACGACATCATCAACTATGATGCGGTCCTTGGGATGGATTGGCTTACAAGCTTCTATGCTACGATCGACTGTCGGAGGAAGAAGGTGGTGTTCGAGATTCCCGGACATCCAGTATTTGAGTTCAGCTGAGGTAGCAGTTCGCTTGGTCCTGTCAGATTTCGGGCCAGGCCGGTGGAGATTGTGGCTATACAGATGGAGCTGGAGAGGCCAGCGGTTGTGCGGGACTTTGATGACGTCTTCCCCGAGGAGATGTCCGGATTGCCACCTGATCGAGATTTAGAATTTTCTATTGATCTTATTCCGGGAGCGCAACCGATTTCGAAGGCGCCTTATCGTATGGCACCCGCTGAGCTGGAGGAATTGCGGAAGCAGCTGGATGAGCTTTTGCAGAAGGGTTATATCAATCCTAGTGTGTCTCCGTGGGGAGCACCGGTGCTGCTGGTGAAGAAGAAGGATGGTTCGCGTCGTATGTGGGTGGACTATCGGGGGTTGAATGCGGTGACCATCAAGAATAAATACCCGTTGCCTCGCATCGATGATATTTTTGATCAGCTTGGAGGTTCGAGGGTGTTTTCGAAGTTGGATCTGAGGAGTGGTTATCATCAGCTGAAGGTGAAGAAGGAAGATGTTCCGAAGACAGCATTCAGGACGAAGTATGGACACTATGAGTTTGTGGTTATGCCCTTCGGTGTAACCAATGCACCCGCAGTTTTCATGAATCTGATGAATCTGATTTTCTACGACTTTTTGGATAAGTTTGTCATTATCTTTATTGACGACATTCTGATCTATTCAAAGTCAGAGGAAGAGCATGCCTCGCACTTGAGGACGGTATTGGAGATTTTGAGGAAGCATCGGCTGTATGCTAAGTTTTTGAAGTGCGAGTTTTGGCTGGGCAGAGTTGCTTTTCTCGGGCATGTGGTGACTGGAGATGGTATTTCAGTGGATCCCGAGAAGATCAGGGCCATCAGAGAGTGGCCTGTTCCGCAGTCAGCGTCTGAGATCCGAAGTTTCCTTGGACTTGCTGGTTACTATCGGCGCTTCATTAAGGACTTTTCTCGTATCGTCGCGCCGATGACCAGATTGATGCAGAAGGATGTATCTTTTGTTTGGTCGGGTGATTGTGAGAATGCTTTTGGTGTTCTGAGGGAGAGATTGACGACTGCCCCTATTCTTGTTGTGCCTGATCGCAGCGGTGGATTTGAGATCTTTTGCGATGCTTTTGGCAAGGGTCTCGGTTGTGTGTTGCATCAGCACGGGCATGTTATGGCGTATGCTTCGCGTTAGCTCAAGACTCATGAGAAGAATTACCTGACGCACGACATAGAGTTGGCTGCTGTCGTGTTTGCGCTCAAGATTTGGAGGCACTTCCTGCTGAGTGAGAAAGTGAAGATCTTCACCGATCACAAAAGCTTGAAGTATATTTTCACTCAGAAGGAGCTCAACATGCGACAGCGTCGATGGCTGGAGCTCATGGCGGATTATGAGATTGATTTGCAGTATCACCCTGGCAAGGTGAATGTGGTTCCGGATGCGCTGAGTAGGCTTCCAGCGGTGATGATTTTGACCTCGCAGTGGAGATTGCAGCAGGATTTTTGCGAGTCTGGTGTTGAGGTCGTTCTTCCTGGGGAGGCCTCTTTGTTGATGACTATGCAGATTCGTTCGACGATCGTGGATCGGATCAAGGCTGGCCAGGCTGGAGATCTGAAGCTGGTGAAGATTCGGGAGCAGGTGGAAGCCGGTCTGCGGACTGACTTTTTGATTCATGAGGATGGCTCGCTGAGGTTTGGAGCCAGGTTGTGTGTGCCAGCTGGGGATATTAGAGAGGAGTTGTTGGTGGAGGCACATAGTTCGCCGTATTCTGTGCATCCTGGTGGGACCAAGATGTACAAGGATCTTTGTCTGAATTTTAGGTGGCATGGTATGAAGAGGAGCGTGGCTCGGAATATAGCCAAGTGCTTGGTTTGCCAGCAGGTAAAGCCGGAGCATCAGCGTACGGCAGGGTTGCTACAACTGCTTCCGATTCTGGAGTGGAAATGGAAACACATCACTATGGATTTCGTGACTGGACTACCTCGGAGTCCGAAGCAGAATGACGCGATTTGGGTGATCGTAGATCGATTGACCAAATCCGCGCACTTTATTTCATTCCGAGTGGGACAGTCCACTGAGGCGCTAGCAAGGAGATACATGGAGGTAAATTCTTTTACTCTCCGTTTCTATTTCCTTTTCCTAGTTTGGATAGTGATGTAACGTGAATCATGCAGGAGATCGTGCGACTTCACGGAGTCCCCGTGAGTATCGTGTCGGACAGAGACACAAGGTTCACATCTCAGTTCTAGCAGAGTTTGCAGAAGAGTTTGGGTACGCGTCTGAGTTTCAGCACGACGTACCATCTGCAGACGGATGGCCAGTCCGAGAGGACGATTCAGATCTTGGAGGACATGCTGAGGGCGTGCATGTTGGATTTCAAGGGTCCGTGGGAGGACCATCTACATCTGGTAGAGTTTTCCTACAACAACAGCTTCCAGGCGAGTATTGGCATGGCGCCTTTCGCCGCTCTTTATGGGAGGAAATGTTGATCGCCGTTGAGTTGGGATGACGTTGGTGATTGGGAGCTGTTGGGACCTGAAATGATTGTGGAGGCCGTGGATGTTGTCAAGAACATTCGGGAGAGGTTGAGGATTGCTCAGGACCGTTTTAAGCATTGGACGGATGCTAAACGCCGTCCTTTGGAGTTTCAGCCGGGCGACCATGTGTTCTTAAAGATTTCCCCGAATCGTGGTGTGATTCGCTTTGGGAAGCGAAGGAAGTTGAGCCCGCGATACATTGGACCGTTTGACATTTTGGAGAGAGTTGGCGAGGTAGCCTACCGCTTGGCCTTACCGCTGTCTTTGGAGGGAGTTCACAATGTTTTCCATGTGTCGTAGCTTCGTCGGTACATTAGCGACCCATCTCATGCTGTGGATTTCTCGGAGATTACCATTCGCCCTGATATGACGTATGACCAGCAGCCAGTGCAGATTCTGGACAGGCGTCAGAAGTCACTTCGGAACAAGGTTGTCAATCTTGTGAGGGTGATGTGGCGACACGGCTCGCCAGGAGAGTCTACTTGGGAGAATGAGGATGAGATGCGAGAGCGCTACCCACTTTTGTTTCCGGACACGTGAGTGTTGGGAAATTCCGAGGACTGAATTCTTCTTAAGTTAGGGAGGATGTAACGACTGGTTTTCATGTATTTGGATTATCTATATTATATATATATGTTTTGGTGGATTTTCTCCTTATGCGTGGTTTTCGTCTCCGTAGCTTTCATTTTCGATCGTTTCGTCGTGATTTTCTAGCTTCTTCCTTAGAATCGTTGATCTTGGAGTAAGTCACTCATGACGAACTTCAAATCGCTCATATTTTAGAGTTAGAGTGATCCTAGAAGCCGTAGGAATCTTCCCGAAGCTTCGCGCTTCGATTCGGCACTTTTAGTGCACTTTAGTTGGTTCAAGAAGGGGGACCAACCGACTAGATTGAGATCTAGTCGGTTAGGAACTCTACTGGAACCGACTAGTTCATTGAATCAATTGTACAGGAGTTACTGTTTACTTTTAGTCGGTCTAAGAACAATCACCGACCGACTAGATGTGAAACTAGTCGGTCAGAACTTGCTCTCAGACCGACTAGTTCCTTTGATACATTTTACCTAAGTTACTGTTTATCGTTAGTCGGTCCAAGAACAACCACCGATCGACTAGGTTGTAAACTAGTCGGTCAGCCATTGTTCTTTAATCGACTAATTCCTTGACCATTTCGATAACCTGAGTTACTGTTTGGTTTTAGTCGGTCACAGTTGGTCGACCGACCGACTAGTTGTTAAACTAGTCGGTCAACAACCCTTCTTTGACCGACTAACTGCTGTCGTAAACCTAGGGTTTGCCCAGCCGCCGGTTGTGCCTATTTAAACACCCCCAAATGTTTTTCTTTTTTCTTTCATTTTCTCCTGAGCCTCCTTCTTCCCCAAATCGTCATCCATCTTCCCCTAGCCTTCCTCCTTCTTCAAGAGCCTCTCCCCCTCTCCATTTAGGCCGGCCACCACCACTAGGTCACCGGAAAACCCCCAAAAACCCCCAAAATCCCATTTCTCCAGAATTTCTCCCCATTTCCAGATCTGAACCCTAGTTTCCCGGATCGTTCTTCCGTCGCCGTGCTTGCTCGGCATCGTTCGTCTGCTAACGATTCGGTAATAAATCGATCTCTTAATATTCTCATAACACATTTGTGTTTATTGTGAAACCCTAATGAAAATGAATGTTGTTTTGATGATTGTTTCTCCATAACAACGACTTCCCCGTAGATTAGCATCCGTGAGACGAACCTTCATGATCGTCATCCTCGGTGCTAGGCAAGTGAAACTTGCCACTTAGGGTTTTGGGCCATGTCTTAGGCCATTTGCTTGTTGTAGGCGTAAAAGAGACTAGGCGACGAAATGATACTCGCCTAGGCGCAATTTCAGGATCCAGCTTGACAACAAAGCTAGACCCGTCATTTATCATGTTGCATAAGTACTACCATGTCATGTTTAATTTTAATTAACGGTACATGAATTAATTGTCATCCATGCTATCCATGTTGAATGTCGCATTCGTAGCACACGCTACAATACTTGTGTTTCCTGGCTCGTGTTCCAGAAGCGGGCCACGTGAGTTGGTTGATAGCCAATGCCCGATCTACTTGTTTCCGGCTAGGCACCTGCGTTACAGGCATAACCCTACGCCATACGTGTTAAATACACTTCCTGGCTCGTGATCCAGAAGCGAGCATTCTGTGTTCGGGGTAATGCCCTGGCTCGATACACGTGGAGGGGTAGGAATAAGCGGTCACCTGAGCTTACGAGTTGGCCCGATCAGCCACTCTAGCCAGCAGACGAAATCTCTGTGCACAACTTGGTTACTTGATTTGTTTACTTGACGTGATCACTTGACTGAACCACTAGACTTGTACTTGTCCGTGTTTTACTTGTAAAACTTGTTACCCACGACATACTTGCTACTTGCTACTTGTACTTCCCTTTACTCGTCACTTCCATACTATACTTGCCATGTCATGCATCATACTATAACTGCTTGTTGTTAGTGTACTTTCCTTTCAGTTTCCTTGCCCAAGTCTTTTAGACTTGCTGACATGTGCCCCTTTACTCTTTTGGGTGACACATGTTAGATCCCGAGCCTGAGAGTGCTGCGGAGGACGTGGTGTTCGCTGACGCTGATTCAGAACCTGCGTTTGTTGAGGAGTACGAGGACACGGGCGATCAGTCGTAGAGGCTGCTTGTGTTCTTCGTTTTAGATTACTTTTGTTGTCGGTGCGTAGCACCAATACTTTGTTAGGTTGTCTTTTTTGTTGGCCTTGTTCTAGGCCTTTAGACTCTTTCCCTTAGCCTGGTCGCTTTTCTAGATGTTGAACTTAATTTTAATGTTGAACAATACTGAGATTTGAGATTTTATTTCTGTCTCTCTTGTGTTATTATCTTTGTTCTGTTCGTGGTTACAGGGACCTGCACTTGTTATACTAACGCTTATCAGGCGTGTGGCTTCACAGCTCCACGTCTGTGCGGACCTTCCCACGTCCCGCCTCCATTTTAGGGAAGCGGGGCGTGACAGGAGCTATCTGGAGGGTCCTCCAACTTCTCTTCTTCACCCGAAGCTTGGCCTTCTTCGAAGCCATCGTCATGGAGAGCACCAATAGAGTGGGGGATTGCTTCTTCAATCACTTCATCGAGAAGATCCACATAATCTAACTCCTCGTGGTATGGCATATGTTTCATGGCCTTGGTTATGTGAAGCTCGACTTATATGTTCCCGACATTCAAGGATAGAGTTCCTTCACGCACATCGACGATAACGCCGGCGGTTGCGAGGAACGGGCGTCCAAGTATGAGCGAAGTGTCGCCCTCCTCCTTGATGTCCATTATGACAAAATCACAAGGCAGGCATATACCTCCCGGTACTTGGAGTGGAATATTCTCTGCGATCCCTACCGGCCTAGTAATCCGACCGTCCGCAAGTTGAATCCTCATGTCGGTCGGCTTCAATTCGGTGCCCGTGTTCAATCTCCGGAACATACTAAGGGGCATAAGGCTCACACTAGCGCCCAAGTCAACTAGAGCTTTTTGCAAAGGGATGCCTCCTAGTGTGCAAGGGATGCGAAAACTCCCTGGATCTTTCAGTTTCGCTGGCTCCTTCTCCTTCCGGGTAAACCAAGTTCCTTGCTCCGCAAGCATGATTTTTTCCTTCCTTTTCTTTCCCGAAATCAAGTCCTTCAAGAACTTCGTGTAAAACGGGATCTCAACAATTGCATCTAGGAAAGGAATATTGAGGCTTACTCCCCTCAAGTATTCTAGGAACTTGGCGAGCCTTTTCTCCATCTTGGCTCTAGCTAGCCGTTGTGAAAATGGCACCGGGGGCATGTAGCAGCGCTCATAAGGTGGCTCCACCACTTTAGAATTTCCTCCTTCAATTGGCTCCTTTTTGCTCTCTTCTTCAATCGACGTCTCTTTTTCTTCCAAAATTTCCGCCACGGGTTGCTTGCTTTGGGTCATAGCGGGAGTGGTATCCTTCCCGCCCCTTGTTGTAACCGTAACCACCGCATTGATGTGTCCGGTGTTGCTCCGTGTATTGGGCTCGGGTTGAGCCGGTAATTGTTGGGCGTTCTTGTTGAGCAACGCAAGTTGCTCCGCAAGTTGAGCGACGACGGTACTTAGTGACTCTTGCCCCGCCATCAACTTAGCATTTATCCTTCTTTGCTCCACCATAAATTCCTCCACCCTAGCTTCGTGGTCCGATCGTGGTTGAGCTTGAGGTGGGTTGGGAGCTCTCCAACCTTGGTTGTACCCGGGGGGTCTATATGGTCCCGTTTGTTGCCTTGGCGGGTAATTTTGTTGCGGTGGACCCCTCGGTTGATATTGAGGTTGTGGTGGTGGAGGCCAAGCTTGAGGAAGTTGTTGTGGCGGCAGGTTCAAAGCACCATCATTGTTTGCATATGAAAAGACAGGATGGTTTCTAGTGGCCGGGTTGGACCAATATCCGGAGTTCACCGCGACATATTATACTTGCTCCAAGGCGCCTTCTCCATTGTCCCCTCCTACATACATGGCTTGGGATTGGTCTTGCCACTCGCTCATATTGCTTATCGACGTAGACGTAGAGGGTGCTCCATGTGGCTTGGTGATATATTTCTCCAATCTCTCCACCACCTTGTGGAGAGAGTCAAATTTGGTTGAAAGCTCCGCCACGGCCTTGGCCTCATAAATGCTAGTGGGCTTCAAAGAGGACAAAGAATGTCCCCGCTCGTCCCCCCATTGTTGGTTATTTGAGGCCATCTCCTCTAACAAGGCCGTAGCTTCATCCGTGGTCTTTGATAGTATGGCCACATTGGCGGTTGCGTCAATAATTTGCTTCGTGCCCGGTTGGAGTCCATTGTAGAAACTGTGAACAAGTTCCCAATCTTCTATACTATGATGGGTGCATTGATGTTGTAAGTCCTTGAAGCGCTCACATGCTTCATAGAGGGTCTCTTGCGGTCATTGCTTAAAGGACATGAGAGCACTCCGTATCTTCACCGTAGTGGAAGGTGGGTAAAACTTGTCAACGAAGGCGTTTGCCAACTCATCCCAAGTGGTGAATGTCCCTTCCGCTTGCGTCCTCAACCAATATAAAGCTTTATCTTTGAGTATGAAGGGGAAGAGTCGAAGTCGGATTGCATCAACGGAAACGCCCGGCATTTGGAAGGTGGCGCACTTGGACAAGAAAAGTTGGATGTGGTAATGCGGATTCTCATGGGCATTCCCATGAAATGGGTCTTGTTGCATCAATACTACCAATCCTATTTTTAGCTCAAAATTCTTGTCCGCCGCTAGTTCCGGCATGGCGATGGATGATGTGGTGGAAGAAGTCTTAGGCCGAAGCCTATCTCTAATGGATATGATCCTTGCCATACGTGCGGCTAGCTCCTCCGGTGTCTCCGCACGGTTCATATAATTGTCCTCCATGGCATGCCTTCTCTCGGCTCTGATCCTCCTAACAGTACGCTCGATCTCCGGATCAAATAATATTTCTTCGGGGTTCGTCGTAGATCTCGTGTACATGCAAGGGAAAACAGAGTTTCAAAGGAATTGTTAGCACGAATAAGGAGTAAAAAGATAAAAGTAATAAAAGAAAAAGAAAACACTAATTAAAGAGAATAAAAAAACTGTTGCCTCCCCGGCAACGGTGCCAAAAACTTGATCGACGCCCCGGTATGCACACGCAACCGGGACAAGCGGCTCGTAGTCTTACAGCAAGCACACGGCGTAGTGGCGAGCGGGTATCGAACTCAGGGAGGAACAATGACAGTGTCTTCTTCTAATTACCTAGCTATCAAAATAGTCAAGAATAGTTTGGGGGTAAAATTTGTCACAATCGTTCGTATATCGATAGAAATATCAATGAAATAAAGTGCCTAGGGATATGGAATCCCCGCTACGGACCGTATCTCATCGTTGTGATTCATAGGTTACATCATTGCTAGACTTGAATTTTAGGTGAACTTGTCGCATATAAATATGGAACCAAGCTCACGCTCTCGCGCTATTGCCGGTCTATAGCGAACCTAGGTTAGGGCCCAATCTCTTGCAAACCCTAGCCTAAGCCGCTAGTATTAGGATCGACGTCATCGTTCAATCATATCTCGAGCCCACTCTCGTGCAAACTCGAGCTACGACCTAGGTTGAGATAGTTCCTACCCATCCAATCTCTTGCAAACGGGTATTTGTATATAAATACGATTAAAACCCCTAGCCTTGGTCCAATCTCTTGCAAACCAATTCTAGAAAATTCCAATCGTAAATCTAAATCGAATTTCTAGGGCTTCCTATCAATTGGGACCTAATCTCTTGCAAATCCCAATCGATATGAATCCCTAGCCATCCGTAATTTATCAATCCCAACCTAACCGTAATCAATTCTAGCAAGAATTTCACCAATTCATCACAATTCAAAAATAGGGTTCATAGGGTTCATCCCCATGCCCTAAGACGATAAAACTACTCACTAATCATCATGCAATTCATAAGAAATTCAATAGAAAATTCAGCACAATTCATTGCAATAGAGAAATTATCAATAAAAATAGAGTTTTTGACAAGAAAGGAGACAAACCAATGAGAATCCAATAGTATCCAACAAAAGTCCCCTTTCTAATCACTCCAAAAGCCTAAATCTAATTACCTAAAAAGCTCTCTAAAAAGGCTGCCAAAAGTATCAAAAATTTCTTCTAACCTAGGGCAAAAATTGGGTTTAAATACCCCTCAAAATCGCCCATAAAATCGTGACAAAAATGCCCCTGCGCAGCCCAGAAATCGCAGTTTACGCAGCAGGCGGGGCGGCTCACTCGGCCGAGTGACAAATGTCACTCGGCTGAGTGACAAACCCTGCACAATTACAGTAACTTGGGACTTTTCGGGGGTCTGTCTTCGGGAGTGACTCGGCCGAGTGGATTTACGCACTCGGCCGAGGGGCAATTCTTGCTCGGCCGAGTCGGAATCGTCAAAAGCCTGTACATTTACAGTAAGTCGGCCTCTTTTGAAGTGGAATTTCACGTGCCACTCGGGCGAGGGGATTTCCATGCTCGGCCGAGTGGACTATCGTCACTCGGCCGAGTGCACTCCCAATTCCTTCTGTTGGTGTGTGTCCGGTCTGGTCGACCGAGTGGTCTTCTTGCTCGGCCGAGTGGGTGGTTCACTCGGCCGAGTGAGATGCTGCAGATGCCCAATCTTCATCTTTTCGCTTCCTTGTCGCTTCTACGACGTTCCTTCTTCTTCCACTTGTCTTCCATCGCCGAATAGCCCTCAAAGAGCCTTGGGTGACACTCCGGAGTGGGTGCAAATCCTCTTGATCTCAAAATCACTCCGAATCGCTCCATATCTCCTGAAATACGACAAAAACAAGAAATCATGAAAAGCATCACAATATTGTCGAATAATCGTGAAAAATGCGATATGAGCGATCGAAGTGGCATGCAAACATGCAGAAAAAGGGTGTAAAATACGGAGCGATCAAACACGAATACTCAACAATCTCCCACTTTTTGATGATGACACACATTATGTAAAACATAAATAAATAAAGCACAATACTAATGAGCTTCCCCTACTTATATGCACCAATTGTAAAATGAGATACACAAATGTAAATACTCATTATACCAAAAGAAATAGAGAGAAACCTTGGTGACATATAATAGGTATGGATTACATAAACCAATTGCAATAAGAATATAACATGCACACATGAATGGTTTATATAATCCCACATATCTTTCCCCATAGATATATCTCTCTCCCAAAATATGTTAGTATGAAATACAAGATTTACATAATGCATATATCTCTCCCCCTTGACATCGTCAAAAAGGTGACATCAAAAGTATCCCCTTGTCATCTTAATTAAAAATGTGACAATATGCAAGATAGAAGGAGATGTATGATACCAAATTTGTAAACATTAGTGGGTATCAATCACTATCGCATGCTCCCCCTAGATCATAGAAATGGTCAAATTTTTTACTTCTAGAATCTAATACTAATTGTAAAGAAGGAGATAAACAATCTCTAATAATTGAGATAATATCAATTGTAGAAAAAGAATCTTGAAAGATAATCCTCTTTACCAATTGTAAACATTAATTGGAGACATGGGCCTAAAAGTGTATCAAAGCAATAGATATGAAAAATCAAGCTTCATTGATACACATTGACATTGCCAAAACAAAATATGACTTGAAATATGTTGGCAATATAATGGATCAAGATCAAGACTATAATAACCAATTGTAAATAATGATCTTTATCAAACCCCAAAATGAGAGTTAAAATATGTTTTTAAAATATTTGAAACATATTAGATATAATAACTCCCTCATTGTCATACACATGATTAAAAACTTGCATGTATAACAATGTTTTTCCCAAGATCCCCATTTTCGTGAAATATAAATTTGAAAACATTTTCAAAATCAAGTAACACACACAAACAATGGGTATGCTAAAAATAAACATTTAAGCACAATACCCATGCAATATGTATATGTGTGAGGAACCTAAACATTAGGGAACCAAACCCAAGAGGAGTTTGATTTCCTAATGTAATCACATGAGGTGATCACATCCCTAACTAGAGAGTTAATGTAACTATTCCTCTCTTGCACACTACACTTAGTGGGAATCCATAAGCTCAAGGATTTCCTAGGCAAGTGTTTTGCCTTAGCAAGAGGGGTGGATGTGGCAAGCTTAGGTGTAGAAATAAATTTCTTGGCATGCATAGAATGAGGATTTTGCTTCTTAGCAAAAAATGAAGGATTTTTATTTTTCCTCACCACTTTGTGATTTACATGCTTCTTGTTAGTGTTATTGTTATACAAGAAGGCATGGTGATTCTTCTTAGGTTCTTTAGCAATATTTCTTGTATTTGCACCATAAGAGGAATTAGAGGTGTGTTTGGTAACCACCTTTGTAGTGTATCCCAAACCTCCTCTATGGTTTGTCGGATGTTGTTTTTCAAGCAAACCGTGGAGTGAATCCCTAGCATGAAAAAAGCTAATAAGCTTATGGAATTCCTCTTCGCATTTCAACGTAAGTTGTTGAATGCGAGTTTCTAAGCTAAGGTTTTGAGCTACTAATTTTTCATTAGTTATGCTCAATTCCTTAACTTGAGAGAGAAGTGTGTCTCTCTCACTAGTGTCACAAACATGCAAAGCATCATGATTATTTACACTAGTAGATTCTAAATCATGCACCCTACTCATAGCATTCTTAAATTTAGCTTTCAATTTATCATATGAGTCGATGCACTTACTTGCCACGTTGGAGGCCACATTGAAGCGGTATTCGAGCTCCTCGTAGGATAGCTTTTCCTCCTCAACTTTCTCATCGCTTTCCTCCTCGCTAGATCTTGACGAAGACTCTTCCCCATTATCCATGAAGCACATTTCTTCGTTGGAGTAGAGCCACGCCTCTATCTCCTTATCGCTTGAGCTAGAGGAGATTGATGAAGAATCATCAAAAGCCACGAAGCACATGTGAGCTTGCTCCTTGTCACCCTCTTCTTCATCACTTGATGTGTCCTCATCGCAGTCATCAAATGTGCCGACAAGTCCATTCTTTTGGTTCTTGAATTTGGACTTGCCTTTCCAATGCTTCTTCACTTTCCCTTTGTAAGTCTCTTCGTCAAGCTTGGAAGGGCATTCGGTAGAAAGATGACCCTTTTCTATACAATTGATACAAATAGAATTGTTAGACTTGGAGGTAAACTTTGACAAAGATTTACCTTGCTTACCCTTGAGGAATGCCTTGAATTGCTTGAATTGCTTGGCAAGCTCGATGTAATCATCATCGCTAACACCATCTTCTCCATCATCTTCACTCGGAGCTTCCCGATGGAATTTCTTTCTCCATTCGATTGGCTCCTTCTCGACATGAAATGCAACCCCCTTTTTCTTCTCGGGCTTCGTTGGTTGAATCTCTTTCTTATGTTGAAGCTTTACTTCATACGCCATGAGATTCCTAATGCACTCCTCAACGGTGTATTTGGACATGTCGTTAGACTCCAAAATACCGTTGGCCTTTGACTCCCATTGAGATGTGAGCAAGTCAAGGATCTTCTCCACTCGATCCTCTTGGGAAATCACCTTCCCAAGTCCTTCCAAAGCGTTCACGATTTCTGTGAACCTTGTGAACATCTCCGAGATGTTTTCACCTTCATGCATCTTAAACAACTCATATTTAGATCTAAATACGCATTGTTTAGATTTCTTTACCTTCGAAGTCCCTTCATGAGAAATCTCCAAGGTATGCCAAATTTCGTTGGCCGTTTTGCACATGAAGATGCGGTTGAACTTATTTGAGGCGAGGGCGCAATGGAATGCATTCATAGCCCTCGCATTAAATTTGATCGAGTACTTCTCCGATTTTGTTCTCGAAGCCGCGGGTGTAGTAGGCTTATCAAATGGCGACTCTGTAATGTCCCAAAGGTCTTGACCCTCCAAGTAGATCATCATCTTGATCTTCCAACTTGGGTAGTTGGTTCCGTTGAAGAGCAGGGGTCGAACGGTTGATAGACCTTCTTCATGAGACATGGATGAAGCGTTGTATGCCATTGTTGTTGTATGCTTCAAACTCGCTCTGATACCAATTGTAAGGACTGTCTACCTTGCAATACTAACAACGAACACTCTAGATGGCGGTGAATAGAGTAATGACAATAAATTGTGCAATTAAAATTAAACTTGTAAATGCGGAATAATAAGTGCAAGAGGAATTAATCAACACAAGCAATCCAAACACAAACACAAGAATTACCCTGGTTCCCCAAACTTGGGTACGTCCAGCCATACCAATATCCACTATAATTTTCACACAGAGAAGTGAATACAATCTCACACAGAGATACCTCACATAGAAGATTTGGATTCTCACATAGAGAAATCCTTACTCTCACACAGAGAGACCCCACACAGAGGATTTAGGATTCCCAAAAAGAGATATCCTTGCTTTCACACAGAAAGACTTATTCTCTCACACAGAGAGACTCAAACTCTCATACAGAGAGACTCAAACTCTCATACAGAGAGATCTCAATCAACCCTCACACAGATGGTTATACTCTCACACAGAGAGTAACTAGCTCTCACACAGAAAGCTAGGGTTTCAATGAAATAACAAAGTAAAAAAAATAATCTTACAATGAAATAACAAAGTAAAAAAAATAATCTTACCTATGCCTTGAGATGAACTTACTCATAAATAAATGCAAGGCAAGGAAACGGATCTCCAAGTGATGAGATTAGCTTGAAAGCACTTGGATGATTTCCCTTGAGCTAGACTTCAATGCATGAAGGAGAGAATGAGCTCTAAAAGGGAAATGGGAAAGTTTGAGAGATGCTTAATCAATCTCTAATGATTTGCAATAGTTCTAATGAACTCAGTCCTCTTATATATATATAGGAACCTTATATGAATTCTCAAAAGCCAAGAAAACAACCAAAAACAAAAAGATGCAACTGCTAGATTTTGGGCAAAAACGTCACCGAAGTCGACTTATGAACAAATGACAGTCGACTGTCCAACGGCTATTTAATTTCGAACGGCTATAATCTGAGCCATGACAGTCGACTGTAGAAGACTACAAAGTCGACTGTAAAGCAGACAGTCGACTGTAAATCCTTCAACAGGCGACTGTTGCAGGGGATGGAATAAAACAGAGAGTTGCAACTTGCTCCCAGTATGCATCCATGCGACTGATGAACAAAATACAGTCGACTGTAAAATAGACATGCGACTGTTTATCCTTCATCAGTCCACTGCTGCAGGAGATGGAATAAAACAGAGAGAAGCAATCTTCGCACTTACGCCTTTCAGACGACTATTGACCATTTCACAGGCGACTGTAAATATACAGGCGACTGTAAATACTTCATCAGTCGACTGATGCAAAAAGCTCAAGTAGAGTCAATAATAAGTTTACTTGAGCAGTGCACCATAATCGAATTTAGAAGGCTCGACAGGCGACAGGAATCACCCAGTCGACAGTAAAACCTTCAGCAGGCGACTGTAAGAGAGCCAGAGACTCCAATTGAGTCTTTGGGCAAGATGAACCTATAGGGTTGGATTCTATGATAATCCTAAGGCTCACTAAGATGGTTAAATGCATATGCATGAATGAGTAGACCGTCTATCAATGCATTACATTAGTCCTAGACTTAAAAAAGAGAAAAGCAATAAATGAAATAATGCATGGATTACATTGTTTTGTATGGCTTCAATCTTGATGTCTTGATGCTCTCCATCATCTCCAAGCTTTGGCGCCCCTTGAGTCCAAGCTTTGGCCCTTCTCCACTTGATGTCCATCCTTACACCAAGTGTTCAGTCTCCAAAAATGATATTCTTGAAATGTTAACTATGAGACTAAAACAAGAGAGTCATTAGCAACGACATAATGTTGTGATCATCATCAAAATAACATTGGTATGAAACACCAATACTCAACAGGCTTATCTTATAGATAAGGCCGTATCTATTGTATCTTATTTGTATACGCTCCTCTATATGCTATAAATAAAGAGCTGGGGTTCCTCCCCTAGATGATGATTCATAACATGTTATCAGCACGAGACTCTAATTAAAATTTCCACACAAAATCGATCGTTGTGAAAGCGAAGAAAGACGGAAGATCCATGCGCACGGCGTCAAGCTTCAGCAAACGAGTGTCATCGTCCGCGTAGGCTTCGTTTAACCGTCACTATATTCGGAGGACGGATATAGAGGTAAATCTTGCTAAAAATGTCATTTTTATCATACGTATGATAATTTTATCCATAGATCTCACAAGATCGCAGTGGAAATAGGCCTAATCGCCCAAATTGACGATCTTTATCCTTTAAAAATCATATTTTTAACTGGATAAAAATCTGTAAATAATAAAAATAGGGTTTTTATCCTTTCTCGGCCTCGCCGGCAGGCCTCGCCGGCCTTGTCGGCGGCCGCCACTGTTCCCCCCGCCTGAAGCCGGGCCATCGTCCCCTACACCACCCGCCTAAAGCGAGGGGCCACCCCCCGCCTGAAGTAGGGCCATCGCCCCCGCCTGAAGCGGGGCCGCCGTCCCCGTTCCCCCTACCTGAAGCGGGGTCGCCGCTCCCCGTGCCCCCCTCGCCTGAAGCGGGGGCGCCGCGCCCCGCGCTCCCCCCGCCCCCCGCCTGAAGCGGGGGTGCCATTGTTGTCCATGCCCACACCGCCCGAAGCGGGGGGGCTGTACTGTCCCCCCCCCCCCCCCCGCCCCCCCCCCCCCCCCCCGCCTGAACGACGGAGGGTGAGGCCGTCGTCGACCCCCCTGTACGGCAGCGGAGGGGGGACCGTCGTGTTCCCCTCTGCCTCGTGGCGGAGGGCCCGACCCTCTCCGGCCCCACATCGGGGGGCGGTGGCGGCAACCCTAGCCGCCCCCCTCTAGTTTCGTGGGCCTAGAGCCCAGGAACAAAAAAATATTTTTAGCCTTGCAGGCCTGAAGCCCACAGGCAAGGCCCGCAGGCCATATCTCCTTCTTAAAAAAATTATTAAAACTGCGGGCTTCAGGCCTACAGGCCAGTTTTTTTCGAAAAAAGGGAGGGGGCAAATTATATTTAAAAGGTGGCTAAAATAAGCTTTAAAAGGCTTTTTAGGGGCTAAACCTAAGTTTAAAAAGGATTCATGGGGCCTAAAAATTGATGAAAAATCATAATAAAATTGGGGACATTTGGGGACATTTTGGGGGTTAATTGGAAATAATTTAAAAAGGAAAACTTCTTCCTTTTTCACGAAAAACATGTTATATTTTGGGCTCTTTTTCAATCTTTTTGAATAAACCCAACTAGCACAACCTTTGCATTATATGATACCTTTGTAGGATCATAACTATATGATACACATCATTTTAGGCTTATTCTGTGGATAAACTATGTTTGGTTGTGCAAATATTAAGACTTAATAATTAGGAAGATCCTGCGACCGCTCTGCCGTTAGTCAGCTAACCTAACAGTGAATGATGCTGTCCAGTGGTCCCATAATTATTAAGTAATTAAATTGTTTATACTTCCTATGAATATAAATGCATGTGATGCCTATGATGAAAATGTTTGATGAGCACATATTTTTGCATGGATGGCTAATTGCGGTTTTGAATCGGCTGTTTAAGTCCCACATTTTATTTCATGCACTTTTCTTCTACTTTTGAGAGAAATTATAGTGAGGAATTTATGTAAATGTCCAAGACTGAAGACCACTTTCCATGGAGACGGATGCCATAATTGAATTTGAAGATCTTATATAGGACCCACGTGGTTTTTAAAGTTGTAATTTCTTTTTTAAGCTTTCATTTGTGTAATATAGACTGTAATGGACTTCGGACTTTTTATTTATGTGGGACTGGCTGATCCACACAATTAGCTCTCCATATAAAAATTGCCTCCGCAGAAAATGTTTATTTTTTAAATTATTAATTCATGCAAATTTGTGTTGTGCTAGATAAAATGGCTAAAATCGCAAGTGTCGATTTCGAAGTGCTTGATGCATCCGGTAGAATCTATCTGAGTTGGCAGTTCAATGTGAAGTTTCATCAACGGACTAAGTCCCTCATTTCTGTTGTGACTAATAATGATAATTTAAGCGATATAGAAAAACGCAAGCCATTATCTATATTCGCCGCTATGTGGACAAGACCCTAACGGTTGAATACCTTACAATCGAAGATCCATTTGAGCTGTGGACTACCTTTGAGGATAGGTATAAACATTAGAAAGAAGTTATACTACCAAGGACACGATATGAGTGGGAGAACCTGAGACTGCATGACTTTAAGTCTATATCTGAGTACAACTCAGCTCTCTTTTGCATCACCTCACGCCTGAAGTTGTGAGGTTAAAAGTCTCAGAAGATCGCAAGCTGGAAAAGACGTACACGTCTTTGCATGAGAAAGATGTGATACTAATGCAGTAATACCGTGAACGAAAGTTCACCAAGTATTCTGAGCTGCTGTCATGTTTACTCATGGCTGAACAGAACAAAGAGCTTCTCTTCGCCACTCACAACATGCGCTCCCTGGCACTGTCCCTACCAGAAGCTCACAATGCCTCTTTTTTTGCCAAAAATAAGAGAGACAATAAATGAAAAGAAAGACCACATAAAGGGGGGCAGAACAAAAGGGCTAGGGGCCAATTCCAGCATCGAAGAAATGAATGGAAGCGTAAGTTCACTTGGCGTAGAAATGACAACAAGAAGAATGATGCACCCCCACCCAAGAGGGATTGGGAAGACCAGTGCCATAGCTGTGGCATGAAAGGCCACTGGTCCAGAGTATGCCGAACTCCGTAGCATCTCCAGGATTTGTATAAAGAAAACAATAAAAATAAAACTGAAACAAACATGTTGATCTCTGATGCTCCATTCAAGTTTATAGCTGACGACTTCGAAAATAAAGACCTGCTTGATTAGCCTTCCATTTTTGACTTAGCTACTTGTTTTAAGAACATTTGATGTTATGATAGCTTTTTGAAATATGTAATTGATTTTGAATGAAAATGTTTCTCTGAAAATGTGCCTATATGATTCATCTTTTAATAGATGAACTGCTCTCATAATTGATTAATAGACAATAAATAAACATATACGATCCTTCAATACAAAACCCAATATCATGGCCATATTGAAGGTACTGGGAACGCAACACTGTTACTTCCAAATGACACAAAAAATAAAGGATGCATTAATTTCTCTGAATCCCAACCGAAACTTACTAAGTTTCAAGGACATCCATTTCAACGGATTCTATTTGGAAACAGAAAATGTAAATGAAAAACAAATTACTGTATGTAACGTCTCAAGAAAAAGGAGTAAAATCCATACTTAAACGTTTTGAGTGCTTTTCAACAGGCCTCTACCAGACAAAGATTCGGAGAGAGGAAGCGGATTTAATGGAGCATCTGAAGTGCCCGACATCAGCCAAGTTTTTACTTTGGAATGATAGGCATAGCCACTCTGGATCAGTGATGATGCACCGCTTCTTATCCTATGGGTATGACTTGAAGAACCAGAAGATTCTTCAGAAGGAAGAATTCCCTCACATCCCTTGCTATAAGGGAAAACAAATTACAAGGCCATCTCTATTAAAATCTGACAAAAGGATCTCCACGCTTCCTCGAAAGAAAATATGGAGATTGATGTGGACAAATCCACCCCCTAGTGGGCTATTTCGGTACTATATGGTACTGATAAAGGCATCCTCAAAATATTCGAATGTGTGTCTACTATCGACCAGCACCTTAGCTTTTCCAAAGCTATTGGCACAAATAATAATGTTGCGGGCATATTTTCCAGACAATCAAATAAAGAAAATAAGTCTAGTTAATGTTGGGGAATTTACCTCCCGGTTATTTCAAGAGTATTGCCAAGCAACAGGAATAGAAAATAAACATACAGTGCCACAAATTCAAACCCAAAATGGGCCGGCAGAGTCACTGATAAATAGACTCCAATGGATTGCACGTCCAATGTTAATGAAATCCCGATTACCGGTGGATTCATGGGGACATGCAAATTTTGCACGCTGCATCGTAAATGAAAATAAGACCCTCTGGAGGTCAGAGTCTTTAATGCAAATTGCATATGGAATGCCATCGAACATTTCTCACTTGAGAATCTTCGGTCGCGCAGTTTAAATCCCATCGCACCACCATAGAGGACAAAAATGGGTCCTCAACGTCGCCTAGATATCTTGACTCACCCTCAATTATAAGATACCTAAAACCCCAAACGGGAGATGCATTTAAGCCACATCTTGAAGACTGTGATTTTTATGAGACGAGTTTCCCCGAAATGGACCCAGATATGGAAATCTGGCGCAAAGCAAATTATAACGTAGGATACAAAAAGCTTGACCAACTATGATCCGGTAACAATACAATGTGAAGATGAGATCCTGAAGATCCTCCACATACAGAACATCGTTCACGAATTACCGGAATCATTTACTGACAACCAGAAGATTGTTAGATCACACATCCCTGCTGTAAATACTCCAGATAGGATTGACATCCCCGAGAATAGATGCAATCCACCAGCAGCAGAAGCGACTGATCCTCAACAAAAAAGAGGCAGACCACTAGGCTCCAAGGACAGAAACTCCTGGAGACCTTAAGACAATACTACCACAGGACAATGAGCTCATGTCCGCACCCTTACCCTTCCCGAAATCCACTGCAGAGGAAATGCCGGGAAAAACTGAAATTGAAAGTAAATGTTGTACGTACTGGGGAGGTGTTGGACAGACAATGTATTCACGTATCATATTGCCATATACATCTCAAAAGCGATGATATTTATAAAATATTGTTCTGTACTCCGTTGCTAAAATGCAAACGTAGAGATTGGCCAAATATGGAACGAGGCAATAAAAGATGAGCTAGACTCACTTATGAAACGTGAAATGTTCGGACCTAAAGTTCAGACACCAAAAGGTGTCAAACCTGTGGGTAAAATAAGTATTGCACACATAAGAAAAAAATAAATACAAAATCGTATGCTATAAGGTACAACCTATAACCCAACGAAAATTTCGCTGAAACTAGGGATTCAACAAATTAAAATGAGCACGACTCATAAATGATGCATCAGACTCCCTAAGTTATCCGATGCGAATACCTTACGATTTGGCAAAGGAAATTTTGGATATGCTGTTATTGGATGTTGGGACGACATACCTTTGTGGATATCTTGGTAAAGATAAATTCAACATTTCCTTAAATGCATGAATAGATTTTGGGACGTCTATTCTATTGAAGAAAAATAATAAGAATAATAAATAATGTACAACCAAGAATCACTTGGCAAAGCAATGATTCCTACTGAGGGTTGTTTTTGCATCCAAGCAAAAAACTTGATTTGAGATCATAGTTATAAACAACTTAAATCTCATCGGATCTCCTGAAGAGAAAACCGAAATATTTGTTCAAGCTAGACTATTAAACATTGAATGAAAGACATAAGCAAAAATTTATTAATTCATCGTTCACAGATTTATTATTTTAATAGAATCCTGTTACATACGTCCAGAAGTGCATTGAAGAAATTAAAAGGACCATTGTCATCCAAAGTACACATATGGTAGTACACTTTATGGATGTACAAAAAGACCCCTTCCGATCGCTGGAAGAGTGGAGGATATAATTGGTCATAAAGTCTCTTATCTAAGTGCAATCAGGCACTCCTGGCTAAATGCACGCGTCCCGATATAGCAGTTACAGTAAACTCATTAGCCAGAGATAATAGACACCTAAAAAGGGCCATTAGACCGGAGTTAAGCCTTCTACGCTTCCTCTAAGGGCGAAAGATTTGGGCGTACATTATAAAGTATCATCCTCCATGTTTATGCAAATGCAGGTTACAGGTCCGATCCCTATACTGAGAAATCACAGACTGGGTACCCACAGTGGGATGACCATCTACTGCAGATCTGATGAAGGCAACATCATCCTATCATTCCGAGATCCTCACCATCTCAGAAACACACCAATGGTGTATTTGAGGGCGCCTGGTGGTTCATCACATCCCAGTGACGATTGGGATAAAGGCTGGTATTGTGGAGCTGACCACATATTCTGAAGACCACATCAGAGGCGACGAAACATAGCACACCTCTCCAGAGTTTTTGGATTCAGCGGCTTCTTAATGGTGATAATATTTGTAATCTGTGTATATCTTCGGAATGTTGTAAATAAGAGTGATGAGATAAGCCTAAGATATCTGAAAGCATAAGGGCTTTTACAGATCAGGGGGAGTTGGGGAAATTTGTACTCTTTTCCCTTAGCTATGTTTTTTCCCACAGGGTTTTCCATAGCCAAAAGTTTTAACGAGACAAATCACATCAACTCTGGATCCTGAAGTAACCACCCCTTTGCGACGCTCAGAATCCCGAAGTGTTTACGAGCAGAGTCGCTTGTACAAATCAGGGGGAGTTAGAGAGAGTTTGTACTCTTTTTCCTTAACTATGATTTCTCCCACAAGGGTTTCCATAGCTAGATGTTTTAATGAGGCAAACCTCACCAACTCAGGATCCCGAAATATCCACCCCATGTGAGACTCCTATTACGCTCAGAATCCTGAAGTATTCATGAGCAGAGTCCACACCTATGGCTGGATAAGGGGGAGTGTTGTGAATGGATAATACCGAGTTGGTTAGTCGGTTGGGATCACGATTTATCTTATAGATAAGACCGTATCTATTGTATCTAATCTGTATACGCTCCTCTATATGCTATAAATAAAGAGCTGGGGGTTCCTTCCCCAGATGATGATTCATAACAATTTGGTCATTTTCTCTTAAAGAATTTTTCCTCTATAAATAGGAATTCTTTGTTATTTATGTAGACAAGAAAATAGAGAAGATAAAACAAAATAATTATCTTGGCCTTGTTCGTTAGCTTTCATTTCCTATCTACTTTGAGCCTTAATTTCTATTTCCCAAGAGCAAATTATATAGAATAGAAATTTCTCTCTTACCTACCATTGTAACTACATATATATTTCATCAAGGCTATATGAGTTTGTAATCTCTATAAAACTTTACCTCAGTTGTGAGGTGTTTGTGCTTATGGCTAGAGGGTGTTGTTTTTTCATCTTAGCGTGTTGAGATTAGGGAGTTGGTAATTGGCAATGGTGTTTGTCAAGTTATAAGATTTTTCGCTTGTGGTTTGTAAGAGAAATTTAGTGAAAAATATCAATGGGGATCTTAGGGACTAGAGTAGGTTAGGTAGGCCAAACCATGATAAAACTCCATGTTTGCATTCGTGCTTCTCTAGTTTGATTGTTTTAACTTTATGTATTTGTTTATTTCAATTATTTGTTTATTTCCGTTGCAAATTCAATATTTTCACGTATAAGTTGTTGATTAAGATTATATGTGACTCGTTTAGAAATCTTAAGTAGAATTTGTATAAAACACTATTCATACCTCTCTAATGTTCTACTTGCTATCTACATGATCCAACACATCTGATGAACTCTTTTTGACTAGATCTCTCCTAAAGCATGCCAATGGTAGGATCTATGATAAAAACTTGTACCAAACCAGCAATGTTGGATGCAGGAGGATCACACAAAGGGTTTGCAAAGAAAAATATGGAAATTTGATGAGAAAAGAAGAGAATAAAAAATATCAAAAAATTATATGATGAAGAAGTAAATGAATGAAGCTTTGAACACAGATCCAATCTTACTAAAGGGAAGTTAATGGAGATATTCATTAGTGAGTACACTTGTTGAGAGTAGGCATGGTGGCATAGTAGAAAGTTATCTAAGAACGAAGAAGGCACAAATTAGTAGAGAGGGAAGAAAGATAGGATTTACACTCTATTTAAAGAGCGGGGTTCGAAACTGAAGAGATGTATGGTTAGAGTTAGAGAGGTAGAGGTTTTCCCAGTTTATTCATTTTGTGAAGTCCTAGAATATTTCGTAAATTACCCATGTCAGGCCTTAAATATCATTCCATAAAGTAAGATTCTTTGGAAAAGTTAACGATGACCAGCTTATAATGAGCTACTTACATCTCATGGTGTCATAACGGCCCGTCCGGCCTGGTCTGACTGGGCCAAAGGCCGGGCCAGCCCGAGCTGCTTCCAAACCTGGGCCGGCCCGTAGGCCCGAGCCCAGACGAGCTGGGCCGGGCCAGGCCGGCTTTTTTAGCCACATGGGGGCTTTTTTTAAGCCCCATGGGGCTTTTTTTTTATTTTAGACCATGAGCCATTCAGAACACCAAATCACTGTTCGGCTGTGGTGTGTAGATTTAGGAAGGAAGGCGTGCAACCGTGGTGAGAATATAAACCCAGGAAACTATTATAAACAGTGGCTGAGACTGGTCACGATGAAATGCATGAAGATTCAAGTTTTCATTTAGGCCATGTAGTGAAATTCTACATGTTATTGACATTTTATTTTCCTTTTTTCATTTCCTTTTCGTTTGATCAATCAACAAATATTTGCACTGCCGAGGTGTAAAAACAACCGTCCGCTACATTTCATATAGACCAAAGGATCAAAACGAAGATGATCAATTAAAAACTTTCCACCAAACAATTGTGTGATATCCCGCCAAAATCTCCACCCCAAGTGAACACCACGGCAAGCTTCCTCCATAAAACCTTGGCCCCCACCACTCTCCCTCCCTCCCCCCTCCCCCTCTCCCTCTTCTCATCCTCCCGTCGGAAGGGAAGGGACCGGGCCGGGCCCGATAATATAAATATCCCCTTTAATATCTCAATACAGTAAAATAAAAACAAAACAACCACAACCATCAACAACTTTGATCCCTGATGGCTCTACAATCCACGCACATCCTTCTCCTGCTTGTTTTGGCTATGGCGTCGGTCGCCAAGTGCTCAGCCGGGGGCAGTAACGTGACCTTCTATTATGGGGCCCAGCACATGTGCAAGGGGGGGCTGGTGGGCGAGTGCATCGACGGCGAGGAGGAGATGGGGCTGGAGTCCGAGTCGATGAGGCGCATCCTCGGCGGGAGGCGGAGGCACATCAGCTACAACGCGTTGAGGGCGAACCGAGTGCCGTGCCGCCGAAGGGGAGCGTCCTACTACGGCTGCAACCGGAGGTCCCGTGTGAATCCTTACCGCAGGGGGTGCAGCGCCATCACGAGGTGCGCCAGGTACCTGCACTAAAAATATGAACGAGAGAAGGCAAAGAGAAGGGCGAAGTTGATGCTTCTAATTATCAAGCACTTGTTGTTGTTGTTAATAATAATAAACGAGTCCTTTCCTCGGTCCTGCCCGAATTTGTTATCCTTCAACACTATCATGTTATTAATATTCATCGAAGTACAATAAGAGGATTGGTTCGCCGACTGTTAAAGATGAAAGAAATTAGATGCTTCACAGTATGAGATATTCGGGCGTCAGTTACCCAAGAAAAAATAATTGTTATGGTTTTCTAACATGGCTGGGGCACTATTGCCAGCATCGTATAGGTGTTGTGGGAGACCAAACTAGGATTCATATCACCCTGCTTTCCATTCAAATGATAATTTGGTGGCACAGTGGCACACTGGAATAATGCCAATTTGTTTATACCGGTGTTCTGCCCAATGAAGCTAGTAAGCACATTCTTTAGGTTAATGTGAATAGAAACACCTCAAACAAGTTTCTGAACACTTACCGAGTTTGATCATCTATTTGTGGATTGAATGAGATGCTCATTATGACTAGAATGCTTTGCAATTTCGTAAATTCTTTTAGAACTGGAACTTAAGCTTACGATGATGGGGTTCGTATATGAGATTATGGATTTTGGGACCCCATATAACTTGTGTATATGTTGTGTAAAAGATGAAGGCTGATACGACTATTTTGGAGAAGCCCAAAGGATGGAAGCCCAAGACCCAGCGGTGGACAAACAGCCTGCTAGCGAGATGGGGCCCCGCTGGACGAGGCCCACGAAGAAAACGCGGCCCGCTCAGGGAGGCCCCCGAGAGCTCGAACCGTCCACGGTTCGACACGCTCGTAGTCAGCCTACGATCCCCAGAAGAAACCACTACCCCTGGGTGTAAGGCCTAAAGGCCCATGACCGGCAATCGGCTCCCCCACGACGCTGGCAGGCGACATCATAGGAACGGATCTTGAGGGCGTGAATGGGGGGCGGATGGCGTGACGGCGTGGACGGGGGGCAATCGGCTCCCCCATGACGCTGGCAGGCGACATCGTGGGGACGGATCTCGAGGGCACGAGTGGGGGCTGACGGCGTGACGGCGTGGACGGGGGGCAATCGGGGCAAAGACTCTATAAAAGGATCGGAGGGACAACGGAGCACGGGATCGGACCCCAGGTATTCTGATCTAAGGTATACCATTAACGACCTTCACTACTGGAAAATTAGACATTAGCCACGGACAATTCCGTGGCTAATAGCCCAAAATCAGTGGCTAATACCCAATAGCCACAGATTTTTATAAATTCTGTGGCTATTGTTCCGTAGGGGAAAGTGGCATTGCAAATGCTAAAAATCCGTGGCAAATGGAAGAAATTCCGTGGCGAAAAAGTTAGCCATGGAACTATAGCCACGGAAATTCCGTGGCAATTGTTCCACCTATTGCCACGGAAACGCCGTGGCAAATGTATATTTGCCACGGACTAGTTCAAAAAAAATTTATGTGGTAAATTGCATTAGCCACGGATATTCTGTGGCTATTGATCCAATTATTGCCACAGAAATTCCATGGCAAAAGTTTATTTGCTACAAAAAGTTCAAAAAAAATCCCGTGGTAAACTGTATTAGCCATGGATATTCCGTGGATATTGTTCCAACTATTGCCACGGAAATTCAGTGGCAAATATATATTCGCTATGAATGATTTCCGAAAACTTTACCGTGGCTACCCTGCATTAGCCACGAATATGCCATGACAAGAATGTTTTATTTGCCACAGATTCTCTGTGGCGAAAAGGTTTCTGTGACGGATATTTTCCAAAATACAGATCTGTGGCTAAAAATATTAGCCACGGACAATCAAAAATCCCATATATATAAATAACAAGATAGAAACATCGATGTACAATCAAAATTCCCATATATAAACAATATCAACAAATCCAGTTAAAAAATTCTCATCCATCAACAAATTCCAAGAAACTATATAAATACAAACTTTCCACATACATCAACATACCTCAATAGAAAAGTTTTCCACGTACAAAAGTTTTCCATCAACATAACGGCCCATTGGCCCACTTAATACAAAAAGTTTCCACACATCAACATAATGGCCCCTCGGCCCCCTCAATACAAAAAGTTTCCACACATTAATATAACGGCCCCTCGGCCCCTTCAATACAAAGTAAACTCTCAATCTCATCATAACATCCCCTCAGCCCTCATCACTCCCCCAATCACCAAGTAAAAAACAATTAAACTCTCAATTCATATCTCCACCTTCCGGTCCTCTACTGGATCCGCCTTACGGACGTGATTCCTGAAACAAAAATTGAAAATAAATAAGTGGGCTTATGTTCTTAGCAAACACTATAATGTTTTTTTTGTGTGGCGCTTATTCTTCTGAATAGCAAATGGATATAGATTGCCTACATTATTGAAGATGAGATATCATGGTAATGCCCACGAGCTAGTAATTAAGGCTTCAAAGACTCGTGAACGTGAGTAATTAAGGCTTCAAGGAAGACTGGTCTCTGTTTGCCACACTTCATAAAGGAGTTCAGGGTCACAACTTCTTCTATTGGATTGAAGTATTGGATTCATAGGGATGGATTCCCTGGAAGTAGATTTGTTCATGATTCTAGTAGTGTTCACAAGACTGGAAAAGTTATATAAATTCCAGCATCAGAGGACAATTTTGGTTTTGATCTTGGATGATCATATAGAGGAGTGACCATGTAGAGAAGGCATCCAAGTGATTAAAATGTCTGCCATTGATTTGCTGGAAGTTAATCTCAGATGCGATTAACCCATAGGTTTACCTGCTTTGAAGTCTGACTCATGACGAAGGGTGTGCATAAATAACAAGAGCATGGATATATTGTCTCATAAATTTTGCATTGTGGTACAAAATGTTCAAGCAATACTTATTTCCACACTGATTGATCAGGTATGACTTGCACATTCCTAAAACACTCGCAAACAAATTACACAAAAATAATCAAAAACTTGTGATCTTCACTCTAGTACAGGCCATAAAATATGCATATTTCACAAAAACTTGCAAACAAAGATAACCAAAGGGGTACCGTTATTGACCAAAAGCTATAGGAAGAAGAAAGTGGACAGCTAGGCTGGGTTCAAGAAAAGACCAAGCCAATATCATTGATACTCCAAGCAAGCAAGACCACTTGATAGGAGTAAATGCAGATAACCTGAATGGGAGTGATGACACTAAACAGAAGCAATTCCTTATCAACTACATACTGCACTTGCATATTATGAATCTGCCATAAGTTTGCAAAAAGCAGCAATATACATGAATCTTGCTTTAGCTTGGTTTGCAAAGTGCAGGATCGGACTGAAGGTATCCAACAAAGAGTTGGTACACAGAGGAATTGATATTCCAGAGCTATTGATGAGGGTTCATGGAAAAAAATTCGAGAAAGAAGATCAACTCTCACCTCATATCTCCACCCTCCTGTCCTCCACCAGATCCGCCTTACGGACGCGATTCCTGAAACAAAAATTGAAAATAAATAAGTGGGCTTATGTTCTTAGTAAAAACTGTGATGTTTTTTGTGGCTCTTATTCTTCTGAATAGCAAATAGATATAGACTGCCAACATTATTGAAGATGAGATATCATGGTAATGCCCACAAGCTAGTAATTAAGGCTTCAAGGATTTTTTTTGACATTGGTATGGAGAAAAACTTTCAAAGATTTTTTTGACAGAAATGTTTCATGTAACATAAATAATTAACTGATGATTCAAACAGGAAGCAACCTCTATTAACCACACATTATGACTAACAACACAGAAAGCATCAAACGAAAAAAATTGTTACAGCGATTAATCTTGATTTGCAGAAGATAACCATAAAACTGTTTAAAAATTTAGTAAATAGGGGGAGACCCGATAGATTAGTCGTAACTCTCAGTGAACTATTATCTGATTCCAGTCATTTGCTCAATACAATGAGGGTTCATGAAATTTCCTTGTGGCACAACATTTGCTAATTTTCTGTATTTTTTCCATAGGAAGAAAGATCCACCCACCCACCCACACAAATGCTCACCAGTCACCAAATCCTTGACTATCTATTAGAAAAGAAACCAATCAATAAACAGTCGAGAAATTAAATAATTGTTAAGCAGATCATATGAAGTGCATGGTTAACATGGTTTTATATATATAGACAAACACTGTAGCATGAAATATTGCAAGGTGCCAAAGAGTATTAGTGCCGAGACATCTCTTATGTTATACACACACACACACACACACACACACACACACAAATAAAGCGAAATACTAACATCTGTTACCATGACCGGCCATGCGAAATACTAACATCTGTTACCATGACCGGCCATATGCACCGACTGAGGTTTCCACTTGAATGCGCAAATCTGCTAACTACTTTACCAAGAAAATGCATATACAACCATGAGTCATCAGTCATGATTTTCTATAAATAGCGTTTAAAGGCACGATTCATTGACAGCAACACTCGAACGAATGTGCTAGATATAATTCGTTTCTTCAAATATGCTTCATCGGCATGCCAACTAAGTCAAGAACTAGCAATCTGAGATACTATTTCCCAGCATAAACCGCCCCACGATGGAGGCCACTCCAGGTAGACCAAAACATGCAAGAAAGATCTCACATATTAAACTACTCTAGGTGAGAATCCATCAAATTTTGACATGGGAAGTTAGTGTTGAATTATTAAACAAAAAGGAAAAGGGACTCCCCCACCTGCTTAGGGGAACTGTCATACTCATTATTTTATCAGCCACAACATGAATTACAACAAAAGTGACAATCAGCCAGGATCAAGAAATTTCAATATACCTCTAAACAATGAATACATCATTTACATCAAAATCCTGACCAACTAGTCATCTCTCATGAATATCAAATCATACTGGCCAAGTCCACAAATCAAAATTGCATTCATAAGCTCAAAAAACAAAAAACAAATAAGACGGCTTCAACGGTGTCACCAAGTATATAAATTGAATGAAAATGCATTTGAAAAGTATCTAAATGAAGTTGAATTCTAATATTGTGAACGTGACATTCTCATGCGCCTACTATTTCCAACATTCTCTGAATAGCAATAATCCACCAACCTGATTGAACGAAATATCTACAACAATGTTTTCTACAAGACCTTTTATTATCTTTACCTACAAAAGCACAAATAAAAAAAGACATATGATCAATAACAAGACATTAAACTATATAATGAAAACTCATAGTTTCATCCACATGGATTGAGTTTAGTATCTCCTAACAAGCATGTCACAACATACAATCATGGCTTAAGAATATATAGAAACATGATAAGCAAATTGAATGGAAGAAGAAAAAAGATAGCATATAAGTTCATAACAATATAAAATCATCAAAGAAATATGACCTCCTATCAGATATAGGTTTACAACAATGAATGCGATTTTGACGGCCGTTTCGTTTTGTTACAGTAATATCTTTAGCTAATATCTTTGCTAAAAGTTTTCTTTGGATATGACAACTGGATTTGATAATAAGGTTCAATGAGACATCACCCCTTATGATCTTGTGATTAAGATTCTGGGCTTTGAGCATGCTTCTTCAATATATGCATTAAAGATATGAGATAATGTCCCCCATGAGACTCAAGTTGGAGTCCACTGAAGAAAGAAATGAAAAAAAAGGTAACAATGAGCTTGCCTCAATAAAAATAAAAAATAAAAAATAAATAAATATGGTAACATGAGCATAAATCCAAAGTTGTCAGAACACTCCAACAAGATTTTTATATACAATATACAATTACAAGGAACATGACAAAATTTAAATGAAAACACTAATTAAGCCAGTGATTTTATTAAATAGTGTTGATTAGAACATAGTACAAGAGATGGGCTACCCACCTTGGGTTCAAAGAATTTGATTCCCTGCAGCAATGTGGACACACATTATTGCTCTATGTAGTTCAACTAATAAGTTCATAATCATGTTTTGTGGGAGAAAAAAAGAGGCAATTCTTATCCTGAACAGATAGGGTAATTTTCATAACCTACCTGGCTATACTTTGCCCTGTCAGGAGTATTTCCTTTGGACCAACAATCACAGATGCTGCATTGATGACTTTCCTCACTCCTTTGAAATAGTCGGGTGTGAGAGTTTCCTCCTTTGTAATATCTCCAACAATCTGATATACTGCAAAGATGATGGTTACATTTAATTCTAAACAGATCAGATAGAAAGAACAATATCAACTTGTTCTCTTTAAGCTAATATGATCTCTCTTTTTTTGTACTAGAAATATGTGCCCTTACACATCCAATATGATTAACAAAGTATTATTAAGTATTAATAATAATTTACTGTTGGACGGGTTATTACTTAATTCTTATTTTGGCATTGTTACATTTATAAATGTTATAACATTTTCTATAAATCTTAATTGTTATATTACACAGTTGATTAGATCACGCCCTGGTAGATCTAATTTGACCTAGTGGTTTCTTTAACGAGCATCTAACCTGTAACTAAATATAGATTCTAAGTTGCTAGATGCGTGAAATTGATGTGAAATATGATGATGGAGTTCAGTTGCAAGGATGGCAACCTGCAGATGTGTCCTGGTCACATATGAAGATTATGTAGTGTAGGGCTGTAATTAAATTTTCTGTGATGAGTTATGTATGAGTGAAGAGTTTAAAGTAATGTATAATCCCTTAGACATAAAGGTGTCATTCTTTTTGTTATGAAAGATCGGGCTCATATGAATCAAAATGGTGAGAACATAAACTAAGTTGAAATCATATCTAATCTGAAAGCCCAAACTACTAGGTAGATGCCCAACTATATATTTATATCCATCACATTTCTCTAATTTATCCAATGTTGAACTATTCCCAAACATGCATGAACCTAACAAATCTGCCCTTTCATATGCGTTCCATCCATGAAAATTACATGTGCCAATATGGTTTGACACCAAACGCCATAGATTTCACCAAATCCCTCAAATTTAGGCTGAACACAGGATATTGTGACAGCTTAAGTTGATGGAAATGGCTAATAAATTTGGAAACCATATGTCCGAAAAAAGAAGAAGAAACGTAGAGACTAATAGTTTACTGGCATCTACATATGCAATGCAAATATACCAAATTATTTAGCGAAAACATCATATGATTTGAGTATCTTAGCGGGCTTCACCTTCAAATGGTACAAGTAACCCAAAAGTTAATTACATAAATATTTACAGATTGAAAAGTATTGTGTCATTTGCACAGATTAACTCATGCTTAGTCTTTACGAATTAGTCATCATACTGGATGAATGACTATAGAAACAAACAATGGTGATAATAAAGGGGTTTGATATATGAATAAGAACACCTAAACATAAAGTTTTAAACTTGAGTTAGAACTTGCACATAAAAAGGAACACAGTTGCCTCAAACAAAAATGAGTCTTTGTATATTTCCTGTTTGTATTTTTCCTGTAAGCATAACATTGTTGATGTATGTTATTTTCATGCTAAACATTGATCATACCATTATATGAGCAATATTCATGTGTATGATGAAATTCTGTGAGACTGATGCCATTATTCGAGTATAACAATTGTGCTTATCCTAAAGAATAAGAAGAGATAAAAATGTACAATTCAAAAAAGGGATAATTGAAGAAAAAGATGTAATTTATTTAGGCAACTCATCATCGCCGGTAAAAACTTTGTTTCCAAACGACTCAAAAAAGGGATAATTGAAGACGATGAACCCCCGCAACACACCGAAACACATGCGCTCTCCGGTCGCTATCTCCTCTCCTCTCTCTCTCGATCAACCACGAGCCCCCGCAACCCATCGCCTGTAAACCCTAATATTAAGGAGATAATAGAGGGGGGAAAGAGAGATACCTTTTGATCGATCGAAAGGAGTCATCGGTCGCTGATTGCCGATCTCCGATAATCGCCTGAGAAGAGTCGTCGCGATGAGAGTCACAATTTCACCGAGTGAGAACCCTAATTCTAAAGTCGATGAAACAATAGGCGCGTAGAAATAAATAGCGCCTGCACTTTTTTTGGAGGAATTACTAGTGCGAGAAATAAAGCATCGCCCTCTCTTTTTGGGGGGAATTATTAGTTCATCTCCCAGGGACGGTTCGTGACAAATAAGTATCGTTTGTTGACAATTGAATTTTCGTGGCAATTATGTATTTGCCACAGACTGTTCGTGGTTGTTTATCAATATTTATCACGGAAATTTTCATGGCAAATTAGTTTTCATCATGACGTATCGAGTTGATGATGTTTCCGTGACAATTATGTATCTGACACGACAATTCTGTGGCTAAAGAATTATTTGTCACAGAAAATTCGTCACGAAATGTTTCGTGGCTAATGTTTCTATAGTTGCCACGGATTTCAGTCCGTGACGAATGTCCCGAGGCTATTACTCAGTTTTCTAGTAGTGCTTGGTCTTCCGCCATTCCTTTTCCCTCCCCTTGCTCGCGCCGTGGGTCAGGGTATCGATCTCCTCTCGAGTCGTGCCTACCCCGCCGAGTACCCTTCAGACCTTGATCTGACTTAGGCATCGGAAGGGATACGGCTGGTACCAAGGTCCGGACCCCTGACGATTTTCTCTTCTATTCAGGAAGAAGCTGACCGAGGCGTCGAGGCTACCCCTCGACACTCGTCCGACCGAGGCCGAGCCCATCAAAACAGAGCCGAGGCTTCCCCTCCGCTCTGCTTCAACCAAAAACCCACGCTCCGCTCGGATCCGGTGCTCGACCCCGACTCCATCTTCGACCCACGCTGAGTGCACGTGCGCTTGGCGTACCCAAGGGGTCTCAACTAGCCCCTTGACCACGTTGACCCTCAATCCCTGGTCAACGATCCTGTGGTGAGAAAACACCCGTAAACATCTGGCGCCGTCTGTGGGAACCCGAAGCAAGCCCACATTGAACCACCGGGATGGAACTGATCTGCAATGGCGTGGGGCGCATGCCCCCCATCCAAGAAGAGGGAGATTACATTACCCCCGAAAATCAGCTCAGCCACACCACCGAGGGGACGGGCGAGTCCCGATCAGTCACCCAAGAGCAGCTCCGCACCTTCGCCCAGGAGACCAACGCCAACATCCGGACATTGGACGAAACGATTCAACAACTCGTCGGCAACGCGCCCATCCAGGGGGATGAGCTGAGCGAGGCCCACCGCTGGTGAGGGGGCTACCAACCCATGCGGTCCACCGTGGTCACCGACCACGAGTACAGAGGGCCCAACCTGGAGCGGCGATTCACTAATCCGGGCTTCGACCCAGCATGGTCTCCCACCCCCACCTCGTTTCACGAGAGAAGCAAGAGGGCCTTCGAGCAATCTGAGGGGAGGTCGATGACCGCCTCGACTAGACGATCATATTCATCCAGGCACCGACGGGACGATCGTCGAGACTTCAGAGATGGGTCCCAGCGGAGCGAAAGTCCCCCCGAGTGAAGCGGGACAGGCGAGAATACCGAGGCAGGAAAGGGGACGCGCCCAGAAGGGGACCCGCCCCCGGCTTATAGGGGGCACGAGGGACGGCCAAGCCTGAACCTGTCCCCCCACTGCCGTCTGGCGAGCGCGAGATAAACGAAGGAGGACGGCCGGGGGGCGTTAATGGTGAACGATGCCCCCTAACCCGGAGGATAACTGAGACACGAGTGCCCTCAAGTTTTAAGGTGCCGTCGCTGGAGAAGTACGACGGCACGGGCGATCCTGCTGACCACAATGATGGACTATGAGGGGGTCATGGCATTCTAGGGGGGCGGACGACTCCCTGCTGTGGAGAGGTTTTTATTCCAGCCTCCGGAAGGCAGCAAGGACCTGGGTCCCGGGGAATCCCTGAGGCACTTCATGCGTCGCTTCAACACGGAACGACTTAACATGGAGAGCTGTCCCAAACTACTTGTGAAGACGGCCCTGAAGAAAGGATTACGGCACGGGGGCTTGAAGAAGTCATTGCACAACGACCCCCCGAAGGACCTCGCTGGGGTCATGGCACGGGCCGAGCACTTCATGCTAACAGAAGAAGCCTTGGCCATCGATGAGGGAAGGGCCAAGCGAGGATCCAATCGCGACGAAAGTGAGCGTTGCGGCTCGGAGGAGCATCGACAGGAGAAAAAGGCCCCGAGGAAAGCAACAGAGAGAAGAACCGCGACACACCCAGCTAAATGCTGGCCCGGACGTTGTCCTCGCACACGCCCAGAAGGAGGGGCACATATGATGGCCACCTCCGAGGATGAAGAGAGGCGGGAGAGACGAAGAGAAGTACTACAAATATCATAAGGACAACGGCCACGACACTGACGACTGCTGGCATCTGAAGAAGGACATAGAGAAGCTGGTGAGTCGGGGACACTTGAAGAACTTCTCGGACGATCCCGCTCCGGGGGAGGGGACATCCAGACAGCCGGACAAGGGGAAGAAAGTAAACATAGTCCAGACACCCCTGTGTATCATCGAGTGAGCGGGTGGGACGTACGGCTGCGACCTCGCTGGGTGAGGGCCCGCCCACCTTGGCCCCCTCCGTTTTTTGTTTTTCCTCCAAATGTACTGGACCATGGGAAGAAAAAGGACCTTATTGGTACAAATGCTATCTCCTTTTCCGCATTTAGCTGAATGGCACTCTCAAAGCACGATTGGGAACTCGATCTCCTCTCCCCGAGGACTGCTTCCACTCGACAGACCGGAGGCCCTAGACCGAACCAATCATCCTTAAGGCTGGGGGCGACTCCCCCAGCGGGCCGATCTATAAACTCGTCCGAAAGGCTGGGGGCAACTCCCCCAGCAGACGGGAACATCGGTCGGCCCTAAGCCAGAGAGCAACCTTCGCAGGCCGACCGAGCCGATCGACTGTAAGGCTGGGGGCGACTCCCCCAGCGGACCGATCTATAAACTCGTCCGTAAGGCTGGGGGCAGCTCCCCCAGCAGACGGGGACATCGGTCGGCCCTAAGCCAGAGAGAAACTCTCCGTAGGCCGACCGAACCGATCAGCCGTAAGGCTGGGATCGACTCCCCCAGTGGGCCAATCTGTCAACCCGCTCGTAAGGCTGTGGGCAACTCCCCCAACAGACGGGGACATCGGTCGGTCGTAAGCCGAGGGATAGCTTCCCTCACTGACCGAACGACCCACCCGCTCGTAAGACTGGGGGCAACTCCCCCAGCAGACGGGGACATCGGTCGGTCGTAAGCCGAGGGATAGCTTCCTTCGCCGACCGAACAACCCGCCCGCTCATAAGGCTGGGGCAACTCCCCCAGCAGACGGGGACATCGGGCTGTCGTAAGCCGAGGGATAGCTTCCCTCGTCGACCGAACGACCCACCCGCTCGTAAGGCTGGGGGCAACTCCCCCAGCAGAGAGGGACATCGGTCGATCGTAGGCCGATGGATAGCTTCCCTCGCCGTCCGAACGACCCACCCGCTCGTAAGGCTAGGGGCAACTCCCCCAGCAGAGAGGGACATCGGTCGGTCGTAAGCCAAGGGATAGCTTCCCTCACCGATCGAGCAATCCACTCGATCATAATGCTGGGGGCAACTCCCCCAGCAGGCGGTGACGTCGGTCGGTTACAAGCCGAGAGGCAGACCCCTTGCCGACTTAAGAACCCACCCGCTTGGAAGGCTGGGGGTGACTCCCCCCGCAGATGAGGGACTCGGCGGATCTTAAGCCAAGGGGCAACCCCCCTCGTTGACCAGCCGATCCGACTGACTGCGAAACGGGGAGTAGCCTAGCCGCGTGCGAGGCGACCATTTAAACGAACCGAATGTTACGGCTAAAGGAAAGACTATGGCAAAACATAGTAAAGAGCCAAAAAGGCTGAGGGTCCCCGCAAGGCGGAGCACCCCCAGCAACAAAGCTATATAAATAAAATCATTGAAAATTACAGGCCCAAAAAAGGGAAGGGGGGGACAAGATACAAAGGCCTAAGGCCCCTGGGCACGGGAGGAAGCATCCTCTGGCGCCTCGCCCTGCTCGGAGCGCGGGGGATCGACGGGCGGGAGTGGCTGCCAGGCGTGCTCCGCAAACCGGTGGAAGGAGTCTTGGACGACATCAATGATCCGAGGGGCAAGAAGGTCCTCGTATGAGCTGAAGGCCTCCCTAAGGATCTCCGTGATCCTTTCCCCCAGGACCCCGCCGGCGCCCCTCTCCACCTCATCGACGAACCGGGTCATCTGGCGCAAGTCTGCCAGCTCGCTCCGGAGATCGCTCCTCTCATGGCGAAACACATCTTCCGCCTCTCGGGCCGACCTCTGAGCGTCGTCCAGCTCCCCCCGGAGATCCATCACTTGACCGGTAAGCTCGTCCACCCGACGCCAGAGATGACGAGCTTCCATGCGCACCTCTCGGACGGCCAACTCGGCCTGCCCAGTACTTGCGCGCTCCCGGGCAACGGTCTCTTCCAGCTCCCTCGCTTGGGCCGCTCGATGCTGCGCCTCGACGGCCATCGTGGTGGCCTGTGCAAAGAAAGGAGTTATACGGGAAATGGTCAAGAGACTGTCTTGAGAACAACAGCGCAGTCAAACCTGTTGAAGCTACCAGACCAAGGAGTCCGACAGCTTGTCGGTAAGAGCTCTCTCTAGGAGAGATCGATCCCTCGGGAGGACCGAGCCGTGCGCCAACTGGTTAGCCACGGCCTGGTCAACAAACACCGAGTCTCCGGGGGAAAACTCGGGGCCTGCCAGGGCGTTCACCAACATACCGCCGGCCCCCACCAGGGACGGTTCGACCAAGATGGTGGCAGTAGTCACCAGGGTCAGCGGGGGGGGGGGCCTCGCCGGAGGCCGGCGGCACCACAGGGACCACCGAGGCACGGGTCTCCCGACCCTCCTTCCGCCTCTTCCTCTCGCTGGGTACGGCGGAGGTAGGAGGGGAACGCTTATGACCCGCATCGCGACCCCCCGAGGGCGCTCGGGGAGACGGATCGGCTCCCATGACTCTCCCCTCGGCTGGGGCGGGGCGGGGAAGTTCGGCCCCCGGAACCTCACCTTCGGGAAGGTTCTCCATGGACAGGGGGTAGTCGCCACTACCGTGGGATCCACTCTACCCACGGCTGGATCGGCCTGGCGCACCTCTTCGTCAACAGTGCGACGGGGCGCCTGACCCGATGGGTTCCCTCGGTTTCGGCTCGAACCCCTCCAGATGAGTTCGTTGACGTTACGGGTGAATTCGCGCCCGACCATATCTGCAGAAGAAGAGAAAATCAGGGTAAGCAAAAGGGGTGACGGAAAGAAGGGAAGAGCCTACCGGGGGATCATAGAACAGTTTTGAGAAACAGGTCATCCAGCAGAGGCTAGACCAACTTCTCCTCTAAATAAAGAGACGACAGCAGCCGAACAGCTGCCTGGTCGGCCTCGGAGAGGGTCAACGTCAAGTCGTAATGACATAGCCCTCCTCAACCTGTCAATATCTCGGCGTCATCAGGAAAGACGACAAAGACGTAGTTCGAGCTCCAGTCCCCCATCCAGCGGGGGAGACCGAGCAGACACTCCCTCCCCGCGCGAGCCCGGAGATGCTGCCACGACCGTTGGCCGACCGTCTGAACCCGATAATAATCGAAAAGAAGAGGAAGAGACGGCTCTATGCCATGGGCAATGCAGAGCATGATGAACCCGGTCAGCACCGCGACGAATACGGGGTCAACTGACACAAGGACACCATCAGGTGCTCCATGAACTGAATGATGAAGGGATGAAGGGGGAAACTGAGGCCCAGGTGAAAACTCTCGACGTAGACGCCGACCTCGTTACCCTGTGGAAAGAAAATTTGCTCGTCGTAAAAGGGGACCCGGACGTCGTACGGATGACACAAATACCTCTCCCGGATTTCCGCGACCACCTGGAAAGTCACCTTGGACGGCGACCCAAGGACCGCCGGGGAAACATCATATCTCTCAATGGCCTGAGCCACGTCGTCCCCAATGGGGTCCGCGAAATGTTTTCTTTTCCCCTTATCCCGAACAGGATAGGCCCCCGAAGGGGCTCCGGGCCCCGAAGGTCGGGCATTGCCGGACCCAGGCGCCGGAGGATCCCTAGGTCCCGACGTCGAACTGTCTATTCTAAGCGTAGCCATGGGACAAAAGAGGAGAAGGGGGTTACCTTGAGAAGGAGTTGCAAGGAGAAGGATGACGGAAAGAGGGTGCTTGCGAAATCGAGATCAGAAGAGCGCGAAAGGATTGAAGTCTGGGAGGCCGGCATCTTATATGCAGGGCAATCAAGGATTACAAACCGTCAGGAGAGGAGCACATGGCAGCATCAAAGGGTCGATGGCGTTTCGAAACCCGCGCCAAGAGAAGATCAAACGGACCGCATCATGATGACCCCCATTTGATGGGCTGGCCTCGACTGACGCGCTTGTCAAATCCCAAACAGTCACATCACCCGAACTGAACCAGCTAAACCCGAACGGCACGAACGATGGGGGCAATTGATACGAATATTTTGGAGAAGCCCAAAGGATGGAAGCCCAAGACCCAGCGGTGGACAAGAAGCCTGCTAGCGAGATGGGGCCCTGCCGGACGAGGCCCATGAAGAAAACACGGCCCGCTCAGTGAGGCCCCCAAGAGCTCGAACCATCCACGGTTCGACACGCTCGTAGTCAACCCACGATCCCCAGAAGAAACCTGTCACGCCCCGCTTCCCAAAAATATGGAGGCGGAGCGTGAGAAGGTCTGCTTAGACTTGAAGCTACAAAGCTGCAAGTCTGATAAGCGTCAATCAAATTAAAACTGCAGGTCCTTGCAACGCAAAACGAAACAAAGATAATAATAACGAAAGAGACAAAAGAAACATCTCAGAATATCCATAGCAATAAATCTCAACATCACAGAAAAGCCACCAGGCTAAAAGAAAAGAGTCTAAAAGAGGCCGAGCATGGCCAACAAAAGTACAAAGTACAACAACAAAGTAATGGTGCAAGCACCGACATCTAACAGCAAGCTAAAGCAAAAGCAACGCCAACAGTCTCTAAAACTGGTCTCCGGTGTCCACGAACTCCTCGACGAACGTAGGCTCAGTGTCAGCAACTACCTCGTCCGCTACAACTATCTCTGGCTCAGGGTCTAACATGTGACACCCAAAGAGAAAGGGGCACATGTCAGCAAGTCTGGAAGACTTGTGCAAGTGAAACTGAAAGTACAAGTAAGAGCAACCTAGCAGTTCTAGCATGATGCAATGACATGGCAGTTAAAGTATGAGTGCAGCAGGTAAAGTAAAGTAAAGTAAAGTACGAGCATGGCATGGCATGGATGACAAGTATTACATGAATCATTCGCAAGACAAGTACAAGACAAGGAAAGTAAGCACCTCGTGCACAGAGATTCCGTCTTCTGGCTAGAGGGCGGATCAGACCTCTCCTAAGCTCAGTTGACCGTTTATCCCTACCCCTACACGTGTGTCGAGCCAGGGCCTTACCCCCGAACGGGAATGCTCGCTTCTGGAACACAAGCCAGGAAGTGTTTTGCCTTGCTGGTCTAGGGGTGCACCTAGCCAGTCAAGGGAGTACAAGTACAAGTATTGTAGCGTGTGCTACCAATGCGACATTCAATGCATGGATGACATGACATGACAAGTAGTAAGGTGTACAGGTAAGGAAAGTGAACGTGACAGTTTAGTATGCATGAACAACAAGTTTAAAGGTTGGATCTAGCTTCGTTGTCAAGCTAGATCAATTAGGTGACGGATCTAGTTTCGTTGTCAAACTAGTTCAAGTAAGCGTCTAGCCAGCTATCATTTCACTGACTAGTCTCTTTTACGCTAAAAACAAGGAAGTGGCCTAAAAACATGGCCCTACACAAGAGTTGGCAAGTTTCACTTGCCTGCAAGTACGACGTCTGAGCACACCGTCCAATGAGTCCAAAAATCACAATTATCCTACGTGCACAAGTCCACCGGCCTAAAGTCCATATTATTAATCTTCATTAGTGAATTTAAAACATTTAAAATACTTTGAAAATACTGATTTTAGTCTTGATTAGCATGCAATTTGGTTGGGGGTCCTAGGGGTGCAAAGCGTTACCTCAACACGACGCGAAAGCTACACCGGCGTCGGGTAGCGACGCCGGGGGTTGGAATAAAAGATCGCGCTCCAAGTCCAGATTCCAATTTAGATTCCTCGCTGGAAATTTCAGAGCAATCGACCGGGCGACGATTCCAGATTCCAAAGCTCGCACGTACGACGACGGGCTACGACGTGCGACGACGTCGTACGCGACGAATCCTCAAAGAGAAAGCACCTAGGTGGGGCCCACAGTAGTCCTAGGGGCCTTTGGGGGACCCACAATAACTCTGGAGAACTTGGGGGGCCCACGGTGGCAAGCGATGCGACGGGTGCGGGGTTGCGACGAGTGGCTCTCGGTCGTACACAGCCGATGCGGGGAGAACTCTCGGTCGTGCGCTGAGAATGCGGGGCTGCGACGATTTGGGGTGTGCAGTGGCTGCGGGGTGGCTGGGTGCGAGGGTTCTCGTCGGTCAGGTCGATGGGGAGAGTCGGTCGTGCGGGGTGCGGAGCGGGGCGACAAGCGGGGTCGATGCGGGCGCTGTGCTGCGATGCGGGGCTTCTTGGATGCGGGCCAATCCCTCGGTCAGACCGAGGGAACGGAGCGGTGCTGCTGCAGCGTGCGGGCGTCGATGGATGCGGGGTTGGCCTTCGGTCGGAGCGGGGGAACGGGGCCCGTTCTCTCGGTCGGAGCGGGGGAAACTTGTCGCAACGTTGCGACGAATCGTCGCAACGTCCAATTTTGGTTTTGGAAGAGGCTAGGGCTAATTTCTTGCGAAAATAGGTCTTCCTAGGGGTTGTTTATATAGTGTAGATGGGTTGACTTGGTCTAGGGCTAAATCTAATAGGATTAGAATATTAAAATAATTTAAAATTTGAATTAAAACTACTCCAACTTACCCAAGGGTTTGACTTGGTCCAAATGAGCTGGAAATTGGCTCAAAAATTCTTTAAAACGTTTAAAACTTAAATAAATTTTATTTGGCCGAAAATAATTTATAAATTAATTATTAAAAATAATATAAAACTTGTTAAAAATATAAAAGTGGTCAAATAAACTTCAAAAATTATAAAATAAATATCGTGGTGATCGTGACGACGAATGTGAGTTAACTAAGAAGACGGATCTCAAATTTGACGTCGGACGACGAAACTAAAAATAGAAACGTCTCCCGTCAAGAGTGAGAATCGTCACGTCTCATCGAGTAAGTGTAAATTGTGGAAAAACGACTCGAGAAGTGTCGTTCCAAGATAGTGCCACTATTTAATACTCTCAGAGACGTTCACAACGGCATATCACACGAAAGTGTTCACAAACAACCAAAGTCTAAAACAAACACGTGCACGGACAAAAGCACGTGCACGAACAACGTACCACGAAAAGTGGTCGTTACATCCTCCCCACCTTAGAATATAGTCCGTCCTCGGACTTTCTAATATAGCTAGTCGCTCTAGTAACTACCCCAATCAAGTCATATAATAATTCAACCAGGTATAGTCATTACAAGTGCTTATATACGCACTAGGTAGTCAAACATTTGCACTACCACCACGTATACATATTCATTCAGATACGTATACACTTATACCTATTATAGTCAGTCAAATTCATACATGTATTTCAATCAGGTATATAAACATACATCCCTTATATAACTGCTACTCACAAAACAATAGTTCAGATACTTATATAGGTTTGATCTCATACTAGCAAATACAATCATTGCTCTACCTATATGTAGCTACCTATGCACAAACATCAAGGGTATACTACCCTCTAATATTCATCTAATACAAAACATCTCAACACATATAGTCACACCATACCACTATTAAATCAAATTCACCATATATAATATACACTCACCACTTCTATAAATTCATAATATATATAGTCATTCAAATGCATTCCAATATTTCACCATACATTCACATTACGTACGGTCCTATAACTGTATTTACGACACGCCACATATATCATAGTCATCAATGCCTATAACTAAGCACATACTTACCCATGCATGGTGCACACCCATACACGCTAATATTTCATTTACGCATACCAATCATACCATTACATTACTAGTACATCTGCACACCTAGTTTTAGCTAGTACACGTACGTTCACACGAACAAGTCCTTAGTAATTAGCTATACCACAAGACCAACACTTATAACTATATACCGGCGTAGCGACCCACAATCATGTGCGTAGCACAACCAGGCACAAACACTCCTATCACTATACATACATCAAACATTGATATATTCAAACTACAACTTACATTCAATATACCTAGAGTATACCCACTTAAGCTTGAGTGAGACTCAATACATATATCAGAATATTCTATATACGTAGCACGACATTCATACCTATACCAATACCACTCCCGTATATGTACATCTACCAATACAAGCATATACATTCCATAAATCAATCACACTTAATATTTAGTCAGGCAATACTCACGTAGTTCAATCATTCTATATACCATAATAATAATTCAGACATTAGCACACGTATATTTATAATACACTCCTTCATACATGCATACGTATTCATCGTATAGTCACACACATGTAACATATATATTCACACCATAGCCTACTACCTATAATTAGTATACTAACACATCTATACGTACATAATTAAGATGTGCAATAGTCGTGTATACCTCTCAGTATGCACGCATGCAACATCCCGCAAAAGCAAGCAATACCAATCAAAGTTATAATCCTACTACCATATGTATAACACATATATACTCAGGCAACAAAACATAACTACTTACATCTAAGCATAATACATACCTACATACGAGCACATACACATAAGTACTAATATATAGGTCACTCAATAGGCCTACTTACTTATCTATATGTACACCTATTATCGTCACACCTAGCATATACATAGCTTTACCAATCATTTTATTTCAACCATTATAAGTATCTCTAACTTCACACACTCCATTAGATATTCCAACGCTAGCTCTTATATACACGGGCATCCCTAGTATGGTATAGCTAACCACATACAAATCTATAAATAGTAACACACAAATAGCTTTATAATATCACGAATAACTCCAAGTACGTGTATATCACACAATAGGCAAATATTAATATACTATGGGGGTACACTCATTCAACCCACGTACACAACTTAGGTACGTGCACTACGACACCTCACAAAGGTCCAAGGGCCTACTAACAACTTAGAGTTGACACAGACATTGACGAAAACTAAAGCCTAAGCAATAGAGGGAGGTCGAGGTCGAAGGCGTGACGAGGGAAGGATCGATAAGCACGAGTTCAGATTGGACAAATACAAGGAGACGGCTTGGTTAGGGAAAGCATTGGCTCAATGGTGATGTTTAGGTTGAAGGAAAAGGAGATGTAGTGATGCTTAAATAGGATACAGAAAAAGGAAATAGGGTGAATAGCACAAGCTAAAATACGCGAAATCTGAAAACTGTTGTACTTCAAAAAAAGTTGGAATTCCTCATCTGTATAAAATATTTGAAGATCGATAAAGCGAGTTGTTCAAAATAAATCTGGGTCGAATACTCAAAATAATAGAAAATGGTCTATTGGTTTATATAAAATCATTAAGAAAGGGAGTAAAATCACTTACACGAATATTAAGGACATGGTTTAGAAAATTATATACGTCGGTAATTTAATATAATTTTGTCAAAAAGTTTTGGGAAGTCAAAGAATGAAATCAAGTAACGGAAGAATTTAAACCCATGTTAAATGCTTTCAAAACTTTTAGGCTATGGAGAAATTTAAAATAATCAATTTGAAACTGCTTTTAGAGAACCAGGGTTTGCCAAAAATGAAAAAAACTGATTTACGCAAGGTTCTTAATATACGAGCTCAACAAGTCTGGCACGGATATGAAAATAATTGAAATTCAATTTGGTTTAGAAATTTTCCTAAAGGCGTGTATGGTGAGCGGAAAGGAAATAATATTAACTTAGCATAAAAATTTTCCAGATCGAATCAAATCTTTAAAATCAAATCAGGGAGGGTCTAAAGCAGGAAGATGCTATGAAAATAGTAATTTTGCAAAAATCTGAAGTAGCGAAAACGACGAGCAAAGTCCAACTTGCTGAAAGCTGAAATTCCATGTGTCTTGAAAGTATATTAAAGTAGACACGACGTATCATTCGAATAACACAAATAAGAGGGAAAATTATAAATCGAATTGGGCAGGGCAAAAGTAAAATTAATATATGAAAGAACGACACATTTACATAAGTATGAAAAAAATATAGGCTGGGAAAATACCATGAGCTAGTATTCAGAAATTCCGACAAACGTTTTAAAAATTTAAATCAATGAAGGAGGATGTAATATAGGTATATTAAAATTTTGGACAAAATTAAACTTAGTGGGAGAGAAGATTAAAAAAATACTTTCCGAAGATTCAAGTTTTGCAATGGCGATGTTTGAAAATTGACGACGATCGTCACGGGGCGATCTCGTGAATCGAGGCAAGGAAATTGGTCGGTTGATCAAAACATTCATACGCCTAGGTTATGAATCAGGAGAATCTACGGGGAAACTCCTACGGTCAACCAACTAAGCGCTAAGACCTTCTAAGGGGCTAGACGGAAACGAAATGCGTTCAGCTTGGTCCGAAATCGATGAACCCAAGCGAACGACCAAAGGAAAATCCTAAAAGTCTAATATGGTCAAGGGTAAACAAGGGCCACTAAGGTAACTCCTACGACAATTGAATCAATTGCTGACAGGGAGTCTAACTAACAATCAGAGGCCTCTAACTAGCAAACACAGGCGTCTAACTAAGTCTTCTTACCACCTAGTGTCATAAGAAAACGACTAGACTCAGGGCTTATGACTCGGATGTTGCAATTTATTTAATGGACATTCCGTTATTATCGTTGTTCCGTTAATTCGCAATTGCAAGATTGGACCTGCATGGGCCACCAACAAAACCTGTCACGCCCCGCTTCCCAAAAATATGGAGGCGGAGCGTGAGAAGGTCCGCTCAGACTTGAAGCTACAAAGCTGCAAGTCCGATAAGCGTCAATCAAATTAAAACTGTAGGTCCTTGCAACGCGAAACGAAACAAAGATAATAATAACGAAAGAGACAAAAGAAACATCTCAGAATATCCATAGCAATAAATCTCAACATCACAGAAAAGCCACCAGGCTAAAAGAAAAGAGTCTAAAAGAGGCCGAGCATGGCCAACAAAAGTACAAAGTACAACAACAAAGTAATGGTACAAGCACCGACATCTAACAGCAAGCTAAAGCAAAAGCAACGCCAACAGTCTCTAAAACTGGTCTCCGGTGTCCACGAACTCCTCGACGAACGTAGGCTCAGTGTCAGCAACTACCTCGTCCGCTACAACTATCTCTGGCTCAGGGTCTAACATGTGACACCCAAAGAGAAAGGGGCACATGTCAGCAAGTTTGGAAGACTTGTGCAAGTGAAACTGAAAGTATAAGTAAGAGCAACCTAGCAGTTCTAGCATGATGCAATGACATGGCAGTTAAAGTATGAGTGCAGCAGGTAAAGTAAAGTAAAGTAAAGTACGAGCATGGCATGGCATGGATGACAAGTATTACATGAATCATTCGCAAGACAAGTACAAGACAAGGAAAGTAAGCACCTCGTGCACAGAAATTCCGTCTTCTGGCTAGAGGGCGGATCAGACCTCTCCTAAGCTCAGTTGACCGTTTATCCCTACCCCTCCACGTGTGTCGAGCCAGGGCCTTACCCCCGAACGGGAATGCTCGCTTCTGGAACACGAGCCAGGAAGTGTTTTGCCTTGCTGGTCTAGGGGTGCACCTAGCCAGTCAAGGGAGTACAAGTACAAGTATTGTAGCGTGTGCTACCAATGCGACATTCAATGCATGGATAACATGACATGACAAGTAGTAAGGTGTACAGGTAAGGAAAGTGAACGTGACAGTTTAGTATGCATGAACAACAAGTTTAAAGGTTGGATCTAGCTTCGTTGTCAAGCTAGATCAATTAGGTGACGGATCTAGTTTCGTTGTCAAACTAGTTCAAGTAAGCGTCTAGCCAGCTATCATTTCACTGACTAGTCTCTTTTACGCTAAAAACAAGGAAGTGGCCTAAAAACATGGCCCTACACAAGAGTTGGCAAGTTTCACTTGCCTGCAAGTACGACGTCTGAGCACACCGTCCAATGAGTCCAAAAATCACAATTATCCTACGTGCACAAGTCCACCGGCCTAAAGTCCATATTATTAATCTTCATTAGTGAATTTAAAACATTTAAAATACTTTGAAAATACTGATTTTAGTCTTGATTAGCATGCAATTTGGTTGGGGGTCCTAGGGGTGCAAAGCGTTACCTCAACACGACGCGAAAGCTACACCGGCGTCGGGTAGCGACGCCGGGGGTTGGAATAAAAGATCGCGCTCCAAGTCCAGATTCCAATTTAGATTCCTCGCTGGAAATTTCAGAGCAATCGACCGGGCGACGATTCCAGATTCCAAAGATCGCACGTACGACGACGGGCTACGACGTGCGACGACATCGTACGCGACGAATCCACAAAGAGAAAGCACCTAGGTGGGGCCCACAGTAGTCCTAGGGGCCTTTGGGGGACCCACAATAACTCTGGAGAACTTGGGGGGCCCACGGTGGCAAGCGATGCGACGGGTGCGGGGTTGCGACGAGTGGCTCTCGGTCGTACACAGCCGATGCGGGGAGAACTCTCGGTCGTGCGCTGAGAATGCGGGGCTGCGGCGATTTGGGGTGTGCAGCGGCTGCGGGGTGGCTGGGTGCGAGGGTTCTCGTCGGTCAGGTCGATGGGGAGAGTCGGTCGTGCGGGGTGCGGAGCGGGGCGACAAGCGGGGTCGATGCGGGCGCTGTGCTGCGATGCGGGGCTTCTTGGATGCGGGCCAATCCCTCGGTCAGACCGAGGGAACGGAGCGGTGCTGCTGCAGCGTGCGGGCATCGATGGATGCGGGGTTGGCCTTCGGTCGGAGCGGGGGAACGGGGCCCGTTCTCTCGGTCGGAGCGGGGGAAGCTTGTCGCAACGTTGCGACGAATCGTCGCAACGTCCAATTTTGGTTTTGGAAGAGGCTAGGGCTAATTTCTTGCGAAAATAGGTCTTCCTAGGGGTTGTTTATATAGTGTAGATGGGTTGACTTGGTCTAGGGCTAAATCTAATAGGATTAGAATATTAAAATAATTTAAAATTTGAATTAAAACTACTCCAACTCACCCAAGGGTTTGACTTGGTCCAAATGAGCTGGAAATTGGCTCAAAAATTCTTTAAAACGTTTAAAACTTAAATAAATTTTATTTGGCCGAAAATAATTTATAAATTAATTATTAAAAATAATATAAAACTTGTTAAAAATATAAAAGTGGTCAAATAAACTCCAAAAATCATAAAATAAATATCATGGTGATCGTGACGACGAATGTGAGCTAACTAAGAAGACGGATCTCAAATTCGACGTCGGACGACGAAACTAAAAATAGAAACGTCTCCCGTCAAGAGTGAGAATCGTCACGTCTCATCGAGTAAGTGTAAATTGTGGAAAAACAACTCGAGAAGTGTCGTTCCAAGATAGTGCCACTATTTAATACTCTCAGAGACGTTCACAACGGCATATCACACGAAAGTGTTCACAAACAACCAAAGTCTAAAACAAACACGTGCACGGACAAAAGCACGTGCACGAACAACGTACCACGAAAAGTGGTCGTTACAAAACCACTCCCCCAGGATGTAAGGCCTAAAGGCCCTTGACCGGCAATCGGCTCCCCCACGACGCTGGCAGGCGACATTATGGGAACGGATCTCGAGGGCGTGAGTGGGGGCGGACGGCGTGACGGCGTGGACGGGGGGCAATCGGCTCCCCCATGACGCTGGCAGACGACATCGTGGGGACGGATCTCGAGGGTACGAGTGGGGGCTGACGGCGTGACGGCGTGGACGGTGGGCAATCGGGGCAAAGACTCTATAAAAGGACCGGAGGGACAACGGAGCGAGGGATCGGACCCAGGTATTCTGATCTAAGGTATACCATCAACGACCTTGGTCTTCCGCCATTCCTTTTCCCTCCCCCTGCTCGCGCCGTGGGTCAGGGTATCGATCTCCTCTCAAGTCGTGCCTACCCCGCCGAGTACCCTTCAGACCTTGATCTGACTTAGGCATCGGAGGGGATACGGCCGGTACCAAGGTCCGGCCCCCCTGACGAGTTTCTCGTCTATTCAGGAAGAAGCTGACCGAGGCGCCGAGGCTACCCCTCGACACTCGTCTGACCGAGGCCGAGCCCATCAAAACAGAGCCGAGGCTTCCCCTCCGCGCTGTTTCAACCAAAAACCGACGCTCCGCTCGGATTCGGCGCTCGACCCCGACTCCATCTCTGAGCCACGCTGAGTGCACGTGTGCTTGGCGTACCCAAGGGGTCTCAACTGGCTCCTTGACCACGTTGACCGCTCAATCCCTGGTCAACGATCCTGTTGTAAGAAAACACCCGTAAACAAAGGCTATTGCCTTGGCAATATATGGATTTAATGAATACTTGTTAGGCCTATCCACCACCGCCAAAATGGTACTTGAAATTCAGTACATAGAGATAAATCAATCAAGCATAATGATAAAACACAAAACCAAGCAACGATAAAACTTGGTAACGCAGTTCGGTGCGCACACCTATATCTGCGGGACCACGCCCAGAAAAACCAGATTACTCCACTAATAATATCAATGAATACAATCGCTAATACCAAATTTCTATTAGGAGGAATAAACTTCACCTCAATACAAACCGTGATGGGTGATCTCAACCAAACCCATAGAGTAATTTATGCAAGTTCCCCTTGAATGCAAGATCCCCTTGCTCTATTGAATGGAATCAACTCCCTTAATTCTTACCTCGGTAGCCGTCAGCCTCCCTCCCAGAGTTCGATCAACTTTTGCAAAAGCCGTAAAAATCATAGCCGCAATCTCCATGCCCTTAGATACTCCGCCTCCCCTTAATCACATAGTCGTTAAGGTAGGACGCTTGAAAGTCTCATGCAGATTGGCAACCCGCATGTTTAGGAACCACAACGGCAGCAGGTGGTTCCACAATATCTTCGGAGATCTAACAATTACTATATGCGGGCAAATATTTCTCCAACAGAATCTGCAATCAAAGTGGGAGATAACACCTTCCAAATGTAGCTACAACGATTCTACAACATAACAGCATAAACCAGAATGCCTAAAAGAGATTATAGAAAGATCTGAAGTTATTCACCTTCGATAATCGCTGAAGATCGTCATTCAATTCCAGCCTTCTGACACAGCATGTTGGACCTCATGTTGGACCTCATGTTGGACCAACACGTTCAACATATCATCCAACATGGCCAACAGACGAGATCTCTTCTTCAAGACAATTAAGAACAAACAGAAAGATACCAAGGTGCCACTAATGACAACAAAGTCACACAAGGTATGACCTAACAAACTCCCCCTTTGGCATTTAATGGCACAATCAATATAGATAACCCAAGATGAAAAGAGCACGAATGACACACAAAAATAACGTCTGTTGAGAATACCAGTAGCCTACACGACCAACAAGATGTCCAACATAATGTCCAACATATCATCAGCAGATCCAACATGATATATGATATCCAACAGTAGCCTATATGATATATATGATATCTAACAGTAGCCTATAAGATCTCCCCATTTGGGCCACAAAATCCAAAGAAACCATACTTTACTAAGGGTCGCTGCTAGGAATGACATCAACAGACTCTGAAGGAGAAGGAGGAAGCTTGGACTTCAGCAGTTTGATCCTCTCCTCAAACTCAGCTTTCTGTGCTTCAAACACAGCTTTCTGGCCCAGAATAATCAGCAGCTGATTGTCCACGACCTTTAGTGCATTCTCATAAATTCTGATGTCTTCCATAATAAGAGACTGAGAGGCATCAGGACATAAAGGTTCAGGTTCCGAAGGAGATGTAGGCTGCCTATCATCAGTGCCAAGTCCAGTTACAGTAGAAGAAGGAGAAGGAGATTAAGGACCAGTACCAGGAGAGGACATGCATGAAATATCATCAGTTTTCCTACAACAGATTTAACTTTGTAGCTGATACCCTCAGAAGGGACAGATAGCTCAGAGGCAGATGTAGAGATTTTCTGTGACATCATCATCATAGAAATAAGACATGCATGTCGCAGAGAGGGAGAAGCCCCAGAGGATTCAGATAAAGATAGAATAGAATCAAATATGATTCTTCCAAGGTTGAATGGCTGCTTAGTACCAGCTGAATACTGCAATTTGCACATTTCTTTGGTGACAACTGAAACATTGGAGGTAGGAAGCCAATTTCTGGTGGCAATTCTGTATAGCAAAAAGAACTTGGCAAACAGTGAGGAGGAGGGAAAGGATGAGGACTTAGGCCAATGAACCAGCTTCCCAGAAGTGACAACCTTTATAAAGGTGTCAAAATTATCTCCAACTGACTCTCCAAAAGCTGGCATAGAGGAAGAATAGTGCCACTGCAGAATTCTGTTCAGAACTGAGGGAGAAAAAGAGATGACCTTCCCTCTAATAAAAGCATGAAAGACCCACCTAGAAGAAAAATCTCCTATAGCCTTGGATAAATTGCAGTAAAATTTCCTGACCAACACATGGATATATAACTTGAAGCATGTAGCAGCATGAAACAAGTTGATGTCTTTCAGAATAGAGACAAATTTTGTCTTGGCAAAAGTGGAAACTGATAGAGACTTCTCAGCAAGAATGGCCCTTTCATAATAGAGAGACCATCTCATTTTGCATGCTTTATCAAAGAAAACCTTCCTAATTGCATCTGATGCAGTGAATAGAGGAGAAGGGGAAGAACCTGAAGCAGTATGGATTTTAGCCCTCTTTGAAGGAGACTGAGAGGTAGGGCTAGATGGAGCAGCACGTTTCCTGGAAGCTGTCCTTGGCTTGCGTGCATGAGAAGGAATAGAATCATCCCCGGGCAAAGCAGGCTGTGGAGAAACATCAGCATTTTCTGGTGCAGTTGGGTTGCATGTTGCAACATTATGTCTAACATTGCTGGAAATATTAGCAACAGCTTCTAGAGTGACAATAAGATCATCAAGCGGGGCACCATCAGCAACACCACAAGCTGATGCATCAACAACAGAAGCCTCTCCTTGATCAATATCAACAGCAGGAGCAACTTCTGGAATAGCTTTTGAAACATCCTTTGACAGTGATGCAATATGAGAATCATCATTTGCTTCCTGAACCAGACCTTCCTCAAGAATTTGAGGCATATGGATATCAGATGGAAATCCAGATTCTTCCATCACCGAAGGGTTCTCCATATGAAGACCTTCTTCATTCACAATAGGATCAACATGGTCAAAGCTGTCCTCTTAATCATCAGCAGAGACAAAAGGGAAAGTAGGCTGGTCATCTTCATCATCAACATTTGCACCAGCATCCTCAGGGCCAACTTGGCAGCAGATCATGATGTGGCCAAGTTCTCCCACCCAGTTCATTCCAAGCACAAAGCCAAAGTCCTCAAGCTCTTCTCCCTGGCAAACCCCCACATGCTCACATTTCACCTCTCATGGACCTCCTTTTTCACCTGCTTCGTCTCCACCTTCGCCGCCGCCCCCATGATCCTCATCATCCGCGACAACCTTGTTGGATCTGGATTGTAGCCTAGAGGGGGTGAATAGGCTATTAAAAATATTCGTGCAACCCACGAACAATCACACGTATTTATAAGCACAGGCAGTGTAAAAAGAATGCAATCACGAAGTACGCACAGATATACCTTGGTTCGGTCGTCCCTACGACCTACTCCAGCCCCGAAAGCAACTACTAGATAGATATGTAATCAAGTACAGCTACAATGAGTCAAGATCCCAAATCTACTCTCACCTAGCTCGTACGCACACCATGTGCTCTACACTCTCAATCTAGTCAGATGCTCTCCCTCCGTGACGACTCCTAAAGTCGTCAGGTCCCCAAAAAGTAACACAAAAGGTAAAGTTGTCACGCCCTGCTTCCCAAAAACATGGAGGCGAAGTGTGAGAAGGTCCGCACGGACTTGAAGCTGTAAAGCCGCAAGTCCGATAAGCGTCAAATAAAACGAAGTAGCAGGTCCCTGTAATGTGACTCAGAATAATAATAACAATAATAGGAAAAGAGAGACAATAATATAACATTATTCCAACTCATAGTCCAACAAAAAGTCCAACAACCAGAAATGCCACCAGGCAACAAAAGAGTCAAAAGCAAAAGGCCTAGCATGGCCAACAGAATCTAACAAAACGGTGCTACTCACCGACAACCACAGCTAACAAAAGAAGAGTACAGAAGATCTCTAAGATTGATCACCGGTGTCCTCGTACTCCACGTCACCAACAGGTTCGGGCACGAACTCCACGAACTCGTCACCCTCCGCAACTGTCTCCGGATCAGCAACTAACATGCGTCACCCAAAGAGAAGGGGCACATGTCAGCAAGTCTAAAAGACTTGTGCAAGGAAACTATAAAAGTAAAGCAACCTAACAGTTCTAAAGTAAAGTATGACATGGATATAAAATGACAAATGACATGGCATGGCAAGTAAACAAGTAAAAGACAAGTACTGGAATTGTAATCACGTCGTGCACAGTGATTCCGCCCTTTGGCTAGAGTGGCTGTACGGGCCAACTCTTACACTCAAGTGACCGTTTATCCCTACCCCTCCATGTGTGTCGAGCCAGGGCATTACCCCCGAACACGGAATGCTCGCTTATGGATCACGAGCCAGGAAGTGTTTTAACATGGATGGCGTAGGGTTATGCCCGCATAACGGGTGCCTAGCTGGTAACACGGAAACATGGATTTTACAAGTAGTGTAGCGTGTGCTACGATGCAAGTTTAACTAGGATGACATGTAAGATGCAATGCATGGCAGTTAACAATTCAAATGCGTACAGTTAAAGAATTTAAACATGACAGATATCAATGCATAAATGATATGGCAAGGTGTCGAATCTAGCTTCGTTGTCAAGCTAGATCACAAAGTTGCGCCTAGATCGCTATCATTTCACGATCTAGTCTCTTTCACGCTAGTACAAGGAATTGGCCTAAAAACATGGCCTAAAGAAGTGTTGGCAAGTTTCACTTGCCTGGTACCGAATTGTTGATCGACATGCGTTACGAGAACGGTGTCCTACGGTAGATGAATTCGCTGTTATGGCAAAATAAAAGATTAGATGGAAGTTCTAAATCGTTTTGCATTGGAATCCTATGTCTAGTAATCCATTTTTAATTTAGGGTTTCTAATTTACGGTGTGGGTTAATAGAGATTACGAGATTAGGATTACTAACCATAAAGTAGCGGATGGAAGACACCAAAACAGATCTTGCTTGGTGACGAAGAACAATCCCGGGAAGCTACGGCCGAAAAACGATATCTCGGCGACCTAGATCGGTAACCGACGCAAGATACGGCGAGAATGGACCTCCAAGGATGAAAGAAATGATTTGGGGAAGGTTGAGGATGATTTGAGAATGATCTTGGCTCCGGAAGAATGAATGAAGAATGATAGAATCGACGGATTAAATAGAAATATAAACGGCGGCTAAAAATAGATCTAGGGTTTCGGGGTCAACTAGTCGGTCAAAGAAGAGTGGTTGACCGACTAGTTTAGGAACTAGTCGGTCGGTCGTCTAACTTAGACCGACTAAGAGGCAAACCGAAAATAGGTCTTGGTACAGGTCGTCAAAATTTGTCGGTCAAAGCACAACTGGTGACCGACTAGTTTAAGAACTAGTCGGTCGGTCGACCAACATTGAACGACTAAAAGATCAACCCAAAAACTTTCGAAGAAAAACTGAACATAGAACTAGTCGGTTGAAGAACAATGGCTGACCGACTAGTTTGTAACATAGTCGGTCGAGAGATGTTCTTAGACCGACTAAAGATAAACAGTAACTCCTGAAGGAAAAATGAACTTTGAATTAGTCGGTCTGTGCAGGCTTGTCAACCGACTAGTTTGAGAACTAGTCGATCAGTGAGTGTTCATAGACCGACTAAGAGTAAACAATAACTCGGCTGGGAAAATGATCAATGAACTAGTCGGTTGAAGAGCAACTCTTAACCGACTAAAAGAAAGATTATACAAGAATTAGTCGGTTGAAGAACAATAGCTGACCGACTAGTTTGCAACCTAGTCGGTCGGAAATCGTTCTTAGACCGACTAACGACAAACAGTAACTTTATTGTACAGTGAAACTCAGAATTAGTCGGTCTGAGTACAATGCTTGACCGACTAGTTTGAGAACTAGTCGGTCGAAGGATGAACTTAGATCGACTAACGACAAACAGTAACTCAGCTATTTTTAATATGTTGAACTAGTCAGTTCCTGAAGGATGGCCGACCGACTAGATCTCATTCTAGTCGGTTGGTTCTCCTTCGTGAACCAACTAAGAAGCACCAGAAGTGTCGAAACGAAGCGCGAAGCTTCGGGAAAGATTCTATGGCTTCTAGGATCGTTCTAACTCTAAAATTACGGCGTTAATAAGCTAAAACGTGAGGATTCAATTGAGAAAACATACAATGAGGGGAAATTCAATATCATTCATATAAAATAGCTATTACAAACACCGGTCGTTACAAAATTTTTCCCTACATAGATCTACACAACTATCACAAATATAATAATAAGAGTTTAGAATAGCTTAGTGATGGTGTGTCGTCTCTGTCGTTCAGCACGGGTCTGATCACGTTTGACAAGAAGTAGTCGTCACGTCACGTCTGCAAATCAAGTTGCGGCTAGCATGATGATTGGGATACTTTGCAAGTTGCAGCCCCTCTTGGTCCCTCCTAGAATGTTGCGGCAATGTGATCTTGATTCCTCTGAATTGTCGCCCTATGCATTCTCCTTTGCTTTGCTGGCTTGGATAATGGCACTTGAGGTTGCAGCCTGCTTACTTGATGGCACAAGATGATTTGCAGCAAAATGGTCGGCAGTTATGTAACCCAAGCTTGGTACAAGTTCCAATCTTGCTATTCTTTAATCTTCAAGGCAACAAGATGGTCAACAATTGTGACTACTCTCAATGTTACGCAAGCACCTCTCTTCTTAATGTTGTGGCACGGACATGGGATCTGCAAAGTCAAGGAGTAGCTGTTAGAGTTGTAGAGTCTAAAACTTGCAGCATGAGGTGGACTTTGTTGTGTGCATGCACAATCAAAAGAAAAACACTGTAACCCTTAAAATATATGGCCGGCTCTCAACAAGAGATTTGATTGGGCTATTTTAAAAAAAAGTGGGGCTCTTGAAAAAATCGGCCTGGAGATTAATCCCAGTGCTTGGCTCTTGGGGTCTTTGAAATCTCAGTCTCTCTTTTGATTATTGGCCGAGAGCACTGAACAAAAAAAACACGGCTGCTTCCTTTTTCTGTGCGGCAGGCAAAGAAAAATGTGGCCGGCTCTCTCCCTCCTTGAATTTTGCAGCGCCTTGTAGAGATACCCTCAATTTTTGTGCGGCCTGTTTGATTGGTGCTCTTGATGATTCACTTTGGGATAATGAAGGAAGAATGCGGCTGATGATATTCTCAAAGAAACGCAAAAACATGCGGTTGTCTTGAGGCTTTGGGAATTGTTGAAGGGCTCTTAGATTTTGGTTGTTGGCCTGCTCTAATTGGAAGAAGGTTGCGGCTCTTTGGGGTTGAAAAAAACATGCAGCTGGTTGAAGATATGCTATTGGGAATTATTACGGCAGCTTGATGATCCTTGTTTATTTCAGCCAACTCCTTTTTTATTGTCGCAATTTTTAGGGGTCTCTCAAAAGGGGTTATATAGCGATAGCTAGGGTTTTGAAAGGGATTGGGTTTTGCTAACCGCTTTGATATTTGACCCATTCAATATGGGATTTGATTAAGAGTTTGAATAGAATTGGGTAGAATCAAATATTTCCAAATCTAGCTAAGTGATTTGATCAAACCCCTTTTGAACTCAAATTGGCCTCCATCTCATCCCATATTAGACCAAGTCCAATTTGCAATGTGCACACCACTTTATTTCTCTCCCAATTTGCTATATGATTAGCAATTACTCCAAGTATTGAAAGAGGTATCGTTTCTCCTTTCCTGAAACACACTTAGCACACACGTTACATATAAACACAACGTTTGTCATCATCAAACTAGAGATCATCGATCGTTGCTTCTAACAATCTCCCCCTTTGATGATGGCAAACCCATAAAAGATTTTAGCAAATGAGTATGTGTGTGTGAAGTGTGATGAAGATGTGTAATGCAATATGATATACTCAATGAGATGAGATCAAACATTACTAGCATGCACAATATAACAAGAAAATTAGCATGCTCCCCCTTTTTCCAAGCTCACCATTTTCATGTATTTTCAATACTCCCCCTTCAATCAATAATACAGTATTTTGATACCACAAATCTTTCAACACTTTTCTCCCCCTTTGTCATCATCAAAAGTGTATTCTTGAAGAATACGATATACCTCATGCAAAAAGAGAGCATTATTAACTATAACTAGTATTTGCATGTCGTCATTCTATAAGTAGCACTGCAAATCCAACGATAATAATAATTAGAATTCAACACCATCGTGTAAGTGCAATTATTAAACATAGAAGTACAAAGGGAGATACTTTTACAAATTCAACCAAATCAATCCACCATTTTCCAAATAACTTTGTATCACCTAGGATTGATTTTTCCCACCTCATTAAAAATGAGTTCAAGGTATCACACCCCAAAACATAGCCTAAAAGGACTCTTAGATGTGGGGGTGACATTGCTTGACGAGTAAAAACACCAACGCTAAAGATTACCCGTAAAGCTTATGCTGGATACTCATGGAAAGTGTATTTGCCATGAATTATATCCATTTTTCATACGGAGTAATATTCATTTTTTTGTTTTTTTTCATATTCATTCACTTTGTTTTGTGCTCAATTTTTATTCATGGCAAATCACATCATATCCCTTAGATTTTTCAGTTAATAATCATCCCACATTCACATTCCAATATTCATAAATAGTATCTCCAAAAGTACGACATAGTCTAATATTCGTGGAAGTGAAAGTAGGCGTAGAAATCATATTATCAATTCATCGAACTTGGCATGGCTATTAAGAAATAAAACATACGCATGTAGCCATGATAATAATACTACAATTTCTACAAGGATATGATCATCATTCATTTATATCACTAAAACGATGCAAAGAGAAAGAAATGCATTAAGCTCCAAGTTTTTTTTGCTTTTTCAAATTTTTTTAATGCATGAAGTACTAAAGAAAACATGAGATGCAATCACACAAACAAAAAAAATCTTGCACACATAGCAATGCAACTACTAGCACACAAACAAAGAAAAGTCACGCACACAAAAGGCTATGAAGGTATGCATTAAGTGCAAAGAGAAAAATATACCTTCGCGTCACCGTTTGACTAAGGAGCTAAAAAATAATGAGACATTCAATTTATCGCTCCTCGTCAAATGACCATCCACCTACAAAAGAGGTGTCGTGTGTGACCTTGGAATCCAACAAGGTCCACTAGTGTTAGTCAACAAAGATTTAGGAACCCATATTTGTTTGAATTTAATATTGGAGTTCCTATATTTGCAATGATACGATGTGTGACCAACACTATCACACGTAAAACACTTTGCATAAACATTTTTAGCAATAGAGGGCACATTGTGAAATTTTTTATACTTAGTCTTTTCAACATTTTTAGCGCTAAATCCATGTCCTCGTCTATTATTGCAATAAAGTTGATTTCCAAGAATAACGTCCAAATTTTGTTTTCCAATGGAAAATCTCTTTAATGACAATTCTAGGGAGGTGACTTTGGACTTCAAGATATCGTTTTCATTCACAAGCAAAGTGCATTTACTAATGAAAGCTTGCTTGTTTTCATCTTCTTTCTTTTCAAAATCCCTCATTTTTTCTTTAAGTTCAAGATTTAGCATGTTAATCTTTTCAGAAAGCAATTCATTTTCAACTTCAAGCTTTATCTTATCTAGCTTATACATGCTAATTTCCTTTAATAAAGAGGGACATGAAAGACAATCAGTTTTTTCAGACAAGCTAGCTTTCTCTTTTTCTAACATGGTAATGGTAGATTTGCATGCAACAAGCTCTTGTTTAAGATTTTTCATTTCTATAGACATGTCATACTCAGTTTGTTGCATATCAAAGTTATCATTCCTATAACATTCCACATCAGCTTCTAGCTCATCAATTCTATGTTGCATTCCTTTACAGATTTCTAAGAATTCAGCTTTAGTGGGAGATTCTACCTCATTGTGTTTGCCCATCAATGTCATGCAGGAGTGTGCTTCATGTTCCTTATGCTCCTCCTCAGCTTCGCTATCCATGTCCCACGTCAGCACTTTCGTTTTTCCTTTTGCAACTTGAGCTGTGTGTTGTTGTGGGCAATCTTTTATGTGGTGCCCTTTCTTCCTGCATTTAAAACATTCACTTCTATTAATAGCTTTCTGATCATAGGAATTTCTACCAAAATTAGAATTATTAGAACGAATGAACCTTTTTCCCATCTCCGCTCTTCCTTGATCAGTCTGAATGTATCTCCTGAAGTTTCTGACCATTAGGGCTTGCTCTTCATCAAGATCGTCATCGTTAGCTTGAAGAGCTAATGGTGTGGAAGCTTTGATCTTCTCTTCAGGTTTCTCTCTAGCTTCCATACTCTGCAACTCAAGCTCGTGTGACATCAGGTTGCCCATCAAGTCCTCCACTTTCATTGTTGATAAGTCCTTAGCTTCTTGAATAGCGGTGACTTTAAGCCTGAACGAGCTTGGTAGCGCCCTTAAGATCTTTCGTACCTGTTCATGGCTAGAGTATGGCTTACCGAGGGAACTGGATTTGTAGACGATGTCCGTGAACCTCGTAAACATCTCTTTTACAGATTCTGTTGGTAGCATGCGGAAGCTCTCATATTCTGTGCAAAGCAACGCAAGTCTGGATTCCTTCACTTGCGATGTTCCCTCGTGTGTCACCTCCAGAGTATGCCAGATTTCCTGCGCAGTTAGACAATGTGAGATGCGATTAAACTCAGATTTATCAAGAGAGCATATAAGCGCATTCATAGCTTTACCATTAAGAGTATAAAGTTTCTTATCAGCTAAATCCCACTTGTCTTTAGGCTTAATCATAACAGTGTCTTCAATTTTAATAGTGGGTAGACTATAACCATTTTCAACAATATCCCACACATCATAATCTACAGACACTAAATATATTTTCATCCTAGCCTTCCAATATGCAAAGTCTACACCGTTAAACTTAGGGGGACGGGCTATAGACTGACCTTCAGCAAAAGCACAATCAGATATATTCATGGTCATTTAAAAAAATCTAGACTAGATCCTGTAAACTGGCTCAGATACCACTTGTTGGATCTGGATCGTAGCCTAGAGGGGGGGGGGTGAATAGGCTATTAAAAATATTCGTGCAACCCACGAACAATCACATGCAGTTATAAGCACAGGCAGTGTAAAAAGAATGCAATCACGAAGTACGCACAGATATACCCTGGTTCGGTCGTCCCTACGACCTACTCCAGCCCCGAAAGCAACTACTAGATAGATATGTAATCAAGTACAGCTACAATGAGTCAAGATCCCAAATCTACTCTCACCTAGCTCGTACGCACACCACGTGCTCTACACTCTCAATCTAGTCAGATGCTCTCCCTCCGTGACGACTCCCAAAGTCGTCAGGTCCCCAAAAAGTAACACAAAAGGTAAAGTTTTCCCTACAGAGATCTACACAACTATCACAAATATAATAATAAGAGTTTAGAATAGCTTAGTGATTGTGTGTCATCTCTGTCGTTCAGTACGGGTCAGATCACGTCTGACAAGAAGTAGTCGTCGCGTCACGTCTGCAACTCAAGTTGCGGCTAGCATGATGATTGGGATACTTTGCAAGTTGCGGCCCCTCTTGGTCCCTCCTAGAATGTTGCGGCAATGTGATCTTGATTCCTCTGAATTGTCGCCCTTTGCATTCTCCTTTGCTTTGCTGGCTTGGATGATGGCACTTGAGGTTGCAGCCTGCTTACTTGATGGCACAAGATGATTTGCAGCAAAATGGTCGGCAGTTATGTAACCCAAGCTTGGTACAAGTTCCAATCTTGCTATTCTTTAATCTTCAAGGCAACAAGATGGTCAACAATTGTGGCTACTCTCAATGTTACGCAAGCACCTCTCTTCTTAATGTTGCGACACGGACATGGGATCTACAAAGTCAAGGAGTAGCTGTTAGAGTTGTAGAGTCTAAAACTTGCGGCATGAGGTGGACTTTGTTGTGTGCATGCACAATCAAAAGAAAAACACTGTAACCCTTAAAATATATGGCCGGCTCTCAACAAGAGATTTGATTGGGCTATTTTAAAAAAAAGTGGGGCTCTTGAAAAAATCGGCCTGGAGATTAATCCCAGTGCTTGGCTCTTGGGGTCTTTGAAATCTCAGTCTCTCTTTTGATTATTGGCCGAGAGCACTGAACAAAAAAAACACGGCTGCTTCCTTTTTTCTGTGCGGCAGGCAAAGGAAAATGTGGCCGGCTCTCTCCCTCCTTGAATTTTGTAGCGCCTTGCAGAGATTCCCTCAATTTTTGTGCGGCCTGTTTGATTGGTGCTCTTGATGATGCACTTTGGGATAATGAAGGAAGAATGCGGCTGATGAGATTCTCAAAGGAACGCAAAAACATGCGGCTGTCTTGAGGCTTTGGGAATTGTTGAATGGCTCTTGGATTTTGGTTTTTGGCCTGCTCTAATTGGAAGAAGGTTGCGGCTCTTTGGGGTTGCAAAAAAATTGCGGCTGTTTGAAGATATGCTCTTGGGAATTATTGCGGCAGCTTGACGATCCTTGTTTATTTCGGCCAACTCCTTTTTTATTGTCGTAATTTTTAGGGGTCTCTCAAAAGGGGTTATATAGCGATAGCTAGGGTTTTGAAAGGGATTCGGTTTTGCTAACCGCTTTGATATTTGACCCATTCAATATGGCATTTGATTAGGAGTTTGAATAGAATTGGGTAGAATCAAATTTTTCCAAATCTAGCTAAGTGATTTGATCAAACCCCTTTTGAACACAAATTGGCCTCCATCTCATCCCATATTGGACCAAGTCCAATTTGCAATGTGCACACCACTTCATTTCTATCCCAATTTGCTATATGATTAGCAATTACTCCAAGTATTGAAAGAGGTATCGTTTCTCCTTTCCTGAAACACACTTAGCACACACGTTACATATAAGCACAATGTTTGTCATCATCAAACTAGAGATCATCGATCGTTGCTTCTAACAAACCTCGGCTCACCAAGACTGACATCGGCTACGCCGGCTCGACTCAGTCTCCTGTAACATCTTCTCCCGTCTGGTGATGGGTGCGGCTTGGGACTTGCTTGGCCCCCACTATGCCTGTGCGTTTCTTGTCATGCTAATTGCCCCTGTGGTGTTCTGCATGTCGTTGATATTGTCGACAGAAGGGTACATTGTGGTGTGGTTCATGATCGGGTTCTCGCCGGCCACGTTCGTGAGATGCCAGTATTGGATGAGGACGATGTTCAACAGCAAGATCTTCGGGCTTGCCAACGGGACTACTGCCGGATGGCGGAACATGGGGGATGCGCCACCCAGCTGCTGATGCAGCTGGTGTACGACGCCATAAGAAAGACGGGGGAGACTCCGTTCATGGCTTGGAGGATGCTGGTGAGAGCAACCACATTAGCCATGACCCTGCCAAATGGCGAAATGTAAAAAGCAGCCAACAACCAATAATTATATCAACCCCACCAACTATCATAATAATGGAAAAGGCTATAGTGCCCATAACAATTTCAAACATCAAAATATGAAAGTGGCCAAGCACTTATAAAGAAGCCAACTTTATAGTTATCAGAAGATGGGAACAGTCGGAGTGTCCTTAACATTACCAATTATGAAAGTGTGAAAGAGGTCTACCGTATACGGAGAAAATTGGCTAACTAGCATGGGTCAATCCTTTCTTTTAACTTCTACCACCCAATTTAAAATCTTTGCTAGAATACCACACCCCCTGCGAAAAGACTAAAATAACCCACATTAATTATTTTCAACATATACTAGTGTATATTAACGTATATTAACGTATACTAGTGTATGTTAACGTATCTTAGCCTTTTCTTTATACTTATTAGTTCGCATGAAAATGGCCCAATATCCGCCTCAACATCAACAAACTTCTCAGCATCATTGAGCTCAATCACTTTAGGGGGTTCATTTTCAGATGGTGGGAGTTTCAGTTCAGCCCTTAATTGCTTCTCCATTTTGTGCGTAGCAAGTCCGAACTAATAGAAATACATGTCTCGCACACGCTTCGCAACATGCTAAGATACGTTAACATACACTAGTATACGTTAATATACGTTAATATACACTAGTATATATTGAAAATAATTAATGGGGGGTATTTTAGTCTTTTTGCAGGGGGTGTGGTATTCTAGCAAAAATTTTAAATTGGGTGGTAGAAGTTAAAAGAGAGGGTTGACCCATGCTAGTTAGCCAATTTTCTCCCGTATACGTACACAAATTTTGCCATTATATGAAAGCTATAAAAATGTAGAAATGTCCTAAGGACTAAATCCAAGAGGGATATGTGCCCAAATTCCTACTATATATTCATATTAAATTTTTTAATGTTTTAGAATGTGAAAAGACACAAGTGTTGGATTATGCTAACCAAATAAGGATTATCAAAATGAGAATAATGGCTATCATACGCCACATGAGATAGGCTCTCATACGCACTCTCACATAAAGCAACCAAGTACAGCCAAGTACAAGCCCAAATGTGCTTGTACTTGGTTGCTTTATGTGAGAAGGCGTATGAGAGCCTATCTCATATGTCGTATGATAGCTATTATTCTCTATCAAAATATGGACATAGCCAAGTGCCCAAATTTTGCTGATCATTATAGCATGGGGATGGCCAAGTGTCGGAATCATGTTAATTACATCATAGACTTAATAAGTGGAAAAGGCCAAATCTCTGATCTTACTAATTCAATTCCAGGGGCAATGGCTCAGTACCAAGTTCTAGCCACTCGAATCGAGTCAGTCACTCTATGAGACAAACACTCTAAAAGAGTGTACAAACACTCAGACATTAAGTTTATCATCTTGCAGAGCACAATCTGCTCTAAAGGATATGTAAATATGCTAATTCATTACTTAGGCATCAGCCTAACCATCTATGTAAGGTGCTATGATGCTAAAGCATTAATTCAATAATATTCAATCACTTTGTAAAGCACAAACACAATTTAGGAGGTGCCAAAATGATGTGGCATTAACTTAATCATCTTATCAGATGTAATCACTCTATGGAAGTCTTCATGATGATAATGCATCAACTTAATCACTATACATGACATTATCACCCCACGTGAGGTGCAAATACGCAAAGACATTGTCTTAATCACCTTATAAAGCATCAATGCCCTGCATGAGGTGCAATAATTTTTTTATAATTAGACAAATTCTCCAAAAACATCCCTTCTAACAAAATGAAAATAGAATTTTAACTTACATAAACAGCGTACTTCATAGAACACACTTTTCCAAGGAAGATAGCTTTGTAGATAGAAAATAACCCTATCTATCAAGTAAAACATTAGGGTGGTAAGCACCCTTGCAGGTAGGACAGGAAGTTACAAATGGGAAACACCCATTAGACAGAAACAATATTATAAGTAAACCAGCTCCTAACATTTCTAAAATAATTGGACATTAAGATGCTTTGTCATATGCCACAATATATTTGCATGTAAGAAATAACCCTTAAAAACCCTAGTAAGTAAAAAAAAACCATTTGAACAAGAAAGTTCCATACTTTCCTAGAACATGACCAACAAGAATCATGCCCACATGAAAAAGAAAATCTGTGCAAGAAAGGAATACCCTTATAAGCAGGATAACCATTGTAAACAAGAAAGTTGCAAACTTAATAAAGAAATCAACTAAAAAAGAAGCATCCTCGAGTGAGAACAAATCATATAGGTAAGAAATGACACCTACTTGTGGGAACAACCATCATTTCCTTCCACAAGCAAGGAACAACCTCATAAATAGGAAGTACCCTTGTGAACCATAAAAGCTCAATACATAGCCAAAATGATGGCCCATACCTATGTTACATCATTCCCCAAACATAACAAAAGATGAACTTCTCATCCTTTTCGGATATATATATCACCCATTGTGATCTAACATAGTATGTACGCCTAAGAGCAATCTTGCATATGGTGCTCAAATGCCAGGGAATAAGCTTGCCCAAGGTTATAAGGGAGTGGAAATTAACTTCTCGAATTCGTTACTTTAAAATATCTAAAATCTTAATAGAAGACATATACAAAGGGAAAGATGGTATGGTCTCCCTCATTTGAAAATTAACTTAGTCCTTTAGCTTCGCAACAAATCTATGTTTGGCCAAAAGTAGATGTTGGATGAATAAATTACAAGTTGGATAAGTTACATATTTGCAACTGTCTCATGCCAATCCAAACATGAACTTTGACTTAAAATCGATCCTCTATAGATCTATTGATAGATCTTTTAGTTATACTATCTGAAAGAGCTTCTGACTAAATCAAAAAATCATACAAGTTGTCAGACAAGAAAGCTAAAAACTAAAGAAGATAGCCCTATATGGAAGACCCAACACACTGCTGCCATGTCCTTTGAGTGGCAAGGTATCCAATACTGTCTTGGTCTACACTATCCAGACATTTATAGGATATTATGGCATTGTAGTGCCCAATAAAGGGAACCCCTGCATCACTACCTCGCACCCTTTCATGTGGAAAAATGCATGAAAGGGTCACTTTGTAAAAGGAAAAGTAGAAACAACATACAACCAATACTTCAAATTAGAGTGGACGTTCAGATCAGAAAGTCTGCAATAATCATCTCAATCCGAAAATTGGACCTCAGTGGAACAGATTAAGTCCAAACGTTTGTATAGAAAAACATAAGAAAAATGTTGCCAAGGGGACCATTCAATTCCCATATATTCTTAGAGGAAGAAAATAGAATGTTTCACCGCATAAAAAAAAACTAACGCTCACAAGTAACCAAGGCCAAGATTAACAAAGGTAAAAATGCTCACCTATAATCAAGGTAATGGCGACAAATCTGACTAATGTATAGTCAAGTCAGCTTGGAGAGGAGACATGTGTGATAGTACAACTGACCTTAGGCCTATTAAGGCCAATGTATCCCATCGGTACCCATGAGTAAAACCTGCCTAGATCGTAGAATCATCGCGGGATACCTGTTCTTTTGCTGGAAAGGAGAAATGGGAAAGTTTGGAAAGTTTGGAATCTGAGGAGAGAGAAAATGGAGTTTTGTGTTCTTTTGGGTGGAATGGATTATGGAAAGTGGGGCCCATTCTCTACTCTTGTGTTCTTTTGGGATTAGAAAGTTGGAATGAGAAAGTGGAAAGGTGGTGAGTTGGGGGGGGAGAGAGAGAGAGAGAGAGGGAGGGAGAGAGAGAGAGAGAGAGAGAGAGAGAGAGAGAGAGAGAGATGAGAGATGAGAGAGTGGGTCCCACTTACCCCTCTATTCCCATGCATTCCCAAGCTTCCTTCCCAAATTCGGTGGAATACAAAATGCCTCGTGTTCCACAATTTTTGACTCCACGTCGGATTCCATTCCCAATTTTTCAACTGGCAAAAAGAACACGAAATTGGAATAGAGCAAGGAAACTTTCTGCACAGTAGATGAATAGTGTAAAATGAGCCATTCTCAGCTCTATTCCATGCAAAAGAACATGCTCTAAGAGTCAAGCTGTTACATGTAAGATGACCAACATACCGTAAAGTTGACGTGACCAAAATATAAGCTCTGTCAATAAATAGCCTTACTCCAACAGAATTATAAACCATTTTATGATTTCCTTAGTATGAGTTGCTTCACTCATGTTTTAACTTAAGCACAGTAGGAGCTGAATCGACAAACCATACTTCTGATTCGAATTGGTTAACGCTATTGCTCGCTTTGGTGTTCAGGCAGTATAAAGAATCTTGAAGCCTATCTCCCACTACTACATGGCACATGTTAGTACACGGGTACGGATCACGAAAATGTGTCAAGATATCCGACACATTTAGTGCATACGACCCGAAACCCGTAATTAATGCAGAGTAATACCCAGTCAAACGAACGACTCAGTCGACCGTTAAGCTCCCGCTGATACTCATGGGAGAGTTAATGAGATCGAATAAATGAGCAGCCGTTGTAACGGCCTGTATTTTTCCAATACATTTAAATTAAGTATTTAACATAATTTCATTTTAAAAGGTATTTTGTATTGGTTGATCAGGAGTTTTAAATGATTTCAAAAATTTATTATAAAAATATTTTGAAGCAATAAACTAGTTATGGTGTATTTCAGTAAGTTCAGATTTCATCAACTACATCTAAACATTCTGATAAAAATTCATTTTCAATTATTGCTATTTTGTCTCAATAAATTTATTTTCTATACAAACATCCTCAAAACGTTTTCAAACTTCTACAGTAGCATCCTATGATCATTTAGGGCTCCCCATATTAATTTCGTAATTTTCTGAGATCATTTCAACCTAGAACCCGCAAACCAGCTTTCTAAACGTTTTGGCCTAAAACTAGTATCCCGTAGCCCAAACCCTGAAACAGACTTCGTATTCGCGATCCTCGCGATGATACGATCCTGTGGGTATGTTTTTGTAATTTTTCAGAGACCTTTAGTCTCAGGGGCAAACCGTAATTTCGTTTATGTATTTTGCTAATTACTTTCACTAATGTGGGTTTACTTATTACTAATTACCTTAGTTAACTTCTCACCTAATCTAACCCGTGACTGTCCCACCCACATCCCCTCGGCTAATAATCCTTACTACCCTCTCCCTTCCCCGCGTCACCATGCGAGGGCTCATTCCCTCCCTAAGTTTCCTCTCTCCCTCCACATTGTCACCTAATTTCTCTACAAATAAGCCACATGACACTCTCTCAGGCTCTCATGTAGATGGACCCAACTCCGCATTATTAAACCCAACAACCCCCCCTTGTACTCGTCCTCAGTCGCACAAAAAAACCCTCGTTTCTTCCCATCAACCCCTCCTCTCACTGCCTCGCCAACTCCGACGACGCCCAGAGTTCACCGCCATTTCCGAGCAACGCAACCCATAACCCAACAAAAACCTCCCCCCCTCTCTCTTTCGAACTTCCCCTCTCCCTTTGCATCGCCTCCCTCCGACGGCAGCTCAATACACCACCAGCGTCTCCGAGAGCTACACCCACGCCCGCCGCCCCGACTCGCCATCGACCACCGTTCTCTGACCTCAGGCGAGGCCTCCGCCTTCTCCTCCGCCACCCAACAGCACCGAAGCCTGCCTCCCCCGCTCTCGGAGGATCTCGTGCCCACCACTGCTTCTCCAAGCTCTCCGACGAGCTCCTGCTCCCGCAGCGCCGCAGCCGCCGTCGTGAGCCACCGCCCCGAGCGCCCAGCCCCGAAGCTCCGTTGCCTCGCTCAGACGCCGCCCCAGCTCCTCGCCCCATCGCCGTCTTCCGCCACAGCGTCGCCGCAGAGCCGTCCACCGTCGCCCCGCCGCTCGCCGCCGCAGCATACCGCCGCTCGCCGCCGTTGACGCATAAACCCCCGCCCCCCATGCAGCGGTTAACAAAGAACGAAGGGTGAGAACTCGATGGCATTTCCTTAATTACGGATGTATTTTCGTATTTCGTTTTTATATTAATTAATAATTGGGTTTTATGGTTTTAATTCTATAACTTAAAATATAGGCCTCAGAAAAATGTGAGACTAGCTCCAGAAAATCGGAAATAATATTCTAAATCCAATGGCACTGGTCTCATCTCGATCAGATGCTTAGTTTTTCCAGAATCATTTTTTAAAGCCTACAACTTAAATACATAAAATTCATTCTAAAATCTGTAACTCTCTGTCTTCATATACACTGATATGTGATAAAAATATACGTTATAGTACTCTTCGAGACGGTCGTTTTGACTGCTCATTCAAGTAATTCCGACTAGTATTTGCTCCCGGAATAAATTACGGAAGTTATACGGTACTTAAGTAATTTGAGTTTTTAAAGTTATTTTTGAGCTTCTTAAAATTATAAAAAATATCAGGAGCTTCTAAAAATATTTTCCCTTTTCAGTATAATCATAATATTTATCTTCAGCTTATATAAAAATTTTGAACATTTTCCGACACCGTTTCAACCAGTTTTAAAAATCAAAACGACCAATTAATTAAATAGAAATTAGTGTAGCCACTAACTGATAATTTCGTGTGTTTGCAGGTACCAATCCTCGCGCTCTAACTACATCCTCGTCTTGCTACGATGAGCTCGATGAGTAAGTCACAGTAAATTCTAACCTTAGAAACTTAGATAGTGTACGTAATGGAAAATAGTGTACTAAATGGAAATACCACATGCTCGAAGCATGGATCGGTGTCTTAGTTGTTCGACTTAAAATCATTGCTCAGGATTGACATTCTCTGTTGAGATTTCTGCCTTGACTTTTCAACAAATGAAGCTCTTTGGAGTGTCGTTAACGCTTTTGAATGTCTTACTTTTGGAACAACAAAATTGACATATCGTATTGCAACACAATGACTGAGTGATATACTGCATTGACATCATACTGCTGGAACATCTTATTGAAATTGAATGCTTAAAGATAGTTGGCACTGCACTGGGTTTTTGGGGTAAAATTATATTAGTGAAAGTGCGGGAGCGACCGCGAGCCATCTACACATTGCATCGTACCGTACCGACTGACTAAATAAAATGTACCGACGAAAGTGAAATGAGATCCGCCCGAGTGAGTGCCCCTGTGACAGGAGATGAGCTCAATGGTCACACACTGTACCTTCCTATATAAGCCACGTAGCTTTTAGTGTTACTATTGTCTACTTGTACTTTCAGTGTTACTACATCTAGTTGTCCTACTATCGTCATTACAGTGCCTGCTGGTTAAAATATTGCTGCTACCTTATGCCATGCTACAATTGTTGCTCTTGCACGTTACTTTTACACTTGCACCGTCACCTTTACTTTACGCACTACATGCACCTTACTTGCTACACCTACACAGTCACTAGCACTTTACTTATCGCTCTTGTATGCATGTTCGCTTTTACTTTACTTTCCGCACTCGTTTACTATAGCCTGCTCTATATTTGTGCACTCCTTATTTTCTATCGCTAGAATTGTTGTGACTTACCTACGGTTCCATCTCTGTGGCACCGCAGACAATGTACATATGGAGGTAGATGCTCTTGAGTTAATAACGCCAGAGTTCGACCCTGAGACCGCAGCTTTCAGTTTTTTTTGATATGTACTTTCTTTCTTTCATGTATTATTGTTGGAACATTTGTATGGTATGGATTGTAATAATTGGACACTATTTGGGTATTTTTGTACATCTATGCATCGTGGCTATTTTGGTTTCACTGGTTAACTGCAGGACTTGTGCAAATATCAAATAAGTAACGGGCCCCCGAGAGCGGGTCGTTACAGTCGTTATCATCTATCCCAGAGAAGATCCCGCCCGAATCAAAGGGGACAGTTAGTCGCAATCACCGGAGCAACATCTATAAGTACCTGAAAAGACAATGATATAAAGGTTCCAACTCCGAAGGTACAAGATCTAATACATCAACTCTACATATTTCATCTTACATTTCTTTCACAAAAGACCTTGCAACGTCAGATCTGAGATGAACCTCCGTGGGTCAATCTCAGTTGCTCCAATCTCCCTCACTTACTTAAGTTCCCATTCTAATTGAAGCATCAGAGAGGATTTGGGTCGGGAACCAGATCTGACCCCCCCTGACGCTTTCTTGTGGTGCAGATATACTAGTCTCGACCCTACACGATGGTCACTCCTGAGCTTCTTACCCTCGATCGATTAACGTACGAACCGCTCGAGTGTTGATCGAGCATCGCAAGTCAACTTCCATCCATCAACGATCCAGGTTCTTCTAACCTAGGGTCTACTCATCTGGCTGACGAGGCTCCGACTCAGCAGGAAAGGGTCTACATCAGCAAATCAATTGTTTCGGCCATTTTTGGCTTTAATAGTTTGGTACCGTCTTTGGGAAACCATGAGTCGATATCCCTATCAACGAAACATCTCGACCATGTTGGCTCACCCATCAACACCCTCCGATGATGCCTTGGTGCTTCCTAGCATCAATTCCTTTAACATGATAATCATCCGAGCAATCAACCTCATTCCAATGCTCTTATGTCGGAAGGTTGATGACAATATCTGTGGGTAGCAAGCGCCCCCAAGACTCTACACCTCCTATATCCTTCTCAGATAGAGATCTAGAGGGTGTAGAACTACCACATGATGATGTCGTCGTCATCACAGCCACCATCAATGAGATTACCGTGAAGAGATTGCTCATCGACATTGGAAGTTCACGTGATGCACTTTTCTTCACCACGTCGGAGAGAATGAGGTTGTCTTCAACAGAGTTGAGACCTTGTTTAAGACCTCTTGTAGGATTCACCGGACATTCTGCCCCTAATAGCAGGCATCATCACCCTAACGGTGACCCTAGGTACGCATCCACGACAGGTCACTCGCCTGACCAATTTCATAGTGGTGAAGATCAACTCAGCATACAACAGAATCATTGGCAGACCACGGGTCAACGATATAGAGGCAGTGGTATCGACCTTCCATTAAATGATCAAATTCCAAACTCCTGAAGGAGTAGGGAAGGCAATGGGGAATAAGAAGCAAGCCCGGTCGTGTTACCCTCTGTCCACCTCTAGGGTGGGGCAGACAGATCCAGTCGATCCCAAAGGTGAGGATCAACGACCCGCAGCAGTCGAAGAGACGTAGAACATCCGGATCACTGAAGAAGAAGGGAGGACTGTCTCCATTGGGTCAATGCTCTCTTTCAATCTAAGGGAGCAGTTGATCGCTCTCTTGAGAGAGCATGTAGACGTTTTCGCCTGGTCCCCGAGGGATATGCCCGGCATCGACCCCGAGGTAATATACCACAAATTAGAAGTCGACTCGACTTCCAAACATATGAAGTAGAAGAAAAGGAACATGGGGGGTGAATAGATGAAGGCCGCCATCGGGTAAGTGGACCGACTTCTGGAGGTGGGATTCATTCGAAAGGTCAAATACCCCGATTGGCTCTCGAATGTCATGATGGTGAAGAAGGCGAACGTCAAATGATGAATGTGTGTCGACTTCACTGATCTCAACAACGCCTGTCCGAAGGATAGCTACCCCCTGTCCCGAATTGACCATCTGGTCGACAATGCCTATGCTATTGACTCATTAGTTTCTTGGATGCCTTCTTGGGCTACAACCAGATCCAAATGGTGCTGAAAGACAAAGAAAAGACTTCCTTCATCACTGATCGATGTATTTTCTGCTATACAAAAATGCCATTTGGTTTGAAGAAAGCAGGGGCCACGTACCAACATATGATGAACGAAGTCTTCGATGCTCAAATCAGACGAAACATGGTGGGCTACATTGATGACATGCTGTTCAAGTCGAAGAAGCCGACAGATCACATTACAGGTCTCCGAGAGACATTTGCACAAATCGGACGGTACAACCCTTGGCTGAACCCTGCCAAGTGTACCTTTGGGGTTCGATCGGGAAAGTTCCTCGGTTTCATGCTGACGAAACGAGGGATAGAGGCTAACCCCGACAAAATTGTGGCGGTCGTGGCGTTGAAGGAGATCTCGACCATCAGAGAGCTTCAAAAACTGAATGGGAGAATAACGGCTTTGGGCCGGTTCATGTCTAAGTCTGCCGAGAGATCTTTGCCTTTCTTCAAAGTATTGAGAAAAGGTGATAACATTTGCTGCAAATGGCAAGATAATCATCGAATATGACGCGGATTACAAGAAAGATTTCTCTGAGCTAAAAGAGTACATCCGCAGGCCACCGCTTCTAACCAAACCGGATAAGGATGACCAACTCATCATTTATATGGCCACTACCATGGAGACCGTAAGCTCTGCACTCGTCAAGGAAGACTCGGGAGTGCAATGATCTATCTTCTACGTCAGTCAAGTCCTCTGGGGTGCGGAGGTAAATTACTCAAGAATAGAGAATATGGCATTTGCACTGATCCAATCTGCGATGAGGCTATGACCATACTTCCAAGGGCACACCATCTTGGTCCTCACTGATACTCCCTTGGAGCAGACCCTGAAGAGGTTGGATCGTTTGGAGAGAATGACAAACTGGGGAGTCGAGCTTAGTGAATTCGACATCCAGTTTAAGCCTAGGACTGCCATCAAAGTGCAAGCTCTAGCCGGCTTCATCGTCGAACTCACTTATGATGACAACACACCGAAAGAGGTACATGTGATTGACCGCAGGGCGTGCACAATCCAAGTAGGATGCACACGCTCGCCTCCCAAGGGTAGGAGTGTCAAATGCAATATAATCCTGTGAGTACGGGATCGAATCCACAGAGACAATTCGTTTCACATTCATAATCTCAATTGGTTAAGGAATGATAAAAGTGTTGGTACGACCAACTAAACTAACAAGTGTGGTGATCTCTCCATATTTTATACCCTTTTTCTGCATGTTTGCATGCCACTTTGATCGCTCATATCGCGTTTTTCATGATTATTCGACAATATTGCGATGCTTTTCACGATTTCTTGTTTTTGTCGTATTTCAGGAGATATGGAGCGATTCAGAGTGATTTTGAGATCAAGAGGATTTGCGTCCACTCCGGAGTGTCACCCAAGGCTCTTTTGAGGGCTATTCGGCGATGGAAGACAGGTGGGAGAAGAAGGAACGTCGTAGGAGCGACGAGGAAGCGAAAAGATGAAGATTGGGTATCTGCAGCATCTCACTCGACAGAGTGAACCACCCACTCGGCCGAGCAAGAAGACCACTCGGCCGACCAGACCGGACACGCATCAACAGAAGAAAATAGGCGTGCACTCGGCCGAATGACGATATTCCACTCGGCCGAGCATGGAAATCCCCTCGCCCGAGAGGCATGGGAAAATCCACTTCAAAAACGGCCGACTTACTGTTAATTTACAGGCTTTTTGACGACTCCGACTCGGCCGAGCAAGAATTGCCCCTCGGTCGAGTGAGTAAAGTCACTCGGTCGAGTCACTCCCAAAGACAGACCCACGAAAAGTCCCTACTTACTAGAATTTTACAGGGTTTGTCACTCGGCCGAGTGACATTTGTCAATCGGCCGAGTGAGCCGCTCCGCCTGCTGCGAGAGTTGCGATTTCTGGGCTGCGCAGGGGCAGTTTGGTCACGATTTTTTGGGCGATTTTAGGGGCTTTTGCTAGGGTTTCTTGGGGGCTATATAAGGGGTTTGTAGCCATCATTAGAAGAGGTTCCCACATGTTTTCTTAGTGATTATTTTAGAGGTTAGGCCATGCCCTAGGCCCCCTCTTGGATCTAAAAAGCTTGTATTTAGATTGAAGATCTTCATCAAAGCTAAGTATTTTGTTCTTGTTATTTGAATCTTTGTTTTTTCTATCTTTTTGTATGCAAGCAATGATTTTTATTGATTCTCATATCGTTATTGCTATGCTTGAGTAGATTTGTTGTTCTAGGGCATGGGGATGAACCCTATGGATCTAATTTCAGATTTGTGATGAATGAATTTCTAAATTGCTAGAATTGCTAGGAGGTTAGGTTGTGATCGATTTATTACGGATAGCTAGGGATTTTCATCGATTGGGGTTTGTAAGAGATTGGATTCTAATCGATGGGAAAGCCTAGATATTCGATTTAGGTTTATAATCGAGATTCTCTAGACTTGGTTTGCAAGAGATTGGACCAAAGCTAGGATTTTTATTATAAATCTATACCCATATTCGTTTGCAAGAGATTGGACTAATACGAACTATCACAACCTAGATCGTAACTCGAGTTTGCACGAGAGTGGGCTCGAGGGGCGATTGAACGATGATGTCGATCCTAATGCTAGTGGCTTAGGCTAGGGTTTGCAAGAGATTGGGCCCTATCCTAGGTTGCTATAGACCGGCAATAGCGCGAGAGCGTGAGCTTGGTTCTCTATTCAGTTACGACTAGTTCATCTCAACACAAGCCTAGTAATATTGAGATTCACTATTTACAATGATGTATGATGATCCGTAGTGGGGATTGCCTAGCTCTAGACTCTTTTATTGTATTAAATTGTAATCGATAATTTATCCGACTTCTTTATCACCGACACCGACATCCAACACCATTTCCATTATATCTTACCATACCCATCTCCACCAATAAAACATTCGTAGTCGAGCCAACCTAGGATAGATTGGAGCTAACACCACCTCCTCGTGTTCGATACCCGCTCGCCACTTGACCGTGCGCTTGCGGTAAAACTACAATCGTTCTCCGGGTGTATATCTGGGGCGTCGATCATGTGGTGAGTGGAAGTATGGGGTGAGACAATCGAGCCAAACCCAAGGTAGGTAGGGTAGAGACCAAAGTGTGGAGCTAGTCAAGCAAGGAGAAATGCATGGAATGGGATGTCATTAGGGTTCTGAGTTGATTAGCAATGGGTTCACTCCAAAATGAATCAACCATCGCATCCATTTCAATGTATGCGGGGTTGTGCACGTAGATAATGCCCTTAAGGCATACGGACGTTCTATGGCCCCCCAAGGGTAATGCACGATTCATTCGTGTGTTGATTAGTAGGTTGGAATCCCTAACAATAGCTTGTGAATCGATCCTTGCATCCGTTTCAATAAGATTCTCGGATCGTGCACGTAGGTGTGACCCTTAAGGTACACCACCGTTCTACGGCCCCGCCAAGGGTAGCTCACGATTCAATCTAATCTAGGGCACAACCCATCAATCTACACTACTAGCATCCATTATAAGGTATGATAATCCAATTAAGTGCAAGATATGAATCATCACTAATCAAGCTCACAGACCCTAGCTAATCCCAATTCCACACACTATTGGCTCTAGGCCTTCATAATGAAAAGCAACTTGAAAATCATAAATGAAGAGCAAATAGCATTCATTACAAACCAACAATCAAATAACTATTTAATGATTCTCAAATTCATTCAATAATCATTCAAATATTCATACAAATAAAGAGAAACCAATAGCTACAAGAGAGGGGGAAGATATCACCCAATGAAGCCCTAAAACCCCAAGCTTTACCCTTCCTTGCTCCTCCTCCAAGCTCTCCTAGCCTTCAATTGCCTCCAAGCCCTTGCCCTAGCCCTTGGGGGAAGAAGAGGGACTCCAAAGCCCCCTAATAGAACAGTAATTTTCCGCCTGGGTCACTGGAATTAGAACAGGCGCTCAAAAATAGCCCCAATCAGCCATTCGGGTCTTCAGACTGGGCTTGCGGGTCGGGTCGCTAGGCGCCCGACCCGCCTGCAAAGAGAACCGTGCACGCCTGTAACTTTGGAGCGGAGCGGGCCGGATCTGGGTTTGATCCGGCCTGCAAATGTCGCACCCGCCCGCTTCACGGGCGAGCTCTTGGAGCCCGCAAAATGTCAAGTGGGCCTTGCCCGCTTTCAATCAGCGGGGCAGCGTGCCCCACAGGCATCCTCTATTCACTGGATTGGCACCACGTGGTGCCGTGAGATCGTGCCACGTGGCGCCCCTTTAAAATCACTTTTCCTAATTTTTAAAACCCCTTTATCCTCCAATTAATTACAGAAAAATACCTAGGAGGCTCAGAAAAATCCGAGAAAATTCTGGAAAATCCCCAAGACTCCTAGGAGTACCTGAAAAATAGGAGAAGGAGAATTTAGTCCATATGAAGATAAAATAAATATAATGGCTATCATAAAACAATATTTACCTCCATTAATCCATATAAATTATTCACATCCTCAAATAATTCCCAAAAACTGGCAATATGATCACACTAATGGTAGGAGCATATGAAAAATGCTAGGAAGCCAATATGGATGATAAAATCTATAATTTGTGCAAAGAATGAGAGCCTTAATATGAAACATAAAGTGATAATACACTTAAGGGAGCAAGATTAAGCCTAATCTTTAGCACAAAATAGGGGTAGTAAGGGTGTATAAATATACACTTTTCACCACGAATCACACCCCCAACTAGCATTTTGCTAGTCCCTAGCAAAATAAGCGATAAATTCGGATTAAATAAAAACATGCACCAAACTCAAAATATCATCATGGCCTATGTCATATATTATTTCCAATTGATTTCAAAGCCAATATACACAATGTACGAAATGAAATAACAAATGACATTCTCCTCAATCCAATTCCAAGAAAAGTAAAAAAATAAGCACCGTATCACATTCTTTGGGAAGATGCGCAAATGGCAAAGTTTCTAATTTTCATGGAAATGGCCAAAACCAAAAGAAATTACTTCTAAGCTGTGGGAGATGAGATTGCATCACTCATGTTGCTTATTCGTTCATTTATTCATTTATTTTTCTTTTTCTTTTCTTTTTATCTATTTTTGTATTCTTTTTTGTTTTAGTATGTTTATGTTTTGCATTCACGCAATAATGCTATGAAATGCAAACACCGCCACTTTTGCATACACGCGATAACGCTATATAGGCAAAAGGATGGAATGATCTCCTAAATCTTATGTTTGGCATCCTCCCCAATGTTTTGTGGGGCACCAGCTACTCAATTTGATTAGAAAAACCATTCACTTATATTAACTCTATTTCTCATTCTAAACATGAATTATCAACTCATCTACCCACTCCTTTGGAGGAAAACAAAACATAACCAATGGCCACATCCTATCCAATCAAAAACTAAGCCATTCATCCCAATTCATGCAATCACTTACACCAAACCATTCTCGAATTATTTCAAAGAGAGTATCGCAACATATAAAATATTTTCATACATGGCATATTAATATTTGACTCCAAAATGGAGAAGAAATTAAAACACGCCAATCAAACATCTAAAAATTTGATACCAAAGTAATAATCCGAAAAAATTGCATGGTATTAAGCATGTAGGGACTAAGCAAAAGAAATGTGATGGATGCAACGATTGAGGCATCAAAATGATATGCTCAAAATGAATAAATGATGATGATGAATGAGAAAATTTTTATTAACCTCAAAATTTTCATAACTACCCAAAACTAGCATCCAACCTCATAGTTCACTCACTCCAACTAGAAATGAGCATTGTCCTCAATGGTTGAAGTGAAACTAGATATTATTCAACGATGCTAGAGGGAAAACACACATACTTCTGCAAACATGCAAAAACAAACTAAACTTAAAAGTTTATTTTTTTCTTTATTTACACTAAGTAAAGGAAGGAATACACATTAGCAAAAGGCGGATCTCGAATGTGTAATGGTGGAGGCAGCTTCTCTATCATATCCTTTCGTTCCTCAGCCAACTGCTTTGGAAACGAAGCTCCTCCAGTTTCCTTTGATCTTAGCAACACAGCTCCCAGTATCTCTCTAGAATATGCTCATGTGTCCTGCGGGAGACAAGCTGTGTCAATACAAGGAAAATAAGTGAGACTTCCAATGAAGGAAGTCCAAATAGGGTCGTCATAATAAAAATAAGGAGATGAATATGTGTGACGACAATATGAATCAAAAATATATGGAAATGAAGCATAAGATTCAGAAATGAAGGGAAAAGTGTGATGAGAACTTTCCTGAATGGCGATGCTATCGCCTGGCTGATGCGACTCCTCAAGAGGAGGGTGAAATGGCTGCAGGGGAAAGTGTGGAGAAGAAGGCAGCACAGGCTCAATGTAGATCATCTCGTAGTCAATGTCGCTTGTCGCATCCTCACCATCGAAGGTAATGGCCTCTGCAGTCATCCCTGGACTCTGTGGTCCACCCTGAGTATCGTTGTCCTGGATGACAGACTGATGTGTGTCCTGAGGTGTCTGAAGTGATAGCTGCTGAACTGAATCTGAAGGGAGGGAGTGCTCGGGCTCCAAAGTAGTCTATAGGCTATATCACATGCACTCGTCCTCCTCAATACCACCGTAGTAAACCATCTCAGCAGTCCATCGAAGATGCTCGCACACCTCCAGCTGTGGTAATGGATCAGACATGCAATCTGACTCAGGCACTCCGATGTCATCTATATCACTCTCGCCTGGGCACATCCCCATCTCATCATCATCACCAACCCAACGAAACTGCATCGTGTCCCCAACATGGGTGACACACACTCCATCATTTGTCTCCTCTTGATCCTTAATATGCAATCTCTCAATATCCTCTACCTGGCTCTCTTGCGACCCAACATACTGCTCTGCTATGTATCTCACTGGGTCATAAGAAAAAGAGCCCAAAGATGGCTCCTAAGACTGAAACAAAACCTGCTGCTCTGCTCCTGAACTGGAAGTGGGGACTGGCCATTGTCCTCATATCCAAGTGACAGCTCTCCAGATGGCGTAGTCTGCTCCCACTCTGTAAGGTCCCTCAGGTGCAACCATGCATCATCTGTTGTGTAAGCAAAAAATCTCCACTGCTGCTAATCTGCACAAAGTCTCGTGTCGACGGCTGCAACCCTGTGTAGAAAATCCGAAGTAGATCCTCTGCGCTGAAAGCATGGCATGGACACCCAAGCACTAAACCATCGAACCTCTTCAAAACTGACAGTAAGTCTCACCATCAAACTGGACAAAGCTCGCCATGTGCTGCTCAAATGCCTGGCGCATCTGTACCCGATCCCTGTAATAAATAGGAAAGAAAGCTCGAAGGAAATCAGTCTGAAAAGAAAGCCATATCGAAAAAAAATCTCGAGGATAAACATCAAACCAAATCTTAGCATCATCTCTCAAAGTATGAGGGAACACTTTAAAATAAATAAAATCTGCACAAGTGTTCTCATCAAACAAATCCCATAACTCTTTTCTACACCATTTTTCAAACTTTGGCATAAATGAACTAGGATTTTCCAACCCCATACCGTGAAAGAACGGTGGGAGTTAGGAATCCTCCACATCAACATCGTTAAAGTTTGAAAATGAATCCATAAGAAAAAGAATTTTATAAATAAAAGATTTTAAAAATAAAAGAAAGAAAGAAAGAAAAATGACTCAAAAAGTATAAAATTAAAAATTAAAAAGACTCAACTCTAAACTGGAAGTACTACACCTAAAGTGTCCAAAACCAACCAAAAATATGAATGTGAAAACCGTTGTCCCCAGGCAACGGCGCCAAATTGATTGACCGCAGGGCATGCGCGAGCCAAATAGGATGCACACGTTCGCCTCCCAAGGTAGGAGTGTTAAATGCAATATAATCCCGTGAGTACGGGGTCGAATCCACAGAGACAATTCGTTTCACATTCACAATCTCAATTGGTTAAGGAATGATAAAAGTGTTGGTACGACCAACTAAACTAACAAGTGTGGTGAGTGGAAGTGTGGGGTGAGACAATCGAGCCAAACTCAAGGTAGGTAGGGTGGAGACCAAAGTGTGGAGCTAGTCAAGCAAGGAGAAGTGTATGGAATGAGATGTCATCAGGGTTGTGAGTTGATTAGCAATGGGTTCACTCCAAATGAATCAACCCTCACATCCATTTCAAGGTATGCGGGGTTGTGCACGTAGATAATGCCCTTAAGGCATACCGCCGTTCTACGGCCCCTCCAAGGGTAATGCAAGATTCATTCGTCTGTTGATTAGTGGGTTGGAATCCCTAACAATAGCTCGTGAATCGATCCTTGCATCTGTGTCAGTAGGATGCACGGATCGTGCACGTAGGTGTGACCCTTAAGGTACACCACCGTTCTACAGCCCCGCCAAGGGTAGCGCACGATTCAATCAAATCTAGGGCACAACCCACCAATATACACTACTTGCATCCATTTCAAGGTATGATAATACAATTAAGTGCAAGATATGAATCATTACTAATCAAGCTCACAAACCCTATCTAATCATTACTAATCATTACTAATCAAGCTCACAAACCCTAGCTAATCCCAATCCCAATCCCAATTCCATAGATCTCACAAATCATATTTTAGATCTATAGGGTTCATCCCTTTGCCCTATAGCAAAGAGACTACTCACAATTCATCATAAAAATCAATTTAAGTACAAGCTTCAAGAATAAGAAAATTAAGATCATTCTCTCAAATCTTTCGCTTAAAGAAAACTAGAACTAAAATTAAAACTAAGAAAATTATTCTAAGGAGTCTCTCCTTGGGCTGGCAATAAAACTGGGTATTTATACATGCCCAAAAAGTACAAAAAATCATTACAAATCTGCCCCTGAACAGCTGCAAACCCTAGTTTTTTAAAAGCTGGCCAACGGTGCACTCGGCGGAGTGAACTGCTCACTTGGTCGAGTGAGAAATCTGCAGGAAATAAGGATTTTAAGCATTCTGGAAGTTCAGACCACTCGGCCAAGTAGCAGACTCGACCGAGTGAGATTCTTACTCGATCGAGTGGGACCGACTGAAGATCCTCTAAAAACAGAGAAGTGTCAAAGATTTTCTTCACATTTTCTATCTCCACTCGGTCGAGTGGGATTCTCGCTCGGTCGAGTGTGAATTTCTACTCGGCCGAGTACATTACGGCTCTTCTTTAGGCTGGTTGAGCGTGTCAGCTACACTCGGTCGGGTGAGCTGTTTCACTCGGTCGAGTGAGCTGTTTCACTCGGCCGAGTGAGCTGCATCACTCGGCCGAGTAGCCTGTTTCAGTACTCTATTCTCATTCTTTTCGCTTCCTCATCGTTTCTTTCGCCTTCATTCTGCTTCTAATCATCCTCCAACACCGTTAGCTCTCTGATATCATCGTCAATGCCGCTCTGGCACGCGTGCAAGCGCTCATGGCTCCAATTTGTTCCTGATTGCTCCATATTTCCTGAAATCAGACAAAACAAAGAAAAAGTGAAATATATCGTAAAAACATCATATAATCGTTAAAATCGTGATATGAGCAATCGTTATGGGATGAAAAAATGTAGAAATAAAGTGGAAAATATGAGCCTATCAAAATCCCCCCAAGCTTACCTCTTACTCGTCCTCGAGGAAGATAAGTAAAAGGTGAACTTGGCAAATAAAATAAAGAAAAATTAAATAGATGAAAAAGAAGATGAAGAAGGGAAGTGCTAGATCATTCTCTCAGAACTCGTATTTGCTTAATCAAGTAGCACGAACAATGAATAAGAAATATCACTAAAGCTTTTATTTCGATATCATTTCATATGGGTACACTTGATAGAAAAACTAAGAACAACGTGAATCAAATGAAGCATGAAATCATTTTAGAATCAAACATATTCTAAGGCATAGAAAACGATATACATAATTATAGACGACACACTTTTAAATTGACTGTTTCTATTTGGAGTATAAGAGATATCACGCAATTCAAATCAATAAGAATAGAAAGAGATGGTTTTCATGAATTTCTTGCCAATTTTTCAATTCATAGATGTCGTTATACTCTAAGTCATCTCCCTAAGTATCCAAAATTACCTAGCTTAGGTCATCATGCACATATAAGTAGTTACTCTCTCACACATCATTGGATCTCCTCCCCCAAACTTATCTATAAGCGTGGTGGCATCAAATAGAAAACATGAGCTTTTTCCCAATTTTTTTGTAGCTCCATAAAAAAAGGAAAATAAGAAAGAAGTAAAGAAGGGGATTGTGTATATACAATGAAACTTTTCTTCCCTATTTTTTTAATACACAAGAACAATCCCAAAGAAAGATGCAAAGATATAAAATTTTCTTTTCTTTTGAGTTTTTGGGGTCATGCAGCTTATTTATTTTTAGCAAGGGGAAGATGCAATAATAAGATTCACTTAAGGGGAGATTCACCAATGATTATATGTATAGAAATATTTTTTCAAGATTTGTGGAGAAAGAATATATGATAACGCTCGGTTCACTCTTTTTGTATGTGTACAACAACTTCAACATGGTAATGTCATCTACTCAGTTGGATTTCTAACAGTAAACTAATCTATTCATTTCAAACGACAATCAATTCATTCAACCTGGAAGTTTAATACACATTTCATGTAATAAGAAGGATATTAAGATACAAAGCAGTACTCCAAGTAATAGGCAGTCAATGCGTGAATCTTTGTGTGTTTTCTATAAAAAGTATACAATAAGGTAAGTCTTAGACGAGATAACGCAAAAGTTCATTCATAGACAAATAATAACACATTGGAAGATCTTTTTCTCAAGTGCATGACAAATATATCGCAGATGATATCAGAAATAAAAACAATAGCATGGCAAGAGATATGTGCATAAGAGTAAAGCGAAATCCAAGCTATATTCATCATAGAGAATTCATCTATAGCAAAGAAAGTAAAAGAGGTAAGGATAAAATAAAACTAACTATACACATGTAAGCTCTCCAAAAATGAAGAAAACATGATGCATGGTTAAAAAATAAAAAGTGCGTGAACGTAAACGGAAAATGAAGAAAAGTGAAAAATAAAGATAAAAATAAGGAAAATAAAACGGTGTGTGAGCACACTCACTCCCCTAAGCTAACATCACATTTTCCTCAATGTGCAAAGTGTGGCACTATGACATATAAGATAGGGGTGGGTTGGTGTGGATGCAATATGATGCAAAAAAAGGAAAATAAGGAAAATAAAATATGATATGATGGTACATGCAAAGGATATATGCAAAGCAAGCATGCAAAATGATGGATGGATGCAAGATGGTGGCCCAAAAGCACATACTCTCCCCAAGATGAAATATACGGTGCCCTGCAAAAAGGTGAAGACAGATGGGCAAGCAAAATAATGGGGCGAGATGTGAAGCAAAAATATGACATGCATCAAGAAAACGTGCCTACTCTAGTGCATCGCGATCACCTCCCTGTTGTGGGGACGGTGGTGGCTGAGGGGCTGGCTGCTGCTGCAGGCAGTGAAGAATCTGGTTCAGCGTGAGCTAAATACCAGGAATCATGGTAATATGGGCCTGCTGAGCAGTGACAGCCGCCGTGAGAGCCCTAAAGTCAGCTCTAAGTCCGATCACTGCCGACTCGACAGTGCATAGGTGCTGCTCTTTATTGTCAGGAGTAGAGGTAGAGGGACGTGGAGGTCTACGAGCAGGGGGTCTCACATGGCCTCCAAATACTAGTGGGGTCACTATCAGGTGTGTGCAGGGAGCAGAGCTCACAACAAGACACTCAGCCTCCAGGGTAGGCTAAGACACAGGAATGCTCTCAGAAATATGTGCAACAGAGGAGGAGGTCGGAATATCAACAGAGGACAAGGCAGGCTGAGAGGTCGTGGCAATAGTTGTGGTGATAGACACCACGACACTCTCGGTATATACAGTGGCTGCAGAGACTGAAGTGTCGACAGGTGGGGTGGTCGTGAAATCAGGAGATAATGACACCCAGGAATCGAAAAATCAGGTGTGTCGAGGGTCTGTGCGGTTGCAGAGGACAAATGGTCGCCTCTCTCAAAAATGATGGGGCTGGCACTCTCAAAACTCATATATGAAATCAGATCAACTCTCAGCGATGCGGTGGTGGTAGAGTCAGACACTGCGGCAAAGTGGAGCTCTCAACATGAGCAAAAGTGAAGATAGATGTGATGGGCTCGGGGATCAGATTAGAGACAGGCTGGGGAATCGGGATTGCAGGGGCGAGGGGCTCGACATGGTGCTTCTGCTGCTCGTCATCGGGCTCTAGTACATTTACATGTGGGATGAGGAGGTCCATCTGCAACCTCCACTCCGCATCAACCGGTCCAATGTGGGTCCGAACTGGGTACAGAAGCACTATATAATCATCAGATAATGGACCGTGTATCCATACCCAATGATGCTGTCCATGAGGACGGATCATGTGCATACAGGCCAAAACATCTAAAGATAAGGAGGTGGGGCCCGGAGCACAGCGCATGCCAGTGGAAAGCTGGATGTCAAAAATAGGTGCTAGGAGGGTGATCAGACAGCCATAACATATCTCCTTGGTGAAGGCGACCGAAGAAAAGATGTGGTCAAAATACCATCTAGCTATATCAATAGAAATAGTGGGGACTAAGATGTCCCCGTTGCCCTTGAAGGCTATCTCCCCAGTCATCGCATAGGGTTTGAAATGCTTTGTCGTGGACATGGTCCCAACCTCTGGTCTTCCTAGGAAAGCAAACTCTCTCGTCCAAATTGGGCAACCTAACCCTAAAAGGAGGACATAAACAACCCGACAAAACCTCAGCAACCGGAGGAAGGGAAAACTCGGGCACCATATCCAAAATCACTCTAGGAACCTCTGAGCTCAGATCCCTCTGACGAATGGGAGGATCTAGTTCATATGAACCCCTTTCCCTTTACCAGGAACTTCCTCACGTTGAGGAAGTCAAAGGTGCGCCACGAGTTCTTCGTATGACGGCTCATGTATCCTAACCGGTGGAAACATGCATATATGGATCTAAAGAGGAGTCAAGATCAGTTAGGAAAGGTACCTTAGAAGGATCAAGCAAGCTCCGAAGGAGGCAACGAATGATTCAAGCTTTCGAAATGAAAATGAAGGCAGAGCAAGAAAGTCTTTTTTCTTCCCATCCTTTTCTTTTATACAGAGAAGCTCAACCAACTTATGGTCGATGAGCGACACGTGTCTGGGACCGGCCTCGAGAAGCGGTGAGGATCGATTCAGAAACAAAAGGTTTTTGGCGGTACAAATCAAATCGAACATTTCGAAAACTCTGCGCATTTAAAGAGATTACACATCATGCGGTTTCAATCAGCGCAGTTTCCTGAGACACGACTGATGTGAGCCATTGTTAGTGCACGGGTACGGATCATGAAACAGTGTCAAGATATCCTACTCATTTAGTGCCTACGACCCGAAACCTGTCATTAAGGCGGAGTAATACACAGTCAAACGAACGGCTCAGTCTACCATTAAGCTCCCGCTGATACTCAGGGGGGAGTTAATGAGACCAGTAAATGGACATCCGTTATCACCAATCCAGGAGAAGATCCCGTCCGAATCAATGAGCGACGGTTAGTCGCAATTACTAGAGCAATGACTATAAGTACCTGAAAAGGAAATGGTAAAAAGGTTCCAACTCCGAAGGTACGAGATCTAATACATAGACTCTACATAGTTCAACTTACATTTCTTCCACAAAAGAGCTTGTGACGTTAGATTTGAGACGAACCTCCATGGGTCGATCTCAGCTGCTCCAAGCTCTCTCTCTTTCTTAAGTTTCCATTCTAACTTAAGCAATGAAGGGGATTTAGGTCGGGACCTAGATCCGACCCCCCGCCCCCTGACGCTTTCTTGTGGTGCAGATCTACAAGTCTCGACCGTACACGAGGGTCGCTCTTGAGCTTCTCACCCTCAATCGATCGACGTAAGAACCGCTCGAGAGTCGATCGAGCATCATAAGTCAACTTCCATCCATTAAAGACCCATGTTCTTCCAACCTAGGGTCCACTCAACCGGCTAACGAGGCACCGACTCAGCAAGAAAGGGTCCACGTCAGCAAATCAATTGTTTTGGTCATTTTGGCCTTAACAACACACAACATGTCTTCCCTCTAACGATGTACCATCTAGACCTACAATGTCAAATTCCATGGATTATAGATCCGCATATGAATGGATATAGGGCGTGGACATGCAATCACTATACAGAGTGTTGGAGCCATCAGCCATGCAAGGCCTACCCAAAACACACCATTTTATAGGCCGAATGCAATGGATCAGTCCATTGTTCTATTCGTTTACGAGCTCTAAGATGCGTTTGGACCTTCGTTGAGCAAGATTTTATGGGCTTACCATCATAAACTAATACATGCCCGATAAAAGTCCAAAAAACCAAGGAAATGGTAAATTGTTATGAATCATCATCGGGGGAGGAATCCCCAGCTCTTTATTTATATCATATAGAGGAGCATATACAGATGAGATACAATAGATATTGTCTTATCTATAAGATAAGTCGTGATGCCAACCGACTAAAAAACTTGGTATTATCCCTTCACAACACTCCCCCTTATCCAGCCATAGGTGTAGACTCTACTCATGAATACTTCAGGATTCTGCATGTAGTAGGAGTCTCACATGGGGTGGATACTTCGGATCCTGAGTTGGTGAGGTTTGCCTCGTTAAAACCTTTAGCTATGGAGAACCCTGTAGGAAAAACCATAGTTAAGGAAAAGAGTACAAACGCTCTCTAACTCCCCTTGATTTGTTTAAGCGACTCTGCTCATGAACACTTCTGGACTCTGAGCATCACAAAGGGGTGGATACTTCAGGATCCAGAGTTGATGTGATTTGCCTCGTTAAAACCTTTGGTTATGAAAAACCATATAGGAAGAACCATAGCTAAGGGAAAAGAGTACAAATTCCCTCAAACTCCCCCCAATCTGTAAAAGCCCTTAGGCTTTCAGATCTCTTAGGCGTATATCATCACTCCTATTTACAACATTATGAAATTATACACAGACTACAAATATCACCACTATTATGCAGCTGCTGAATCCAAAAACTCTGAAGAGGTGTGCTAAGTTTCGTCACCTCTGATTGGATCTTCAGACTATTTGGTCAGCTCCACAATACCCGCCTCTATCCCAGTCATCACTGGGATGTGATGTACCACCAGGCGTCCTCAAATACACCATTAGTGTGGTAAGGATCTCGGAATAATAAGATGATGTTGCCTTCATAATTTGCTTTACAGATCTGCAGTAGATGGCCATCCCACTGTAGATACCCAGTCTGTGATTTCTCAGTATAGGGATCGGACCTGTAACCTGCATTTACATAAACATGGAGGATGATACTTTATAATGTAAGACCAAATCTTTCGACCCTTGGAGGAAGCACAGAAGGCTTAACTCCGGTCTAATGGCCCTTTTAGGTGCCAACTATCTTTGGCAAATGAGTTTACTACAACTGCTATATCGAGACGCGTGCAGTTAGCCAGGAGTGCCTGATTGCACTTAGATAAGGGACTTTAGGACCAATTATATCTCCCGCTCTTTCAGCGATCAGGATGGGTCTTTTTGTACATCCATAGAGGGTACTACCATAGGTGTACTTAGGATGAAATTGACCCTTTTAATTTCTCCAACGCACTTCTGGGGGTATATAACAGGATTCTGTTAAGATAATAAATCTGTGAGCCATGACTTAATTTATTTTTGCCTAGGTGTTTCATTTCATATTTAATAGTTAAGCTTGAACAAGTGTTTCGATTTTCTCTTCAGGAGATCTGATGAGATTTAAGTTGTTTACAACTATGATCTCAAATCATATCATTTGCTCAGATGCAAAGGCAACCCTTAATGGGAATCATTGCTTTGGCAAGTGATTCTCTTGGTTGTACATTATTTATTATTCTTATTATTCTTCATCAATAGAATAGATATCTCGAAGTCTATTCAGGCATTTAAGGAAATGTGGAATTTATCTTTACCAAGATATCCACAAAGGTTTGCCGTCACAACATCCAATAACAGCATATCCAAATTTTCCTTTGCTGAATCGTAAGGTATTCACATTTGATAACTTAGGGAGTCTGATGCATCATTTATGAGTCATGCTCATTTTAATTTGTTCATTCCCTAGTTTCAGAGAAAAAAGTCCTTGAGCTATAGGTTGTACCTTACAACATACGATTTTGAATTTATTTTTCTTATGTATGTAATACTTTATTTTCTACACAGGTTTGACACCTTTTGGTGTCTGGACTTTAGGTCTGAATATTTCACGTTTCATAAGTGAGTCCAGTTCATCTTTTATTGCCTCGTTCCACATTTGGCCAATCTCTACGTTTGCATTTTAGCAACGGAGTATGGAACGATATTTTTTCTAAACATCATCACTTTTGCGATGTATATGGCAATATGATACGTGAATATATTGTCGAAAATTATGTTCTTTTTGTCCAACACCTCCCCAGTACGTACATTTACTTTCGATTTCAGTTTTTCCCGGTATTTCCTCTGCAGTGGATTCCTGGAAGAATGAAGGTGTGGACATGATCTCATTGTCTTGTGGTATTGTCTTAAGGTCTTCAGGAGTTTCTTGTTGGATCCTGTGGATGGCAAATAACACTAGAAGGGGGGTTGAATAGTGTTGTGCAAATAATAAATCTTTGTCGATCGTTAATTAAAGTCATTCTAATGTTGCCTAAGAAACCAAGTAGAGCGATCTACGCTTGGTTCTTAATCAACAAGTTAATCTTATGAAAGATAAACAATTATAGTTACAATCAGATAAGAGATCTTTACTCACAGATTGATCTTTTCACAGCGAAATTAAATGTATGATCTTTGTAATATGTAAATGAACAAGGAATTACAAAGATATAATAATAACAAAGTAAATAAAAAATTGCTCGCAGAGATAAATAATAAGACACAGAAAAGCAATCGCAGACACAAGGATTTTTATCCTGGTTCCCCACAACTTTTGGGTACGTCCAGTCCCCGACCAATCCGATACGAGATTTCCACTATCTGCCTTGGCAAATACAAATACCTAACTCCACTGTTAGGATTTCCAACGACCTAGTCTTGACCAGGATTTCCAACCGCAACACCTAGACTTGTCTAGGGTTCCAACAACATAATAAAAATCGATATCCAACTCACCACAATAAATTGATTGAGATTGGTTTTACACCCAGATTCTATAGCCAAATAGTAATAGATGAAATTACGTGTAGTGGCTTGATAGAATAAGATTCTAGGTCACACAAAGATACGAATGAAGTCTTTGTGATCTAGATCTAATGTTTTTCAAAAAAATCCTTTAAATTAAAATCAAGAGAAAGTAATACGGATTTGAAAAACAGTTAGCCAAAAAAACGAGATTATGATCTTCAGATAATAATAAAAAAATTTGCAAGATCAAGAATAAAATAGAATTGGCTAAAGATAGAATGAGAGCTTTAGAACTTTAGAGCGTTTGCACGAGAGAATTTGAATTCAATAGTTGTTGTGTTGTTCTCAATGAAAATGATCCACTATTTATAGGAGAAATCTGAGACTTTGAAATTCAAATTGCATTGACTTTTGTCCCGAAAATCATGGGAGAAAATCACTCAAAGATATTTCAAAATCAAGTCAAAAACGTCAAACTTCGACAGCTGGTAGTCGACTCCCTAGGAATGGTAGTCGACTCCCAGTGTGTTTCAGGAAATCTCGATTCTCAGCTGGTAGTCGACTCCCTACCTTTGGTAGTCGACTCCCAGAGGAGTTTTTCCTGCGACACAACTAGTCAAATAAGTAGCTAACTCCATGGTGTAGTGGAGTTTCACTACGAAATTACAAAACGACTAGCGAAAGCTCTCAAAATCCTTTTTGAATATGATTTAAAAGATATTCAAAATGTTTTTAAAATCATTTGTGTGTGTGATTGTCTATATGATTTGGCTTTAACAATACCCTAAAAAGACACAACACACTCACTATAGACTAGGAGACATTTTTGGAAGCTTGATCAATTGATGGAGTAGATGTGAGCTTCACTTGATCTTCTTGTTCTATTTGAGCTTTGAGCTTCATCATTTGATCTCAGCAACGTTCGTCCTTGTCTTTGAGCGTAGATTGCACTTCTTTGAGTATGACTAAAGCTTTTCATTTGTCTCATATCCTGTACACTTAATTGTAGTGTAGTTAGTACACTAAGCTTCATTTGGTGTCCTCATCATCAAAATCACTTGGGGTGGAATTCAATTTCCATCACTCTCCCCCTTTTTGATGATGACACCCAAATGAAAAAAATGAAGTAAGTTGAAATATGAAAATACATGAAAGTATACTTACTCCCCCTGCATTGATGCGGTTCCCCCCTGCATCGAAGCCGTTAGCAAAACAATACAATATATATGATTTCATTTTTGCATTTCATATTTTTCTCCCCCTTGTCATCAACAAAAAATAATTCAATGACAAAATATTATAACATATGAATCATAATATAATTCTTAGGATGAGAATTCAATTACCATATCTGCAAAAGAAGTGTTAGCTTAAGATCAACCAATATTTTGCATAATAGATACGTTGATAGATACAAGGAGGTAGCAAGCATCACACGATATTAAAGTTATTACAGACCATAAGTTTTAAAGTCATAGTAATAAGAACTATTGTTTGAAAACCATTGTTTTGAAAAACTAAGGATGACCGCCGTTCTTCTTCAGTTCCTTGATCTCATCAAGGATCATGATAAGCATTTCCTCTGTCATTTTGTTGCTTTTTACCACGAATTCTTTGAGGTCGTCCACCTTTTTGTTGAGGACATCGAAGCCTTTCTCTTGTGATACTTTAGCTTCCCAATTTTCTTCAACAGCATCTCTTGAAGTTCAAGGATATATGCCGGTGCTTCTTCTTCTTCTTCTTTGCTTCCTTTTTCTTCTTCTTCTTCTTCCTCAGAATCTGAAACAAAAATTTTCTTACCTCTCCTGGATGATGATGATCCTCCTTCAGCTGCAAGTTTCTCTTGGGGGATGTTTTCATCAATATCATGATGTAGGTTCATTCTTCCAAGAGCATGAACATCAAAAACTCGAGCCGGTTCTAGAATTGTGGTTTCATGATCCAAAGGCACATTATAGCTAAAAACAAGATTGTGAGGTAATGTCCATGAGCTAGGGTGGATGAGGGTCTATCTGAAGAGGCTGAAGCAAGAATGGAATCCATGATGAGTTTGGCCCAATTGATGCGGATGTTCCCTAACAAAGCATAGAAACATTTGGCCTATTTCTCAGATAGGATAGAATGACTTCCAGATTTTTGAGTAATATTATAGGATAATATATTTGCCAGAATTCTTACCGGATAGCGAAGATCGCTACATGGAAGTTTAGTCTGAAAATGTCTTCCTGGTAAATACATTCTCTCTAAACTACTTCCTTTAGTCATTTCTATTTTATCAAGCAACATGCCAGAATATGTAATGCCTATGGCTTCTCCAAGCGATTTAACGGTATGGCAAGTTTTGTATCAAGAACTTTGGTGATAAATCGGCTTTTAGCAGGATCGTAATCCATATTAGCATAAAATAGGTGCACAAGCCTGGGATAGCAGAGATAAGTGTTTTCAGAGGAAAATAGGTTGGCCAAGTTCTGAAATTCTAGTATGCTATCAATCCCATAGTTTACTACATCATCAAGTTTGACAAATCTTTCATGTAGGATGGGTTTCTTAGAGATTTTGACAAAGTGTTCATATGTGGTGCCCTTAAACAGATAGGGTAAGATAGTTTCTTTCTCATAATCAAGTTCAGTTGAGGTTTTTCTCTTCTTGAGAGGCATCTAGAACAAAATTTTACAATACTAGATAAGCAAGTAAATCAAGAAGTAAAATGATGAAGTAAAAATCATGAAGTATAAAGTTTTTACCTTGAGTAAACTTGAGAAAGAGATGAAGTTGGAAGAGCTCCAAGCAACCCAAGCGCCAAGAAAAATTTCAAGAGAAAGAGGGGAATGTGGTAGTCGGCTACACTAGGGTTTCTCTTTGGGGGTTTTAACAAAAGGGTGAAGGATGGAGAAGAATAAGAGGCATTGGATCAAGGAATGAATGGTTAGGATGGAGTTTAGCTTATTGGGTATAAGTTACCTTTGTGGATATGAACCCATTAACTCCATAGAACCCAATATGAGTTAGTCAAAAAAAAAACAAACTCAGAAATCCGCATACGCACTGGTAGTCGACTCCCTCATATATGTAGTCTACTCCCTACTGGGTTGAGTCGTTTTCTCATCCCAAGGGGTTTTTGATGCAAGTTTGAGTGCGTTTTCTGAACACGAAATGTTTTAAGAGTATAACGTAAACATATAAAAGTCATATAAAGAGAAAAAAATATTAACTTATTTAAATAGATTTAAGCATGTTTATTTTGCAAAGAAAAATGATTAAGTCGTAAAAGAGCGCGTTTGATGCTGATCCAGTTATCAATCGTTTGGATCTTGTTTTCTCCTTTTTGTTTCTTTAGAGTACCCGAAAAAAATAAACGTTTATTGTACTCTTTGGCTTTTGAGTCCGAGGAGTTAGTCTTTAGGAAGCCAAACCTAGTATGGTTTAGTTCCTTCATGAACAACATATTTATAATTTTTATTTAAATGAATTTGTTGAACAAAGTCTGTAGCGTACCTTTTCTTTCGTTGATCAGACAATTTCTTTGGTATCCAGATGCTCAAAAAATTAGTGTTAGAATGATGCATCCTAGTATGCTTAACCCATTTCTTGGTATGATGTGAATCATAACCGAGTCCGGTTTTGCTAGATGAGGCTTTTTGATCATTTATTATACTATCTAGCTTCCCTTTTCCTTTGTTGAAATTCTCAATAATTTTCATCGTAGCGTTGTATTTTTATTTGACAGATACGAGAAGATTATTCAGATTCTCAACCTTTTCATTTACCAATGAAATATCTTTTTACAGAAAATCATTCTTTTCTTTAAGGAGTCTATTTTCTTTAATGATTTCTTCTTTTTCTTTAGTATCCTTTTTAATATTTCTAAGTGTTCTTCTATGTTCTTTTATGAGCTTTTCATGCATTTTGCATAGCTCCTTATTGTTGTGCCCTGTGAAGCTACTGCACACGTACTAGAGGGGGGGTGAATAGTACTTAAAAATAACAAGGAGTATAATTCCTAATTATTGTGCAAGGAACAAATGAAAATGCGGAATTAAACAACTATCAACAAGAATTAAAACATACGCAAACAAACAATATTACTGGGTTCGGATCCACCCAAGTCTCCCCGACTTGTTCCCGGTGATCCTACGTCCCAACCACCCAAATCCCCTCCGGATACTTGAGTTAGCAACCCTAACTCAAGATTTCCACTAGTCCACTTGCGGAAACCCCACAAGTGCAATCGACCTACAATCGATGTCCGTGAATCCCACAACCCGGGATCACACAAACTATCACAACCGAGAGTGTACAACAATTCAGAGAAATGAAATGAAATAAACACTTACCTACAAAATCCTATGCCTTGAGTAAATCTTACCAAATTAGGGCAAGGAGGGATTTTGAGGAAGATGATGCCACCAAACCCTAGCTTCAAGAAGATGACCAGCAATGGAAGCCTAGGGTGGAGTATGGTGACTTGAATCAAGCTCTAAGCTTGAGAAGCTCACAATGGAGAGAATCTCTCTTGAGGAAGATGGCTCAAAGAGTGAAGGGAGAGATTCTTGTGAGGGAGAGAGAGCTTTGAATTATCTTGGGAGAGCTCTTCTCTTAGGTCTAAAATTTCTTGTAAAATGGACCTTCAACCTTGCCTCAAACGTATCAAGTTTGTATTTATAGAGGCAAGGAAAATCGTGTTGGAAAAGTTCCCAACGGCTCCTTTCTGAACCCAACTAGTCGGTCAAAGAACAACCACCGACCGACTAGTTCATCAACTAGTCGGTCGGTCAATCAACGTAGACCGACTAATGGAAGAACATCCAAAAGTCGAAGTTCCAAGCAAAGACAACTAGTCGGTCTAAGAAGACTTGCCGACCGACTAGTTTCACAACTAGTCGGTCGGTGAATGATCTTTGACCGACTAACGTCGAAATAGAATAGGCAGACTTCAAGTTGACTTAGTCGGTTTAAGAACAAATGCTGACCGACTAGTTTCTCAACTAGTTGGTCGGTAAACGTTCTTTGACCGACTAACTCGAAACAGTAGCTCAGGCAGAAAATGACTGTACACAACTAGTCGGTCTAAGAAGGATTACTGACCGACTAGATCGTCATCTAGTCGGTCGGTGACTCTTCTTTGACTGACTGACTGTAGTCATAGAAAGAGCTGAATAAAGAGAGGCAAACTAGTCGGTTCAAGTAGAGTTTCCGACCGACTAGATCGTCATCTAGTCGGTTGGTGACTCTTCATGAACCAACTAACATGCACTCGAAGCCGAGGGAAGAAGCGATAGACTTCGGGAAAGTTTCTAATGGCTTCTATGAATATCCTAGCTCTAAGATATGAGCGAAATGAAGATTATAAATTAAGTTCTACTCAAGGCTTAACATTCTAATCTATGAAGCTAGAAGACTATAAAATAAACCTTACGAGCCGTCTTCAAAGCTTCAATCTTCATTCCTCTTGACTTCAATATTGCTCCTTGAGCTTCAACGAAGCTCCAGGCATACGATCACGCGTATTGAGAAGTCTTGAGGCATCGCTTTTGATGTACGTGGTATTTTGGCGACGATCTCCATAACTGCGCTCACAAATAAGTTAGTATACATTATTTATGTTTGCTCATCATCCAAAACCAAATCCGAGGAATCATATCACAACATTCTCCCCCTTTTTGGTGATGACAAACCAACACAAATAATAATCAATAATGATGATTCAATAGAAATTTACTTACTCCCCCTGCATTGATGACACGTTAGTTCCATGTTCAATAATATTAATATGCATCAAGCAGCGAGGGAAATATAAAATATGAATCCTACTATTGCACATATAGGATCTAAATCCATTTTATATCTTCACTCCCCCTGAATCTAAAACATCAAATTAGATTCATGGTAAATTCCTTTGAATTATGAATTAGCACATTGTCATTATTATATCTCTCCCCCTTTGGCATTAGCAAAAAGAGCGAGAGGAGACAAAACCAATGGCTAAAAAATAACGCATGGGAGTTGAAGAATACGACCAAGGTCCAAAATAACACAAATGCAAAATATCAAATGCAAAATACCGAATAAAAGCAAAGCGTGTCAAGGAGACCAAAGTCGAAAATCGGAACCGAAATCATCAAACCATAGGCGAAATACGAAATACGAAATCATCAAGCCATAGGCAAAAATCGAAAACCGAAATCATAAAATCATCGGTGAAAATCGAAATACGAAATCATCAAGCCATAGGCGAAAATCGAAAACCGAAATCATAAAATCATCGGCGAAAATCGAAATACGAAATCATCAAGCCATATGCGAAAAATGAAATCCGAAATCATCAAAACTCAAATCCGAAATCATCAAAACTCAAATCGATTTCACTTATTGAGTTTTGGAACATACTCTCCAAAATCAATAGAATGCATGGAAAACAATTCTATGTTTCCATAGAAAGAATTCTATTAAATCCATAAAATCGTCGAACGAAGAAATCAACATCAGAGACAAAAATAAACGATGTGCATACTAAATGTACCAAAGTGATACCAATCGTAATATATTCTACCAATGGATACCAATATGAATCAAAAGTATGAACATACTTACAACATTAAGCTCCCCCTACTTTGGTGTATCATTCAAGCACCATCAACTCCAATCGAATGAAAATCCTTGCAAATCACGGAGTTGGTAGGGTTGGTATCTCATGGTGGATTTAACCTAGAGAATATCATTTTGGTATCCAAAAATCTTTTTGGATCCTATGGGTTAGGAAATTAATTTAGCGAACTAAATTCAAATTAAATGTAACCCATACAAACCACAATTTCTTTGGTACCCATAAAATGAAATTAAACTTATGGTACCAAGCAATGAAGGGTCAAAGGGAACTAACCCTTCGGAAACCAAGTCCAAGAGGAACTTGATTTCCCAACATAATCATCATTCAAAATAACATCATTTATAAACGATTTCACATACAAATTCTTATCATGCATGCTTGTGTTCTTCGGACCCCAAATAGTGTATGTCTTGGGAATCCTAATCCTATTAGGAACATGCATACGTTGTTGATTTCTATGTGATGCATGTCGTGGGTAAGCATATGGCATGCGATGCAATGGTGCATGACGATAATTATTTATATGAGAATGAGGATGAATATATGAATGTGGAGGAACACGTGCATGAGTGTGTCTCACATGGTGTGCACGTGCTCGTGGATGCGGAGCATAGAAATCGGCATATGTGCTAACATGTGGGGTAGGATGTGTGTTCCTACATGGCATGGTATACTTGAAAGCATGACCCTTCTTTGGAGGTCCACCCACAGTGGGTTTCTTTCCAAAAGGGGGTGTGTTCCTAGCGGAAGCACCATTGGTAGAAGATCTACCCATGACGTGTTTACTTCCACTAGTAGAAGCATCAGAAGATGGCCTAACAAAGGTGGCGGACGATTTGGATGATTCTCCCATCTTATACCCCAAGCCAATGTGATGATTGGCCGGAGGTAAGTCATTTAGGATGTTGTCACGACCCGCTTCCCTAAAATGGAGGAGAGACGTGAAAAGGTCCGCACGAGAGTGGAGCTGTGAAGCCCCAAACCCGATAAGCGTCAATAAAACATAAGCAGGTCCCTGTAACCACAACGGAACAACAATAATAATACAAGGAGAGACTGAAATAAAATCTCACATCTCATAAATTGTCCAACATGAAAATAAGTCCAACATCCAGAAAAGCCACCAGGCTAAAAGAAAGAGTCTAAAGGCCCAGAACAAGGCCAACAAAAGCATCAACATAGCAAGGTATAGGTGCTACGCACCGATAACAAAACAACTGTCTAAACAAAAGTAAAACACAACGAAGACACTAGGACTGGTCCCCAGTGTCCACGTACTCCCCGTCGAACACAAGCTCGGGCTCGGCGTCAGCAAACACCTCGTCCTCAACAAGGTACTCAGGCTCAGGATCTAACATGTGTCACCCAAAAGAGTAAAGGGGCACATGTCAGCAAGTCTAAAAGACTCGGGCAAGGAAACTGAAAGTAAGGCAACTAGCAACCTAGCAGTTATAGTATGCATGACATGGCAGTTATAACATGAGTGCACAATCAAGACATGGCAAGACAATTTGTACAAGAGAACAATCATCGGGACAAGACAAGAGTAGCCAAGCTACTATCAATCTCAATCAATTCGCTATTCATGTTGTTTGTAGATGTTTACGCCTTACAGCTGAATGGTTTCACATTCGCTGATTGGCCACTTAACAACTACCCCAAAACCCAGAGTTTACGCCTTACCACTGCAGTTGCTGATCGGGCAGACTCCCAGTTGATTGGCCTCTTAACTCTTACCCCCAATACCCACACGTAATGGAGCCAGGGTCCCCGCATATGAGCTCAGCAAGTGAGCCGGGGTTGCCCCGCACATGAGCTCGCATTCTTAAACATTTGGCGCAGGGGTGCACCTAGCCGGAAACAAGCAATTCGGACATTGGCTATCAACCAACACATGGCCCGCTTCTGGAACACGAGCCAGGAACACAAGCATTCGTAGCGAAGCTACGCAATCACAGAAGCACTTAAAGAATGCAATGACATGACAATTAATTCGCGTACCGTTAATGGAAAGTAAACATGACATGGTAATTGTGCAACATGCTATATGTCGGAACTAGCTTCGTTGTCAAGCTAGTTCCCCAAATTTGCGCCTAGGCGAGTATCATTTCGTCGCCTAGCCTCTTTTACGCCTACAACAAGCAAATGGCCTAAAACATGGCCTAAACCCTAAGTGGCAAGTTTCACTTGCCTAGCACCGGGGATGACGACCACTTCGTCACACGGATGCTAATCTACGGGGAAATCGCTGTTATGGGGGAACAATCAACAAACAACATGAAATTTTATTAGGGTTTCATAAAAATACAAATAGGTCATAAAAACACCAAGAGCTCGATTTCTTACCGAGAGGAGGCGGAAGAAACACTCCAGAGAACCCTAGGATCAGATCTGGAAAAGATTGGAGAAGTTTGGAGAACTAGGGTTTTTGGGGGATTTTGGGGATTTTGGGGATTTGATGGAGATTTGGGGAAGATGAGAGGTAGATAGAGTGAATGGATGGTTTGGATGATGGATTTAGGGCTTGGAATGGAGGAATAGGGCTTGGAGGAAGATGGGGGCTCAATGGGGGAGATTTTAGGGTTTAGGGTCGAGTGGAGGAAGATGAAATCGTTTGGGATGGGTTTAAATAGGATGGGCTGGCGGCTGCCCAAAAATTAGGGTTTTAACACAGGTTAGTCGGTCAAAGAGCAACCACTGACCGACTAGTTTGGCAACTAGTCGGTCGGTCGACCAACGCAGACCGACTAAGTGTAAACAGTAACTCCTGAACGAAAATAGGATTTAGAATTAGTCGGTCCATGAACAAATACTGACCGACTAGTTTAGCATCTAGTCGGTCGATGAACGTTCTTAGACCGACTAAGAGTGAACAGTATTGATACTAAAATTTAGATGATGAGTTAGTCGGTTAAAGAAGCATTGCTGACCGACTAGTTTGCAACCTAGTCGGTCAACCAACGTTCTTAGACCGACTAACGATAAACAGTAACTCCTGAGAAATTTAGAAAGCCAACTAGTCGGTCCAAGAAGGATTGCCGACCGACTGGATCGTCATCTAGTCGGTCGGTGCCCCTTCTTATACCGGCTAATGAGCACAAAAAGTTCCGATACGGAGCGCGGGGCCCCGGGATCGATTCCTAAGACTTCTAGGCTTGATCTAATAGTAAGATACGACCGTTATGAAGTCCGTCACGAATGACATACTTCGAAATCGACAATCCTAAGGAAGAAACGAGAAAATACGACGAATCGATCGAAAATGAAAGCTACGGAGACGAAAACCACACACGAGGAGAAAATCCACCAAAACACATATTATATTATAATAAATCCAGATACATGAAAAGCAGTCGTTACATCCTCCCCTAACTTAAGAAAAATTCCGTCCTCGGAATTTCCAAATACTCACGAGTCCGGAAACAAAAGTGGGAAACGCTCTCGCATCTCATCCTCATTCTCCCAAGTAGACTCTCCAGGTGAGCCGTGTCGCCACATCACCCTCACAAGATTGATAGTCTTGTTCCGAAGCGATTTCTGACGCCTGTGCAGAATCTGCACTGGATGCTGGTCATACGTTAAATCGGGGCGAACGGTAATCTCCGAAAAATCCACAGCATGAGATGGATCGCTAATTTATCGACGAAGCTGCGACACATGGAAAACATTGTGAACTCCTTCCAAAGATGACGGCAAGGCCAAGCGATACGCTACCTCGCCAACCCTCTCCAAAATGTCAAACGGTCCAATGTATCGCGAGCTCAACTTCCCTCGCTTCCCAAAACGAATCACACCTCGATTCGGGGAAATCTTCAAGAACACATGGTCGCCCGGCTGAAACTCCAAAGGACGACGTTTAGCATCCGCCCAATGCTTAAAATGGTCCTGAGCAATCCTCAACCTCTCCCGAATATTCCTGACGATATCCACGGCCTTCACGATCATCTCAGGTCCCAGCAGCTCCCGATCACCAACGTCATCCCAACTCAATGGCGATCGACATTTCCTCCCATAAAGAGCGGCGAAAGGCGACATGCCAATACTCGCCTGGAAGCTGTTGTTGTAAGAGAACTCCACCAAATGTAGATGGTCCTCCCACGAAACCTTGAAATCCAACATGCACGCCCTCAGCATGTCTTCCAAAATCTGAATCGTCCTCTCGGACTGGCCATTCGTCTACGGATGGTACGCCGTGCTGAAACTCAGACGCGTACCCAAGCTCTTCTGCAAACTCTGCCAGAACTGAGATGTGAACCTCGTGTCTCTGTCAGACACGATACTCACGGGAACTCCATGAAGTCGCACAATCTCCTGCACGATTCACGTTACATCACTATCCAAACTAGGAAAAGAAAATAAAACGGAGAGTAAAAGAATTTTACCTCAATATATCTCCTTGCTAGCGCCTCAGTGGGCTGTCCCACTCGAAACGGAATAAAGTGCGCAGATTTGGTCAATCGATCCATGATCACCCAAATCGCGTCATTCTGCTTCGGACTCCGAGGTAGTCCAGTCACGAAATCCATAGTGATGTGTTGCCATTTCCACTCCGGAATCGGAAGCGGTTGTAGCAACCCGGCCGTACGCTGATGCTCCGCCTTCACTTGCTAGCAAACCGAGCACTTGGCTACACTCCGAGCCACACTCCTCTTCATACCATGCCACCAATAATTCAGACGAAGATCCTGGTACATCTTGGTGCCACCAGGATGCACAGAATACGGCGAACTGTGTGCCTCCACCATCAACTCCTCTCTGATATCCCCAGCTGGCACACACAACCTGGCTCCGAACCTCATCGAGCCATCCTCATGAATCAAAAAGTCAGTCCGCAGACCGGCTTCCACCTGCTCCCGAATCTTCACCAGCTTCGGATCCTCAGCCTGGCCAGCCTTAATCCGATCCACAATCGTCGACTGTACCTGCATGTACATCAACGACGAAGCCTCCCCAGGAAGAACAATCTCCACGCCAGACTCGCAAAAATCCTGCTGCAATCTCCATTGCGAGGTCAACATCATCACCGCTGGAAGCCTACTCAAAGCATCTGGAACCACATTCACCTTGCCAGGGTGAAACTGCAAATCAATCTCATAATCTGCCATAAGCTCTAACCATCGACGATGTCGTATGTTGAGCTCCTTCTGAGTGAAAATATACTTCAAGCTTTTGTGATCGGTGAAAATCTTCACTTTCTCACTCAGCAAGAAGTGCCTCCAAATCTTAAGAGCAAACACAACGGCAACCAGCTTCAAATCATGCGTCGGGTAATTCTTCTCATGAACCTTAAGCTGACGAGACGCATACGCCACAACGTGCCCGTGCTGATGCAACACACAACCGAGACCCTTGCTAGAAGCATCGCAAAAGATCTCAAATCCACCGCTGCGATCAGGCACAACCAGAATAGGGGCAGTCGTCAACCTCTCCTTCAGAATACCAAAAGCACTCTCAAAATCATCCGACCAAACAAAAGCAACATCCTTCCGCGTCAACCTGGTCATCGGCTCAGCAATACGAGAAAAGTCCTTAATGAATCGCCGATAATAACCAGCAAGTCCAATGAAACTCCGAATCTCGGAAGCAGACGACGGAACAGGCCACTCCCTGATGGCCCGAATCTTCTCGGGATCCACTGAAATACCATCTCCAGTCACCACATGCCCGAGAAAAGCAACTCTATCCAGCCAAAACTCGCACTTCGAAAACTTAGCATACAAACGATGCTTCCTCAAAATCTCCAACACCGTCCTTAAGTGCGAGGCATGCTATTCCTCCGACTTCGAATAGATCAGAATGTCGTCAATAAAGATAACGACAAACTCATCCAAAGAGTCGTAGAAAATCAGGTTCATCAGATTCATGAAAACTGCGGGCGCGTTAGTTACGCCGAAAGGCATAACCACGAACTCATAGTGTCCATACTTCGTCCTGAACGCTGTCTTCGGAACATCATCCTTCTTCACCTTCAACTGATGGTAACCACTCCTCAAATCCAATTTAGAAAACACCCTCGAACCTCCAAGCTGATCAAAAATATCATCGATGCGAGGCAACGGGTATTTATTCTTAATGGTCACTGCATTCAACTCCCGATAGTCCACGCACATGCGACGCGAACCATCCTTCTTCTTTACCAGCAACACCGGTGCTCCCCACGGAGACACACTAGGATTAATATAAACCTTCTGTAAAAGCTCATCCAACTGCTTCCGCAACTCTTCCAACTCTGCAGGTGCCATACGATACGGCGCCTTCGAAATCGGCTGCGCACCTGGAATAAGATCAATAGAAAATTCCAAAGCTCGATCAGGCGGCAAACCAGACATCTCCTCGGGGAAGACGTCGCCAAAATCTCGCACCACAGCTGGCCACTCCAGCTCCATCTGCATAGCCACAGCCTCCACCGGCCTGGCCCGAAATCTGACAGGACCAAGCGAACTGCTACCACGACTGAACTCAAATACTGGATGTCCTGGAATCTCGAACACCACCTTCTTCCTCCGACAGTCGATCGTAGCATAGAAGCTCGCAAGCCAGTCCATCCCAAGAACTGCATCATAGTTGATGATGTCGTGGACAATGAAATCAGCGAAAAGCTCATGTCCACAGACCACCAACGAGCAAGAATTGCAACCACGATGCACCGAGACCACGCCATTCCCTGTAACGATGTTCCAACTCTTGGAAAGAGGGGACGTCGACAAGGAATGCCTCTCCACGAAGCTCCAGGAAATAATGCACATCGATGCACCAGAGTCAAAGAGGACTCGTGCAGGAAATGTGCAAACCAAAACCACACCTAATCAATCAATTAACAATCAAACCCTAGTCTAGCAAACAACCATGTTCAAGCAAAAACACAATCTAACAATCAAAACCAGCTAGGAAAGTAACAGCTAGATTGAGGATTACCTACGATAACCTCATCCACAGCCTCGCTCTTCGCAGCGGTCATCAGAAAAGCCTGCCTCCTTGGCGGTACAGCCTGCCGAAAAGCCTGTCCCTGTGGAACAAGAGCTGCTCCACGTCCAGCAGGAACAGACGCTCGCTGCTGCAACAGCTGTGCTGCAACAGGTGCCCTCCGCAGCTGATTCGCATGCCGACAATCCTTCGCGACATGGGAAGCATCACCACAAACCAGACACTGGCCCAAAAACTTCCGACACTGATCCTTGACATGGCCAGGCTTGCCGCAGAAATGGCAAGACTTCAGAATAGGCCCTCCTGGCCTCTTAAACTGAGCAGACTGATTAGGCCTGAATCCAGGTCTAACCACAGCTCTCGCCTGTTCCACAGGCCTCTTCCCAGCACCAACAATAGACCCCCTCCTCTGGTTCACGAGCAGCTCCTGCCTCTTGGCTGCTACCAGAACCTTCTGATAAGACTCCCGGTCAGAAGAGGTCACAAAACTCTGGAGCTCCGAAGCAAGTCCCTGCAGGAACCTCTGAGCTCTCTCCTCAGCGTCCTGCACCATCTTCGGTGCAAACCGACTCAGCCTCATGAACTCTTGGTGATACATGTCCACCGACGAGTTCCCTTGCTTCAAATCGATAAAACGCTGCAGCATCTCTTCCCTGGCAGCTTTCGGAAAGAACTCACCCTCAAATCTGGCCTTGAAGGTAGCCCAAGCTATCGGCTCCACCAACATCTTCTCTTCCGCATCCCACCAATTCCGAGCATTATCCTTGAGTTGCCTCTTCGCCAAATCAACCCATCCAGCCGGGGTGATCTTGGCCATCTTCAGATTGTCCTCGATGTTCCGAATCCACTCATCGGCAGCCAGAGGACCCTCAGACCCATCAAAATATGCGGGACCCAGCTCCCGAAATTGCTTCGCTCCTGGCTCAGAGCGAGGGGCATCCGGAAGAGCCCGGGCAGCTCGAGCAAGTGGAGCATTATGGACTTGCAGAAGCACGCCCTGCTGCACTTGCATCATCTGGAGCATCATCCGCATCATCTCACCGCTGGTGGGTTCCCGCTCAGGCTCCTCATCATGAGGGAGCGCACCACTGCCCCCACCACGGGTGAAACGCCTTCCTGCCATCTAATGACACAGAAAACGAACCAGATTAGACTCATAGCTTGCGACTCGGACGTCGAACTTAGTTTATTGGACATTCTAATATTATTATCGCTATTCCAAAAATCGCAGTTACAGAAGGACCTGCATGGGCCACCAACAAAACCTGTCACGACCCGCTTCCCTAAAATGGAGGCGAGACGTGAAAAGGTCCGCACGAGAGTGGAGCTGTGAAGCCCCAAACCCGATAAGCGTCAATAAAACATAAGCAGGTCCCTGTAACCACAACGGAACAACAATAATAATACAAGGAGAGACTGAAATAAAATCTCACATCTCATAAATTGTCCAACATGAAAATAAGTCCAACATCCAGAAAAGCCACCAGGCTAAAAGAAAGAGTCTAAAGGCCCAGAACAAGGCCAACAAAAGCAACGACATAGCAAGGTATAGGTGCTATGCACCGATAACAAAACAACTGTCTAAACAAAAGTAAAACACAACGAAGACACTAGGACTGGTCCCCAGTGTCCACGTACTCCCCGTCGAACACAAGCTCGGGCTCGGCGTCAGCAAACACCTCGTCCTCAACAAGGTACTCAGGCTCAGGATCTAACATGTGTCACCCAAAAGAGTAAAGGGGCACATGTCAGCAAGTCTAAAAGACTTGGGCAAGGAAACTGAAAGTAAGGCAACTAGCAACCTAGCAGTTATAGTATGCATGACATGGCAGTTATAACATGAGTGCACAATCAAGACATGGCAAGACAATTTGTACAAGAGAACAATCATCGGGACAAGACAAGAGTAGCCAAGCTACTATCAATCTCAATCAATTCACTATTCACGTTGTTTGTAGATGTTTACGCCTTACAGCTGAATGGTTTCACATTCGCTGATTGGCCGCTTAACAACTACCCCAAAACCCAGAGTTTACGCCTTACCACTGCAGTTGCTGATCGGGCAGACTCCCAGTTGATTGGCCGCTTAACTCTTACCCCCAATACCCACACGTAATGGAGCCAGGGTCCCCGCACATGAGCTCAGCAAGTGAGCCGGGGTTGCCCCGCACATGAGCTCGCATTCTTAAACATTTGGCGTAGGGGTGCACCTAGCCGGAAACAAGCAATTCGGGCATTGGCTATCAACCAACACATGGCCCGCTTCTGGAACACGAGCCAGGAACACAAGCATTCGTAGCGAAGCTACGCAATCACAGAAGCACTTAAAGAATGCAATGACATGACAATTAATTCGCGTACCGTTAATGGAAAGTAAACATGACATGGTAATTGTGCAACATGCTATATGTCGGAACTAGCTTCGTTGTCAAGCTAGTTCCCCAATTTGCGCCTAGGCGAGTATCATTTCGTCGCCTAGCCTCTTTTACGCCTACAACAAACAAATGGCCTAAAACATGGCCTAAACCCTAAGTGGCAAGTTTCACTTGCCTAGCACCGGGGATGACGACCACTTCGTCACACGGATGCTAATCTACGGGGAAATCGCTGTTATGGGGGAACAATCAACAAACAACATGAAATTTTATTAGGGTTTCATAAAAATACAAATAGGTTATAAAAACACCAAGAGATCGATTTCTTACCGAGAGGAGGCGGAAGAAACACTCCGGAGAACCCTAGGATCAGATCTGGAAAAGATTGGAGAAGTTTGGAGAACTAGGGTTTTGGGGGGATTTTGGGGATTTTGGGGATTTGATGGAGATTTGGGGAAGATGAGAGGTAGATAGAGTGAATGGATGGTTTGGATGATGGATTTAGGGCTTGGAATGGAGGAATAGGGCTTGGAGGAAGATGGGGGCTCAATGGGGGAGATTTTAGGGTTTAGGGTCGAGTGGAGGAAGATGAAATCGTTTGGGATGGGTTTAAATAGGATGGGCTGGCGGCTGCCCAGAAATTAGGGTTTTAACACAGGTTAGTCGGTCAAAGAGCAACCACTGACCGACTAGTTTGGCAACTAGTCGGTCGGTCGACCAACGCAGACCGACTAAGTGTAAACAGTAACTCCTGAACGAAAATAGGATTTAGAATTAGTCGGTCCATGAACAAATACTGACCGACTAGTTTAGCATCTAGTCGGTCGATGAACGTTCTTAGACCGACTAAGAGTGAACAGTATTGATACTAAAATTTAGATGATGAGTTAGTCGGTTAAAGAAGCATTGCTGACCGACTAGTTTGCAACCTAGTCGGTCAACCAACGTTCTTAGACCGACTAACGATAAACAGTAACTCCTGAGAAATTTAGAAAGCCAACTAGTCGGTCCAAGAAGGATTGCCGACCGACTGGATCGTCATCTAGTCGGTCGGTGCCCCTTCTTATACCGGCTAATGAGCACAAAAAGTTCCGATACGGAGCGCGGGGCCCCGGGATCGATTCCTAAGACTTCTAGGCTTGATCTAATAGTAAGATACGACCGTTATGAAGTCCGTCACGAATGACATACTTCGAAATCGACAATCCTAAGGAAGAAACGAGAAAATACGACGAATCGATCAAAAATGAAAGCTACGGAGACGAAAACCACACACGAGGAGAAAATCCACCAAAACACATATTATATTATAATAAATCCAGATACATGAAAAGCAGCCGTTACAGATGTCATCCAACTTGCCCTTACCTTTGTTGAATTCATGAATTCTGCCTAATGTGCTCTCATGCTTCTCGGTGAGAGAGTGCAAAGAAGCATCCAAAGTGGATACTTGCGATGCGAGTGCACAAACACGTGATTTGAGATTTTTATTCTCAATACACAAAGTTAAGATTTGAGATGTCAAATCCGCTATCACATGTTCATCCGAATCCTCGATATGAACATGCTCAAGTTGAGACTTGAGATTTTCAATCTCATTTCTCAACCCATCAACAACGGTGTCGTTGTTGACGATGAAAGGCTTAGGCGAGTTTTTAAGACTATCTAATTCATTTTTAGTCTTCATAAACTTAGTAGCCATATTAGAAAACTTATTCCATAGTTGTTCATTGGCTACTCTAAGTTGATCATTGGTTACCTCTTCGCCTTCATCCTCGCTTCCATCCTCACTTTCATCGGAGGAGGTGTCTTCATCACGATCCTCTTTGCCCATGAAGCACGTGTGTGCTTTCTCCACTCTTTCATCGTCCGACTCTCCACTTGAGGAATCGGAGTCGGTGAAAGTGCCGACAAGCCCTTTCTTGTGCTTTCTTGACTTATCGTGCTTGGATCCCTTCCATTTTCCCTTGTGTTTGTAGAGAGGACAATCCGGCTTGATATGTCCTGGCTTATTGCATTTGTAACACACGGGAGTAGAAACATTAGTCGAAATAAATTTAGATTTATGATTCAACTTACCTTGTCGGAAGAATCGGATGAACTTCTTTGCCATATCGGCCAAAGCTTCCATGTCCAACTCATCGTCCGATTCTTCTTCTGATTCTTCATCATCGGTAGATGGAGCGGCCTTGTATGCAATCGCCTTTTTCTTAGGCTCGTCTTGCTTCAAGTACGACTTCATCTTTTCTTTCATCATGCGCTTGCTATCCTTGTGTACCTCGTATGACATTAAATTACCCTTTAGTTGAACAACGGTATATGTTTTCATGTCATTACCTTCCTCGATGGCGAAGGTACGCTTCTCCCAACAAGAAGGAAGTCCATCGATTATCTTCAAGACTTTCTCCTTTTGGGTGTAGGTCTTCCCAAGAGCTTCCAACTCGTTTGTGATGTCGACGAATCGAGCATAATACTCTTTCATCTTTTCACCCTGCTGCATATGAAATAATTCGTAATCTTTGTTCACGACAACGAGTTTAGAATCTCTTACCCGGCTTGTCCCTTCATGTAATATGAGGAGGGAGTTCCAAATTTGATATGCACTCTTACATGTGCATATCTTATTGAAGTCCTCGGTCTCCAATGCGCATTGCAAGGCGTTCATTGCCTTGTCATTACTTACCTCTGCGGAGACCTCCGCGGGAGTCCACTTTGCGAAATCTTGTTCGGAGGGCTCGACGTACTCATTCATCGTGGCTCTCCAAAGTGAAGCGCTCCGGAGGAACGTTTCCATTCGGCATTTCCAGTACCCGTAGTTGGTACCATTGAAGGAAGGAGGCCTAGATGAAGATTTCCCTTCCAAAACTGAGGAAGCTCCTTGACGATCCTTGAAGACGCTGTAGTTGTTGTTCGTCATAGCTTTGAACTTGTAGCTTTAACCTTGTCTCTGATACCAATTGTTGTGACCTGTGAAGCTACTGCACACGTACTAGAGGGGGGGTGAATAGTACTTAAAAATAACAAGGAGTATAATTCCTAATTATTGTGCAAGGAACAAACGACAATGCGGAATTAAACAACTATCAACAAGAATTAAAACATACGCAAACAAACAATATTACTGGGTTCGAATCCACCCAAGTCTCCCCGACTTGTTCCCGGTGATCCTACGTCCCAACCACCCGGATCCCCTCCGGATACTTGAGTTAGCAACCCTAACTCAAGATTTCCACTAGTCCACTTGCGGAAACCCCACAAGTGCAATCGACCTACAATCGATGTCTGTGAATCCCACAACCCGGGATCATGCAAACTCTCACAACCGAGAGTGTACAACAATTCAGAGAAATGAAATGAAATAAACACTTACCTACAAAATCATATGCCTTGAGTAAATCTTACCAAATTAGGGCAAGGAGGGTTTTTGAGGAAGATGATGCCACCAAACCCTAGCTTCAAGAAGATGACCAGCAATGGAAGCCTAGGGTGGAGTTTGGTCACTTGAATCAAGCTCTTAGCTTGAGAAGCTCACAATGGAGAGAATCTCTCTTGAGGAAGATGGCTCAAAGAGTGAAGGGAGAGATTCTTGTGAGGGAGAGAGAGCTTTGAATTAGCTTGGGAGAGCTCTTCTCTTAGGTCTGAAATTGCTTGTAAAATGGACCTTCAACCTTGCGTCAAACGTATCAAGTTTGTATTTATAGAGGCAAGGAAAATCGTGTTGGAAAAGTTCCCAACGGCTCTTTTCTGAACCCAACTAGTCGGTCAAAGAACAACCACCGACCGACTAGTTCATCAACTAGTCGGTCGGTCAATCAACGTAGACCGACTAATGGAAGAACAGCCAAAAGTCGAAGTTCCAGGCAAAGACAACTAGTCGGTCTAAGAAGACTTGCCGACCGACTAGTTTCACAACTAGTCGGTCGGTGAATGATCTTTGACTGACTAACGTCGAAATAGAATAGGCAGACTTCAAGTTGACTTAGTCGGTTTAAGAACAAATGCTGACCGACTAGTTTCTCAACTAGTCGGTCGGTAAACGTTCTTTGACCGACTAACTCGAAACAGTAGCTCAGGCAGAAAATGATTGTACACAACTAGTCGGTCTAAGAAGGATTACTGACCGACTAGATCGTCATCTAGTCGGTCGGTGACTCTTCTTTGACCGACTAACTGTAGTCATAGAAAGAGCTGAATAAAGAGAGGCAAACTAGTCGGTTCAAGTAGAGTTTTCGACCGACTAGATCGTCATCTAGTCGGTTGGTGACTCTTCATGAACCAACTAACATGCACTCGAAGCCGAGGGAAGAAGCGATAGGCTTCGGGAAAGTTTCTAATGGCTTCTATGAATATCCTAACTCTAAGATATGAGCGAAATGAAGATTATAAAGTAAGTCCTACTCAAGGCTTAACATTCTAATCTATGAAGCTAGAAGACTATAAAATAAACCTTACGAGCCGTTTTCAAAGCTTCAATCTTCATTCCTCTTGACTTCAATATTGCTCCTTGAGCTTCAATGAAGCTCTAGGCACACGATCACGCGTATTGAGAAGTCTTGAGGCGTCGCTTTTGATGTACGTGGTATTTTGGCGACGATCTCCATAAATGCGCTCACAAATAAGTTAGTATACATTATTTATGTTTGCTCATCATCCAAAACCAACTCCGGGGAATCATATCACAACACTTATATGCTCCCCTATAATCCATGTCTTCATCATCACTTGATGACGAATCATTCTCACTAGATGAATCATGAAGCGAGCTTACCTTAGAGGATGTGGATGCCATGAAGCACATGTGTGTTGTTTCTCTTCTTTCATTGTTATCTTCTGCTGAGGATTCATCGGACGAGGAATCATCACGCTTGTCGAAGGCTGCGTAAGCTTCCTTATTTGGTCGTCGGAATTTGTTTCATCCATTGTTTCTCTTTTCATTAGTGTCTCTATTCTTCCCACGATATCTGGAATCACGATTGTTTCTTTCCAATGGACAGTCTCTCTTGACGTGCCCTGGTTTATTGCAACCAAAACAGATGATACCGTTAGTAGGTCTAAAAGAGCGTTTACCATACATACTTGTAATGAACTCTTTAAAGTTCTTTGAGATGAAGGCGATATGGTCTTCTTTGTCCGTGTAATCGGAATTTTCTTTTTGGGCTTTAAACGCGAGAGTTTTCTTCTTCGATTTTTCTTCGATCTTCTTATCTTCTTCAAGCTCAATCTCATATACCATGAGATTTCCCATTAGTTCTTCGATGGTAAGGTCCTTTACGTTATGAGCTTCTCGAATGACAGTTGTCTTTCCCTTTCACTCGGGTCGGAGAGATCTTAGTATCTTCATTACATGTTGTAACGGTGGTTTTCCGACCTTATGAATTTTCTACGTGCACGTGCTTTATCGTGCACGTATTTTATTTGGCTCTTTCTGGATTTCGAAAAATGCGATGTGATATGCCGTTGTGATTGTTTGGGAGTGAAGGATTTTATTGCAATTTTTGGGAACGTCGTTTCACGGCTCGTTTTCTCGCAAAATGACTTTGAACGATAGGGGCGTTTTAGTCATTTGACTCAAAATGCCGTTTCCAATTTTACGTAAATTCTTGGTAGGCGTTACGCACGATCAGGCTCCGTAGATCTGTGCGTCACGTCTCCACGATTGCCCCGGTATTTTCGGATTATTTTTTTGACGCCCGGATTGCGAGATTTCACCCGGATTAACCTCGACCGTCGATCTCCCCAAATCAGATTCGAAATTCAAATTGTTGCCAAATCTGGCAATATCTGGCTATTAATCTATTTTATATCCTTCCTAAACTGTTCCTCTAAACCCCCCTAGACTTACCCCTAACTGTACACCCTCTATCCCTTGCCCATCACCCATTTAACCCTTATCTTATATCTATTTAGCAATAATTCTATTATTATTTATAACCCTAAACCTAAACCCTAACTTAACCCTAGATCTAAATTTTCCAGCCACCGGCCCCTTTCTCTCTCTCAATTTCTCTCTCTCCCTCACGGCATCACCCGCACCCCCTCCCAACGCCGATCCGTCGCGCGCTCGCGCCTCCCCGACGTCACACGAACCCGCCCGCGCCGCCATCCGCATCCCCGCGCCGTCATCTGCTCCGCTGCGCTCCCCGTGCCTCCGCAGCTCTCCCAGCACCGCCACGCCTCCACGGCGAACCCAGTCGTGATCCAGTCTGCCGCCGCGATTCTCAGCGAGTGCCACCGCCCTCGCGATTTCCCCGACCGCTTGCGCCCGTCCACGGCCGCCTGCATCACCTTCGTCGCGCTCCGTCGCTGCTGCGCATCCCCGCACCGTCGCAGCCCTCTCAGCCGCCGTCGCAATCCCGATGCCGCGCCTTCCCCCTTCGCTCCACGGCCCCCATCCGCACGCGGCCCCGCTGCGCCGCCTCCACGGCCACTTTCCCCGCCGGCCGTCGCTGCGCTCGCCTGCACTCCCCGCCGTCGTTGTGCCACCTGCAGCCATCGCACGGAGCCCCCAAGCCGCGTGCACAGCCGTGATCAACGTTCGAGATCTGTCCGCAGCCTCCCCGCGATGCTAGCTTGCTGTTTTGCCGTTGGACTGATCATGCTCGCTGCCCACACTTCGTCCGCTACCCCGACGAGTCTCACTACGCTACCCGTAGTCGAGACGACGTAGACACCGCTGATCACCTGCAGTTCAGATGCTATGTCCGCACTACTCCAGACACCGGAGAGGTTGGTTCCTGAAACTCGTAGCACAACCCACGCCGTAGCAAAACGGAACCCTAAACTAAAACGGGAAAACTACAATTAAATTCATGTTTTCGTGCCAGTAAAATGTTGTCACTGTAGAAAATCGACCATCGGACAATTTTCTGTGCATATAGGGTAGTGGTCGATCTAGGCTGACAAGAACACCAAATCGTGACTCTGACAATTAGGGTAGTCCCGACAACCTAGAAACGAACCTAAATAGGATTTATTGAAAATCGCGACCTGACACCATCGCCGTGACCTGTTTCAGACGGACTACCGCGGACGCGACGACTGGACGAAACGCCCCGGACAGACGACACACTCGCCATCACAGGCAAGTGTACCCACTTGCGTTTTTGACCACGTCTTGGTCTTAAATTGTTAGAACTGTTAGACTGTGAGTGTATAGAACCGGATGTGAAATGATAGCGTCCGGGTCGCCCTAACGACTTAGACTTGACGACGAAGTCTAAGATAGACAAACAACCACTTTTGACACCATAGGATTATCTTGTGTGTGCATGCGTGTGGACACCCTAGAATAACTTTCCCTTACACTTGTCATGTCATGTCCATGTTACACAAAAAGCCTTCGGGCGTTTTGGATGCTCTCCATGCGAGAGTGATCCACGTGACTGTTATACAAAAAGCATGCAGGCGTTTCAGATGCTTCCCTAGCGGAAGTGATCTCCGTGATACATAAATCCTTTGGGCGTTTTGGATGCTCTCCATGCGAGAGTGATCCCCGTGATACAAAAAGCCTACGGGCGTTTCAGGTGCTTCCCTAGCAGAAGTGATCTCTGTACTTCTTGTCCTGATGTCCTGGGTTTGGGGTAGGGTTGAGCGTGCGCACGGGGAGAGGGTATTATCCCCCCTCGAACCGTAAGGCGTGAACCCTTCGTGTCTCACGTGTCCGTTCGTCTTGTCTTGTCTAGTTCCGTCTTGTCCTGTCACCTTTAGGATAGTCCCGTAGTCGGTAGCACGCGCTACGACTACTGCTTGCTACGCTTTACTTTTTCTGCAGCATTACTTCCTTTTTTTACTTCTCAGTTATAACCCCAGCATGCTAATCAACCAGTAAAATGATGTCTAATAGTTCAGTACACTTGCAGTAGAGTCTGACTTTCTTTTGTAGACTTTACCTGACGTACAGTTCCTTTCTTTGGTGATGTACATCAGGTGTCGAGCCGGAGTATGACGACCAGGCAGAGCTACGCTAGGACGTAGAGCCAGAGGACGTCGATCCTGAGTACGTGCCCGAGGAGGATCAGAGTTAGAGATCTCCGTTGCTGATCCAGAGGTTCCATCTTAGTTGTTGGGTGCGTAGCACCGTTTACTTCTGTTTAGGTTGGGTGCTTGCACCAGTAGTTTTCTTTCTGTCGTTGTAGCCGACTCAGGCTTTTGTTGGATGATCGCTCCGAAATGTAACCCAAAGAACGGTTGTAGTTTTACCGCAAGCGCACGGTATAGCGGCGAGCGGGTTATCGAACACAGGGAGGACGAATGACCGTGCTTGTTCCAATCAACCTGGCTATTAAGAAGAGAGAAATTTGCCTTTGGAGATCCTGTCACAATCGTCAGACAAAGTGCAGAAATATCAAATCAAATAAAGAACGTCTAGGGAATGGGGAATTCCCACTACTCACCGTATTTCGTAAATGTGGTTCATTGGTATCAAAATTGCTAGAATAAAATTTTGGATGAACTAGTCGCAACTGAATGTAATACCTAGCTCACGCTCTCGCGCTGTTGCCGGTCTATAGCTATCCTAGGTTCGGGTCCAATCTCTTGCAAACCCTAGCCTAGGGAAGCTAGCATTAGGATCAACATCATCGTTCAATCGCGCCCCGAGCCCACTCTCGTGCAAACTCGGGCCACGACCAAGGTTGGGATAGTTTCTACCCGTCCAATCTCTTGGAAATGGGTATCGGCATGGAATTGCAACCGGAAACCCTAGTATCGGTCCAATCTCTTGCAAACCGATACTACGGAAATTCGATTCCAACCCAATTCGGATTTCTAGGGTTTCCTATCGAATTGGGATCCAATCTCTTGCAAATCCCAATCGATATGAATACCTAGCTATCCGTAGTAAATTGATCCCAAACTAACCCTAATAGCGATTCTAGCAAAATTTCTACCAATTCATCACAAATCTGAAATTGGGCTCGTAGGGTTCATCCCCACGCCCCAAGACGTGGAGACTACTCACAATTCATAGCACAAACACAAAAATAGTCAATGAAATAAACAAGAGAATTCATCACAATATTGAGATAAGCAATAAAAATTGAATTTTTAGAGGAGAGAGACACAAACCAATGGAGTTCTTCAAATAATCCAACAAAAATCAACTTTTGTCTCCTCTCCAATCACAAGAATAAAGCTAAAAAGTTAATCTAAAAAGCTGCAAAAATCTAAGAGAAAAAGCTCTCTAAACTAGGGTAAAAACAGGGGTTAAATACCCCTCAAAATCGTCCAAAAAACTGTGACCAAAATGCCCCTGCGCAGCCTGAAATCCGCAATTTTCGCTACAGGCAGCGCGTCGCACTCGGCCGAGTGACAACAATCCCTCGGCCGAGTGATAAACCCTGTAAATTTCCAGTAAGTCTGGGTCTTCGGGGGTCTTCACTTCAGGAGTCGCTCGGCCGAGTGAGTTGTCGTCACTCGGCCGATGGCTTCTTGGTACTCGGGCGGTCGGCATTTGCGACTCGGCCGAGTGGGTCTTCTGAAGCTCAGGCAGACGAAAAACAGTAAGTTGGCGATTTTTGACATGCGTCGTCTGGGTGCCACTCGGGCGGACGGGATCTCGTCACTCGGCCGATGTGGCTTCCGATGCTCGGCCGAGTGCACACTTAAAACGTATCCGATCTGGTCGGCCGAGCGGTGTCTCGCTGGTCGGCCGAGTGACTCCTTCATTCGGCCGAGTGAGACACCAAAAATGCCCAAACAGCTTGTTTTGGCCTCCTCGTCGCTCCTGCGACATTCTTTCTTCTTCCGCTCCTCTGCAACAGCAAAATACCCCTCGGGGAGGTCATCGGTGACACTCTGGAGTAGGCGTAACTCGAGATCACTCCAAATCGCTCCAAATCACCTGAAATTCGACAAAAACAACAAATCGTGAAAAGCATCGCAATATCGTCGATATATCGTGAAAAACATGATTTGAGCGATCTAAATGGCATGCAAACATGCGGGAAAAAAAGTGTAAAATAAGGAGTGATCAAAATCCCCCAAGCTTACCTCTTACTCGTCCTAGAGGAAGATAAGTAAAAGGCGAACCTGGTGGATTCGGAAAACGAAAACGGCGAAAAACGAAAAATGAAAAACGAAGAAAAAACGAGAAACGAAACAAAAACAAAGAAGAAAGAAAGAAGCGAAGAGGGAAGCTGCTAGATCATTTTCTCAGGACGTGGGTTTCGCTTACTCATATAGCATGCACTGAATGAAAAACACATGTCAAAGAGTTTTATTTTGATATCATAGTATAATAGTGCAAATAGAAATAGAAAACCCACGAACAACGATATAATCATGAAAAATGGAATAATTTTAGAATTAACATCGTCTGAATCATTTAAAGCGGTATACAAATCGCAGATCACACACTTTTCAATTGAACGCTTTCTATGAGGAGTATAAGAATATCACACAATAGAATAGAAAGAATAGATAAGTGTGGATTTCATGAAATGAGTGCTAGGCATAGATTTCTGGACTTCGTAAAGCTAAAAAAAAATAATCTTACCGAGTATAGAATATTACTTAGCCTAGGTTGTCGTGCAACGTCAAGTAGTCACTCTCTCACACATCATTGGATTCCCTCCCCCAAGCTTATCTATAAGCGTGGTGGCATAAAAAATATTTACATCCCCATTTTTATAAAGCTCCAAAAGTAATGAAAATAAATACAAAAAGAGAGAAGAAAGAGAGAACACGAGATGGGATCTTTTATTGAGGTGCTTTCCTCTTTTCTTTTCTTTTTCTCTTTTTTCTTTCTTTTTTTTTCTTTTTTTTCATATAGCATATATACACAATGATCCCAACTCAAAGAGAAGTAAGAGCATACAAGAATTTTTTATTTTTCTTTTTTTTTGAATTCGGGAAATTTGGAGCTAGGAATTAATAGCGGGGGAAATGCCATATAATAGAATCGCTAAGGGGAGATTCACCAATGATTTTAAAATAGAGAAATGATGTTCAAGATTTGTGGAGAAAGAAATAAATATATCTCTCGGTTCACTCTATAAGACGTGCACGACAACTTCAACAGGGTAATCTAATCTACTCAGTTTCGATTACAAAAAAGCTAACTAATCCAGATTTATCATAGCTAACATCATTCAATCATCCTGAAGTGAAATGTACAAATCATGCATATAGAAGTGATATAGGAAAAGAAATCGGTACTCCAGATATAAGCATTCAATGCGTGAATCTTGGTGTGTTTTCTGCGATAGCATACATATGAATATCCAGACTCAGCTAATAATAAAATTTCATCTATTTTCATGTGGAAAAATTGTGGGTTACTATCTCTAGATGCAAGGCAAGTCACAGCATATGATATCAGAAATAAAATCTAAGACATGACAAATATAGCATGCATATAAAGGAAGCTAACTCCACGTAATCATCATCATAGAAAAGTCATCTCTAGCATGAGATGAAAAAGAAAATAAAGATAAAGGGGAAAATAGAACTATTTACAATGCGCCACACAGAAAGATAAGAAAAACGTGATGCATGGTAAAATAAAAGAAAAAATGATGAAAATAGGTGCAAAAGCGGAAAATGGAGTGAAAAACTAAAAATAAAGGTGGCAAATCGTAAAAGAACGTGAGAACTTACTCCCCCAAGCTAAATGGCACAGTGTCCTCAATGTGCAAAGTGTGGCACACCGAGAGGCAAGTAATGTGAGGGGTAAGTGAGGATGCATGCATGAGGAAAAATAATAGAAAATAAAAGGAACGTAGAATATGATGCAGATATGATGCATGCAAAGAAAGGAGTGATACAGATATATAGGTGTGACACCAAAAACTCTCCCTCTCACCCAAAAAAGCGATATAAAGATATATAAAGGAAATGTGCACCCAAAAAATAGTGAGGGGAGGGGTGGGGGTGGACAAAAATGCATCAGGACCCAGCAGAAACGGGCAGCACAACCGCAAAAATAATCGATGGCATCAAGGGTGCCTAAGAAGGTGGTGCTGCGCCGTCTCCGTCCTGAGGCGGAGGAGGAGGTGGTGGGACAGGCTGCTGAGCGGGGGAGGGTGTGGACGTGGAAGCAGGCGGAGTGTGGGTGGTAGTGGGGGTGGGAACCTGCGGGGTGGGTGGGGGTACGCGTGGGAGACGCTCCAGGACCTGGGTAAGACAGTAGTGAATGTGCGGGAGCAGGTCAAAGCGTCCAGCCATCGCAGTGACGGTGGCGGACAGGGTCCGAAGGTCGCCTCTGAGGCCACTCACCGCCCCCTCGAGAGCACGAATGCTCTGAAGTACAGTGTCGGGGGGAGGTGGTGCAGAGGGACGCACCGGTCTGGGCTGTGCAGGTCGGGGCTGGCGTACTCTGGTGGCGTAGGTGATGGGCTCAGCAGGCAAGGGAACAAAAGGAGCTACACTCGCAAGTGTGGGCCTGGCCTCAGTGCGAGGCAGGGCAGGACGGTGAGAAGTGGAGGCAGCAGCAACGAAAGAAGAATACAAAAGTGGCAACGAGGCGGCCGGAGAGGTCGGTGACACAGAAGTGTGGACAGACGCCACGACACTCTCGGAGAACACAGCAGCGGTGGAGACAGAGGTGGAGACGACGGTCTCCGCGGCGGTGGTAAAAGAGGGCTCTCCGCACTCAACTATAGTCGGCGGGCGCTCGGGTGGGGCAGAGGAAACGGGCTCGGCAGATAGAGGGCCAGTGCTGGTGGTGACAGGCGTGGAAGCAGTGGAAGTGGGCTCAGCTAAGGTACTCCCGACACCGACAGAGGTGTGGACAGAGGTGTCTGGAGCAGCGGAAATATCAGGGATAGGCTGAGGGGCCACTGGGTCAACAGGGGCAGCAGGCTCGGCAGGTGCAACAGGGTCTGCGGGGGCAGCGTGGGCAGCGTGGGCCTGCTCGGGCTCCTCGGCCTCGAGTACGTATGCGGCTGGGATCAGAACATCCATCGTAGGGAGCCAGTCCACCTGGGCCGATGCAATCTGAGTCCGAGCTGGGCTCGGAAGAATCATGTAATCGGCACCGTAAGGGCCATGCAGCCAGACCCAGTGTCGCTCACCATGCGGACGAAGCATCTTCATCCGGGCCATAACATCAATCGACAGAGAAGTGGGGCCCGGTGCTCGTCGCAGGTCATCAGGGAAGTCCTCGCCGGTCATAAGGGCGAGCAAGGTGATCAGGCCGCCGCAGCATATCGGTGAGCGAGCGCCCACTGATACGATGATGCGGTCCAAAAACCAAGCCGCGACATCAATCACAACGGCGGGGACCAACTCATCGCCCTCCCTAGATAGAGCTCTGGGCCGTGTCATCGCGTAGAGCATATAGAGCTCCGGCGTGGACATCGTACCCGGCTCATATCTGGCCAAAAAGGTCGTCGCCATAAGGCGCTGAGCTATACAGAGGCAGGGATGGACAATGGCCGAGGCCTTGGCCCTACTAGGGTCAAAGGCAGCGTGAAGACCCGTAATCCGGGCCCAGAAGGCGCCGGCATCGAAGGAAGGTGGGGGGATATGGGTGGGGGCGTAACCTCGATCGGCCCCGGGGACATCGGGCCACGAGAAGAAGGCTCTCATCATACCGAGAGTGACCTGGCACTCTCGGTCCATGAACCGAAACGAGCATCCCTTGTCGGTCCGGGCGATCGAACTAAGTACCTCAAGTGTCGGGCGGATAAACGTGTCCGCCGACACCTGAAAGAAATCTCGCCAGCCCACGTTGTCGTACAACGTGAGCATCCCCTCTAGTACCCCCAGGCGTCCTAGGTCTGTAAGGTGTGCGAACCTGGAGGGTACGATCGAGCGCTGGGAGATACGCTCGAAAGCGATGCGGTGTGCGTCATTCCAGAACGTGATCCCCAGCGGCCCGATAAGTGGAGCCGGAGGTGGTGGCTGTGGAGCGGCAGGGAGTGGCTGTGCGGGCTCTGCAGGCTGTGCAGGGTGTGCGGGGCCTGCAGGCTGTGCTGGGTGGACGGGGTGTGTGGGAGAAGGTGGAGGAGAGTCCTCCACCTCGTGGGAGGGGCCGGCATCGTCCGACCGCTTCCACTTGGCGGAAGCTCTCCTCGACCGCGGCCGTGTCCAGGGCGGCATATGGGCCCCGAGCGCGCACCAAAAAGTGTGAAAAGTGCGGTGTGCGTAAGATAAAGGAAAGAGTATACCACGACACGCCGCGAGTGCAAATATGTGGAAGCGTGCGAAGACGACGCCTCCACGTAGCCCAAATCAGTCCCTGGAAGCTCCCCTGGGCTCCCCTAAGCTCCCAGAAATAACCTGCGCATGAAATGGAGATATCAGCGAGTAATATTCAAAACGTACGGGGCATTAGGGGTATAATAGATAGAAATAGAAATTAATTTGGGTTTGGGGTTCGTTAAGCACATGGATCCTCGAAAAATACACAGAAAGAGGAGAAATAGGCGAAAATGGGGGTTACCGGAGTCGGCCGGAGCAGTGGCCGCCGGCGGCGACTCGGGCGAGGAGCGGCGACGGCTCGGCCGGCGGTGGGTGGCCGAGCGGCGGCGCGGGGGTCGACGGTCGGGCGAGTGGGGGAGTCGTTCGGGCGCTGGGGAGTCGAAAAGTCGGGGCGCGATTTGATTATGTCGTTTCGAAAAATGCCCCCCCAGCCCCTTTTATAGCAGAAGTTACGACTCGGCCGAGTGACTAGGTCGCTCGGCCGAGTGAACTTTAAAGAAAAATTCCTACCCGCTACGCTTCGGCCGAGTGGCCTTACCACCCTCGGCCGAGTGGAGTAAGTCCATTCGGCCGAGTGGCTCAAGCTACTCGACAAGACTCGCCCTAGGAGCGTATCCGTTTTACTCGGCCGAGTGAATATATATACTCGGCCGAGTAGCAGTTATGCTAAAATCAGGAAATTAAACAGAGAGTTGGGTACAGCAGACTTCCCTCGTTCGTGAGCGGCTCGGCCGGACGAACTTGTGTGCTCGGTCGAGTGACTAGTATGCTCGGCCGAGTGAGCCTTGTTTTCTGCTGTTTGTCTTCGTTTGGGCTCTAAACTCCGTCTTTCTTTCTCCAGTCGATTTCATCTTCCTCCTAAGCATCGAGCGCCTTCCTGGGGCGCTCCTCGTCGCCTTGTGCATCCTCCTAATGATGGGTACCTCATTCTCCTCTCCTGTCAGGAAAAATAGGACCCGTTATCACAAGATTTTTGGGCGAACGACTCAAAACACTAAAAATTTCTAAAACAAAAATAAAAGAAAAGTGAAAATAAAGCAATAATCGTCGGGTTGCCTCCCGACAAGCGCTCGTTTAAGGTCGTGAGCTCGACCCCCTATGATTTTCAATTAATGCGGGATGTTCGGTGCATATGAGATGCACCCATCAAACTTTCCGGGGAGAACGCTTGGATTCGGAAGTTGCGACGGCGTGTTCTCCCTTGGTGGTCTCCCGTCTCGAATAGTGTTGGGGGGAGGCTCCCCCAAGCTAGCGTTTGCTCCGGTCAACGGCTTCACCGATGACGTCAATTTTCGTATCGGCGGAGCTTTCTTCGGAGACTTTAATTTCGAGAGCTTGCAGAGCTCTCGAATCCTTGCGACATCAGCGTCGCCTTCATCATTTTCAGCGGAGAGGTCGGGGGAATCATTTTTCTTCTCATCTTGGCCTAAATCTGGGCCTTCCTCGAAATCTTCATCGAATAGAGCACCAATCGAGTGGGGGATCGCCTCCTCAATTACCTCATCAAGGAGGTCCGAAAGATCATCCGGCCGTCCCTTAAGCAAATATATTCTATTGGTTTCGCCCGTTGGGATTCCCTCGGAATAGTGTTTGAGCCTCTGACCATTTACTTTGAATGTGGAACCGTCCTTGCTTTCCAACTCGAAAGCTCCTCCCGGTTGTATGTGCTTGATGGTGAAAGGTCCGGACCAACGTGACCTCAACTTACCGGGAAATAGTCGGAGCCGGGAATTATAGAGCAAGATCTTGTCTCCTACCTTGAAGTCTGTGACGGTTATGCGGGCATCGTGGAGAATCTTGGTCCTTTCTTTGTAAATTCTCGAGCTCTCGTAGGCATCTCTTCTTATCTCATCAAGCTCGTTGATGTCTAGGAGTCGCCTCATCGCCGTGCTCTTGTAATCATAATTAAAGGTCTTGATGGCCCAATATGCGCGGTGTTCCAACTCTACCGGCAAGTGGCAAGCTTTCCCATAAACAAGTCGGAATGGTGTGGTGCCGATGGGAGTGCGAAAGGCCGTTCGATATGCCCATAAGGCATCGTTTAACTTCATTGACCAATCCTTTCTTGATCGATCTACGGTCTTCTCGAGGATTTGGTTGATCTCTCTATTTGAGACTTCCACTTGGCCGCTTGTCTGGGGGTGATATGCCATGCCAACTCTATGGTTTATCCCGTACTTCTTTAGCATGGCTTCAAACTTGTTTTCTATGAAATGGCTCCCCCCGTCGCTTATCAAGGTGCGAGGCACTCCGAAACGTGGGAAGATATTCTGCTTGAAGAACTTAGAGACGACCCTTGCATCATTGGTAGGGGTGGAGATTGCTTCCACCCATTTGGAGACATAGTCAACGGCCAAGAGGATATATTTGTTACCATTGCTCGACGGAAACTGTCCCATGAAGTCTACTCCCCAACAATCAAAAAGCTCAATTTCTTGGATGGGCCTCATTGGCATCTCATTGCGTTTGGAGATATTCCCGATCCATTGGCATCATCGCACCACTTTACAAAAGCGTGGGTGTCTCTAAACATTGTTGGCCAGAAGAATCCGCTCTATAAGATCTTAGCGGTTGTTTTAGAGGAGGCATGATGTCCTCCGCATGGTAGACCGTGGCAATGCAAAATGATAGACGTTGCCTCCTCTTTAGAAACACACCTCCGAATGACACTATCTTTGCATATCTTGAAGAGGTATGGATCTTCCCAAAAATAGCTACGGACCTCATGCAGAAATCTCCTCTTTTGATGCGTGGGCATCCCATGCGGTTTAATCCCACAAGCCAAGTAGTTGACGAAGTCCGCGTACCAAGGTACTTCACCGGTCCTTATGGCATATAGCCTTTCATCCACGAATGTGTCGTCGATAGGCAAACTCTCATCCTCCTTATCGCGAATGAGCCTAGATAAATGATCCGTCACGACATTGTCCGTACCTTTCTTGTCTCTGATCTCTAAGTCGAATTCTTGCAACAAGAGTATCCACCTAATCAACCGAGGTTTGGCCTCCTTCTTGTTTAAAAGATACTTCAATGCCGCATGGTCGGTGTGGACAATCACCTTGGAACCAAGGAGGTAGGAGCGAAACTTCTCTATGGAATAGACGACCGCTAGAAGCTCTTTCTCGGTAGTTGTGTAGTTTTTCTGCGCGTCATCCAATGTCTTGCTCGCATAGTATATCGCATGAAGCTTCCTATCTTTTCTTTTTCCCAATACCGCTCCAATGGCTTGGTCACTAGCATCACACATTAGCTCAAAGGGAAGGCTCCAATCCGGTGGTTGAATGATGGGCGCGGAAACTAGAGCTTCCTTCAAGGTGTTGAAGGCTTGCAAGCATTCCCCTGAAAAAACAAAAGGAGTATCTTTAGCGAACAAGGAAGTAAGTGGTCGGGCAATGGTGGCGAAATCCTTGATGAAGCGGCGGTAAAACCCCGCATGACCAAGGAAGACTCTAATGCCCTTGACATTAATAGGAGGAGGAAGTTTTTCGATTACCTCAATCTTTGCTTTATCTACCTCAATTCCTCTCGAGGAAACAAGATGCCCGAGAACTATACCTTCCGTGACCATGAAGTGACACTTCTCCCAATTTAGAGTGAGATTGTTTTGTTGGCACCTTTTAAGGACTTTAGTAAGATTGGCCAAACAAGAGTCAAACTCACTTCCATAAACCGAAAATTCATCCATAAAAACTTCCATAATATTTTCAATGTAATTGGAAAATATGGAAGTCATACACCTCTGAAAGGTGGCGGGAGCATTACAAAGACCAAATGGCATCCTACGGTAGGCATAGGTACCATAAGGACAAGTAAAAGTGGTCTTTTCTTGGTCATCTTCGTGTAAAGGGATTTGGAAGAATCCCGAATACCCATCTAGATAGCAAAAGTATTTATGCTTAGCTAGGCGTTCAAGCATTTGATCAATGAAGGGCAATGGGTAATGGTCTTTTCGGGTAGCCTTATTTAGTTTCCTATAATCAATGCACATTCTCCATCCCGTGATGGTGCGTGTAGATATGGGCTCACCCTTTTCATTCTTTATGACCGTCATCCCCCCTTTCTTGGGGACGACGTGAACGGGGCTAACCCATCTACTGTCAGAGATGGGATAAATGATACCGGCGTCGAGCAATTTTAGGATTTCCTTTTTAACCACCTCCTTCATATTCGGGTTTAACCGCCTTTGAGGCTCTATGGAGGTGGCGTCGGTATCTTCCAAATGGATCCTATGTGTGCAAAGCCTAGGGATTATCCCTTTTAGATCGGAGATAGTGTAGCCAAGGACATCCTTGTGGCTCCTAAGAACGTCTAGGAGTTTTTCAAGTTGATCTTGCGTGAGGTGGGAGTTTACTATCACCGGGAAAGTTAATTTATTACCCAAAAGGCATACCTTAGATTCGGGGGTAATTGTTTAAGTTCTACCTCAAGAGGTGCTGCTCCTTCTACTTCATCAGCTCGCATGAGTTTGGCTTCTTCCTTGTCATCCGGGTTTAGCTCATGTTCAGGTGGTGCGCTCTCTTGTGAAGAGTCAGACTCACTACTTAGTGAGGACGAGGCATCGAAATAGGCGCTCTCCGATTCTGTGCTGGCATCGTCAGAACCTTCACTCTGCTCTGGTTCGTGCCTGGAATCAAGAAACACATCAGACGATTCATAAAAGCAAGAGTGAGCGTCATAGAGTGTAACTCCCTGATTGTCGGTCTGCTCGAAGCATTCTTCGGGAGTACAGTGTTCTTCGACATTTGTTCTACCGTCTTCGAAATATAATTTGTCATCGATCACATCAACTCTGACATTGCCCCCGATAGTCCCATCCGGGGAGACTTGGTCCATCACAAAACTAGCAAACAGTTGTTCGTCGGGGTCCTTGATATCGATAGCAAAAGCTCCGGTAGCGTGGACCTCATCGACAAGCTCCTTAAGGAGGTCTGTGAAGGAGTCAAAATCTTCCTGACTGAGCTCCGTTGTCGACATTGCATCCTCCATTCTCCCTGTTAAGATGATATGCAAAATACGGGGAGAATATGCAAATAGGGCTGCGAACAGAGTTAGAACAAGATATAGAAGAAAGTAATGAAAGAAGGGAAGAAGAAATAACCGGGTGGTCGATGCCGAACACCGTCAAATTACTCCCCGGCAACGGCGCCAAAAACTTGATCGCTCCGAAATGTAACCCAAAGAACGGTTGTAGTTTTACCGCAAGCGCACGGTATAGCGGCGAGCGGGTTATCGAACACAGGGAGGACGAATGACCGTGCTTGTTCCAATCAACCTGGCTATTAAGAAGAGAGAAATTTGCCTTTGGAGATCCTGTCACAATCGCCAGACAAAGTGCGGAAATATCAAATCAAATAAAGAACGTCTAGGGAATGGGGAATTCCCGCTACTCACCGTATTTCGTAAATGTGGTTCATTGGTATCAAAATTGCTAGAATAAAATTTTGGATGAACTAGTCGCAACTGAATGTAATACCTAGCTCACGCTCTCGCGCTGTTGCCGGTCTATAGCTATCCTAGGTTCGGGTCCAATCTCTTGCAAACCCTAGCCTAGGGAAGCTAGCATTAGGATCAACATCATCGTTCAATCGCGCCCCGAGCCCACTCTCGTGCAAACTCGGGCCACGACCAAAGTTGGGATAGTTCCTACGCGTCCAATCTCTTGCAAACGGGTATCGGCATGGAATTGCAACCGGAAACCCTAGTATCGGTCCAATCTCTTGCAAACCGATACTACGGAAATTCGATTCCAACCCAATTCGGATTTCTAGGGTTTCCTATCGAATTGGGATCCAATCTCTTGCAAATCCCAATCGATATGAATACCTAGCTATCCGTAGTAAATTGATCCCAAACTAACCCTAATAGCGATTCTAGCAAAATTTCTACCAATTCATCACAAATCTGAAATTGGGCTCGTAGGGTTCATCCCCACGCCCCAAGACGTGGAGACTACTCACAATTCATAGCACAAACACAAAAATAGTCAATGAAATAAACAAGAAAATTCATCACAATATTGAGATAAGCAATAAAAATTGAATTTTTAGAGGAGAGAGACACAAACCAATGGAGTTCTTCAAATAATCCAACAAAAATCAACTTTTGTCTCCTCTCCAATCACAAGAATAAAGCTAAAAAGTTAATCTAAAAAGCTGCAAAAATCTAAGAGAAAAAGCTCTCTAAACTAGGGTAAAAACAGGGGTTAAATACCCCTCAAAATCGTCCAAAAAACTGTGACCAAAATGCCCCTGCGCAGCCTGAAATCCGCAATTTTCGCTACAGGCAGCGCGTCGCACTCGGCCGAGTGACAACAGTCGCTCGGCCAAGTGATAAACTCTGTAAATTTCCAGTAAGTCTGGGTCTTCGGGGGTCTTCACTTCGGGAGTCGCTCGGCCGAGTGAGTTGTCGTCACTCGGCCGATGGCTTCTTAGTACTCGGGCGGTCGGCATTTGCCACTCAGCCGAGTGGGTCTTCTGAAGCTCAGGCAGACGAAAAACAGTAAGTTGGCGATTTTTGACATGCGTCGTCTGGGTGCCACTCGGGCGGACGGGATCTCGTCACTCGGCCGATGTGGCTTCTGATGCTCGGCCGAGTGCACACTTAAAACATATCCGATCTGGTCGGCCGAGCGGTGTCTCGCTGGTCGGCCGAGTGACTCCTTCACTCGGCCGAGTGGTACACCAAAAATGCCCAAACAGCTTGTTTTGGCCTCCTCGTCGCTCCTGCGACGTTCTTTCTTCTTCCGCTCCTTTCCAACAGCAAAATACCCCTCGGGGAGGTCATCGGTGACACTCTGGAGTAGGCGTATCTCGAGATCACTCCAAATCGCTCCAAATCACCTGAAATTCAACAAAAACAACAAATCGTGAAAAGCATCGCAATATCGTCGATATATCGTGAAAAACATGATTTGAGCGATCTAAATGGCATGCAAACATGCGGGAAAAAAGTGTAAAATAAGGAGTGATCATTGGACTCAGTACTTTGGATAAATAATTTGGAATAAAATGGTTGTCTTTCTCTTTCAGTACTTTTATTGTTCTGTACTAACATGCAGGGACCTGTACCTTCGACTTGGAGTACCATACAGACGCTTATTGGGTCTGGGCTCCTCGGCCCTGGCCTAAGCGAGCCTTAGTCACGCTTCGCCTCCGTTGTTTTGGAAAGCGGGGTGTGTCAGGTTTTAGTAGTGGCCCATGCAGGTCCCATCACATTCCTTCTGCAAGTACGGAACAATAGGAGTATTGACATTCATTTTATTATTATCCAGTAATTGTACGAGTCTAATCTCTGTATTTCTTGACAATAGGATGGCAGGACGACGCGTCACCCGATCCGGGAACTCAGTCGATGGAGTTTCGGAAGGCCATGGCGGAGAGTTTTGCCAGTTTCTGGGCGTGATGAAAGAGATGCTGGACGTGCAGCACCAGTTGGTTCAGCAGTCCCACCGTGCTGCCCATGCTCCTCCAGTAGCACCACCACCGCCTCCGCCTGCCCCTCGAGCTGCTCTGGGAGTGAAGCAGTTCAATGAGCTTCAATCGAAGCCATTTTCCGGGAAGGAAGGACCGTTGGCCGCTGATGAGTGGATTTTGAGTATTGAGGAGAAGCTGATTGCTGCGAAGATTCTCGAAGATACCCAGGTCAAGATAGCGAAGATGCAGCTGTCAGAGAATGCTAGGAACTGGTGGCACATTGAGGAGAGGCGCCTGCAGAAGCCAGTGGAGTGGAGGACCTTCCACACGATGTTCAAGGATAAGTATTTCACCAAGGCTGCTAGGAGGGAGCTGTTGAGCAGATTTATGGACCTGAAGCAGAGGGATATGACCGTTGACGAGTATGAGGCGGAGTTTGAGATGCTGAGTCGGTTTGCCCCACATATGGTAAGGAAGGAGGAGAAACGAGCTGATCGTTTCCGTCAGGGACTGCGTCTGAAGATTCAGGCTTCGATGTCTTCGGCAGATTTCATGACCATGGGAGCGGTGCTGAATGCCGCGAGGAACCATGAGACCATTTCGCGTCTACCTGACCCTCCAGCTGATAGAGGGAAGCGTCTCATGAGCAGTACTGGCCACCTGCTAGGCTGGCGATGAGGCCAGTCCAGACAGTGCCTTTTAAGAGGCCAGGAGCACCTATGCAGATTCAGAGTAAGGGACCATGCCATTACTGCGGGAAGACAGGACATGTTCAGAAGGATTGTAGGAGGAAGCTGGGATTGTGCTTGGTTTGTGGAGATGCTTCGCATACAGCTAAGGATTGTCCGAGAGCGCGTCATGCCATGGTCGGAGTACCAGCCCCGCTACAGAGTATAGCACCTGCCCCGGTTCAGAGAGGAGCCGCTGTACATGGACCACCCTTGGTGCCACAGAGGCAGATGTTTCAGAGGGAAGTGCAACCCCAGAGGCCGGCATACACCATGACCGCTGTTGAGACTGAGGAGCTGGATGGAGTCATTGCAGGTATGTTGAACGCAACGATCTAGGATCTTGATTTGATAATGACAAACGTTTCGTTATATCTAACGTGTGTGCTTAGTGTGTTTCAGGCTTGGCGAAACAATATATTTGCACTATTTGGCGGATTTGCTATTCGTATAGCATATTGGGAGAAAGGGAGTGTGTGCGCAAAGAAGTTTGACTTGGTCATTGGAGAGCAAAGTTGGACTTGGGTCAAATTGGTGATTGGATCAATTCAAATCTTTTTGAACTACATATCAAATCCCAAATTGATTGATTCAACCCAATCCCTAGCCAATTACAAATTTCCTAGTTAGTAGTGTTCTCATCCTAGCCAAACTTATTTCCTAATCAATTCCCAATTCAAATATCATATCCATATACCAAACTACTTGTTCCAACTCCTAGCCAAACTCCCATTTCCTCATGCAATCATCCTAGCCCTTGATCTTAGGCTAGCCACCAAAAAAAACCTAGGGGCTCATATATAAACCAATGTTCCAAAAAAAATTGAAGCAGCAATCAAAAAGTGAGAGGCTACAATTTTGTTTTGGGGCAAACAAAAGAATTGTGAAGGGGGCTACGAAAGTTTTTAAAAAAGGCTGCTACTTCAAGAATCCCACGCAAATTCTCTTTTACAAAGCCAACCCTCTTTCATCACCTACGCAAAACCCTACCCAAGAATATCTACAAGCTGCCATCATCTTGAAATCCTTGCGCCACACTTCGAAGGCCATTATCGCCGTCGTCGTGATTGGATGAAGAACTCACCGTCGCCGTGAGACATCCTGCTGCTGCCCTCAAGCCCGCAAGATCTCGTCTTCAAAATCATTGAAGTGCTCGATGTATAAGACGACGTCGCCATTGGAGAAGGAGCACGCCGCCGCTGCACGTCGAAAATTTCACGTAGACGCCGTCGACGCCTTACTTCGCCATCACCGTTGCCGTCTATAGAAGAAGAAGTTGACGCCGCGAGAACCCCGTCGCTTACTCAGAAAAGTAGAGGAAGCGGCCGTTGCGAAGACATCATCGGAGAAGAGCCGCTGCTCACCGACGTCCCTTGCTGCAGAAGCTCTTCGCACGCCTACCCTGCTTCAAGCCGAAGAGAGGAGCGCCAGAGCTTGTTGTCGAAGACGAAGCAGCGTCGCCGCCCCTTGCTGCTGCTCTCATTGAAGATCACTGCCGCACGAAGACGTCACCGTCATCTAGTGGAGCGAGTCCGTCACTGTCGAGTTCGAGTTGCCTCGCCGTCGCAGTATCACCGTAGAAGCCGTCCGCCGCAGTCGAAGCCCTTGTCCCATCGGAGAAGACGTTTCCCATTGCCATCGAAGCTAGAGTAAGTCAGAGTATATCGGAGCTGTCGCCATGATCACCGAGGAGAAGTCGTCGCAAAGATCATCGCCAAACGATGACGTCGCCGTCAAACGAAGAGAGCATCACCGTCATCGCTCGGAGATTGTACTCGAGACCTCGTCGCTGCAACAACCGGAGAGCGCCACCACCGTGGAGTCGTTGTCGCCGTGTGGAGAAGCGCCGCTCGTCGCTGCCGTTCGCCGTTGCCATGGAGACGTGCTGCATGCCCTAGTCGAAGGCGGAGACGAAGGGAGGTCGCAATATCCTCGTGCTGACGTGGAAAGATCTGGGCGAAAGCAAAACGAAATCAACGGCGAGGATTTGTTTTTCGAGCAGAATCAAAACAACGAACCCCCGCTTCAATTGGTTGCTGACGTGGCCGTAAGATTTAAGGCAGTCGCTATGCGCACAGACCGAGTTTAAAAAGGAAAGAACTGCATTTGCTCTACGCACAGACCGAGTTATTTAAAGGATGCTGCTCAGCGCACAGACCAAGAATTATAAGGATTTGAACTGCAATTGCTTTACGCACAGACCAGTGCATATCTTGACATCCAGAAGTCGGATTGAGACACCGTTTGCGTCAGATTGGAGCTGATGACGTGCTGATTGACAGAGATGCCTACACAGACACAAACTGAGCATTTCTAAACCCTTAAACTCTTTTATTTGTGTCTTAGTGTAACATTCTCTCTAGGGAAAAATTTTACCTATTTTTGTGGACTATTTTGGGACTTGTCTAGTTGGGACTAGACAAGTGGGACCCAGCTAGTTTGGGACTAGCTGGTAGAAAGCTTTACTAGGATTGATAGTGAGAGGAAACACTGTGTGTGGGGTACTGAGAGCCTGGCGAGTATAGAGACGTAGAGGGTGCTCTGAGCGTGCTCTAACTTGTGGTTTTGTACCTATTGCGCTATTCAATACTAGTTCTGCTTTGGGGGCTGGAGTAGGTCGTTGGGACGACCGAAGCAGTGTAAATCTACTGTGTACTCTGTGTCTGCTTTTTATTTACCCTGTTGCTGCTATAACTGTGTGTGCTTATTCGTGGGTTGAACGAATTATTTTTAAAAGCCTATTCACCCCCCCTCTAGGCTAGGATCCAGATCCAACAAGTGGTATCAGAGCCGGTTTTAGGATCTAGCCTTGTTTGACCATGGACCACATTGTTAGTGCTTTTGCTGAGGGTCAGTCTATTTCCCAACCACCTAGATTTAATGGAGTAGACTATGCTTATTGAAAAAATCGTATGAGAATCTACTTGATTTCTATTGATTATAAAGCTTGGCAAATTGTTGAAAAAGGCTATAAATCACCTGTTATTAAAATTGAAAACACTGAGATGCTTAAACCTGATGATAAATGGGATGATAATGATTGGAAGATTTATTCTCTTAATGCTAAAGTTATGAATGCTCTCATTTGTGCATTAGATAAATCTGAATTCAATCGCATCTCACATTGTTTAACTGCGCAGGAAATATGGCATACTTTGGAGGTGACGCACGAGGGAACGTCACAGGTGAAGGAGTCTAGACTTGCACTTCTGAGTACGGAATACGAGGGATTTCGCATGGTACCATCAGAGACCATATCAGAAATGCTTGCGAGGTTCACCAACATTGTCTACAAGTCTAGTTCGCTCGGTAAGCCATATTCTAGCCTTGAGCAGGTGAGAAAGATATTAAGAGCACTGCCAAGCTCTTTCAGGCCTAAAGTTACTGCCATCCAAGAAGCGAAGGATCTATTGCAGATGAGGGTGGAGGACTTGATAGGCAATCTAATGTCCCACGAGCTTGAATTGTAAAACGTGGATAAAAGGGAGAAACCTGAGGAGAAGGAGAAAGCCACCAAGCCACTTGCTCTGAAAGCTGACGAAAGTGAAGAAGAAGATGATGACATAGCGCTAATGGTCAGAAACTTCAGAAAGTATGTCCAGACCAAGCAAGGAAGAACAGAAATGGCACCCAGGTTTAATCGCTCTAACTTTTTTTCAGTCTTCTAAACAAACTTATGATCAGAATGCTACTAATAGAATGACTTGTTTTAAATGCAAGAAAAGAGGACATCGAATGAGGGATTACCCACATGAGACAGCTCAGGTAGCTAAAGAAAAGGGAAAATCCAAGGTGCTAACTTGGGATATGGACAGCGAAGCTGAGAGTGAGGAGGAAGAACATGAAGCCCACTCATGCATGGCATTGATGGGAATACACGATGATGTAATTTCTGGTAGTAAAACTGAACTCCTTACTCTTTGTAAAGAAATGCAAGATAAAATAGTAGATCTTGAATCCATTATAGATGATTATCAAAATGAGAACTTTGAAATGCAACAATCTGAATATGAAATGTCTAAAGAATTGAAAAACTCAAAATTGATATTGTTGCTCGTGACTCTACTATTGACACTTTGAAAAAGGAAAAGTCCAGTTTTAATGATGAAGCACCTTGCCTCTTTTGTCCTTCCTTGATGAATAATATTAGCATGCTTAAACTTGATTTGATTAAGCTCGAAACTGAAAAAGACTATGTGATTAGAGAGCTTAATGTTAAATTTTGCATGTTGGATAATGATTTTAAAAGAAAAATGATTGAATTTGAAAAGAAGGAGGAGGAAAACAAGAGAGCTTTTATAAGTAAATGCACATTGCTTGTGGAAGAAAATAAATTGTTAAAATCTAAAGTCTCTAATCTTGAATTAGCCATTAAGAAATTCTCTATGGGAAAACAATCGTTGGATACCATTTTAGAGAATCAATTATATGGTAATAATAGAAGAGGACTTGGATTCGGTTTGAAAAACGTTGAAAAGTCAAAATTCAAGAAATTCCACAATGCACCCTCTATTGCAAAGAACAAATATGCAAAGTGCTTTACTTGTGATAGTGTAGGCCACACTTCATATTATTGTAAATTTAGGAACACAAATATCAAGTTTAAACAAGTGTGGGTTCCTAAAACACTTTTGGCTAACACTATTGGACCTTGTTGGATTCCAAGGTCACACTTAACACCTTTCATGTAGGTGTGATGGAGTTTTGGCGAGGAGCGTTGAATTCAATGTCTCATTCTTTTAGCTCCTTCGTCAAAAAGCGACGAGAAGGTATAATTTTTATCCCTCTTTGCATTTTATTGCATACCTTCATAGATTTGTTTGTGTGCTTGATTTATTTTGATTTGTGTGCTTGCATGCATGATTTTTTTAATGTTTTTATTTCTGAAAAAAAATTGTGCTTATTGATTATCCTCTTATGAATCTCTTAAGTGGTATTGTATGAATGATCAATCTATCCCTTGTAAAAGTCAATTCATTATTGTTGTAGCTACATGAACATGATGTTATTCTTTTGAGTAGCCATGACATGTCTCATAAGTTTTAAACTTGACTTCTACACCTACATTTGCACTTTCACGATATTTGACTCTTTAGTACTTTTGGAGATTCTTTTGAAGAATAATGGAAAGTAAATGTAGGAATGATTAATTTCTGAAATTTTCTAAGGGATATGAAGTGTTTAGCAATGAATAAAAATTGAGCACAAAAGAATTGCAAATGAAAAAAATATATGAAAATTGCTCCGTATGAAAAATGGATACACTTCATGGCTAATACACAACCCACGAGTATCCAACTTGTGCTAAATGGGTAATCATTAGCGTTGGAGTATATAACTCGTCAAGCAATGCCATCCCACATTTAAAAGTCCTTTTAGGCCATGTTTTGGGGTTCGGTAACTTGAACTCATCTTTGATGAGGTGGGAAAAATCAATCCTAGTGATATTCATGAAAAATTGGATAATGCGGATTGATTTGGTTGATTTTCTAAAATTGAATCTCCTCTTGTACTTTATTGTCTCTATCATTACACTTACACAAAGGTGGAGAAGTTGTGTTATGAAACTCTATGAGCTTGAATTGACTATTGTTTGGAAAACTCATGTAAATTTCACGCTACATTTAATAATGGTTTATTTTTGCATGGAATAGTGTTGTGACTTCATTAATCCACTTTTGGTGATTACAAAGGGGGAGAAAGAAAAGATTTGCTTGATTGTCGATTTGCTTGCTTGTCGGTATTATTTGTTTGAGGGGGAGTTTAAGAGAATATTTGTTTAAGGGTGAGCTTGAGAGAAGGGGGAGCAATAATGTTGTGCATGCTATGTTGTAATACTTGATTATCTCTTCAACATACTTCACACACCCATACTTATTGCTCAAATCTTTTATGGGTTTGTCATCACCAAAAGGGGGAGATTGTTGGACGCAACGATCTAGGATCTTGGTTTGATGATGACAAACGTTTCGTTATATCTAACGTGTGTGCTTAGTGTGTTTCAGGCTTGGCGAAACAATATATTTGCACTATTTGGCGGAATTGCTATTCGTATAGCATATTGGGAGAAAGGTAGTGTGTGCACAAAGAAGTTTGACTTGGTCATTGGAGAGCAAAGTTGGACATGGTCAAATTGGTGATTGGATCAATTCAAATCTTTTTGAACTACATATCAAATCCCAAATTGATTGATTCAACCCAATCCCTAGCCAATTGCAAATTTCCTAGTTGGTAGTGTTCTCATCCTAGCCAAACTTATCTCCTAATCAATTCCCAATTCAAATATCATATCCATATACCAAACTACTTGTTCCAACTCCTAGCCAAACTCCCATTTCCTCATGTAATCATCCTAGCCCTTGATATTAAGCTAACCACCAAAAAAAACCTAGGGGCTCCTATATAAACCAATGTTCCAAAAAAATGAAGCAGCAATCAAAAATTGAGAGGCTACAATTTCGTTTTGGGGCAAACAAAACAATTATGAAGGGGGCTATGAAAGTTTTTAAAAAAGGCTGCTACTTCAAGAATCCCACGCAAATTCTCTTTTACAAAGCCAACCCTCTTTCATCACCTACACAAAACCCTACCCAAGAATATCTACAAGCTGCCATCATCTTGAAATCCTTGCGCCACACTTCGAAGGCCATTATCGTCGTCGTCGTGATTGGACGAAGAACTCACCGTCGCCATGAGACATCCTGCTGCTACCCTCAAGCCCGCAAGATCTCGTCTTCAACATCATTGAAGTGCTCGCTGTCTAAGACGACGTCGCCATCGGAGAGGGAGCACGCCGTCGCTGCATGTCGAAAAGTTCACGTAGACGCCGTCGACACCTTACTTCGCCATCGCCGTTGCCGTCTATAGAAGAAGAAGTCGACGCTGCGAGAACCCCGTCGCTTACTCGGAAAAGTAGAGGAAGCGGCCGTTGCAAAGACATCATTGGAGAAGAGCCTCTGCTCACCGACGTCCCTTGCTGCAGAAGCTCTTCGCACGCCTACCCTGCTGCAAGCCGAAGAGAGGAGCACCGGAGCTCATTGCCGAAGACGAAGCAGCGTCGCCGCCCCTTGTTGCTGCTCTCATTGAAGATCACCGCCGCACGAAGATGTCGCCGTCATCTAGTGGAGCGAGTCCGCCGCTGTCGAGTTCGAGTTGCCTCGCCATCGTAGTATCGTCGTAGAAGCCGTCCGCCGCAGTCGAAGCCCTTGTCCCATCGGAGAAGACGTTTCCCATTGCCATCGAAGCTAGTGGAAGTCAGAGTATATCGGAGCTGTCGCCGTGATCACTGAGGAGAAGTCGCCGCAAAGATCATCGCCAAACGAAGACATCGTCGTCAAACAAAGAGAACATCACCGTCGTCGCTCAGAGATTGTACTCAAGACCTCGTCGCTGCAACAGCCGGAGAGCGCTACCACCGTGGAGTCGATGTCGCCGTGTGGAGAAGCGCCGCTCGTCGCTGTCGTTCGCCGTTGCCATGGAGACGTGCTGCATGCCCTAGTCGAAGGCAGAGATGAAGGGAGGTCGCAATATCCTTGTCCTGACGTGGAAAGAGCTGGGCGAAAGCAAAACGAAATCATCGGTAAGGATTTGTTTTTCGAGCGGAATCAAAACAACGAACCCCCGCTTCAATTGGTTGCTGACGTGGCCGTAAGATTTAAGGCAGTCGATATGCGCACAGACCGAGTTTAAAAAGGAAAGAACTGCATTTGCTCTGCGCACAGACCGTGTTATTTAAAGGAAGTTGCTCTGCGCATAGGCCGAGAATTATAAGGATTTGAACTGTAATTGCTTTACGCACAGACCAGTGCATATCTTGACATCCAGAAGTCGGATTGAGACACCGTTTAAGTCAGATTGGAGCTGATGACGTGCTGATTGACAGAGATGCCTACACAGACACAAACTGAGCATTTCTAAACCCTTAAACTCTTTTATTTGTGTCTTAGTGTAACGTTCTCTGCAGGGGAAAATTTTACCTATTTTGTGGACTATTTTGGGACTTATCTAGTTGGGACTAGACAAGTGGGACCCAGCTAGTTTGGGACTAGCTGGTAGAAAGCTTTACTAGGATTGATAGTGAGAGGAAACACTGTGTGTGTGGTACTGAGAGCCTGGCGAGTGCAGAGACGTAGAGGGTGCTCTGAGCGTGCTCTAACTTGTGGTTTTGTACCTATTGCGCTATTCAATACTAGTTCTGCTTTAGGGGCTGGAGTAGGTCGTTGGGACGACCGAACCAGGGTAAATCTACTGTGTACTCTGTGTCTGCTTTTTATTTACCCTGTTGCTTCTATAACTATGTGTGCTTATTTGTGGGTTGCACGAATTATTTTTAAAATCCTATTCACCCTCCCTCTAGGCTAGGATCCAGATCCAACAAGGTATACTCCGAACCTAGTCTTTTATTTCATAGAGTAGACCTTATTGTTAGTTGCTTGTTTGCATTGTTTGCTAGAGTAGTGTCGTTTGACCTTAGTCTCTTTACATCTTAGGCACCATTCTAGTGTACTCTCACCCTGCCTTGGCTTTGTTCGACTTCGGTGCATCCATGTGCATCTTATCCCGGAGATTTGTAACAAGGCACTCCATTCCCACCCATACACTTCCTAAGTGTTGGGACATCACCACGGGGAACGGAGTGGTGACTGTGAATTTGGGTTGTCGATCGATTCCCTTGGTGGTCAGTGGACACGAATTATTTGCAGATTTCATCGTCCACGATCTACCGCATTTCGATGTCGTTCTTGGCATCGATTGGTTGGGAGATTTCCACGCGTCGATCGAATGCCACAGCAAGAGGGTTGTATTCCAGATTCCAGGCCATCTAGAGTTCGAGTTCCGTAGCAGAGACGAGTCACTTGGGTCCATCAGATTTCGGGCCAAGACGGAGGTGCCGATTGTCACAGCTATGCAGATAGAGATCGACCGACCTACAGTCATCAGAGACTTCAACGACGTCTTCCCGGAGGATATCTCAGGTCTGCCACCTGACCGAGCTATGGAATTTGGTATTGATCTTATGCCGGGAGCGCAGATATCGAAGGCGCCGTATCGAATGGCACTTGCTGAGTTTGAGAAACTGCGGAAATAGTTGGATGAGTTGCTGCAGAAGGGTTTCATCCACCCTAGTGTGTCACTGTGGGGTGAACCCGTATTGCTCGTGAAGAAGAAGGATGGGTCCCTCAGGATGTGCATGGACTACCGAGGGCTGAATGCTGTCACAGTGAAGAATAAGTATCCGCTGCCGCGCATCGACGATATTTTTGATCAGCTGGGAGGTTCGAGAGTTTTCTCGATGTTGGACTTGAGGAGCGGATATCATCAACTGAGGGTGAAGAAGGACGATATTCCGAAGACAGCCTTCTGGACGAAGTACGGACATTATTAGTTCGTGGTTATGCCCTTCGGCGTGACCAATGCTCCAGCCGTGTTCATGAATTTAATGAATTTGATATTGTATGACTTCCTGGATAAGTTTGTCGTTATTTTCATAGATGACATTCTTATTTACTCAAAGTCTGAGGAGGAGCACAACTGTCATCTGAGGACAGTGCTAGAGACACCGAGGCGACCTAAACTATATGCCAAGTATAGTAAGTGCGAGTTCTGGCTAGACAGAGTCGTGTTCCTAGGACACGTGGTGCCCACTGATGGCATATCTGTAGATCCAGAGAAGGTTAGAGCAGTCAGAGATTGGCCGACTCCACAATCAGCATCTGATATCAGGAGCTTTCTTGGCTTAGTAGGCTATTATCGGCGGTTCATCAAGGATTTCTTGAAGACTGCGGAGCCGATGACGAAGCTGACGAGGAAGGATGTGGAGTTCCATTGGTCAGATGCTTATGAGGAGGCCTTCAGTATCTTGAAGGTGAGGTTGACCACGACACCAGTTTTGGCTGTACCGGATCGGAGCGGAGGCTTCGAGGTATTTTGTGATGCATCAGGAAAGGGCCTTGGATGCGTGTTGCATCAGCATGGCCACGTGGTCGCATACACTTCTCGACAGTTAAGGACGCATGAGAAAAATTATCCGACGCACAATCTGGAGTTGGCAGCGATGATATTTGCACTGAAGATCTGGAGGCACTTCTTGCTGAGTGAGAGCGTGAAGATTTTCACCGATCACAAAAGCTTGAAGTACATCTTTACGTAGAAGGAGCTCAACATGCGTCAGAGACGATGGTTAGAGCTCATGGCTGACTGTGAGATAGACTTGCAGTATCACCCAGGGAAAGTGAACGTGGTGCCTAATGCTTTGAGTAGACTTCCTACTGCGATGATGCATACTGCCGACTGGAGGATATAGCAGAAGCTGAAAGAGATGGATTTAGAGGTTGTCCTACCTGGTGTGGTTCATTCATTCATGAATTTGCAGATTCAGTCCACGTTCGTGGATCGGATCAAGGTAGCACAGGCAGGAGATCCAAAGATACAGAGGATCATGAGGTAGGTTGAAGCTGGACTACGGACGGAGTTCGTGATTCATGAGGATGGTTCACTGTGGTACGGCAGCAGACTCTGCGTACCTGCAGGTGATGTTCACGAGGAGCTTTTGAGCGAGGCTCATAGCTCGCCTTATTCTATACATCCTGGTGACACCAAGATGTATAAGGACCTCCGTCTGAATTACTGGTGGATTGGCATGAAGAGGAGTGTGGCACGGAGCGTTTCCAAGTGTTTGATATGCCAACAGGTGAAGGCTGAGCACCATCGTACGGCTATATTGCTACAACCGCTTCCTATTCTGGAGTGAAAGTGGCAACATACCACGATGGATTTCGTGACTGGTTTACCTCGGACCCCGAAATAGAACGACGCAGTCTGGGTAATTGTTGACCGGTTAACTAAGTCTGCGCATTTCATCCCCTTCCGAGTGGGCCAGTCTACGGAAGTCATGGCGAGGAAATATCTAGAGGTAAAATTTCATTTTTACTCCTCTTTTAAATTTTCCTCTTGGAAATAGTTGTGACGTAGACCGTGTACGCGCAGGAGATCGTATGCTTACACGAAGTCCCCGTGAGCATCGTGTCTGACAGAGACTCGAGGTTCACATCTCAGTTCTGGAGAAGTCTACAGGAGAATTTGGGTATGAGTCTGAGTTTCAGCACGACATACCACCCACAGACCGATGGTCAGTCCGAGCGGACTATTCAGATACTGGAGGATATGCTGCGAGCTTGTACGCTCGATTTGAAGGGATCTTGGGAGGACCATCTTCACTTGGTGGAATTTTCATATAACAATAGCTACCAGGCAAGCATTGGCATGGCGCCGTTTGCTGCCTTATATGGAAGGAAATGTCGATCGCCATTGAGCTGGGATGACATTGGAGATCGGGAGCTGTTGGGTCCGGAGATGATAGTGGAAGCTGTGGATGTCGTGAGAGACATCAGGGAGAAGCTCAGAGTTATGCAGGATCGATTCAAGCATTGGGCTGATGCCAAGAGGAGACCTTTGGAGTTCCAGCCTGGAGATCACGTCTTCCTAAAGATTTCTCCGAACCACGGAGTTATTTGTTTCGGGAAGAAAGGAAATCTGAGCCCGAGGTATATTGGACCATTCGATGTGCTTGAGCACGTGGGAGCAGTGGCCTACCGCCTTGCTCTGCCACCATCTTTGGAGGGAGTTCACGACGTATTCCACGTATCTCAGTTACGTCGGTACGTCAGTGATCCGTCGCACACCGTTGATTTCTCTGAGATCACGATCCGTCCGGACCTGACATATGACCAGCAACCTGTACAGATTTTGGACCGTCGACAGAAGCAATTGAGGAATAAGGTAGTCGACCTGGTGAGAGTGATGTGGCGTCACAGATCACCTGGAGAGTCCACTTGGGAGCGTGAAGAGGAGATGAGAAAGCATTAACCTTTCCTGTTTACTGATTAGAGTTGTTGATTCCGAGGGCGGAATCTTTATTTTAGTGGGGTAGAATGTAACGTCTGTTTTCCGACCTTATGAATTTTCTACGTGCACGTGCTTTATCGTGCACGTATTTTATTTGGCTATTTCTGGATTCCGAAAAATGCGATGTGATATGCCGTTGTGATTGTTTGGGAGTGTAGGATTTTATTGCAATTTTTGGGAACGTCGTTTCACGGCTCGTTTTCTCGCAAAACAACTTTGAACGATAGGGGCGTTTTAGTTATTTGACTCAAAACGCCGTTTACAATTTTGCGTAAATTCTTGGTAGGCGTTACGCACGATCAGGCTCCATAGATCTGTGCGTCTCGTCTCCATGATCGCTTCAGTATTTTCGGATTATTTTTCTGACGCCCGGATTGCGAGATTTCACCCGGATTAACCTCGACCATCGATCTCCCCAAATCAGATTCGAAATTCAAATTGTTGCCAAATCTGGCGATTTCTGGCTATTAATCTATTTTATAACCTTCCTAAATTGTTCCTCTAAACCCCCCTAGACTTACCCCTAACTGTACACCCTCTATCCCTTGCCCCTCACCCATTTAACCCTTATCTTATATCTATTTAGCAATACTTCTATTATTATTTATAACCCTAAACCTAAACCCTAACTTAACCCTAGCTCTAAATTTTCCAGCCGCCGGACCCTTTCTCTATCTCAATTTCTCTCTCTCCCTCACGGCATCACCCGCACCCCTCCCAACGCCGATCCACCGCGCGATCGCGCCTCCCCGACGTCGCACGGACCCGCCCGCGCCACCATCCGCATCCCTACGCCGTCATCCTCTCTGCTGCGCTCCCCGCGCCTCCGCAGCTCTCCCAGCACCGCCACGCCTCCACGGTGAACCCCGCCACGATCCATTCCACCGCCGTGATTCTCAGCGAGCTTCGTCGCCCTCGCGGTTTCCCCGACCGCCTGCGCCCGTCCACGGCCGCCTGAAGCACCTTCGTCGTGCTCCGTCGCTTCTGTGCATCCCCGCACCGCCGCAGCCCTCTCAGCCGCCGTCGTAATCCCGACCGCGGCGCCTTCCCCCTTCGCTCCACGGCCCCCATCCGCACGTGGCCCTGCTGCGCCGCCTCCACGGCCACTCACCCCGCCGGCCGTCGCTGCGCTCGCCTGCACTCCCCACCACCGCTGTGCCGCCTACAGCCATCGTACGAAGCCCCCAAGCCGCGTGCACGGTCGTGATCAACGTTCAAGATCTGTCCACAGCCTCCATGCGACTCTAGCTCGCTGCTTTGTCGTTGGACTGATCGTGCTCGCTGCCCACACTTCGTCCGCTGCCCGGACGAGTGTCACAACGCTACCCATAGTCGAGACGACGTAGACACCGCGGATCACCTGCAGTTCAGACGCTACGTTCGCACTACTCCAGACACCGGAGAGGTTGGTTTCCGAAACTCGTAGCACAACCCACACCGTAGCAAAACGGAACCCTAAACTAAAACTGGACAACTACAATTAAATTTACGTTTTCGCACCAGTAAAATGTTGTCACTGTAGAAAATCGACCATCGGACAATTTTCTGTGCATATAGGGTAGTGGTCGATCTAGGCTGACAAGAACACCAAATCGTGACTCTGACAATTAGGGTAGTCCCAACAACCTAGAAACGAACCTAAATAGGATTTATTGAAAATCGCGACCTGACACCGTCGCCGTGACCTGTTTCAGATGGACTATCACGGACGCGACGACTGGACGAGACGCCCCAGACAGACGACACACTCGCCATCACAGGCAAGTGTACCCACTTGAGTTTTTGACCACGTCTTGGTCTTAAATTGTTAGAACTGTTAGACTGTGAGTGTATAGAACCAGACGTGAAATGATAGCGTCCGGGTCGCCCTGACGACTTAGACTTGACGACGAAGTCTAAGCTCAACAAACAACAACTTTTGACACCATAGGATTATCTTGTGCGTGCGTGCGTGTGGACACCCTAGAATAACTTTCCCTTACACTTGTCAGGTCATGTCCCTATTACACAAAAAGCCTTCGGGCGTTTAGGATGCTCTCCATGCGAGAGTGATCCCCGTGACTGTTATACAAAAAGACTGCTGGCGTTTCAGATTCTTTCCTAGCGGAAGTGATCTCCGTGATACAAACAGCTTCGGGCGTTTCGGATGCACTCCACGTGAGAGTGATCCCCGTGATACAAAAAGCCTGCGGGCGTTTCAGGTGCTTCCCTAGCGAAAGTGATCTCTGTACTTCTTGTCTTGATGTCCTGGGTTTGGGGTAGGGTTGAGCGTGCGCACGGGGAGATGGTCTGATCCCCCTCGAACCGTAAGGCGTGAACCCTTCGTGTCTCACGTGTCCGTCTGTCTTGTCTTGTCTAGTTCTGTCTTGTCCTGTCACCTTTAGGATAGTCCCGTAGTCGGTAGCACGCGCTATGACTACTGCTTGCTACGCTTTACTTTTCCTGCAGCGTTACTTCCTTCTTTTACTTCTCAGTTATAACCCCAGCATGCTAATCAACCAGTAAATGATGTCTAATAGTTCAGTACACTTGCAGTAGAGTCTGACTTTCTTTTGTAGACTTTACCTGACATACAGTTCCTTTCTTTGGTGATGTACGTCAGGTGTCGAGCCGGAGTACGACGACCAGGCTGAGCTACCGAGGACGTAAAGCCGGAGGATGTCGATCCTGAGTACGTGCCCGAGGAGGATCAGAGTTAGAGATCTCCGTTGCTGATCCAGAGGTTCCATCTTAGTTGTTGGGTGCGTAGTACCGTTTACTTCTGTTTAGGTTGGGTGCTTGCAGCAGTAGTTTTCTTTCTATCGTTGTAGCCGACTCAGGCTTTTGTTGGACTTAGTACTTTGGATAAATAATTTGGAATAAAATGATTGTCTTTCTCTTTCAGTACTTTTATTGTTCTATACTAACATGCAGGGGCCTGTACCTTTGACTTGGAGTACCACACAGACGCTTATTGGGTCTGGGCTCCTCGGCCCTGGCCTAAGCGGGCCTTAGTCACGCTTTGCCTCCGTTGTTTTGGGAAGCGGGGCGTGACACCTGTTCGTATTCGGAAATTTTCTTCCTAATCCTGTAAGCTCATTTGTAATATTAGTAAAACGAGTATTCACATCGGTGATACTCTCTCCTTCTTACATTTTAAAAGATTTGAATTTTGAATGTAAAACATTTATGCAGGATTCCTTTACCTTTTCAGTTCCTTCGTGACTTACCTGAAGAGTGTGCCATATTTGGTGTGCTGTCTCACATTGGGAGACTCGATTGAACTCATTTCCTGTTACGGCGCAAAATAGTGCATTCATTGCTTTTGCATTGAGATTAGCTCTCTTCTTGTCGTCGGCTGACCATTTCCCAAATTCAATGTCGGTAGGTGCGATGTACGAGACTTTAGTAACTGTCCAAGCTTCAATGTCTAATGACTCCAGGTTGGTCTTCATTCGGATCTTCCAGCTAGCATAGTTGGTTTCGTTGAACAGTGGTGGTCGCATGGTATTCAGTCCTTCAGAATGGAAAGATGTTGACGCCATCACTTTTGTAGCCTTGCTCCGATACCAAGTGTTGGATTCTGTGGATGGCAAACAACACTAGAAGGGGGATTGAATAGTGTTGTGCAAATAATAAATCTTTTTCGATCGTTAATTAAAGTCCTTCAAATGTTGCCTAAGAAACCAAGTAGAGCGATCTACGCTTGGTTCTTAATCAACAAGTTAATCTTATGAAAGATAAACAATTATAGTTACAATCAGATAAGAGATCTTTACACACAGATAGATCTTTACACAACGAAATTAAATGTATGATCTTTGTAATATGCAAATGAACAAGGAATTTCAAAGATATAATAATAACAAAGTAAATAAAAAATTGCTCGCAGAGATAAATAATAAGACACAGAAAAGCAATCGCAGACACAAGGATTTTTATCCTGGTTTCCCACAACTTTTGGGTACGTCCAGTCCCCGACCATTCTGGTACGATATTTCCACTATCTGCCTGGGCAAATACAAATACCTAACTCCATTCGTTAGGATTTCCAACGACCTAGTCTTGACCAGGATTTCCAAACGCAACACCTAGACTTTTCTAGGGTTCTAATAACACAATAAAAATTGATATCCAATTCGCCACAATAAATTGATGGAGATTGGTTTTACACCCAGATTCTATAGCCAAATAGTAATAGACAAAATTACGTGTAGTGGCTTAATAGAATAAGATTCTAGATCACACAAAGATACGCATGAAGTCTTTGTGATCTAGATTTAATGTTTTTCAAAAAATCCTTTAAATAAAAATCAAGAGAAAGTAATAAGGATTTGAAAAATAGTTAGCCAATAAAACGAGATTATGATCTTCAGAAAATAATAACAAAATTTGCAAGATCAAGAATAAAACAGAATTGGCTAAAGAGAGAATGAGAGCTTTAGAACTTTAGAGCGTTTGCACAAGAGAATTTGAATTCAATAGTTGTTGTGTTTTTCTCAATGAAAATGATCCACTATTTATTGGAGAAATCTGAGAATTTGAAATTCAAATTGCTTTGACTTTTGTCCCGAAAATCATGGGAGAAAATCACTCAAAGATATTTCAAAATCAAGTCAAAAACGTCAAACTTCGACAGCTGGTAGTCGACTCCCTAGGAATGGTAGTCGACTCCCAGTGTGTTTCAGGAAATCTCGATTCTCAGCTGGTAGTCGACTCCCTACCTTTGGTAGTCGACTCCCAGAGGAGTTTTTCCTGCGACACAACTAGTCAAATAAGTAGCTAACTCCAGGGTGTAGTGGAGTTTCACTACGGAATTACAAAACGACTAGCGAAAGCTCTCAAAATCCTTTTTGAAGATGATTTAAAAGATATTCAAAATGTTTTTAAAATCATTTGTGTGTGTCATTGTCTATACGATTTGGCTTTAACAATACCCTAAAAAGACACAACACACTCACTATAGACTAGGACACATTTTCGGAAGCTTGATCAATTGATGGAGTAAATGTGAGCTTCACTTGATCTTCTTGTTTTATTTGAGCTTTGAGTTTCATCATTTGATCTCAGCAACGTTCGTCCTTGTCTTTGAGCATAGATTGCGCTTCTTTGAGTATGAATAAAGCTTTTCAATTGTCGCATATCCTGCACACTTAATTGTAGTGTAGTTAGTACACTAAGCTTTATTTGGTGTGCTCATCATCAAAATCACTTGGGGGTGGAATTCAATTTCCATCATTTCTGTCCTTGGAGCCTCGTGATATGACTCTTTTCTGTTGAGGAACAACCACTTCTGTTGTTGGTGGATTACATCCATTCTCAGGGATGTCGATCCTAGCTGGAGTATTTGCAGCAGGGATGTGTGCTCTGACAATCTTCTGGTTGTCAGCAAATGAGTTTGGTAGCTGGTGAACATTGTTCTATATGTGGAGGATCTTCAGGATCTCATCTTCACATTGTTTCGTTACCGAATCATAGTGGGTCAAACTTTTTGTATCCCACGTTATAATTTACTTCGCGCCAGATTTTCCCGTATCTGGGCCTATTTTGGGGAAACTCGTCTCATCACAGTTTTCAATATGTGCCTTAAATACGTCCCTCGTTTGGGGTTCCAGGTATCTTTAAATTGATGGTGAGTCAAACCCTACATAGATACCTAGGCGACGTTGAGGACCCATTTTTGTCCTCTGTGGTGGTGCAGTGGGGATGTAAACTGCGCGACTGAGGATTCTCAAGTGAGAAATGTTCGGTGGCATTCCATATGCAAGTAGCATTGGAGATAGACTCTGACCTCCAGAGGGTCTTATTTTCATTTTCGATGCAGCATGCAAAAATGCATGTCCCCATGCATCCACTGGCAACTGGGATTAATAATGGACGTGCAATCCATTGGAGTCTTTTTATCAGTGACTCTGCCAACCCGTTTTGGGTATGAACATGCGGCACTGGATGTTCATTTTCTATTCCCGTTGCTTGGCAATACTTTTTGAAATGACCGGGAGGTAAATTTCCCAATATTAACCCGACTTATTTTGTTTATTTGATTGTCTGGAAAAATACGCTCGCAACATTATTATTTGTGCCAATAGCTTTGGAAAAGCTAGATTGCGGGTCGATAGTAGACACACATACGAATATTTTAATGATGCATTTATTAGTACCATAGAGTACCGAAATTGCCCACTAGCACTACTACAAAAAGGATCTTTAATAGCACATCTTTAATAGCGCTTGCCAATTATAAGCGCTGTTAATTAGAGGCACATATAATAGACAGTGCTTCTTTTTGCAAGCGCTGTTAAAGGTAGGAGAATAGACAACACTTTTTTCTGTAAGCGCTGTTAAAGGTCAGACAATAGACAGCGCTTCTTTCTGCAAGCACTGTTTATTAGAGGCACAGATATTAGACAGCGCTTCTTTTTTAAAGCGCTGTTAAAAGTCAGATAATAAACCGCGCTTCTTTCTAAAACGCTGTTAAAGTTCATACGTCAAATTGACATCGTCCTTTTTAGAAGCGCTGTTAAAGGTTATGTCAAATTATTTCGATACCTAGGGCGGGCGGGCGCGGGCATTTTCCCCTCGCTTTGTATCCTTCCCGATCTAAGCACTCCCCCATCTCTCTCTTTTGCTCCCTCCCTCCCTCCCCCCTCTCCAACCGCCGAACTGACCGCGAGATCTGTGATATCACGTGAGATCTATGAAAAAGGAAGGGGCTCGTGGAGAAAAGCAAGGCGATATGGGTTGTGAAGGTGATCAATGGGCTTTTGGAGAGGCTAGGGTTTGTGATGGAGGTTGGTGGATGGGATGTTGAAGGAGGCAGTGGTGGGGATAAAGGCGTAGAAGAAAAGGTTAGGATTTGGGGATAGAGGGAAGCAGAATGAGGTGGAGGAGGAGCCGGTGGTGTTTTGGTTTTGAGGAAATAAGTCGATGGATTCCCGTGAAGAGGTAATTATTTTCTTTGAATTTCTACTTCAAAAATAGTTATACTCATGCTAAATCATTCAACTTTATCTGGTTTGGGATCAATCCAAATGTTTGTTCCGTAAAACTCATATGTGCAAGTGGAGAGAATTAAGTTCTGAGTGATACATTCGGATTCTTAGCATCAACGGAGAGAATTAAGTTTCTAGCTAGTTATAGCTTAAGGTAAAATATATCGATCGGTAGAGACTTTATCTTTGACAAAAGATCACATTTTTTATAGTGCTCAGTACATGAAGTGATTGTGCAACTTAAACTTCCAAACTTATTCTGCACATACGTAGAATGTTAGTCCAGTTTTTTTTCCTTTCTTCATCATTACAAACTATATGGCAATCTACATTGTTTTGAAACCCTTTTTGGTGTTGAAATGGATAAGCTGTTTCGCTTGCAGGTTCTTGTTGATTGCAGTGGAGATGGAGTGGAGAAGAATCCTGAAACGTCTTTCCTCAACAAGAAATCTGCTCTGCTACAACTTGCAGAACAATTCCCAATTACAAAAACCATCGTTTTCTGCAATAAAGTGTGTTCCATTGTCTCTTTATTTCAATGTTTCAGGGTTTGGTTCCCAATTCATTTCTTTTAGACACAGGTGAATTGGTATTGGTTGAGCTGTTATGTTATTGTTGTAGCCAGACAAGAAATGGATATGCGAGAGGTTATAATCAATGCTAGTTAAAGTTTAATAAGCATTTCTAAAGACTTTTTTCTCCTTACATGTGGTGATTATCGAGTTTGATCTCCTCTATGTACATTGTTCCTCTGCTCAGAATATATATCATTCAACTTAAATGAAACAGTGATTTTCTTTATTCAATCCATAATAGAATAGCTGCAGTGGCTTCAGCAATTTTTTTATTTTTATTTTTATTTATTTCCTTTTGTGATGGATACAGATTGAAACATGTAGAAAGGTCAAAAATGCATTGTGACGGTTCGACATGAAGGAGAAACTACTTGATTATAACATGTTCTTTAAGTGTACTGGTTTGATGGTAAAGATGGATAGTACATGTAACATGGCAAACTTGGAGAAGGACAATTCATAGCTGTCAAGAGGCTATCTAAGAACTCACTGTAAGGGCTTGAAGAGTTCAAGAATGAAGTTATGTTGATCATCAAACTTCAGCACATAAATCTTGTTCGTCTTCTAAATTATTCGTCAAAAATGCATTGCGACGTTCTTTAATGTGACAATCTCGCCTATTTGATAAGGTTTACTTACTTAGAATTTATGGCATGTTCATTTTGGGAATCCTAAATTAACTGAATGGTATTCTTTTTTTTGCAGCACATCAAGCTCGCTGTGCATATGTTGGGTGCACATTCCTTTATATTCTTCTCTCTGTGCATATGTTGCGCGGAAAGATCGTTGGCTAGAATCATGTTCAGTGTTCTGTAGGGTGGGAAGCTCCCTTCATGGTTCTTGTTTTCTTGTAATCATGGGATAACACATCAAGAAAAATATAATAGGACGTTAAATTGCATTGAAGTGATGGAATTTGCAGTGGAATGTCTTTATGTTTTTAGAAATTAACAAAAAAATTTTCGATTTATGACTTATGGTGCCCATTGTTCTCTTTTTCTTGCATGCTTAATGTCTCTCAACTTCTGAGTCTTTTTCTCTACATTGCAAGTCGCTAGTCATCTTCAAACATTTAATTGAGAATTCAATAGAAAGGCGTCTTTCTGGTTGGATGATAGAACTGTAGTCTTGTTTTCTGAGTTCTCTTATTCATTTGCCTCTCGTGTGGTTGAATTATTGGGTATTATTAAGGTTCTAGTTGTTTAATTTTTCAGCATAAAAATTGTTCCAAATTGGAACAACATTTTATTGCATATATTAATATTTACGTTGATGTATGGTATTACTCAATATTATGCATGACCAGAGAACTTGCGACTTTTGTTGATGGGACTATCCTTGTTCATTTCAACCTTAATTCTTGACTACCAAACATTTATAATGAAAAACAGACGTATAATCATATGCCACTGCCAATGTTTGGACCAAAAAAATAACCATGGTTCTGGTCAAGGTCATGCATAGAAGTTTTAATTAAAATAAAATTTGTTACCATTGATTTATTGTTGCTAAGAAATTCACTGTAATTGATGGTAAACGAATTTGTGATTCGTTTGGGCAACTTGGTAATATACATTTTTTGGTTTGGGCATCCGCAGCTAGTATTGTCTCTCATCCATTTCACAATATTTCAGGTTTGTCAGCAAATAACCTTTTGAGGTCTTTTCATATCTTTGTATTGGTAGCAAAAATTCACCAGCATGCCAATGATTTTGTCGTCTTAAGTCTAATGTGTGTTCGTTCGTTATTATATGCAGAATGCATTTCAAATAACATATTTCTTTTAGATATGGGTAAGCTCTACTTTTCATTGACATATCAAGGGAGTGTTCACTTAAGGCTAATTTTCAAAATTTTCCTTGCTCTTACATTATGACTTTGGACTAAGAGCTTGCTTCCATGAAACTAACATGGCTTCCTAATGGAATTTCACAGTTTCTGCAGTACACATCTTAAGTTAATTTTATCCCGCAACCACACAAGCCTCATCATGAAGTTCCCAAAGTAAGAGAAATCCTTGACATCTTCCATTTTTGTAGCAAGTTCATGCATAATATGGCATTGGTAGTTGACTTGGATGCAGTTAAGCTCATGTGATTGCCTATGATTGAACTTGCAGCAATTTATTTTAAAGTTTGATTCTTTAAATGCAACTTGGGACAGGGCCAAAGGTCAGAGGGAGCCTCATAATGCATAGATAGAACATGGAGAAGATTGGAAGATTCTATTGACAGGCTTTGTTGTAATGATCCCAAACACAAATTGAATGGAATATTTGCTTGTATGATATTGGCACTATCCAAGTATAATTTAATGCTAGGATGCTTCACATGAACTTCCACTCAGGCAAGGCAACCCATTATGATTGTGTCTTTTCAAATCGAGTAAATAATGGGTGTCAAATATCATCAAAAGCTTTAGAAGGTTCATTCCCCCAAAGTCACCTCTGAATTGATTATTTTAAAAATTGAAAGTATAAATCAGAATGCACAAAGTCATATGGGTCCAGTGCATCTGATCATCTAGCATAATCTATACTGTCAGCTAACTATTGTTTAAGGAATTCTCCAGTTTTCTATTCTTTTTAATCGAGCAGCATCGTATGTAGTATTTGATTTGTAATGAGGGTTTATTGATTTATGCCGGTTCTTGAACATCCATAAGTAGCCATGTTGACAGATCATATGCATCCATATTGTTTGTATGAGGCATCGTTTTATAGTTAAATGTGCTAGTTTGATCGATTTTCTTTTATAAACCGTTCATGTTCATTGTTTATTGTATTAATTTGGGAGTTTTTAATACTGTTTCACTTCTATTATACTACGGCAACCGAAGTTGCTTCCTTGTACTCATGTGGTTTGCAGGTATGATGTGTGAACTGCGTGTATTATGTGTTACTTGAAAAATTACTTACAACTACAAAAAGCTATGCATGATCTCTTAAACATATGCAGCCAGTGCATTGTGGCTAAGTGCATTGTGGCTGAGAATGTTGATGAATATGAGTGTCCAGTTTGTGTAGCAACTTGTCCATGTGTAGGTAGGTTTTTCTCTTGGGTGAAGTTACAATGAGCATTTTGAAATGTCTTATTAGCGTTGAAGTCCTTTTTTTTGCAGATCTCAGACCTATTATGCTAAATTGAGAAAATGATAGACATATTCAAAAGCTTTGATAATGCTATTGCTTATAGTGTTCAAAAACTATGCCCTCAACGGCTGGCAGGTTGTATCAATTATTCTCAACATGCATTGTTGCATATATGCCTTAGTCTTTTGGGCAGTCTATCAAATTATTGCCTCACAAATGCGATGTGGCAATCTATTTTATGGTATTTTTTAATTCGTGAAAGTGGCATTTTGTGTTTCAGATCACAACAACATTGATGGAAACATACAAGGATCCGAAGTCGATAAATCGAGTAATGCATAAATATCTCTCAGATTATATATTTGATTTACTTGTATTTTTTTAATAAAGAGGGACTCTTTTTGTAACTTTGGTTGCATTTTTTGTAATACATGTAGGCAGTAAGATGCCATTGATAGAGAGTACTCTTTCAGGCCATAATAATACAAAAGAGAAGTTAGGTGACAGTAAATTTAATATGCCTGGTAATTAATTGTTACCCAGCCTGATGTGGTTTATCTTTTTTTTGGAAGCCAATTCGTTAAAGATAATAGCTTCTCATATGCTCTACTATTTTGGTAGGAATGATGACAAAACTCCCCCCAAACGCAAGTCCTCTTTCAGGTAATACCAAAGAGAGAGAGAGAAAGAGGAACTGGTGTCTAATGTATTTGGCGGACACCGAAACAATCTACAATCACATCCGCCACTTCCTGGATTTGTGACTAGACGTATGCCCGGAGATGGGGGAGAGAGTGGCGAACTCACAACTTTTAACAGCAAAACTTGTACACACAATGCTAAAAAGGAACCAGAGCAACCATCAACTCCTTCATCACTCCATGATTTTAAGGAATGAAAGTCCAATGACGATCAAAGAAGTGGACATGTAAGCTAACTCTAGTCTTATTAAAGATATGTTTCCCAACCGGCCTTTCTTTGTTTACCTGGTAAATACAAGACTTGCATCTTGTTGTTTTATTTCTCTTATACCCTGGATCTAAACTCCATTACAGTGCTATGAGACGAATGTTGATGGATTGTCCATTAAGAATACAGAAGCTGGAACCTGTGCGGAAACACAAAAGGCATGGTTGTCTCATGTTTCCAGCCGACTATCAACATGCACATTTGGTTATATTCCATTTTACATAATAGAGCAAGCCTAAATTAGAGTGACTTGTTTCATTATATATTGACATTGTTCTATGGAATGCTTGCATCCTAATTATATAAAAAACAGTTTCTTATTATTAGTTCTGACTCAATTTAGTTTAATTTGTTTGTAATGGGGTCTTTTACAGATGTTCTCTTCTTCTGAGCTGTTGAACTCCTGGAAGCTATGGAGAAGAGGCGACCCGATTGGCTTCCTTACTGGTAGAATTTCAACATCACTATTTAGCATAATTATTCTAGATCAGAAAGATTACAATATAGTCATGATATGTTATAATTATAAAAAATTAAATCTAATTGAAGATTACATAACTAATTTCAATTAGTTAGATTTTTCTAAGAATAATGGTCATATTTATTTAAAAGGTGTCTTAGTGAATGTGAACATGGTTTATCTTTGAGCTATCTTATTATGTAGCAATGACCTTCGTCATTGCTGATTTCCTTTTCTTTCAGTATTCCTTTAATTATGTCCATAAATATTCTCAGTATGTATGCCTATTAACTACTCTTGAAGAGGCATTTAACTTTATATTCAAATTCAACCAACCCTGCAAACTCTCTCTCTTATATTCTCAATTACTTTAGTTTGTAAGCAAAATTTAGCTATTTTTTCTGAGCAAAATACAGTGTAGAATAACTAATAAAAAGGACTCGAAGGGATTGAGTAGTAGGCAATGCGAGATGTGAACAGATTCCATCACTTCAAAATTGGAGCGTGTTCATGTGGGGATTACTGGTAGATTCATGGTGATGCGCAAGCATGCGCTTTGGCTAAAACATTGCTAATGCAACTCAGAGCTGGGAGCATCGTAATTTGCTCAGTCGGGAGTTTGGATGATATAAATCATAAGTGCAGAATCGCACAGAAATATACAGCATTGGCAGCTAATTTCAGGTGAATCTTGTTACAAAATTTTGTTTGGATCATTGTAGAGATGGTAAAATGAAGTAATCATCTTTCAGTTTGGGTTTGCAGGTTACATGAATTGCTGCTGCTGCTGCTATGAGATTGAAGTTGTGATTACAAATTTTAGTGCAGAATCAAATTGTTAGCAACAAATTTTCTTCCCAAACTGGCTCGTATGCAGAATCAATGAGCAGCTGCTTTATTCTCCAAATTCATTCTTCCCACTGTAAGTCAATGGAAACCTGCATAACATTGAAGATCTTTAGCCTTACAACAAGAACCCAATCTAGAATCCAATCTAAACAATGGCATGAATTGTGTTTGTCTGTGTTCTAACTTCATATCTCTTCAACTGCAGGAAACTGCCTTTGATCTATGTAATTCTTTGTATTACAAACACAATGAGAGCTTTTGTCTGTGAACATCAGTATCTGAACATCAGTTCTCCAAATTTTTTCATTATCATATCCTTTAGTTTTTCAAAAGAAGCTAAACTATTTTTACTTAAGAATTGTCATTTTCCATTTTAGTTGGAAAATGCAGTCGGCCATATAGCATCTCATATAGCAATATTCCTGCATTTTCAAAGAAGCAATCAAGTCCAGGACATGAAACCTCTGCATCTATAGCTAATCAATTAACTGACAGTTCATTGTTCAGGATTTTACTGACATTACAATCTTTCTATTGATCTCTTTCTGTAGTTCTACAATGAGAAAGACCCAAAGAAACCAAAAAAGGGGTGATTGACAAGCTGGTGTCCTAGCAAGGAAAAGAATCCTTAAGTTGAATGTTCTTATGTTCACTAAGGATGCTAAAAGATTTGATGCATTTGATAATTCGAATGTATCATATCTACCTAAAACCTTAATAATAGCAGCTTTTTCAAGTCCTAATGTGTTTAACGATAGGCACCTCAAGATTTCAGTATGTAAGCTACATATCCATAGCACCAGATTAAGGGAGTCTCTGATGGGATGAACTGTTTGAAATTTACTAGGTCATCCTGCACACAGATCAGAATAGTCTCCACAAATCGTCGAACACATTCATTCTCTGTGAACATCAATTTCTGTGTAATGAGCCTTAAACTTTAATAGTACTTATGCCCTGATATTTTTTGAGAGATTCTTCTTGGCCTGGAAAAATTCAAACCAATGACATCCCACTTGGTCTGGGCATGTAGTTACTGCATGAGCTGAGCTCATTTTATCATTTTGGATTCTCTTTAAGAGGCTCTTGAATTATATTATAGTATCTTATTTTATTATTGTTAGAGTGGTTTCAGTTGTTGATTGTATACATAGAAAGTAGATGCACAATCACGGTCAATGTATCTGTTGGGTATGTTGTGCATTCCTGTAGGTGGTTTATTTCTTTGTAAGAGTTTTACATGATCAAATGATCTGAATCTTGATCGTGCTGAGTTGCAGGCAGTGGGACGCTGAGCATGGCCTAAGTGATTCAGAAGCCACTGTCGCCTCATTTTGGTTGCTCCGGCTTCATGGTTACCCAGTGTCTGCAGGTACTTGATATAGACCAGCTGAAATTTATGTCTAGTATGCACATCATAATTTCAACATTGGGCGCAGCTGTTTTTGAGAACATGAGGGAGGAGAGAAAGGCTTCCATGCTCATTTCTCAACCGCGACGCATCGTCAAGTGTCATGCATGATCAACTTATACAAGTGCTCTCAGTTGGGGTTTCCAACTGAAATGAAGATCATGGATGAAGTAGAGGACTTCGTAAAGACTCAACTCTGGAAAACTCTGAGGGAGGGAAGTGAAGCTCTTCTTGATACCAACAATCTAAGGACTGCGGTAATATATACTTTTACACTTGCAATCTGATTCACCATTAATCTAAAAGCATGCAATTTCGCCAAAAAGATGAAGATTTTTGGAAAATAAATGTAGATTCACTAATTTGAATCAGCATTCATTATTCTACTTCTGCGATACTTAGTATCGGGATAATTTTTTTGTTCAAAAAAAAGAACATTAGAATTTAATTCAATCTGATTTATTTCATCGAGATTTATGAAATAGTCTATAAGATAATGAGCAATCATTTTTGTTCTTTCCAGTTGTGCATTTTTATTAATATAAACTTCATATCTCTCATGAGTTGCATCTTCCAGTCATGCATTTTTGGTGTTTCCTTTTATTTTCCAGATAAAATTCTCTTTAGAATTCTCCCGTCGTTACCTATTGCCAACCCTTGAGTCGAGGAGCGTCATCCGACAGCTATGGCCAGATGCAGAGTGGAATAGTAGGAAATATCTGAATCTTGCAAAGTTAGACTTAAATATGTTGCAGAAGCTGCATCAAGAAGAACTGTAGGAGCTTGACAGGTTAATCATCAGAAAGCCCTTGTGGATATGAAATGCCTGCAGTATATCTTGATAATTTAATTTTAATTTTCCAGATGGTGGAAGCAACATCGGTTTCATGAGGTGAATTGTGCGAACCCCAATTGTCAGATGGTGGCACGTTGAATGAGAAAATTTTATTTTCAACATCAACTAGTATGTACGAACCCCAATTTTCAGCTCTCCGCTTGGTTTTCTCCAACCCCAATTTTCAGCTCTCCGCTTGGTTTTCTCCAAGACGACAAGCCTGACGTGATTATGGATGATCTGTTTGATGGCAAAAGAAGAAACCCACAAGAATTTCGTCGTTTCAATGAGGCCCTGAAAAGGTAGCGGCTAATCGACTAGTGAGTTGTTTCAGAATCAGTAGTTGCAATTTGTCAAGAAATGTATTGTTCAAGGAGGGAAATGTATTGTTCAAGGAGTGATTTAAGGAATAATGACTGATAAGTTTTATATGCGATAATGTTTCTTATTTGTATTACGGATCATCTTCCAATATCAATGCACATCGTCTAATTTATGTGATTGTTGAATAAAAGCAATTTAATTTGATTGTTTCTTGTAATGATTGTTTCTTGTAATTTAATGTTACTGGTGGTTTATTTAAGTATTTTGAACATTAAATGGATCTATTTAAATATAAAACGTAGGGAGAAACAATAAAATGAATTGAAACAAGCGATGTCTATCTGGGACCTTTAACAACGCTTATTTAGTACAAGCGCTGTCTATGGTGGACCTTTAACAGCGCTTGTACTAAAGAAGCGATGTCTAAGGTCCCAATAGACAGCGCTTATTTAGTACAAGCGCTATGAAAGGTCCACCTTTAACAGCGCTTCTTTAGTACAAGCACTGTTAAAGGCCCCCCCCCCTTTAACAACGCTTCTTTAGTACAAGCGCTGTTAAAGGCCCCCCTTTAACAGCGCTTTCACTAACAAGCGCTGTTAAAGGGGGGGCCTTTAACAGCGCTTGCACTAACAAGCGCTGTTAAAGGCCCCCCTTTAACAGCGCTTGCACTAACAAGCGCTGTTAAAGGCCCCCCTTTAACAGCGCTTGCACAAACAAGCGCTGTTAAAGGCCCCTTTTAACAACGCTTGTAAAGCGCTATTAAAACCAGCCCCCCTTTAGCAGCGGCGAGATAGACAGCGCTTGTAAAGCGCTATTAATGACCTTATTTAAGCGCTGTTAAAGGTCCATTTTGTAGTAGTGTAGGGGGGTGGATTTGTCCACATCAATCTCCTTATTTTCTTTTGAGGAAGCGTGTAGATTCTTTTGTCAGATTTTAATGGGGATAGCCTTGTAATTTGTTTTCCCTTGTAGCAAGGGATGCGAGGGAATTGTCCCTTCTGAACAATCTTCTGGTTCTTCAAGTCATACCCATAGGATAAGATGCGGTGCTTCATCACTGATCCAGGATGGCCATGTCTCTTATGCCAAAGTAAAAAATTTGGCTTATATCGGGCACTTCAGGTGCTTAAATTCGCTTCCTCTCTTCGAATCTTTGTATGGTAGAGGCCTGAAGGCTCTCAAAACGTTCAAGTATGGATTTTACTCTTTTTTCTTGAGACGTTACATACAGTAACTCTTTTTCATTTACATTTGCTGTTTCCAAATGGAATCCGTTTAAACGGAAATCCTTGAAACTTAGAAAGTTTCTATTGAAATTCGGAGAGAATAGTGCATCCTTTGTTTTTATTTCTGTGTCATTTGGAAGCAACAATGTTGCGTTCTCAGAACCTTCAGTATGGCCCTGGTATTGGGCTTTGTATTGAAAGATCGTATATGTTTATTGTCTACTAATCAGTCATGAGAGCAGTTCATCTTAAACGGAATCCGTTTAAACGGAAGTCCTTGAAACTTGAAAGTTTCTATTGAAATTCAGAGAGAATAATGCATCCTTTGTTTTTTTCTGTGTCATTTGGAAGCAACAATGTTGCATTCCCAGAACCTTCAGTATGGCCCTGGTATTGGGCTTTGTATTGAAGGATCGTATGTGTTTATTGTCTACTAATCAGTCATGAGAGCAGTTCATCTTAAAAGATGAATCATATAAGCACATTTTTTGAAAAACATTTTCATTCAAAACAAATTAATTCAAATGCTCTCATAACATAAATTGTTATTAAAATAAATTGTTAAGATAAAAATAGAGGCTAATCAAGTAGGTCATTTGTTTCGAAGTCGTTAGCTGTAAACTTGACTGGAGCATTTGTGATCATCAGGTTTGTTTCAACTTTCTTTTTCTTATTTTCTTTATACAGTTCCTGGAGATGTTGCGGAGTTTGGCACACTCTAGACCAATGGCCTTTCATGCCACAGCTATGGCACTGGTCTTCCCGTTCCCTCTTGGGTGGTGGTGCATCATTTTTATTGTTGTCATTTTTGCGCCAAGTGAACTTCTGTATTCCTTCATTTCTTTGTTGCTGGACTTGGCCCCTGGCCCTTTTGTTCTGTCCCCCTTTCTGTGGTCTTTCTTTTTGTTTATTGTATCTCTTCTTTCTAGAAGAAGGTGCATTGTGCGCTTCTGGGAGTAGGCCAGTGCCAGGGGGCGCATGTTGTGGGTGGCGAGGAGAAACTCTCTATTTTGTTCGGCCATGAGTAAACATGACATCAGATTAGAATACTTGGTGCACTTTCTTTCATGGTATTGCTGCATTAGTATCGCATCTTTCTCATGGAAAGACATGTACGTCTTTTCCAGCATGCGATCTTTTGAGACATTTTCACCACACAACTTCAGGCGTGAGGTGATGCTAAAAAGAGCTGAGTTGTACTCAGCTATGGACTTAAAATCCTGCAGTCTTATGTTCTCCCACTTATATCGTGCCCTAGGTAATATAACATCTTTATGATGTTTATACCTATCCTGAAGGGCAGTCCACAACTCAAATGGATCTTCGAACATAAGGTATTCAGCCTTTAGGGTCTTGTCCACATGGCGGCCAATATAGATAATGACTTGCGCATTTTCTATATCGCCTACATTTTCATTATTAGTCATAGCAGAAATGACGGACTTAGCCCGCAGATGAAACTTCACATCGAGCTGCCAGCTCAGATAGTTTCTTCCTGATGCATCCAGCACTACGGAATCGACACTTGTGATTTTAGCCATTTTATATAGCAGAGCACAAATTTGCATGAATTAATAATTTAAACAATAAACATTTTCATGCGGAGGCAATATTTATATGAAGAGCTAATTACGTGGATCGGCCAGTCCTACATAAATAAAAAGTCTAAAAGTCCATTACAGTCCATATTATACAAATGAAAGCTTTCAAAAAGAAATTACAACTTTAGAAACCCCGTGGGTCCCATATAAGATCTTCAGCTTCAATTGTGGCCTCCGTCTCCATGGAATGTAGTCTTCGGTCTTGGACATTACATAAATTCCTCACTACAATTTCTTTCAAAAAGAAAAAGAAAAGTGCAGGAAATAAAATGTGGGACTTAAACAGCCGATCCAAAACCGCAATTAGTCATCCATGCAAAAATTTGGGCTCATCAAAACATCTTTAGCAGGCATTTACAGTAGACATTTTCATCACAAGCATCACAGGCATCACATGCATCATATTCAAAGAAGGATAAACAATTTGAATAGTAATAATTATTGGACCACTGGACAATGTCATACACCGTTAGGTCAGGTGACTAACAGCAGAGCGGTTGCATGATCTTCCTAATTATTAAGTTTAATATTGCACAACAAAATATCAGTTTATCCACAGAATAAGCCAATAAAAGTGATGTAGAGCATATAATTATGATCCTACAAATGTATCATATAATGCAAGGGCTGTGCTACTTTGGCTTATTCAAAAAGATTGAAATAGAGCCCAAAATATAACATGTTATTCGTGAAAAAGGAAGAAGTTTTCCTTTTAAATTATTCCCAATTAATCTCCGAATGTCCCCAAATGTCCCCTATTATTATCATGATTTTTCATGAATTTTTAGGCCCCCCAAATACACTTTTTAATCAATTTTTTAAGCCCCAAAAAGTCTTTTAAAGCTTATTTTAGCCCCTTCCCCTCCCCTCCCCCTCCCCTCCCCCTCTCTCTTTTTTCGAAACAAAACTGGCATGCTGGCCTGAAGCCAACAGTGTGGCTGCGTGCTTCAGGCCCGCAGTCTTAATAATACCAATTTTTTTTTGAAAATAGGCCTGCTGACCTGAAGCCCGTAACTTGCATGCGGGCTTCAAGCCCGCAAGGCTTAAATTATTTTTTTCTTTCTTTTTTTCTCTGGGCTTCAGGCCCAAAAGAATTGGGGGGCGGCTAGGGTTTACCGTCGCAGCTGCCCCCTGTTATTACGCCCTCGGAGAGGGGCGACCGCCCCGTCGTAGCGAGGGTGGCAGGGGGATGGGGGTGCGCCCCCTTCCTCCGTAGCAGGAAAAGGGGCGGGCAGCGAACCCCCCTCGCCGCCGTGGTAGGGGGGGTCAGGGAACGGAGACCCCCCTTCGGGGGGGGACGAGTACGACAGCCCCCCCTCTTCCGGGGGGGTGGCATGGGCGGCAACCCCCCCTTCGCGTGGGTGGGGGGGATTACGCGGCGGCGGTCGAAAACTGCCCCCCCTTGGGGGTGGGAACGGCGGTGGCCCGAAGGCCGCACCCCTTTCGGGGGGGATTTTGTGCGGGCGACGCCTGCGGCAGCCCGAATTCCGCACCCCCTTCGGGGTGAAAATGTGCGGGGGACGGGGAGGCCCCCCTCTCGCTTCAGGTGGGGGGGTGGGAGCGTGGGCTAACGTCGGCAGTCCTCCTCCTTCGCGGGGGGGGGGGGGGCATCACGGGGACAGGGTGGCGCAAAAGCAGCGGCCGCCGGCGATGCCGAGGGGTGTGGGAAAAAAATTATACGATACAATATCTAATTGAATTATGTTAAAAACATTATTTTTGGACGATTAGCCCAGATTCCACTTCGATCTTGCGAGATCTATGGAAAATACTATCATACATATGATAAAAACGACATTTTTAGCTAGATTTACCTCTATATCCGTCCTTTGGATATAGCGACGGTTGAACGAAGCCTACGCGGATGACGACGCTCGATTGATGAAGCTTGACGCCGTGCGCATGGATCTTCCGCCTTTCTTCGTGTTCGCAACGATCGATTTTGTGTCTAATTTTTGTTTAGAGGCTCGTTCTGATAACGTGTTATGAATCATCATCTGGGGGAGGAACCACCAGCTCTTTATTTATAGCTTATAGAGAAGCCTACACAGATAAGATACAATAGATACGGTCTTATCTATAATATAAGCAGTGATCCCAACCGACTAACCAACTCGGTATTATCCCTTCACAACATAAATAAATTTTTTTATAAAAAAAGATCTAAAAAGAAAATGACTTGCTTAAATTGGTATTATGCCATGAGCTACACATAATAAATAGAATGATTTCCAAAATAAAAAGACAAGAAATTTAAAAATTACTTGGTGCCATTGAATACAAATATTTCCACCAAACTAAATTTCTTGACAAAGTGAACCAGCTGGTTAAAGAAAAAAATAGGAGGCGAGGCATGAGCCATGCTTTCACATTATTCTTGATTACGATTACTCTTAAGAGATGAAGGAAAACACAAGTTTACAATGTGTACTACTTTCCTATGGCATCAAGAAAATGCCACCCTAAAACCCATCTACAATTTGTTTTCTTGACAAATATCGAATCCGAACATCTTAAAACAAAAGATGATCATATCAAGCATATCCACATATCCCATACTCACATCTGACCCCGGACCCGCACACATGCGCGCACTTCCCGCAGTTGTTCGCGTCGTATGCCACCACGGTGCAGATCCCGTTGCAGCACAGCTGCCCGAAGCCGCACTTGTTCCCGCACTGCCCGCAGTTGTTGCGGTCGCCGAGCACGTTCCGGCAGTGGCCCTTGCAGCAGCTCAGCAGCTCCGTCCCGTTCCTCGCGGCCACGCTCCCGCATATGTTCTCCTTTGCCGCGTCGCATCTGTCCCCTTTCTTGATCGTCTCCTTCAGGAACCTGCTCCCGGACCTTGGGTTCAGGCCCATGAATTGATCCGCCACGACATTGCCGTATGGCTCGTCTACTCCGGTGACGGCAGACGCACCGTATAAGAGTGCAATGAGGAGGGTGGTGAGAAAGAGACTGGTTGAGGCCATTCTCTCTCTGTCACTCTCTCTCCCTCTCAGTTGCACTACTTGAGAGTTAGTTAGTGGCTCGAGGGGGTATTTGAAAGAGGGGGGGCATGGATTAAAAATTCATGGATTCACGTTAACAAAGAATGAGCTCGCATTAATGGTAGCGTGGGGTGCTTAATCGGACTTAACTGCCATCTCTTTTCTTCCCTTGGATCGTGGTTTAATTAATGGGCATGTGTATTTTTATTGGGAGTTTATTGATTTTAGGCGGGGTTGGTGTTTTCCATGCAAGGGAGAATATTGGATCCTGATCCAACTACGCGTAGTTATATTTGCATCGATATTAAGCTGGGATCTTGATGGATGCAAGTTGATAGTAATGATTAGTATACAATTAAAAAACCCATGTGTTCCCTAGGCATATGGCGAAAGGCTAAAGAAGCAAGAGGGGAAAACAAATAAAAAATACCATCTATTCTACCTAATTTTTGTCTAAGCATAGCATAAGATGAATGTTTATACACTTGGGTGTATTTGCTTTGTTATTTAGACCATATTGTTAAGAAGGGAAGCGTACCATGCCTTATGGATAAGAAATACATAGTCGTGAATAAAAAGGCAAACTGTAATTAGTGCGTATCCTTTGTACCTTTCAAGAAATAAAATTCACAGGATATATTAGTTGAATTTGTTATGAATAGGCCTATTGGGCCAAATGGGTATCCAACCCACTATTAAAAGCTATAAATACACGGGTAGGGGGCTCTTAACCCTCTACACCTATTTTCCCTATTTTTCCCTTCACAACACGTTATCAGCACGATCACGCTCGTTGGAGGAGACGTCGGCTCGCGGGGAAGGAGATCCATCAATCACTCAGATTCAAGAAGATCGTAATCTTCTCAACGGGGAGCGAAAAGGGCATCCTTCACCAACCGTCGACTAGATTCCCTTGTCGAATCTAGAGATATGGAATTAATCTGCCTAGTGGACAGTGCATCGACGCACTCGATCCTTCAAAACAAAGACTACTTCTCGAGCATAAGTAGATATTTTGGTCCACTGAGAACAATCTCAGGACCAGCAAACATAATCGAAGGATCAGGGGAAGCAATTATATTGCTCCCCGGTAACACACAAATAACACTTCAAAATGCGTTATACTCCCCTAAATCTATCCGAAATCTCCTAAGCTTTAAAGATATCCGTTTAAACGAATATCACTTAGAGACGGTCGAGGAAGATAAAAGGGAATACTTGCTTGTAACGTCTCTTACAAATGGTTCAAAAACCATTGTGGAACGTTTCAAGGGACTCCCATCGGGACTCTACCAAACAAGTATACAAACTCCAGAAACATGCATGGCGGAGCACCTGCAGTGCCCCCAAACACCAGAATTCCAACTCTGGCACAGTAGACTGGGACGCCCTGGCTCTGTTATGATGTACCGCATCATAAAGAACTCCAGGGGCATAGACCTGAAGAACCTGAAGATTCTTCAAAAAGGAAAATTCCCATGTCCACCCTGTTACAAGGGTAAGCTGATTACGAGACCATCTCCACTGAAAGTGGACGTGGAATCCCCTAGTTTTCTGGAAAGAATCCACTAAGACATTTGTGGGCCAATACACACATCAAGTGGTCCGTTCAGGTACTTTATGGTCATGATAGACTCATCTACTAAGTGGTCACATGTGTGTCTACTGTCCACCCGTAACTTAGCACTATCTAAGCTTTTAGCTCAGATAATCAAGTTACGGGCCCACTTCTCCGATCACCAGATAAAGAAACTTCGTCTGGATAATGCGGGGGAGTTTAAGTCACAAGTCTTTCTAGATTACTGCCAAGCTCAGGGAATTGAAGTCGAACATCCTGTAGCACATGTTCACACCCAAAACGGGTTAGCAGAATCTCTAATTAAGAGACTGCAATGGATTGCTCGTCCATTATTACTTCAATCCCAGATGCCAGTGAATGCGTGGGGTCATGCAATTTTGCATGTTGCATCTTTAATAAAATTAAGACCTTCTGGAGGTCAGTCATCTTCTCCAATGCAACTAGCACTTGGAGCCCCCACCAATTGTCTCACACTTGAGAATATTTGGTTGTGCAGTATACGTCCCCATAGCACCACCACAAAGGACAAAGATGGGTCCACAACGTCGCCTATGCATTTATGTTGGGTTTGACACCCCCTCCATAATTAGATTCCTAGAACCCCTTACGGGAGACGTTTTCAAGGCACGTCTAGAAGACTGTGAATTCGATGAAACATCGTTTCCAAGACTAGGCTCACAGACAAAGAAGCCCGAAGCTTCAGACTGTATCACTTGGGATACAAAGACATTATGTCACTTTGATCCGCCCACAAGCCAGTGTGAGGAGGAGGTCCTGAAGATTCTCCACATCCAAAACACTGTCCATCTCTTGTCGGATAAATTTACTGACAACCAGAAGATTGTCAAATCACACGTCCCTGCTGCTAACACTACAGCTAGGATTGACATCTCGCAAAATGGATGCAATTCGCCTGCAGCAGAAATGGTTGGACCTCTCAAAAAGAGAGGGTGACCACCAGGATCCAAGGACCAAGTCACACGAAAGAGTAGGACCCTTGGCAATGGTAAACAAATACCACCACAGGATGCTACTATAAGCCCTGCTACCCCATCTCTCCCAAACTCTCATGAAGAGGAAAAACCGGGAGAAAATGAAGTTTCGATACACTATGTACGAACTGGGGAGTATTGGGACAGAAAGAGCACCACCATAGATGACACATTTGCGTGTAATATTGCCATCAACGTCACGTACTGCGACGATGATATTGAACAATGCTCTCTGACAGAATGTCAAAGCAGAGATGATTGGCCAAAGTGGAAAGCGGCAATAGGAGTGGAGTTGGATTCACTCACCAAATGCAAGGTCTTCGGACCCATAGTCCAGACACCAAAAGGTGTAAAACCTGTGGGTTATAAATGTGCATTTGTTAGAAAACGAAATGAACAGAATGAGATCGTTCGCTACATAGCAAGGCTTGTAGCGCAGGGTTTTACCCAACGTCCAGGGGTGGATTTTGAAGCCACATACTCCCCGGTCATGGACGCGATCACCTTCCGATTCCTCATTGGCTTAACAGCCCAAGAGGGTTTAGATATGCAGCTTATGGACGTGGTCACTGCATACCTATATGGAAACCTAGACCGAGACATCTATATGAGATTGCCTGACGGTTATTCTTTGCCTGCAGCACTAAAAGAGAGAGAACGTGACATCTACTCACTGAAACTGCAAAGATCATTATATGGTCTAAAACAATCTGGAAGGATGTGGTATAACATACTGAGTGATTTCCTTGCAAAACAAGGATTCACAAACGACCCAGTCTGTCCTTGCATCTTTATAAGAGCAAAGACAACAGGATTTGTAATCATAGCCGTCTATGTGGACGATTTGAACCTCATCGGATCTCCTGAAGAGATCACAGAGATTTCTAGAAGCTTGACAGAAACCTTCGAAATGAAAGACCTCGGAAAGTCAAAATTCTGTTTAGGTCTTCAAATAGAGCATCTTAATGATGGGATCCTGTTACATCAGTCAACTTACACATCGAACTTATTGAAAAAGTTTCAGATGGATAAGTGCCACCCCCTCAGCACTCCAATGGTCGTCAGATCATTGGATGTACATAAAGACCCCTTCCGGCCGCTGGAAGAGGGGGAGGAAGCCTAGGCCCTGAAGTGCCTTATCTAAGTGCTATCGGTGCACTCCTTTACCTGGCTAACTGCACTCGCCCTGACATAGCATTTGCAGTCAACTTACTAGCCAGATATAGCGCTGCACCTACACAGCGGCACTGGGCCGGAGTAAAGCATCTTCTGCGCTACCTCCAAGGGTCCATAGACTTAGGTCTATTCTACAGGAAAGGGGCATCAACTGGTTTAGTTGGTTATGCTGATGCAGGATACAGGTCCGATCCTCATACAGAGAAATCTCAGACAGGATACATGTTCACTTATGGCGACACAGCCATATCCTGGAGATCTGTGAAGCAGACCATGACAACCGTCTCATCCACTCACTCAGAACTCCTAGCCATCTTCGAAGCAAGCAAGGAAAGTTTTTGGCTACGCTCTGTGATCCAGCACATCCTCACCACCACCGGCCTGATGACCGGTGTTCTTGCGCCTACTCCACTTCATGAAGACAATGCAGCATGTATAGCCCAGCTACAGGACGGCTACATAAAAGGCGACAAGACGAAGCATATCTCCCCCAAGTTCTTCTGGACGCACGACCTTCAGAAATAAAAGCAGATTGAGGTACAGAAGATCCAATCATGTAATAACTTGGCGGATTTGCTTACCAAATCACTGCCTACTAGTATCTTTGAGAAACTTGTATATGGGATTGGGATGAGGAGAGTGAGTAAATGTAAACTGGGTCAGGATGAGAGGACTATGAACTCATAGATACATAGGAAATTGATGTATAGATTCATAGGAAATCTGCAAGCCTGAAGCTTGGTCAGATGAGGGGGAGTCAACTGCAGAGTTGTACTCTTTTCATTTGGCTACAGGTTTTTTCCCACAGGGTTTTCCGTAGTCAAGGTTTTGACGAGGCAACCTCGTTGACTCTGGATCCTGAAGTATCCACCCCTAGACACATCCCCAAATCAGGGGAAGTTATGGATTAACTGTTCTTTATTTAACAAGACAGTTATCCTAACTCGGATCTTGAAGAATCCACCTCTTATTCAATGTTGGTTGGATAAGGGGAAGTGTTATGAATAGGCCCATTGGGCCAAATGGGTATCCAACCCACTATTGAAAGCTATAAATACAAGGGTATGAGGCTCTTAACCCTCTACACCTATTTTCCCTACTTTTCCCTTCACAACAGAATTACCATTTTTGTTGGCGGTTGATTCTTCCAATCTGAGATGTGTATATGTTGTTAGGTCCTTCGGTTGCGACTGCTAATCCGAGCTATCTCAGAGTTGCTTGGAACACAAACAGCTCGTGAGGGAGGGCCAAACCTGGGGTCCGACCTAATTTCCTCCGATGCTTAAGTCAGCACGTGACTCAAAGGAATCTCAGGTGCAACTAAGGCCGAACTATTAGGTAGACATGCCAGTAGTTGTCATGCTGAGCTAAGGAGAGCATGTGGTCGGAGAAGGTCTTGTTTAAGATACATGGAAAGTCTGAAGTCGTTTCAGACTGTCTAACCTTTATCATTCTTATGAGCGGTCTGGAGTCATGTGAGGCTACTACAACCCAATATTATTCAAGAGATTGCATGTGAGAATGACCAAGAGATAAATCAGCAATCTCTGAACTCTACAGGGAGAGAATCTCAATGAAGATGACGATTCTATTGAAGAGAAGTCAAAATTATATGCCTCCCTCTCCCATTGATGGGAAGACTTTTTATAGGCAGGGTGAGCCTTAATTATTGTTGAGTTATTGCAATTGAAGACATGCTAACGGTCTGCATAAATTGGAGAAATTTTCTGGCAATGGTCTCAAGTCATAAGAGCTTCTCCAACCGGCCTTCATTTCTTCAAAATGAAGGCCGGTGCCCCCTCCAACCCATCTTCAAAATGAAGCCATGTTTGAAGGGGATGAATAGTGCCTCTGCAAATATGAAGGGGCACTAGTCACCCCTTCATTTGAGAATGCCATGTTAAATTACAACAATGCCACTCATTTAATTAAGCATGATTAGTTAAATGTTTAATATCGTTTATACCTCATAATCAAATTTAATAATTTTAGTACCATTGGAAAACCCGCGATAATACCAATAATATGAGACCAATATTGAATATTTTTCAAGCATTCACTTGTTTTGCTGTTGAAGACATCATCTATATAAAAATTAATATTATTTTTACGGACAAATATTAATATTTAATATTTTTCACCAAAATTATTATAGTTATAAAATAACAATAATTTTATATTATTTATAAATTTATTTAATAAATAAATAATTTATTAGATTAACTCATTTTAAAAAGTAATATTTTATCATTATATAAAGATAACTAAATATGATAAAATAAGATTTGAAGGGGGAGGGTTGGAGTTGCCCATTCTTCAAAATAGAATCTTTGAGGAATATTCCATTTTGAAGAGGCTTTTTTGAAGGAGAGGGTTGGAGATGCTCTAAGTGAGGAAGCACAACTGTTTAGGCCATAAATGCCATAAATGCCATGAATACAAGCATCTTCCAAGCGTTTACTAAATAACTTGGTCCCATCTCCCAAGCTCAGCTGCTGCAAAGGTTGAGGTCGAGTGATATGGCATGAATGAGAGATAATTAAGTGACCATAGTCGTATATTTTGGTCAGCTCGTGAGGGGAGGGTCCCCCCGTCCTACTACAGAGGTAGAGCTAGGTCGGCCTGCATATGCATGGGGAGTGGCCACCCGACCTACAGCTGAAGCAGAGCTATATCGGCCCGCGAGAGGAGTGGCCCCTGTTGGATCTCCTGGCACACCAAATACACTAAGGGGGTGAATAGTGCACATCACGACGAAATTGCAAATTTAAAAATAACTAAAAATTGCAATTCGGAAGTAAATAACACAATCCAGAGAATAACAAACGCAAACACAGAGATTTATCCTGGTTCGGATCCTTGTGATACATCCAGTCATCTACCCCGTAGAGACTTTAATCCACTAAAACACTTGATCCCCAGAAGTAATCAAAATACAAAGATGCCAACACTCCCCGTGTTGCAAACATGTACAATCTTTTCAACAAGAGATTCACCAAATAAAGTAAAGAAAGAATATGAAACAATATCACATATAGACTTAATAATGTCGGAATTATAGCGCAATGTTGGTGATGGATTCTCTAAGGTTCTGGATAAGAATTGATGGTAGAACACACTTGGAGAATGGACTTCCTAAAGGGGCAAAATTTCTGCAGAGGTTACCCTATGGAAATCTGAAAATCACTCACTTTCTAGAGAGAAAAAATAAACTTAAGAAAAGAGAGAGGGTAAATTTTCATGAATTTTAGACAGGGGTCTGGTCTATTTATAGCCCAAAAAGTTAGTTTTCGAACGTTTAACAACTGTCTAAAATTTCAAAAAAATCTGAGCAATTTTTCCAAAAATTAGTCGACTAATAAAAAGGGCCGGTCGACTAATTCTGCTGCCAGACTAAAATATGACTGTTTAAGTGTCTTTTGACGAAGATAGTTATACAAACTGTCAAAAACTGACACAAACGGCTAGTAACTGTCTGAATCTATCAGTTGGAAGGGGTTATAATTTCTCTTAATTAATTTAAAAAATTAATTAATTACACCAGTTGAAATAACTGTTAATATAACTATTAAAAAACTGTCTGGTGGACCAGGAAAATCTATTGGTCGACTAGGATCAAAAATTTGAGAAATTGTATAAAAATGATCCATATGTTTAGAAATTATATTTTGACAAAAAATTACTTTATGTTTCTTAATAAAATAAGGAAAAATTTATTGGTCGACCAGAGAAAAGTGCTGGTCTGCTAATTTTTATGTGACTTGGTTTTTGAGGATGAACCCTTAAGTTAGAACATCATCAAGGCTTTGACATTCTAAAGATATGCAAGAATGAAAAAAATTTACATCATATTTCACAAGATATAAGAATGCATCGCTTTAGCTTCGTCTTGCTTTTTGATGTTTTGTCTTGCAATGTAAAAGTTGACTTGATGATTGTCTCATTTAAAAAAGCTTGGCTTTAGAATCTGCATCCACAGAGTTAGTATATACACACATATATATAGACAAATGATTGTATCATCAAAAACTTTGTGGGAAGAAAACTTTACGTTTCCAACATTCTCCCTTCGTTTTGATGATTACAATATGATAAATGAAAAATGAAATATATGTCTTATATATGAAATATGTAAAGTAAGCACCCCAACTTATATGCTTCATAAAATAATGAATGAGCAACTTCTAAATGTGAGGAACATGTATATAGGAGCTGGAAGATCAGTACATAGGATTCAATCAAATAAACCATGAAAGCATATGTGGATAACACAAGAACACACAAAAACTTGGTAATGCAGTTCGGTGCGTACACCTACATTTGCTGGACCACGCCTAGAAAATCATATTACTCCACTATAATAATAAACGATTACTATCACTAATATTGCAATTTTATTAGGAGGAACACACTTCCCTCAATACAAACCGCAATGGGTGATCCCAATCAATCCCATGGAGTAATCACTGCAAGATCCCCTTGCACGCAAGATCCCCTTGCATAAACTAACAAGATTGAAATCCCTTCAATCCCTACATGCGTATACATCGGCCTCCATCCCCGGATGTAGAAACCGCAAGATCCCCTTGCATAAACCGACTAGATCAAACTCCCTTCGATCCCTACGTGCGTAGCCGTCAGCCTCCATCCCTGAATATTGATCACCAATCTTCACGAAAGAGATAGCCTTAGTAGAATCCGCATGACCACCTTATAAGCCGGCCTCCATCAATTTAGGAACTGTTTTGGAAAAATAGTTCTATATAATCTCATGCCGATTTTCCGCCATATATCTATGAACCGCTTCAGGCAAGTAGTCCCATAAAACAAGGAACTAATTAACCAATTTCGGATAATTAGTTCAATCAAATCTTATGCGGATATTTTACACATAAATTAAGGAACTATTTCGGTTAAATAGTCATATAGAATCTCAGCAAATATTTCCTCCCATCATTTAAAGAACTAACGAGATCCCCATTAAATAAGTTATTTCTGCCATCATTCAAGAATCTATTTCGGGTAACAAGGAACAAAAAAAATCTCAAGAAGATATTCAATCAATCAATTGAAGAACCCCCGAGATTCTAGGCTACAAATCAGATCTGAAATCAGCAAAGCAGATCTGCAAACCGAAATATAATTCTTGCATTCGATCCTGCATATCATGAATGATGTCGCAACACGACTCACAACATGATCTCTTAACCTGTTCAAAAACAGTTCTGATTCCATAACCCGAACACCCCAGATCTAGTGCCACTAATGCCAACATATAGTAACAGAAAATCAACCCAACAATCTCCCCCTTTGGCATTATATGGCACAACCTCAAGCATGGGCAAAAGTGCACCAACAACATCAAAAACATTCTCCCCCTTTGAGCCACAATAAGCCAACGGATACTTCCAGCAGAGCAGAGCAAAGATCTTCGAGATGTGCGTAGCAGATATAAACCCGAAGACTGGTGCAGTAACAGAGGAAGCATCAGTAGATGGGACTGGTACAATCACATGAGTCATCAACTTTACCAGTAATAGTTCGGACATTAGAAGTCGGCATTGAAAGAGAGGGAGTTGGAAAGCTAGACGGAGCACCATGTCGCTTGGCAGAGCTACGCCGGCGGTGACAAGAATGAGGAACTTCCAGGACAGCAGACACATCAGAAGGAACGAGGACCAGATCAGATATAGGATGCTCAGAAGTAGGAGTAGTTGTAGCATCAACTGGAGGAGTGGAAGTGCATGTTGCGTCCTATGTCACAACATGATCCATGACATGGACTATTAAGGAATCAACTGGATGGTCTTGAAATGTTGGCTCCTGTGTTGTAACATCAGCATTAACATAACAATCATCAGTGGCCACATGTTCATTAATACGATAATATGACACATTGTCATCTGGAAGATCCAACCCACATACATGACCTTGAAAATTTGAATCTCGTGGATCTGAAGAATCCACAGCAGCTGTCTGATATGCACCAACACCAACAGATACAGTTGTTGAAGAATCAGAGTCATCCAACACGACTATTGCAGCCAACACATTGAGGAAGATGGGGAACCAGACTCAGTGGTCGACAGTAAAAGTGTGTCCTAATCGATAAATCTAATACTTTCCAGCTGCACTCCAATATAATCCAAGTACACATCTCCAATAATCAATCCTGAACAATCAACTGAGACATATCAAGAGGCTCCCATGTCTCTCTCATACGACAAAATATTGCAAATAAATCCTCAGGCCTAACAGAATTAGAGGAAGAAAAATATACCTCACATCTGATAGGAGGCTGCAAAAATGGAACGATATCCAGTGTAGTAGTCGAGCTATGAGAGGCCAAAATAGTAGCTGGTGAGTTGAAGACATCGACGGTGCTGATAGAGAAACTTCAGCGATCTGCATGTCAAAATTCGGAGACATGAATGCGGTGGAAACGACGAAGAAGTGGACAAAATTTGGGTAAGTCAACCGGAATAGGTGAATAGGCCGCGAAAGATGGATTGGTGGTGGATCGCCGTGCAGGAGATGGTCCATGCGAAGATCCGATGGCACTGGCGAAGGATGAGCGGTGAGAAGAGCGGCGAGGTAATTCACTGATAATTCTAGAGGAAGATCCATAAGAATTTGAAGCAGGTTGCTCACATTGATTGTTGAGAGGAGATGTAGATTCTGGTGTCATAACATCAGCAACAACATCGTTTTGTGTCGTATCTAATGTTTCACCATCAGTTACAACATGAGGCTGTTTCTCTGAAGCTGTAGTGTTCAGGCTATATAATGCAGACTTCCTGACCCATTGCCTTTTCAGTCTTCTACCAAGAGAGCTTACAATTCTTCCCTCCATGAAATGACGCATACGACTAAAGCAGTTCTTCTCATAATGACCAACAATTTTGCAACATCCACACACTAGACTTTCACCTTTGACAGTTTTTGTTAACTTCTTCTTGCCAGTATAGCCCTTGTGCTGATCAATTTTCTCAAGTTCCTTCTTGACTTGTATCCTTTTTGCGGTAGAAATGTTATAATTAAATCCTCTGTTATAGCCCACTCCAGTACGATCTCCTGAAATCTTACCATGTTCAAGATGTCATCCAGTTTTCCTTTACCCGAGTTCCACTTGTTTATGTTGTTTCAGCTTTCTCTGCCCTAAGGAGGATAATACTGAAGTTGCTTTCCAGCTCTCTAAGGTTTTCCTCAACTTTCAGAAATCTGCTCTTGACTTCATCCTTTTCTTTCTTTAATCTTCCATTTTCTTCTTTCAACACTTTATTAATGCTATAGATCAGCATCCATTTTTCAAACATCATCTGGTATGCGACCCGGATATCATCTTCACTTACTTCCTTGTCATTGTCAACTTCAGAATCCGATTCAGCTGCTGATGTCATGTAGGATGTTGTAACACTGGATCTGACATTAACTAATCTGTTGGCAGATGTCATGACTGATGTTGTAACATCGGATCTAACATGACTCCTTGTATTGTAGTCTGATTGCTTCTTCATAGAGGCTGCAAATGAACATAGTTACTAGTGATTTCCTCATCTTCAGCACTCCCCTTAGAGTCATGTTCACTCCAGGTACTCGTCAAGGACTTTCCTTTCTGCTTCTTCAGAGTGTTTGCACATTCAGCCTGAATATGTCCATATCCCTCACACTCTCTACATTGAATTTCTTTTCCTTTCTTCTTCTGATCATACCTTTGATTTCGGTTGAAAGATTTTCCAGCATATGTATCACTTGACCGAGGCACATTATTTCCTGTTCTGAAATTTTGTCATTTACTACTAATCTTATTTAGCATCCTTGATTTCCAATATGTGTAGTTTGTACCCACAATCAAAGGATGACAAATAACGGAAGCACCTTCTCGAGTATTCATGATTGACGTACTGATAATCCAAGATCACACCCTCTTGGACAACAAAGTAACATGGGTGACCTGCTCTGATACCAATTGAAAGATCAGTACCTAGGATTCAATCAAATAAACCATGAAAGCATATGTGGATAACGTAAGAACATACAAAAACTTGGTAACGCAGTTTGGTGCACACACCTACATCTGTGGGGCCACGCCCAGAAAATCAGATTACTCTACTATAATAATAAACAAATACAATCGCTAATATTGCAATTTTATTAGGAGAGACACACTCCTCTCAATACAAATCGCAATGGGTGATCCCAATCAACCCCATGGAGTAAACACCGTAGGATCCCCTTCGCGCAAGATCCCTTTGCATAAACCGATAAGATCGAACTCCCTTCAATCCCTACGTGCGTAGCCATCGGCCTCCATCCCCAGATTTAGAAACCGCAAGATCCCCTTGCATAAACCGACTAGATCAAACTCCCTTCGATCCCTACGTGCGTAGCCATCTACCTCCGTCCCTGGATATTGATCACCAATCTTCACGAAAGAGATAGCCTTAGTAGAAATCGCATGACCACCTTATAAGCCGGCCTCCATCAATTTAGGAACCGTTTTGGGAAAACAGTTCTATATAATCTCATGCAGATTTTCCGACATATATCTAGGAACCACTTCGGGCAAGTAGTCCCATAAATCAAGGAACTAATTAACCAATTTCAGATAATTAGTTCAATCAAATCTTATGCGGATATTTTGCCCATAAATTAAGGAACAATTTCGGGTAAATAGTCTGATAGAATCTCAACAAATATTTCCTACCATCAATTAAGGAACTAACGAGATTCCCCATTAAATTAGTTATTTCTGCCATCATTCAAGAATCTATTTCGGGTAACAAGGAATAGTAAAATCTCAAGCAGATATTCCTTCAATCAATTCAAGAACCCTCGAGATTTTAGGCTATAAATCAGATCTGAAATCAACAAAGCAGATCTGCAAACCGAAATAGAAATCTTGCATTCGATCTAGCATTCAGATCCCACATGTTATGACTGATGTTGTAACATGACTCACAACATGATCTCTTAACCTATTTAAAAACAGTTCTGATTCCACAACTTGAACATCCCAGATCTAATGCCACTAATGCTAACATATAGTCACAGAAAATCAACCCAACAGGAGCAATTTACATATAATGCATATAATATAACATATATGAAGATTTTTTAGAAGTAGTTTGATATGAGATTTTGAATTGAAAACCATTAATATATGTGTTAGTAAATCTCCCCCTGTGTGAGGTAGTACCCATAAAAATGGTGATACACATATGCCTTATTTTCTCCCCTTTGAAATTATCAAAAAAATGGGATGAAATTCTACCAATTAGCATAGAGTATTAGTCGACTAAAAGAATATCATGGTCGACTAAACTGTGCAAATTTACAGAAACAAAATAGAACATTTACTAAACAAACAGATATTCATTAAAATATCATAAGTAATACAAAGATAAGTGCATACATTGGAGAACGAGTATTTGATAGTCATCATACAACTTAAAACTAACAACCAAAAACCTAAAGCAACACAACGAACATCTGAAAACAACCAAGCAAACAAACCAACATAACACAAACTTGGTCGACCAACTGATTTTTTTGGTCGACCAGAAACCGAACAACTGCAGATCTAATATGGTGGAGGCCTAGGTGGTCACTGAGAGGTCGATGGAGAGTAAGGTGCACATTGTTCAAGAAGACATATAATCTATGCTTGACTTCCTTGCATAGTCTCAAAGTCCATATTCATGGTGGTATTAAGGCGATCGAGACGAGTCTCAAAACCACTTAGATGCTCTTGAAAACCTGAAAAACCAGTATTCATGTCCTTGTGCAAATTGTCAATTTTAGTTTGGAGTGTGGCGCGACGAGGAGGAGTATTAGGGTTGTGGTGATTGACTCCAACACGACGACGATGGAGTGGTGGTTCAACGGGGCCTTCTTCTTCGGCATGGGGAGGAGGTGCCAGAAGGGTCATACGATTGAGAACAGTGTGATCAATGTTTTGAGTAGGGAAAACTGAGAATTCATCAACAAGAGGATCATTGAAATGCTTGAGGATACGAGTAATGGTACATGGCAAGTAAATATGTGAAGTAAGCGGTTTTGTGAGCACTAACATGATAGCATAAGCCCAATTAACCTTTAAGCCACCTACAATGGCATAGAGGTAATGAGCAAGTTTGTTATTGACTTAATTTACGGATCCGGACTTCGGAAGAAGACTCTAAGTGAGGATTTTTAGAAGGAGACGTGGAGTGGGATGCAAGTTGACGACATTCATTCCAACATGAAAATTGGAACTTAAACGATTAAATACAGGTTCATTGTCCATGGTGAAATAAAGATCAGAGACATTAGAACGAGTGATACCTAAACATTCGGCAAGAGAACCATAAGTGATATGAATTTTGTGGCCCTTAATGGTGGTATTGAAATACAGCTTTCCTCCTTCTTGGGTAACCTCCATGTTGGCATAGAACTCCTTCACCAAGTTTGGAAAGTAAGGGACAATTTCATTGTAACTCCTAAGATGGAGAAGTGAAACTGCATGAAGAAGGCGGATGGTATCGTAGTTGAGGATCTCATCGTCGTTGAAATCGATGAACCGTTTGGGGTAAAAAGGAGTATTGGCCATGGAGTCAAATTTGTCGCGGGCTTCATCGGTGTTGAAGACAAGAGAACAGCGGTCTGAGGGGTTTTGACGACGGGAGGAGGAGGGTGAAGCTATCCTAAAGCTATGTCTAAATATAGAGGAACGTTGATGGTAAGTGGACATTGGTTTTGGCATGAGGAAGATGAAGAGAACCCATGGAAATAAATAGAGAGTTTGGAGAGGGAATTTCAAATTTTGAACCATCAAAAACTGAAAAGAAACCAATTGAAACTTTCCTTAACTTCCCTAGACATTGGAGAATGAATTGGTGCAAAAAACGTGCAAGAAAACGGTCAAAATTGCAGTTTTTCAGAAAAATCTGCAGTTTCTGGTCAACTAGTCAAATCTGTTGGTCGACTAATCGACTGCAGAATATTTCGTCAAGTGGAAGATGGGAAAATAGTGATGTTTATCACTTTATTTCGGGCAAAACAAAGGACAAAAGACCTGACCCGGTTCAGATGCCTAGAGGGTAGGTGTACTTGGGATTTGACTTATCCATGCCTTTTTCAAAGCACTTTGTACTTAGTGTCCTTTTGTGGATGGAAGCTTAAAAAATATAGGTTTTGTTGTCTTGTGTCATTAGAAATGGATGTTGACCGACCAGTATATGACAAAAATATTTTTAGAAATAATAATATAATAATTCTTTTGCAGAAATTGATATATATAATAATATCTAGCGATTGGTCGACCAGAACTTTGTGCTAGTCGACTAGAAAAATTATAAAATAATTCTGAAAAATCTAGAAAAATTATATAAGGATAATAATATAATATGTAACAATAATATTCAGTTAAAAATCCATTTCACTAACTATACCAAGTTCTCTTCTAAGTTTTAGAAAAGTCTCTACTTTAATAAGCTTAGTAAGGCGATCTAATTTCTAGTGTCTATATATTTTAATATAATATCACCTTTTGGACATGATCATCCAAGGAGTGATGACGTATATCTATATGTTTAGTACGTGCATGATGTACTGGATTTTTGGACAAATTAATAGCACTAGTGTTATCACACATAATAGGACATGTGTTACACTTAATGCTATAATCTAGAATTGATTGTTTCATCCATAGAATCTGTGCACATGCTAAACCAGTGGAAATATATTCCGCTTCAATAGTTGATAAAGAAACAGAGTTTTGTTTCTTACTAAACCAGGATACTAATTCATAACCTAAAAAGAGACAAGTACCAACAGTACTTTTGCGATCAGATTTGCAACCAACAAAATCTGCGTCACTATATGATATTAAATCAAATGAGTTATTTTTTTGGATAAAATAAACCAAAATTAGATGTATGTTTAATATACCTAACTATCATTTTGACAGAAGTCAAATGAGATATCATAGGATCAGATTGATACATAGCACATATACAAATTGAAAACATAATATCTGGTCTACTAACAGTAAGATAAAGTAATGATCCAATCATACCTCGATATAATCTTTGATCAACACTCTTACCATTTGAATGCTTGTCATGATTTGATGAAGTACCCATTGGAGTATGTTTCTCTGCAGAATTATCTAGTCCAAACCTTTCTATGAGTTCCTTTGTATATTTACTTTGATGTATCTATATTACATTTGACAGAGTTTTTTGAATCCTAGGGCTGACTAGGACAAGCTGACTAGGACAAAGGGGTAGATAAAAGACGGCCAAGATTTAATCTTGATGAATCGATGGTTGGGATTAAACTTTGGGATGATTGTTTTGTATTTTAACACATACTTTTTATATTTGTGGGTCCCATTTGATAGCAACAAGATTTTTTGGATAGAACAACAGGCTTAAATAATATCCCTAAAATTCAATTCTTATCGGGTATAGCAACAGACTTCTTGGAAGAGAGCAACAGGCGTCCACAGGCGTTCACAGACTTTTTCGGCTCTTGCTCTTCCCCTCCATCTCTCTCTCCCTCTTCAAATTCTGTAAACGACAGCAACATGAGAGCTTCAAATATCTCCCCTCCATCCCTCTATGCCCCTGAAAATAAAGGAATGGATCTGCTAATTGTTTGGTTCAAAATGTGATTTTTTAGCAGATCTATGGTGTTTTGTTTGGTTCAAAGTCATAGATGATGCATGCAGACTTCATCTCCATTTTCTTCTTCATTTTTGCTTTTCTCTTCTTGGACTCCAGGTACAAATTCCTAATCTTTGTCTCTCAACTTAATTTCTTTTATTCTTTTTTTTCTTTTTTAATATATGCTAATTATTTGAGTAAAGTTTAGTTGATTTGTTTTGGGCAGATCTGTGGTGTTTCTTTTTTAACATAAACCTATAGAATTCATTATTTTTCTTTACTAAACACCACAGAATTAACAAAAAAAATGTGATATTTACAGCTAGCCATAGGGAAACAGGGCAATCCCCTCATGATAAGGAGCAATGGAATTTTGACATCGGCTTTCCAATGATTCTGTCTTCCCTATTCGGTTGGCAAGAAAAAAGTCTGATTCAAGCAGCCAGCTTTTATCCCCACACACCCTCCTATTATTGCTATGAGTTTGATGGACTCTCCATGTGTTTCTCCTTTGTTTCCTGGTTACAATCAATCTTCACATTGCATTCAAATTATGTGTACATGGAGGCGACCTCACGGGCTCCAGATGCCTCAGAGTTGAGCTGATCCTCTTGAATAGATCCAGCTCTCTGGTTATCTTCTGTCGTTTGCATACAGATAGTGATAAGAGTCCAACTCGAAGGTTCCTCGAGGGTAGAGAGATCTGATATGTCGGTGTTGTCCAACTCAAATAAGGTTTCGGTGGTGACAACTCAAATAAGAGTGACAACTCAAATAATTTGCTGAGGAAGAACACTGATATGTCCAGGTAGTTGATTTGTTTTGGGCAGATTTGTTCATTATTTTTAGCATAGTTGATTTTTTTAATATATGCTAATTATTTAATATAATTTTCTTTTCTAATTAATTCCTGATCTTTTATTCTACATGCTTCTAAATATTTCTTTTGACTGGTGACAACTCCACTTTCGTAGTGAATTTATAGAAAAGAAAATTATAATTTTTCTCTTCTTTTGATATGTCCAGGTATTGAATCTCGATATTCTGCATTGATGTCAAACCTTATTGCTGAGGAAGAACACCGATATTTATTCATTATTATTCGAAGATATCCTTTCTGATATTAAAATTCATTGTAAGTTAACAGACTTTACTGATATTCTTCATGATATTCGAAGATATCCTTCAAGAGTTAACAGACTTTACTTGAATTACAATATTACTGTTATATTTAACAAACAAGAACTCTCTTTTTCACTCTTAATTCTGATCGTTCTAACTGATCAGATGCACGCTTTAGTAATAACTCCATGTCAAATTTTTAGCACCATAGACTAAACGAGAGCTCCGCGGAGCCGGTCGAGTAGGAAGCAGATCTAGAATCAATGACCGGAAAAGTACGTTTATCTGAATCTATTTCTTTAGATTTTTGCATTAGAAATTGTTGTGATAGATTTAGATGAGGCCCGGTGAGCAGCTGCGGGGATTAATGACAGGTGTGATGTGGCCAGCAAGAGGATGAGCAGTAGAACAGTTGGTTTTCTATATATTGCGAGTTGTCACTTTGTGCTATTTGAAAAGAACAATCATGTTTGTCTTTGTAATTGAAGATATGTTCTATAAGGAAATCTCCTCAGTTTTAGGTGATGATTGATTAGCTCAGTAGAATAACACATTTATGCTCTTTTCCAGGATCGTCGACATGGAGAATGAACTCAGGGAAGCCAAACCCCCAAATCCGCCACCTCCTCAGAGAACCCCTCTTGATCCATGGACAAAATCGCGTGCTAGCCAACAGTGGGCTTCTCCAAAAGAGGATAACAAATCCAGATCAGAAAGTTAAAAATGTTCTCAAAGATGTTGTGTTTTTGGGTTATCTTTACATTTTTTTAAAATGAAAAATAATTTAGTGTAAGTAGTCGACGGTGTACCTTAGTGATTCGAGAAATGGGTTTTGCCGATTTACCCTGACTGCAATACTTTTTATATGTGCATCATTTTCTGCATGCAAACACATCGTTGTAACACAACAAATCTATTCTCCACCATCTGATTGTCTATTCTTGGGGTGATTGGATGTAGATGCTGAATCTTTTGGCGAAGAACCACACCAATGTATCACCAATGTTTCTTGCTTTTATTTTTACTTCTTGGATTTACTGGTTATATCTATCATTGTATGGTTTCAAAATATTATGCTGCTTATGCTCAAAGTTTTAGTATCAGATCGAATGAGCAGAGAGTTGCATTGTATATATGCTTTTTTGATCTTGAGGATAATTTGAATCCTGTCAAATTTGCAGTGTGCCTTAGTTACAAGGAAGTTTAGGACAAATTTTTTTACGAGAATAATGTATCTAATATATACGAGATGTATTTTACATTTTCTTTCATATAGCATGATGCACTTTCCTTTGTATATAAATGATCTTTCATGGATCATTGTAGATACATTATTCTCAGTTATTGTTTTGGGTCTATTTTAGACCACATACATGTACCCCTTCAAATTACGCTTGCGTCGATAATTATTTCCTTTACACATGAAATCAACATTTTCAAAACTCAAAAACTCCCCCCAAATCTTAACACCAAACCTCAGCCAAACCCTAGCTTCCCTATCGCTAAATCTCCTCGCCACTCAAAACTCGCATGCCTATTTTCTCAAATTAGCATAAAAATATTTAGCTGCACGGGCGCTTCGGCGCGGAACAACAAATTCGGCACGTGCGCCTTTGACGTGGTTCAACAAATTTGGCGTAGGCGCTGTCAGCGCAGAACATCAAATTTGGCGCGGAACAACAAATTCGGCAAGGGTACATTCGGCACGGAACAACAAATTCGCCGTAGAACAACAAATTCAGCGATGAACAAAAAATTAGCATTCGGCGAGGGCGCTTTCGAGGCAGTGCAACAAATTAGGCACGGACGCCTTTGGTGCGCTGTAACAAATTCGGAGCAGGCGCTTTCGGCGCAGAACAACAAATTTGGCACGGAACAACAAATTCGCCGTAGAACAACAAATTCGACGATGAACATCCGAAGGCGTCTACGCCGAAGGCCAATTTTTTGTTCATCATCGAATTTGTTGTTCTACGGTGAATTTGTTGTTCCGCGCCGAAGGCACCCTCGCCGAATTTGTTGTTACGCGTCAAATTAGTTGTTCTGCGCTGAAAGCACCTGCACCGAATTTGTTGCATCGCGCCAAAGGCGCCGGCGCAGACGCCTTCGGCTGTTCATCGTCGAATTTGTTGTTCTACGGCGAATTTGTTGTTCCGCGCCGAAGGCACCCTCGTCGAATTTGTTGTTCCACGTCAAATTAGTTGTTCTGCGCTGAAAGCACCTGCACCGAATTTGTTGCACCACGCCAAAGGCGCCCGTGCCGAATTTGTTGTTCCACGTCGAATGCTAATTTTTTGTACATCGCCGAATTTTTTGTTCTACGACGAATTTGTTGTTCCACGCTGAAGGCACCCTCGCCGAATTTGTTGTTCCACGCCGAATTTTTTGTTTTGCGACAAAAGCGCCCGTGTCGAATTTGTTGTTCCGCGCCAAAGGCGCCTGTGCCGCTAATTTTTTTTACGTTAATTTGTTGTTCTTTAAAATTTTGGCTGTAGAAAAAAAATTTGGGAACACAGATTTTGCGGGGGAAAATCATAAATCAACCGTGCCCGCGGGCACGGGTTATGACTAGTAAATATACATTTCTTCATTTGTTTGATTTGAAGTCCAAGCAAGTAGTTCAATGCACCCATGTGACTCATCTCAAATTCATTCTGCATTTCATTAGAAAACTCTTGACAAAGAGAATCATTAGTAGAACCAAAAATTATATCATTAACATATATTTGTATAATTATTACATCAGAATCTATATGTTTGTTAATCAAGGTTGAATCTATTTTTCCAATAGAATAACCAGATTTTAACAAAAAAAATTTCAACCTTTCATACCAAGCACGTGGTGCTTGTTTTAATCCATATAATGCTTTCTTTAATTTGAAAAAATGATTTTCCAAACTTTCATGTTGAAATCCAGGTGGTTGTTCTACATAGACTTCTTCCTTAATAATACCATTTAGAAATGCGCTTTTAACATCCATTTGATATAATTTAAAATCCTTATAACATGCATATGCTAAAAGCATTCTAATATATTCTAATCTTGCAACAGGTGTATAGGTTTCATCGTAATCTATACCTTCTTCTTGATTATAACCTTGTGCAACTAATCTAGCCTTATTTCTAACTGCCTGACTAGATTCATCTAATTTATTCTTAAATACCCACTTAGTTCCTATAACAAGATGATCTGATGGTCTTGGTACTAATTCCCATACATCATTCCTTTTGAATTGATTATGTTCCTCCTGCATTGTTATTATCCATGAACTATCTTTAAATGCTTCAATAACTTTCTTAGGTTCAATGGATGATGTAAATGCATAATTAGTCATTTGTTCAATTTGTGATTTAGTTCTTACTCTATCAGAAATATCTCCAATAACCAAATCATGTGTGTTTCAGAGTGTTTTCTCACTACAAAGCGTTGACCGTGGACAACCCGGTCAACGTGGTCAAGGGGCCCGCTTGGGTCCCTCGGGGGCTTCGAATCGGTGCAGTTGGGACGAGGGGAAGCCTCGGCCCTGGTTGAGACGCTCGGCCTCTGTCGGACGAGCACAGCCTCGGTTGAAGGAAGACGAGGGGTAGCCTCGGTCGTCCAGCTAGAGGCACGGTCGGCGAAGGGCGAGGGGAAGCCTCGGACCCAGTTAAGACGCTCGGCCTCGGTAGGATGTGCTCGGCCTTGGCGGGCGGACGGTGAGGGTAAGCCTCACTAGTCCAGTTGACTGTGAGGTTGGAGAGGGGCGAGGGGAAGCCTCGGCCCGTTGATCGACTGTCCACCTGCGTAGACGAGAACGCTCGTCAGGGGGCCGGACCTAGGTTCCGGCCAAATCCCCTCCGATGCCTAAGTCAGATAGAGATCTGAAAGAGGAGGCCCGGCGGAGACGGTTCGACTCGTGAGGAGATCGGAACAGCGTCTCACAGCGCGAGCGGGGGAGGAAGGAGATAGGATGGGGGAGCTAGGTCGTTGATGGAGTACCTTAGGTTTTAGATACCTGAGATGCGGTCTCTTTCTTCGTCGTCTTCCTAGCCCTTTTGTAGAGCTCCCAGCGTGATTGCCTCTGTCCCACGTCCCACGCCCGCCCTCGATCGTGCCCCATCAATCCGCCCCCTGCCGCCGCTCCCTGCGCCATGCCAGCCTCCCCCCATAACTGCCATTAAGTGGTCGTGTGATCGAGGGAGCGGTTATCGCAGGAGTGGGTGAGTGACCCGTATGTTACCGAGGCCGGGTCGGATCTACATTCGGGGGAGCCCCCGATAGGGCCTTATCGAGTGGGCCTGAGTGCTCAGATGGGCTCTTGACCGGGGGTCGGGTTTTCGGGCTCGTGTCTTTCGGGCCTCGGCCAAATAGGCGTAACAATTGCCCCAATCGGTCGGGTCGATCGGCCTCGGTCGGTTCGGCTCGGCCGATGTGACTTCCGCCGACTTTGACAGGCTCACCAGTCGATGTCGACTCATTTATTAGTCGTCATCATGAGTTGGCTCGTTCGATACTTTTTAAGGCACGGGTTCCGAAGCGCCGTCGGTCTTCAGATGCTGCCACGTGTAGCTGCAAGCTTATCCCCACCGCTCGCAGGGTCGTCTTAAGTTGAGAAGCCGAGGGGTTCGTGAGCCGACATCTCGTCACTTTCTTCTTTGCGTTGATCCCTATTCTGCCTGAGCTCTGCCTCATGTCGTCTTCCTCTGCCACGGGTTCGGTTCGGTCGGAGCGCGACGCAGCTCCAGGTCCGGCGGGTGGCACTCCTTCGGCGATTAGTCAGCATGGGGATGATCTTTCAGGGGTGCCCCCAGAGGTCTTGTTGTGGTCTTCGTCGATCTGCGCCACCGCCATCGGGAGCATGCGCTCCGCCTATTTGCTTCCGCCCTACTCGGCTCGTGCCCCCGGGGCTGACGAGCGGATCTGCTTCCCTGGCCCCAACGAGGTCGGAATATATGAGAAGTGCTTCCGCTTCGGGCTTCGTTTCCCGCTCCATCCTTTTATTGTTGAGTTCCTTCAGGCCCACAACGTGTGCCTGTGTCAATTCTGTCCCAACGCCGTCGGGCTCCTCGTCGGGTTCGTCGTTGTCTGCATGCTGAAGGGTGTGGCGCCCTCTCTTCGCCTCTTTGCCCAGTTCTACCGCCTGAGCCACCACCAGTCGGGGGCGTGGATTTACATCAGTGCCCGCCCGAAGATGTCCCTGGTGCTGGGGTTGCCGAGCTCTCTGAAACGCTGGAAGGGGGAATACGTGTTCGTCACATTCCCATCGAGTGTACCCTTCCCGGTTAGGTGGGAGGCGGCTGGTGCAGTCATCCTTGATCTGGGGGAGCCGACGGTTGCCGAGCAGCAGACGGCAAAGGACATGCTGGCGATTCCTACGAGGGAGAGTTCAATCGATGTCCTCTTTAGCGACCACAACTTGCGCAAGACAGTGTGGCCCCTAGGTAAGCTTCCCCGAGTGTTCGCCATTCGAGGTCACCTGGGCTCTGCTCGGTCTCTCATCTCTTCTTTGAGTGCAGGTGGGTTCCCTCTCGGTCCTTCTCCTACCAGCGCTCTCGTGCAGGTCCCCAACCCGGATCCGCGCAAAAGGGATCATGTGTTGGAGGTCCGGAAGAAGCAGCGGGTTGTGACCGCGATCGGAGGCTTAAAACGGAAGAAGGTGTCGTCTCCCTCCCTCCCCTTGCTGGGGTCTTCCAAGAGGGTCCATGAGGGGGTCGAGGGGGTCGACGTCCAGCCGTCTGCTGATCGACCTCAACCCACCCCCGTTGAGGTTGCCTGGCCGTGGGCCGGCCCTTCACCTCTCCCGGACGGCTCTCTTCCTGACGCCTACAGTCGGTATCTTGGCGTGTTCCGTTCTGCTCCTGGCGAGTTCCCTTCGTCAGGGGAGGGTCTTCTTCGTCCACGCTTCCCAGTGGGGGAGAAGGAATCGGTGTTCTCGAGCCGCGGAGCCGCCGCTCGAGTGGCCGAGAACTGCTGTCTCCCTCCCGATCAGGCGGTGTTGGACGGAGTCAGAGGTGACTGCTTGGCCACCTTTGTGATTCAGGCTGGTCAACAGGTAGTGTGTTTCTGCTTATCCTCCTGCTGTTCTCGCTGTCTTACCTTCGTTGCCTTGGTGCAGCTGTCCTCGGTGGGCCTCTCGATGAGGCGCCAATTCGCGGTTCTTCCCAAAGCCAAATCCGATGCCGGGCTGGGCCCTGAGGCCCCCGGCGGGGAGGAGGAGGCAGGTCAGTTGGAGGAAGCACGGGTCCAGTCCCTGAACTCCCGCGTAACTGAGCTGTCCTCTGCTCTGGAGGTGGCGGACCGGGAGAGAGCCTTGGCTCTGGCTGCGAAGTCGGAGAACGAGGCGCGGCTCACCGAGCTTTTGAAAGGTGCCGACGCGTCCAGAGGATCCGAGCAGATCCCCAACCCCACTGCTGCCTCTGAGGCCTTGGAGCTCTCCGATCGTCTGGAAGCGGCGGAGGAGCAGGTGAGGGCCATTGCTGCCCAACTTGGCGAGAAATCCCGGGAGATTGAGAAGGAGAGGGCGGAGCACCAACGCCAGATCGAGACCTTAGAGGCCCGGATGCGTGGGCTCGAGGAGGTGGATCCGGCCCGGATCGCTCAGGATGCCGTGGCGGAGTATGCCACCTCCTTTGTGGAGACCGCCTTGTCGGAGGCGTACGAGAAGGGCTTCGCCCGGTGCCAGTCCGAGATCCAAAAGAAGTTCCCACTCTCGGGGGTCAACTTCGAGGATCTTCGGGTGTACCCTGCCGTCGAACGGAGTGGGGGGGAGCCTAGCGTGCTGCCAGCCTGTGGCCCCGCTGGTGCCCCCGGAGAAAAATGAGGGAGGGGAATGCCCCTCGGCCTCTTCGTGCGCCTCTCTGTATATCTTTTTGCTTTATCTGGAAAGGAATGAATTCAAAATAAATTTATTTCATAGGAAATGGTACATTTATTGAAAGTACTTGCGCAAATGTTCCGCATTCCAAGTGTGAGTGAGAATCCTCCCCTCCATGTCAGCTAGTCGGTAGGCTGCGGGTCCGAGGACCTCGACGACTTTGTAGGGTCCCTCCCATCTAGCCGCGAGCTTCCCTTTGCGAGCGGTATCAGTGTTGAAGCCCGCTTTCCGGAGCACCAGGTCCCCAAGGTGGAAGCTTCTCCCCCGCACCCGAGCGTTGTAGTATCGGGCCACCTTCTGCTTCTGGCGGACGATGGTGGCCAGTGCCTGCTCCCGTCGCTCGTCGAGGAGCTCCAGATTGAGCCCCAGGCCCTGCGAGTTCCGGTCTTCGTCAAAGTATTTGAGGCGGAGAGATTCTTCACCCAATTCGACCAGTACCACCGCCTCGGCCCCGTAGGTGAGCATGAACAGGGTCTCGCCAGTGGCCTCCTTGTGGGTCGTCCGGTATGACCAGAGTATCCCGGGGAGCTCTTCTGGCCAGTTCCCTTCGGCGTCTTTCACTTTCTTTCGGAGGGGCTCTATGATGCACTTGTTGGCCGCTTCTGACATCCCGTTGGTCTGGGGGTGTGCTACTGAGGCGAAGAGGAGCTTGATTCCCCATTCCTCGCAAAAATCTTTAAACCCTGCGGAGTCGAACTGCTTCCCATTGTCTGTGACGATGGCTCGTGGCACCCCGAATCGGGAGATGATGGAATTCCATACGAAGCTTTTCGCTTTCTTCCCCGTGATGGTGGCCAACGGTTCGGCCTCGATCCACTTGGTGAAGTAGTCCACTGCCACGATCAGATGCTTCCGCTGCCCTCGTCCTGGTTTAAACGGTCCGAGGATGTCGAGCCCCCATTTCGCAAAGGGGATGGGGCTCACGATAGGGATGAGCTCTGACGGAGGAGTCGAGATGTGGTGGGCATACCTCTGGCATTCTTGGCATTTCTGGACGTAGCTTGTTGCATCTTGGGCCAGGGTCGGCCAGTAGTATCCCTGCCTCAAGATCTTCTGTGCGACCATCTTGCCCCCGTGGTGATTCCCGCAGATCCCTTCGTGAACCTCCCGCAGGACGTAGTCAGCTTCCTGCGGTCCGAGGCACTTCAGGTATGGGAGGACGTCCGTCTTGGTCCAGCGTCTCCGGTAGAGCGTCCCTTCATGGATCACGTATCGGAGCGCCTTTCTCTTCAGGGTTCGGCGTTCGTCCCCATCGGTCGGCACCTCTCCAAGAGTGAGGTATCGGATGATCGGGTCCATCCAGTTGGGTTCTTGGTCGACCGCCATCACCTCGTGCTCCTCCGTGCTGGGGGACGACAGGTTCTCCACGTAGATGGTGCGGCCCAGTTCCTTTGGCGAGGACGAGGCCAGCTTCGACAACGCATCCGCCCGTGCATTCTCTGATCGCGGGAGGTGCAAGACTTCCACGTCCTTGAACTTGGACATCGCCGCTCTGGCGACAGGGAGATATCTCTGCATCGTCTCCTCTCGTGCCTCGTAACTCCCCAAGAGTTGGTTGACAATGAGCTTCGAGTCGCTGAGGAGGCGGACGGACTCGGCCCCGAGCTCCAGGGCCAGCCTCAGGCCGTTGATCACTGCTTCGTATTCCGCCACGTTGTTCGTGGCTGGGAACTCGAAACGCAACGCGTATTCCACAATGTTCCCTTCCGGAGACCGGATTGCAATCCCGGCCCCGCCTCCTGACTGTGTGGCCGACCCGTCCACATGGACTATCCACGCTCCTGGATCCCCTGGCTGAAAGTGGTCAGCCGAACGAAAGGACAGGGGTTGAGCAATTACCGTCGCCGGGCCTTCTTCCTCCGGGGGACCATTTCCTTCCGTTGTGCACTCGGCGATGAAGTCGTCTAGGGCCTGCCCTCTGATGGCCGTGCGTGGTTTGAATCGGAGGTCGAACTCGCTCAGTTCCACTCCCCAGTTCAGCATCCTTCCCATTCGATCGAATCTCTTGAGGTTCTGCTCCAGTTGCGAGTCGGTCAGGATCAGTATGGTGTGGGCCTGGAAATAGGGCCGGAGCCTTCGTGCTGAGAGGACGAGGGCGTACGCCAGTTTCTCCATGGGTGAGTATCGCATCTCCGCCCCCTTCAAGATCCGGCTCGTGTAATATACCGGCCATTGCACCCCACCGTCCTCCCGGATCAGCACCGAACTCACGGCTTCCTCCGCGCACGCCAGGTAAAGGCTCAACGACTCCCCTTCCCGTGGTTTGGACAGGAGAGGTGGGCTGCGGAGATACTCTTTGAGGTCTCCGAACGCCCTGGAGCAGTCTTCGTCCCAAAGTATCGTCTTCCTATTGTCTGGAGGTTCCGCGATCGCTTTCCTTAGGACCTTGAAGAAGGGGAGCGATCTTTCCGCTGATTTGGAAAGGAATCGCCCCAAGGCTGCGATGCGCCCGTTCAGCCTCTGTAGCTCTTTGATCGTCGTCGGCTCGTGCATGTTGATCAGCGCCTCGATCTTGTCGGGATTAGCTTCAATGCCACGGTTAGTTATCATAAATCCCAAGAACTTGCCAGATCTTACCCCGAACGTGCACTTCGCGGGATTGAGCCGAATGTGGTGTCGCCGCAACCGCTCGAAGGTCTCCCGTAAGTCGGCGATGTGGTCTTCTGGTCGCCTTGACTTGACAAGCATGTCGTCGACGTAGACTTCCAGGTTCCTCCCGATCTGGGAGCTGAAAACCTTGTTGACCATTCTCTGGTAGGTAGCCCCCGCGTTCTTCAAGCCAAAGGGCATCTTCTTGTAGCAGTAAGTTCCCCGGTCCGTCGTGAAGGCTGTCATCTCTTCGTCCCGGGGGTCCATCTGGACTTGATTGTATCTGGAGTAAGCGTCCATGAAGCTTAGCATCTTGTACCCCGAGGCGTTGTCCACCAGGTGGTCGATGCGCGGCAGGGGGTAGCTGTCCTTGGGGCAGGCCTTGTTGAGGTCACTGAAGTCCACGCACATTCGCCACTTCCCGTTGGGTTTCTTGACCATCACCACGTTCGACAGCCACTCCGGGTACCAGACATCTCGTATGAAGCCGGCGTCAAGGAGGCGCTCCACTTCCTCGGAGGCTGCCTTCATCTTCTCGCCGCCCAGGTTGCGCTTCTTCTGCCTAACCGGCTTGAAGTTGAGGTCGGCTTTGATCTGGTGGACGATCACCTGGGGGTCTACGCCGGGCATGTCTTCCGGTGACCAAGCAAATATGTCCAAGTTCGCCTCCAGGCATTCGATCAGCTGATCCCTCAGGTCCTGGCTCAACCCTCTCCCGATCGAGACGAACCGGCCCTCGATCTCTGTGACCGGGATTTGCTCCTGCTCCTCCGCAGGGGCGGGCCTAGGCCCATTCCTCAAGTCGAGCACGGCCATCCGGTCGGCTAGACGATCCTCGGGACCTTCCTCCGCCAGTTGATAGCAGGTACTCGGTCTCCCCGTGTCGCCTTCGACTTGCCCCATCCCCCCCGGCGTTCGGAACTTGATAGTCTGATGGAGGGTTGAGACTACCGCGCCGACGGCGTTGAGTAGGGGTCGGCCGATGATCCCATTGTATTCCGACCCGATCCCCAATACGATGAATTCCACCGCCAGGGTCACCGAGTCCGGTGCGTCTCCGAGCGTTACCGGGAGATGGATCGTGCCGATGATGGGGGTGGAGTGACCCGTGAATCCAACCACGGGACCCGAGCGAGGTCGTAAGTCTTCTTTCCGCCGCCCCATCTTTTCCAGGGTTGACATAAAGAGGACGTCACAGGAGCTGCCAGTGTCGACAAGCAGTCGTCGTACCATGGTAGTGTCTATGACCACTGACACCACCAAAGCCACGTCCGAGCTGCGCGCCGTTACGGACGCACTCGGTCTCCCGACCGGTGGGGAAGGGGAGGGCTTCCCGGCCCTTTCCTCACGATCCTCCTCGCGTCGGGCCCGTGCCCATTCTTGCCAACGATGGCGGGCCCTGTCGCCCCGCGTCAGGGCCCTGTTTTCCTTTCGCCGAGATGAGGGAGGTCGTGTCATCGCAGATGTGGTTTGTTTCTTCGTGGGACAGTTCGGTTCCCACAGACGGAACCAGATGTTTCAGAGTGTTTTCTCACTACAAATCGTTGACCGTGGACAACCCGGTCAACGTGGTCAAGGGGCCCGCTTGGGTCCCTCGGGGCCTTCAAATCGGTGCAGTTGGGACGAGGGGAAGCCTCGGCCCTGGTTGAGACGCTCGGCCTCGGTCGGACGAGCACAGCCTCGGTTGAAGGAAGACGAGGGGTAGCCTCGGTCGTCCAGCTAGAGGCACGGTCGGCGAAGGGCGAGGGGAAGCCTCGGACCCAGTTAAGACGCTCGGCCTCGGTAGGATGTGCTCGGCCTTGGCGGGCGGACGGTGAGGGTAAGCCTCACTAGTCCAATTGACTGTGAGGTTGGAGAGGGGCGAGGGGAAGCCTCGGCCCGTTGATCGGCTGTCCACCTGCGTAGACGAGAACGCTCGGCAGGGGGCCGGACCTAGGTTTCGGCCAAATCCCCTCCGATGCCTAAGTCAGATAGAGATCTGAAAGAGGAGGCCCGGCGGAGACGGTTCGACTCGTGAGGAGATCGGAACAACGTCTCACAGCGCGAGCGGGGGAGGAAGGAGATAGGATGGGGGAGCTAGGTCGTTGATGGAGTACCTTAGGTTTTAGATACCTGAGATGCGGTCTCTTTCTTCGTCGTCTTCCTAGCCCTTTTGTAGAGCTCCCAGCGTGATTGCCTCTGTCCCACGTCCCACGCCCGCCCTCGATCGTGCCCCATCAATCCGCCCCCTGCCGCCGCTCCCTGCGCCATGCCAGCCTCCCCCCATAACTTCCATTAAGTGGTCGTGGGATCGAGGGAGCGGTTATCACAGGAGTGGGTGAGTGACCCGTATGTTACCGGGGCCGGGTCGGATCTACATTCGGGGGAGTCCCCGATAGGGCCTTATCGAGTGGGCCTGAGTGCTCAGATGGGCTCTTGACCGGGGGTCGGGTTTTCAGGCTCGTGTCTTTCGGGCCTCGGACAAATAGGCGTAACAATGTGGATGATTAGGAACTTCAACAAATACCTTAGGAAGACTTGTATTATCAGGAATTGGTTCAGGAATGGAATTAGTAGAATCATTATCATCAATGTCATCTAACTTAGTGTTCTCTAAAGAACTAGTGATTGGTATTGAATTATCTTCATCAATAGGTGTGATATGTGTATAATTCTCATCAAAACTTACATGAAGGATTCCTCAATACATAAAGTTCTTTTATTATAAATCATATACGCTTTACTACGTGTAGAATATCCTACAGAAATACCTTTATCAGATTTAGTATCAAACTTATCTAATGCATCCTTAGTATTAAGAATAAAACATTTACAACCAAAAAATTTAAAATATGATACTTGAGGAATACGATCATAGAAAAATTCAAAAACATGTTTTATTAAGTTGTGGTCTTACCAAAATTCTATTCAATACATAACATGCAGTAGTAACAGCTTCTGCTCAAAAATATTTTATTAAAGAACTATCACATAACATGGTTCTAGCACATTCTTGTAAAGTTCTATTTTTCCTTTCAACTACACCATTTTGTGGTGCGGCTCTAGGAAAAGAAAAATTATGTGTTATGCAACTTTTATCACAAAATTTTGTAATTAATTCATTTTCAAATTCTCCACCATGATCACTACGAATAGTAATAAGGGATGAAGATTTTAACTTTTAAATTCTTTTACAAAATATTGTAAATTCTTCAAATGCATCATTTCTATGCTTCAAAAATAATACCCAAGTATATATTGAATAATCATCAGCAATCACAAATGCATATTTATTGTCATTTAAAGAAGATATTCTAGAAGGACCAAACAAATCTAAACGTAAAAGTTCAAGTGGTCTTTTTGTAGAAATAACATACTTTGATTTAAAAGAAGATTTATGCATCTTACCTTGTTGGCATGCATCACAAAATTGTGTGTTGTTAAACGATATATTAGGCATTTCGGAAATTAACTTATGTTTTAAAATACGTGCCAAGTGTTTAAAGTTAGTGTGTCCAAAACATTTATGCCACAAAAGTGTACTTTCAATAGATGCTAATAAACAATGATCATTTGAAACTATTTTCATGCATAATACGTATATATTATTCTTACGATTACCATGAAATAATATATTAGACATATTAAAATCATATATAATGTATGCACTCTTTTCGAAAACAATTTTAAAATCTTTATCGCATAATTGAGAAATGAATAAAAGATTATGGTTCAAACCGTCAACGAGAAGCACATTTTCGATGATTGGCTTGTCTGGATCACCAACTGTTCCAATGCCAATAACTTTACCTTTGTTGTTATCATCAAAAGTAACAGTGCCACCATCTTTGAATTGAACGGTTGATTGAAGTTTGATGTTCCCGATCATGTGTTTGGAACATCCACTATCTAGTATCCATCTTTCTTTTATGGGTATCTGAAAAATAAACAATGAATATTGGTACCCTTTTTATATAGGTCCTTAGGGTTAGTCCTTAGGAAACCAAACCCAAGTGGAATTTGGTTTCTTCAAATAATTAGAAGAAGGAATAACATTTTTCATAAAATTGGTAACCTATAAATCGGTGTCATATAAGAATGCATAATGGAAATAGAATGCATAATGGATTTCTTATAAGATGTAACAAAATTGGTCTTCTTTTGTAATGAATGATATTCTTTTGCAAAATCATAGAAGAATCAGTTTTCTTTGTATTAACAAAAACATGATTTTTCTTTTTCAAATTAATAGCATTAGTAAAACTATTGGATTTGGAAGAATGCTTATACCCTAATCCTTGTCGATGATTAGCGGAATTTTGAACTTTAAGTAAATCATCGAGATTATTCTTTCCTTTATTAAACTTATTAATGTTAGAAGACATATCATCATACTTTAACTTTAATGAAGACATGTCTTTATCTAATAAAGAAATACGAGACAACATATTGTGATTCTCAGATTTGAGAATCTCATTTTCATGAATTAACTTATCAGTTTGAGAAGTTATAGATTCTTTCTCCTTTATTAGATTATCTAATAATGAAGATGAAGAAACTAATTCTTGATTAGAAATTATTAGAGCCTTGTGTCGTGCATTAAGATTTTTAAATCTAATGAATAATTCACTAAAGGCATCTAACAATTCTTCATTATCTAACTTACTTACCTCATATGTGCCATAAAGCACATGTGAGCATTTTCTTCATTAGAATGTTCGTTGGTTTCTTCTTCTTCTTCAGATGATGAAGAATCCCAAGTGGCTGCCAAAGCATTCTTCCTTTTGTCAAACTTCTTATTTTTCTTGAAATTGTTAGATGTTCTGTCTTTTGGCTTAAGGAGTGGACAATCCTTTTTCATATGTCCAGGCCTGTTACATTGAAAACTTAGAGAAGCATCAGTATTCTTAGATATCAAATTATTAAACTTACCTCTTCGTAGAAACTTTTGAAGTTTCTAGTAATTAATGTCACATCATCATCGTCCATTTCTGAATCATCGGCATCTGATAATGCGTTGAAGGCAATCACTTTCTTCTTTGAGTCTTATTGTTCCTTGCGATCTTGGAGTTGAACTTTGTAGGCCATCAAGTTACCAACGAGACTTTCAATAGTGAGAGTTGATAAGTCATTGGCTTCTTCTATGGCTGTGGTCTTCTTCTCCCATTCTGGCGTTAAGGCACGAAGAATCTTCTTGACTTGTTCTATTTGAGTATATGTCTTACCAAGAGAAATTAGAGAGTTTGTGATGTCGTGAATCTAGTAACCATCTCTCTAATTGTCTCGTTGTCATTCATTCTAAATAGTTCAAACTTGTGAATAAGAAAAGAAATTTTAGTTTCCTTAACTTTACTAGTTTCTTCATGTGTTACCTCGAGTGTGTGCCAGATGTCATATGCTGATTTGGCCTGAAAGACACGATTGAACTCATTCTTATCCATGGTGCAGAATAGTGCATTCATTGCTTTTGAGTAATGAGTTGCAGCAGATTTGTCAATTGCAGTCCATCAAGCATAAGGAGTTGTAAGCTTCTCATATCGAGTTTTCAACATGTTCCAAAGTTCATAGTCGATGCTTTGAAAATAGATCGTCTTCCTTCTCTTCCAATAGGAGTAGTTGGAACCGTTGGATAGCAGAGGTCTTGTGGTAGAATGCCCTTTTGGAAATTGTGATGAAGACGTTGAATTATTCGTCGGATAGGTATAGGACATCTTAACCATGCTCTGATACCAAATGTAGATCTCCTGGCAAACCAAATACACTAAAGAGGGTGAATAGAGTATATCACGACGAAATTGCAAATTTAAAAGTAACTAAAAATTGCAATTAAAATGCGAAAATAAATAACACTATCCAGAGAATAACAAACACAAACATAGAAATTTATCATGGTTCAGATCCTGGTGATTCTACGGCCAATCCTCTACCCCGTAGAGATTTTAATCCACTAAAACACTTGCTCCCCGCAAGTAATCAACATACAAAGATGCCAATACTCCCCATGTTACAAACTTATACAATCTCTTCAATAAGTAATTCACCAAATAAAGTAAAGAAACAGTATGAAACAATATCGCCTATAGCCTTGATAATGTCGTAATTATAGTGCAAGGTTGGTGATGGATTCTCCAAGGTTCTGGATGAGAATTGATGGTAGAACACACTTGGAGAAGGGACTTCCTAAAGGGGCAAAATTTCTGCACAGGTTCCCCTACGGAAATCTGAAAACCACTCACTTTCTAGAGAGAGAAAGTAAACTTAAGAAAAGAGAGAGTGTGTGTGAATTTTCGTGAATTTTAGACAGGGGTCTAGGGGTCTATTTATAGACCAAAAATTTAGTTTTCGAATGTTTAACAATTTTCTAAAAATTTAAAAAATTCTGAGCAGTTTTTCCAAAAATTAGTCAACTAATAAAAAGTGATGGTCGCTAATTCTACTGCCAGACTAAAATATGACTGTTTAAGTGTCTTTTGACGAAGATAGTAATAAAAACTAACACAAACGGTTAGAAACTGTCTGAATCAATCCGTTGGAAGGAGTTATAACTTTTCTTAATTAATTTAAAAAATTAATTAATAAAACCAGTTAAAAATAACTGTTAATATAACGATTAAAAAAACTATCTGGTAGACCTGAGAAATTTATTGGTCGACTATGATCAAAAATTTGAGATATTTTATGAAAATGATCCTCATATTTTTAAATTATATTTTGACCAAAATTTACTTTATTTTTCTGAATAAAATAAGGAAAAATTTATTGGTCGACCAGTGGAAAGTGCTGGTCTGCTAATTTTTCTGTGACTTGGTTTTTGAGGATGAATCCTAAAGAACTAAGATAGATCATCATCAAGGCTTTGACATTCTAAAGATATGCAAGAATGAAAAAAATTTACTCCTATTTCACAAGATATAAGAATGCATCGCTTTAGCTTCGTCTTGCTTTTTGATGATTTGTCGTGCAATGTATAAGTTGACTTGATGATTGTCTAATTAAAAAAAGCTGAGCTTTAGAATATGCATCTATTGAGTTAGTACACACACACACACACACACACACACACACACACACACACACACACATAGACAAATGATTGTTGTTGGATACCACATGTAGTTGGATACAACATGTAGTTGGATACAACGATCGATGACTTCGTGTTTGATGATAACAAACGTGTGTGAACGATTTGATGTGTGTGCTAAGTGTTTTCAGGAGTGACAAGCCGTAAATACTCAAAGGGGGTCTTAGTCAAAGTGATGGAGAAATATGTAAAGAAGACTTAGTCAAAGTGATGGAGAAATTGCAATTCATTTGCAATTTGGACTTGGTCAAAGATGGAAAGATATGGAGAGATCTCATTTATATCAAAAGTGAGTGAACCAAATCTCATGCAAATCAATTTGTGATTAAATGAGATCCAACTGAAATCCCATTGCCATTCAAATTCAAATCCTATTACAATCCAAATTCAAACTCCATATCCTATTGTGATTAGAAGAGATCTTCCATATGATTACTCCAACTTCTATTCAAGTTAGGATTCTATCCAATATGCCTATTCTATGGGACTCTACATAAGCCAAGATCCTCTCCCTCTCCTTATATAAACCCCTCTCCAAAGAGGAGAAGAATTAGAGGCAACCAGAAAGAATGTGGCCAATACAAAGACAATTCCAAAAGCATCAATACCCAAGCATTACCGAAATCATCATCAAGTATAGAAGTCCATAGCCGCACGCTACCATTTCCAATATCCCTAGCCATAAGCAAGCCAAGTAAAACACCTATCATCTCCATGCCGCAAAGCTCCATTGCACATCTCCTTGCCGTAAGCTTCATTGCCCAATATCATTGCCACAAGCCATATTGTCATACTTCATCTCCATACTTCTATAGCCTCAAAGATCCATTGCTCCTTCCTCCAATTCCTCAATCTAGCTACAAAGCCCAGGTCATTCATTGCCGCAAGTACAAAGGCCAAGCCTCCATTGCCGTAACCAACCATCAATAGCCAATCCTTCATTGCTGAAAGTAAGGAACCTTCACCATTGACGCAACACACAAGGGGATTCTTCAATCTCCATTGCTGCAAGACATCAAGAAGAGCTCCTCACCATTCGTCAAAACATTAACCAAGCTTCCAAGGGTGCTTCTCTCTAAGCCGCACCATAAAAGGGGGCAACACATCAAGGCTGCAAGTTGAAGAAGAGATTATTCCCCTCTCATTACCGCAAGTAACAAAGCTAAGGAGACTTCTCACTTCCCATTGCCGCAACACAAGGGGTTGATGGGAAATCTAGTCCCACCCTTAAGTGGTTTTGATGATGTGCACACCAAATGGTGTTAATGTACTAATAACATTATTCAAGTGTGTAGGATGTGCATTAAGCTAAGTAAAGCTCAAAGCATACTCCGAAAAGAAGAAGCTCAACCAAACTAAGAAGATGAAGATGAATGGAGTAGCTCGCATTCTACGCTAAGCAAGATGAAGCTCACAGATGAAGCTCAAAAAACGTGCTTAAGCTTAAGATAAAGAGGAGCTCAATTTCAAGAGAAGCATGCATTTACAATCAAGATCTTATCGACTTCAAAGTCTTTATTAAGTATAGTGTGTGAGTTATTTCTTTTTAGGAATATGTTAAAGCCAAGAAAATTTGCACGCACACAAAATGTTTTTTCGAAAACAATGTTTAAACTTGTTTTAAAAACTTCTTAAGAGCTAAAGATATTGATTTAATTCTTGTAGTCAATCTACAAACACCCAGGAGGTGATTACTCATTTCTATAGCTGATTCACTGTAAATCTGCTCTGGGAGTCGACTACCAAATGAGGGAGTCAACAACCTGCTGTAGCAGAGTTTTCTTTGAAAACTATCTGGGAATCGACTACCTTCCTTGGGAGTCGACTGCCAGCTGTACGTTTTGACTTCCCTGATTTCCTCTCCCATTTATTCTTTGCTTGATTTTTGGGGCTAAAGTAAACTCATTTTGAAATTTGAATTCATTTTGAACTCTATGAAAAGAGACCATATGAGAACAATTCTAAAAACACCAATTCTTTTATTCTTGAGCTAAGCAAAAACTCTCTTGAAATCTCAATTGTTCTCATCGCTCTCAAACGTCCGTCGTAGCCAAAAACGGTTTTGCATATTCTTTGATCTTATTGTTCATATTTAAATTCTTTTTAAGATCATATTATTTTTTGGCTATTGCAAATTGGTTTTTCAAAATCATCTCTTTGTCTTCAAAGGATTTTTGAAACTCGAGATTCTAGGTCACATCGAATTCATTCATATTCTTTGTATCATCTAAGAATGGTTTTTAATTCTTTAGCCACATAAGCACAATTGTAATACTATCTTGGCTATAGGATTATTTGGGTGTAAACCAATCTCCACTAATTTTTGTGGTTAATTGGATTGTAATTTTTATTTGGAGTCCCTTGGTGTTAAGAGTACTGTAAATCCTAGTCAAGACTAGATGATTGGAAATCCTGGCGATAATACTAGGTCATTGGAAATCCTAACTAGTGAAGTTACGTAATTGTATTGATAAGGCAATAGTAGATTAAATCTCGAGCCGTGTTGGTCGGGGACGGGACGTACCCAAGTTGCAGGGAAGCAGGATAAATCGCTTGTATCTCTCTGTATGATTTTCTGTGTTTGTATTTATTATTTACTTTGTGCTAGTTATCAATTGTTGTTAATATATTCTCATCTATAAATCTCTTGTTAATAATATTGTTAATTCAAAGATTACATTTTTATTCCACTGTGAGATCTCTCTGTTCATTGTAATTAATCTTTGTATTCTTTTTCATCGTGTTGATTAAGGACCAAATGTACATCACTCTACTTGGTTTATTAGGCAACATTAGAAGGAATATTTTTTATGTTCTAATAATCGAATAAAAATTTTTAACTTATACAAAACTATTCAACCACTCTTCTAGTGTTGTTTGCCATCCACAGGATCCAACACTTGGTATCGAAGCAAGGCTAAAAGACGATGGCATCAACATCTTTCACTCCGAAGGACTTAACACCATGCAACCACCATTTTTCAATGGAACAAATTATGCTAGCTGGAAGATATGCATAAAGACTCATCCACTGTATCTGAAAATCAATGCATAGACCATCACCAAGGATCCATACAAAGCACCGACCGAAGTAGACACCGGAAAGTGGTCTGCAGATGAAAAGAAGAAAGGTAACCTGAACGCTAAGGCAATTGTAATGCCCTACCAGCTACTGCACAAGTACTAGAGGGGGGGTGAATAGTACTTTAAAATAATAAGGCGTATAATTCCAAATTAAATTGCAAACAACCACCAAATCAATTTGCGGAAGCTTAAATTGAATGACAACAATGAAATTAACAAAGCAAACAAACGATGTTAATGGGTTCGGATCCACCCAAGTCTCCCCGACTTGTTCCCGGTGATCCTACGTCCCAACCACCCGGATCCCCTCCGGATACTTGAGTTAGAAACCCTAACTCAAGATTTCCACTATGAATATCTTGTGAAAAACCTTCACAAGATCAAATCATACATGCAATGGCAAAGTGAATCCCACAACCCGGGATCACAAACTTCTCTCACAACCGAGAGAGCCAATAAGCAATATAAAGAGTTTAAATGAAATAAATACTCTTACCACAAAATCCTATACCTTGAGTTTTTCTTACCCAATAGGTGAAATGAAGGATTTGAGGAAGATGAAGTCACCAAGCCCTAGCACCAAGGAAATGAGCAGCAATGGGTGCCTAGGGAAGAGTTGGAGACTTGGATCAAGCAATAGCTTGAAGAGCTCACCAAGAACAAGCTTCTCTCTAGATCTAGAAATGAGAGAGAATGGGTTTCTTGTGAGGAAGAGAGCTTTAGATTTGAGGGAGAATGGCTATCTCTTTAGAACTCAATGAATCTCTTAATGGCAGCTCTATTGAAGATAGAAATGACCTAGGTTCGTATTTATAGGGTCCCATAAAAACAAGTTAGGTCATTCTCCAACGGATAGAAATCTGTGAGAATTAGTCGGTCAAAGAACAATCACTGACCGACTAGTTCATCAACTAGTCGGTCAGTCAAACAGCATGGACCGACTAAGAGCAGATCTGAGAAGAGATAGAATTTCAGACCTAGAAAACTAGTCGGTCCAAGAAGACTTTCTGACCGACTAGTTTCACAACTAGTCGGTCATCCAATGAACGTAGACCGACTAAGAGGCAAAACAACATAGTCTGAAGGCAAGTTGACTTAGTCGGTCCAAGAACAAAAGTTGACCGACTAGATTGTCAACTAGTCGGTCATCAAACGTTCTTAGACCGACTAACGGTAAACAGTAGCTTAGGAGAATTTTAGAGTGAACAGTAAGTCACAACTAGTCGGTCAAAGAAGCATCACTGACCGACTAGTTCACAAACTAGTCGGTCGGTGAGTCAACGTAGACCGACTAACTGTAAACAGTAAAGTCCAAGAAATTAACTGACAGAAACTAGTCGGTCCAAGAACAGTGGCCGACCGACTAGATCACCATCTAGTCGGTCAGTACTTGTTCTTGTACCAACTAACATGCACAACAAAGTCCGAATCGAAGCGCGACGCTTCGAGGAAGTTAGAGTGAACTTGTGCAAGAATCCTAGAGCTACGAAATGAGCGTAATGAAGATAGAAACGTAAGATATACTCAAGGCTTAACATTCTATCAATCGAAACTAAAAGACTATAAATAAAACCTTAATAAACGGTCTTCAATAGCTTCGATTGAATCTTCATATTTTCCAAAGCGTCGCAAGAGCTTCAACAAAGCTTTAGGCATGAATATGAGCTTTTGGAAGTGTTGAGATGTCGCTTTGAATATTCTCGTGAAATTGGCGACGATCTCCAATACTGCGCTCACAAATTGTTAGTTCATGAATTATTTATGTTTGCTCATCATCCAAAACCAAATCCGGGGAGTCCAATATTTAACAGCAATGAGCGCATTATTCTGTGCCGTAACAGGTAACGAGTTCAACCATGTCTCTCAATGTGAAACTGCACACCAGATTTGGCAACCTCTTCAGGTAAGTCACGAAGGATCGAAAAAGGGAAAAGAATCTCGTATAAATGTGTTACACTCAAAATTTGAATCATTTAAAATGGAAGAAGGAGAGAGCATTACCGAGGTGAATACTCGTTTTACCGACATAACAAATGAGCTTGCAGGTCTAAGCAAAAAGTTATCTGAATATGATCAGGTAATGAAGATATTGAGATCGCTCAGACCTGAATGGAAGGGAAAGACGATGGCCATTCGAGAAGCTCACAACGTAAGATACCTTACCATTGAAGAATTGATGGAAAATCTCATGGCATATGAGATTGAGCTCGAGGTAGACAAGAAGATAGAGGAGAAGCCAAAGAAAAAGAACCTAGCATTCAATGTCAACAAAGAAGACTCCGACTTCACCGACAAAGAAGATCATATTGCTTTCATCTCAAAGAACTTCAAAGACTTCATGTCAAGTAAGTATAGTAAACGATCTTTTCGTTCCACTAAATGTTGGGGTTTTGGCGGATCCTCAGAGCTCGGATCTGTGTCTGTCCTAAGTCGGACGGACCACATGGGGCATAAAACGCAGCGAAAAAAGAAACAAAAACTTTTAAGCTAGCTAAACTATTTAGCTAGGCTCCAAGGGAGCCAGAACCTAGCCCGATCTTGCTAATTTGAGGTAGATCTGACCACCACAAGAAAGATCTATACTAAAGCGACAAAATTAAATCTACACTAAAATTACTTAATCACATACCCAGAATCTTGTCCCTGGAGCAGGTAAGATGTACCGCACCGTCTTCTGATGCTCCTCGTAGTCGAGCCGCTTTGACTCAATCTGCTTGAGCCGCCTCGCACCCTCGAACCGATCCGCCTGAGCCGACTTTCGCCTCCGAGCCGATCACACGCGGTAGAAAGTTTCACTTGAGTAGAACCCGCGTCTTAGACGTCTGGATCTAAATCCAAACCCCCTTTGTAGTCTTGCTAGGACTACTCCGGAGAATAGGAAGAGAAAGAGAGAGAGAAAATAGTTTAGTCGCCGATCAAGCTTGCTCTAAAAGTCGGGAGCTACTCGATCGAGGACTTGGTGTGTTTTTCAACGAAGGGAGTGCACCACTATTTATATAGGGAGTCGGCACTCACTCTTTCGTTACGAGCAATGTGGGACTTTTGCAAATGAGAGGAAAAATCAATTAAGCAAATTTAGCTTAATTTGGAGTTTAAGTGAGCTTTTCATAAAAGCAAACTTTAACTAATTAATTCTCTTCACTCATTAAACTTTAGACACCAAACAAGCTATCAATCCGAAAGGCTTCGAATGGTGAACGCGTAGGAACCGACGGCAACGAATTTCGACTTCTAAGCTTTTTGTAGCCGTCATTTGGGGTTTCAAAAACCCGAAAATTAACTTAAGTTGCGGGCGCGCCTGCTAAGCTTAGCGGGCACGCCCACCCAAAGCAACAGAGGCGGGCCGCCCGCCCGCTGGGCAGCGGGCCTGCCCGTTGCAGACAGCGGGCGCTGGCCCGCTGCAGCAGCGGGCGCTGGCCCGCTGCAGCAGCGGGCCGCGCCCGCTGCAGACAGCGGGCGCTGTCCCGATGCAGCAGCGGGCCGTGCCCGCTGCAAACAACGGGGCAGGAGTCGAGATCTCAGCAACAGGCGCAACAGCAGCATGAGTCTCGACAGAAGCAGCAGCAGCAAATACATTAGCAGGCTCGGAAACTGGGTCAGCAGCAGGCTCAGAAGGCTGAAGAACTGCAGCAGATGGCTCTGGAACACCGGAAGAGGTGGCAACTCCAGGAGCCGAAGAGGAAGTACCAGCAGCAGCAGTACCAGCAGAAGTGCCCTCGGGGGCACGAGTCGAAGCACGACAGAGCTCCTCAATGTCCTCCTCAGCCATCTCATCAAACTCCTCATCCTCAGACACAGAAGGAGGAAGCTCAACACCCATCTGACGAGCCATACGGCAGACTACCTCCTCGGTACGAGCCAAGCGGGACTCGTGACGACGAAGTATCCGTAGGACATCATCAAGGGTGGCAACGGGAGTGGCAGAGGCACTGGCAGAGGCAGGGACAGACGCAGAAGGTGTCGTCCTCTGAACGTGACGAAGAGCCGCAAGAGATTTCTTGACGGCCGTCGCATTCAGGGGAGGACCAAGGGGACGCTCATCGTCACGAGGCAACGTGACACGAAAATGACGAAACACGAGGGTCAACATGCATGGGAATGGGATATGAGCTGATTTATTGGACTTTCGAATACACTCGAAAGAGTCAATCTTATCGAGTATAATTCGAGCCCAATTAATCGAGCTCCCCATGAAGATCGCATAGATAAGCTTCAAAAATGGCTGGGAAGGTAAAGATGAGGAGCCGTACTTGGGAAGCAAGCACGACTTCAGAATCAGATTGAGGACCCACGCATTAGGCTTGAAAGATTTAGAAGGCACGCCAATCATGGCAGGAGGGATCTGATGGAAAATCTCTGAAAGCATAGCCTGATCAAGAGAAGAAATATCATCTATCGAAATATCAGACGGAAGAAGGCCAGACGAAGAGATACCCAAAATCTCTCCTAAGATTTCCGCAGTGAGGACTATAGGAGTCCCCAAAACGGTCGTCTCAACAGAGTGGGTCTGATCGTACTGACCCCGGATCCTATTCGCATAGAAAAGCTTCACTAATCTAGGGTAGGGGTGAGGATTCGCCTTCGGGTCATATCGAAGGTAATCGAGAAGACCCGACGACGACAGAAGATCAGCTAACCCTATGAAGTCGCTAAACTAGACGAAATGCTCCAGAAGCAGCGGGCAATGTTCGATACGGTTATACGCCGCGAGACACAAAGGGTCATCGTGACATAAGGAAATATCGACACCGCCCACCGGCATCGGACCCTTTCCCTTAGGCTTTCGAGTAGACGAACGAGGGTGGGTGCTAGACTCGGGATGACTAGGAGGAGTGGGTTCCCTATGAGTCTCAGTCTCGGGGTTATACTCCGTATCGGAATCGGTAGGAGTATGAAACGAAGATGCAGAAGCAAGAATTTTGGCCTTGGGCTTAGGCTTGGGTTTGGGTTTCGGTTGACCTCTAGGTTTAGCGGTCGTCGTCCTCTTCTTCTTGAGAGGAGGCGAAGACGACGAAGGATGGGTGGTCTTGGCTCTACGCTTCGGAGGGGTTGGATGCTCGGGATCCGAAGAGATTGGATCAACGGTCATCGGAGAGGGGCTAGAGGGAGTGATCGGAATGCGTGTTCTTGCCATAGTCGAAGCAAGACACGGGACAAGGAGATCAAACGAAGAAGCCCTAGCCGAAAAAAAATAAACAAACCCTAAGAACCCTAAGAACCCGAGCAAGCCCTAGCTCTAGGAAATGAAATCTAACCCTAGGAGGAGAGGAGATCACCTAGAATGAGGGGCCGACGGAGGAGATCGACGGAGATGGCCGGAAAAATGGCCGGAGATCGATCAGAAGTCGAAGGGTTTCGAGGGAGGTCGGGGTTTTGAGCGGAGAGAGAAGAGATTTCGATCGATTAGAATGAAAATCGATCGACTAAACTGAGTTTAAGTCGGTCGATTTCGCAAAAGACCAAACAGCCCCTGGCACAACTAGTCGGTCACAGTTCAAGCACTGACCGACTAGATCACGATCTAGTCGGTCGGTCAATGAGCTTGAACCGACTAGTTGCAAACAGTGGCTGAATCCAAGAGTTACTGACAAGATTTAGTCGGTCTGTGTTCATTTACTGACCGACTAGATCTCAATCTAGTCGGTCGGTCACTGAGCATGAACCGACTAAAGAGTTCAAGATGGAAAGGAAACTCAATAAGCTTGAGTTAGTCGGTGTAAGTTCTTCTACTAACCGACTAGATGAACATCTAGTCGGTTGGTGGTTGAACTGATACCGACTAACAAAGTCCAAAAAATGATAATCAAGTTCTCTCCTCAAAACACTTGGACGATATATCGTAAAACTCTCAATACTCATCTAAACTACCCCATTAAACGTCGAAATCTTAAATAGACATTGAGATACGATTTCGATCATAAATTCAAACAAATCACATAAAATTCTCAAAAATTCTATAAATCTATCATGATTGAAATAACGCGAAATATAGAAGCATGCAAGATAATTGAATGAAATATGAATCCTATATCTCGGATTCACCCATAATCCCCAATTCTCGACGCAACCGCACAAAGGAGTCCTCCTTTAGGGGTTTCGTGAAAATATCGGCGATTTGCTTTTGGGTTTCAACGTACACTAAAATGATGTCCTTTTTAGCAACATGATCATCTAAGAAATGGTGTCGGACATCTATGTGTTTCGATCGGGAATGGTGCACCGGATTCTTTGAAAGACAAATAGCACTTTGGTTATCCACCATGATAGGGCTAGTATCACAATGAATACCAAAATCCTTCAATGTGTGTCTCATCCAAAGAACCTGGGCACAAGCGGCACCGGCGGCAATATATTCCGCCTCGGTGGTTGAAAGTGAAACCGAATTTTGCTTCTTGGAAAACCAAGAGACAAGAGAATTTCCTAGAAAATGGCAAGTGCCACTAGTACTTTTCCTGTCGGATTTGCATCCCGCATAATCAGCGTCACTATATGAGACTAACTCATATGTGCTAGATCTCGGATAAAGTAATCCAAAATCTAATGTGTAACTTAGATAGCGAAAAATACGCTCTACCGCTACTAAGTGAGACTCCTTAGGTTGAGACTGATAACGAGCACATATACATACGGCAAACATAATATCGGGCCTACTTGCGGTAAGATAAAGCAAACTACCTATCATACCTCGATATAGACGAATGTCTACATCCTTACCGCCCGTATCCTTGTCAAGATGCGTAGTCGTGCTCATCGGAGTCTTTTTCCCGGAGGCATTCTCCATTCCAAATCGCTTTAGCAACTCCACCGTGTACTTCGTTTGGTGGATGAAGATTGCATCGTTCATTTGGCGAATTTGGAGACCTAAGAAATATTTGAGTTCGCCCATGTGGCTCATCTCAAATTGTTCCTTCATAACATTAGAAAACTCTTCGCAAAGAGTGAAGTTAGTAGCACCGAAAATGATATCATCAACATAAATTTGTACTAATAATATATCATTATTCGCATGCTTAATAAAAAGTGTTGAATCGGCTTCGCCCATTTTAAAATTCAAATCCAAAAGAAAATTCTTTAGGCGATCATACCAAGCTCGAGGAGCTTGTCTCAAACCATAAAGAGCTTTCTTTAGTTTAAAAACGTGATTTGGAAATTTTTCATTTATGAAGCCCGGAGGTTGAGAAACGTAAACTTCCTCAACTACATCTCCGTTTAAAAATGCACTTTTAACATCCATTTGAAATAGTTTAAAATTCTTATGGCATGCAAAAGACAAAAGTAATCTAATTGATTCTAATCTAGCTACCGGAGCGAAGGATTCTTCGAAATCAATACCTTCCTCTTGTCGATAGCCTTGAGCTACTAACCGAGCTTTGTTCCGGACGACGACTTGGTTTTCGTCGGTTTTGTTCTTGAAAATCCACTTTGTCCCTATGACGGTGTGGTTCTTCGATGGCAATGGAACGAGCTCCCATACCTCATTCCTCTCGAATTGAATGAGCTCCTCCTCCATGGCTAAGATCCAAGCGCTATCTTCGCATGCTTCATTAATATTCTTTGGCTCTATCGATGAGACAAAGGCACAATTTGCGAAGTGGTGAACTTGCGATCTCATCTTGACACTATCATAGATATTGCCAATGACTTGCTCATGGGGATGGTCACGAACCGAATGAAGCCGTTTGGGAATACCTTGATCACTAGGAACATTCTCAACAACTTCATTAGTTGGGTTAGTCTCAATAGAATCAATAGAATCATTAGACTTAGAATTATCAAACGAATCACATAAAACATCCAAAGAATCATTATCATTTGAAATTCTAGTTGGAACAAATCCTTCATTAAATGAGACATGAAGCGACTCCTCGATCGTTGAGGTTCGTTTGTTGAATATCCGGTATGCTTTGCTACGCGTAGAGTATCCAACAAAGATCCCCTCATCGGATCTTGGATCGAATTTGTCCAAACAACCATATGTGTTCTTAATAAAACATTTCGAACCGAAAACACGAAAATGTTTAACTTGAGGCAACCTACCAAACAACAATTCATAACAAGTTTGTTTAGTGCCGGGCCTCAAAAGTATTCTATTAAACACATAGCAAGCGGTGTGTACCGCTTCCGCCCAAAATTGATGGCCAAGTTGGCTATCATCAAGCATAGTGCGAGCACACTCCACTAGCGTCCTATTCTTTCTCTCAACTACACCATTTTGAGGAGGTGCACGAGGGAAAGAGAAGGTGTGAGTAATACCAACTTCATCACAAAATGTCTCAAAAGACTCATTCTCAAATTCACCTCCATGATCACTACGAATAGTGACAATGGTGGTTCCTAAGAGATTTTGTACTTTCTTAACAAAAATTGTGAAGTTTTCAAAAGCTTCATTTTTATTACACAATGAAAATACCCAAGTAAATCTTGAATAGTCATCTACGATGACAAGTCCATACCTTGCATTTCCTAAGGAAGCTACTCTAGTTGGCCCAAATAAATCTAGATGTAATAGCTCTAGTGGCCGTTTTGTAGAGATGCTTTTCTTAGATTTAAATGAAGATTTAGGAAGCTTGCCGCGTCGACAACAATCACAAAAACTTTTCTTTTCAAAAACAAGCTTCGGAAAACCTTTAATAGAATTCAATTTTGAAAGCTTATATAGTGTTCCAAAGTTCACATGTCCAAAGTGTCGATGCCATAAGTGTTGTTCACTTGTGTTGGCAACGAGACATTGTTCATATGACTTAGGAAGATCCAAAATATAAATGTCTTTACGACGAGTTCCGGAAAATAATAATTTTTCATTATCCTTTCTTAAAATATGACACAATCCTTTCGCAAAGCTAACTTTGTAACCTTTGTCACAAAGTTGGCTTATTGAAATGAGATTATGATTTAAACCACTAACAAGATAAACATCACTAATTAGGGGTTTAGAAGGGTTACCGACTTTACCAACACCTATGATGGTTCCGCTCTCGTTGCCTCCAAATACGACGCGGTTTCCATTCGCAATGGGAACCACTCCGGAGAGCAAACGTGCGTCACCCGTCATGTGTTTGGAACACCCGCTATCGAGTATCCAATTCCATTTGGAGCTAAATTTAAATTTGTTGCTCCTTCCCTTTTTCTTTTCCTTGAGTACCTAAAGATAGAAACTTCCATATCATGGTACCCAAGGTCATTGGGTCCAAGGGATTAGACCTTTGGAAGCCAAGTCCAAGTGGACTTAGACTTCCCCACATAATTCTTACTATGCACAACATCCGAAAAATAAGCATTCATATATATTTGTTTTTCGTCCATGCTTGTGTCCTTTGGGCTCCAAATAGTGAAAACTTTGGGAGCCATCATCCTATTGGGTGCATGCATGCGACGTTGATTTCTACGTGATGCATGTTGTGGATAGGCATACGGGACATGATGGAATGGTGCACGACGAGAATTATTCATATGATGAGGTGGGTGTACATATGCATGTGTGGGAACACGTGCGTGAGGGTGTCTCACTTGGTGTGCACGTGCCCGGGAATGTGTTGCATAAAAATCATCATAAGTGTGAGACGGTGGAGTAGGACGTGTGTTCCTACGTGGCATGGAATTGGTGTACATAAAAGCATGCCCCTTCTTTGGAGGTCCACCCAATGTGGGTTTCTTTCCGAAAGAGGGTGTGGACGAGGTGAAAGCACCATTGGTAGATGAACTACCAATAGAGTGTTTGCTCCCACTCGTTGAGGCTTCGGAAGTTGGCCTAACAAAAGTAGTGACCGACTTGGAAGAATTTCCCATCATATACCCCAAGCCAATGTGGTGTTTGGCCGGAAGTAAATCTTTTAGGATATTATCCAAATGGCCTTTACCCTTGTTGAATTCGTTGATTCGGCCCAATGTGTTCTCATATTTCTCTTTGAGAGAACGCAAGGAAGTATCCAAAGTGGATATTTGCGAAGTGAGCACATAAACACGAGATTTAAGATTCTCGTTCTCAATACTCAAAGTCGAGTTTTGAGAAGTTAAATCCGCTATCTCATGTTCTTCCGCATCCTCAGTGCTAACATGTTCAAGTTTAGATTTGAGATTTACAATCTCATTTCTTAACTCTTCAACAACGGTGTCGTTGTTGGTGATGATAGTCTTAGGCGATGTTTGAATGCTAGCTAGGTCATCTTTTACCTTAGTATATCTATTTACTAACTTAGTATATTTTGACCAAAGTTGAGTGTTAGCATCCCTAAGATCATCCATCGTTACCTCATCGCTTTCTTCATCACTATCATCGGAAGAGGAGGATCCTTGATCGTGCTCCTCTCTTGCCATGAAACACATGTGTGCTTGCTCCACGTGCTCATCGTCCGACTCTCCGCTTGAGGAATCCTCGGAGTCGGTGAAGGTAGCTCCGACAAGTCCCTTCTTGTTTCCTTTCGTGTACTTCTTGGACTTGTCATACTTTGGCGCCTTCCACTTCTCCTTTTGCTTGTTTTGAGGACAATCCGCTTTGATGTGTCCTGGCTTATTGCATTTAAAGCACAAAGGTGGAGAGGCGTTAGTAGATGTAAACTTAGATTTTTGTTTGAAGTTACCCTTTCGGAAGAAGCGATTGAACTTCTTTGCCATGAGTGCAATGGATTCCATGTCCATTTCTTCTTCCGAGTTCTCATCATCGGTAGAGGTGGATGAAGCCGCCTTGAATGCAATCGCCTTTTTCTTAGGCGCATCTAGGTTCAAATATGACTTCATCTTTTCTTGTAGCTTCACCTTGCTATCTTTGCGTACCTCATATGACATCAAAGTACCCATTAGTTGAACTACGGTATATTTGTCCATGTCATTACCTTCCTCGATGGCGAAGGTACGTTTTTCCCAAGAAGAGGGAAGTCCTTCAATAAGCTTTAAGCACTTCTCCTTTTGAGTGTAGATCTTGCCGAGGGCCTCTAACTCGTTTATTATGTCAACGAAACGAGCGTAATATTCTTTCATCTTCTCGCCCTGTTGCATATGAAACATTTCGTAATCTTTGGTTACGACTACGAGTTTAGAGTCTCTTACCCTACTCGTCCCTTCATGTAGAATGAGGAGGGAGTTCCAAATTTGATATGCACTCTTACATGTGCATATCTTATTGAAATCCTCGGGCTCCAATGCACATTGCAAGGCGTTCATTGCCTTGGCATTGCTTACCTCCGCGGCGACCTCCGCGGTAGTCCATTTCTCAAAATCTTCTTCTTCGGGTACAATATACTCCTTCATTGTAGTTCTCCATAAAGATGCACTTCGGAGGAAGGTTTCCATCCGACACTTCCAGTACCCGTAGTTGGTACCGTTGAAGAATGGAGGCCTCGTAGAGGAATGTCCTTCCATCACGGAAGATGCTCCTTCACGGTTCCTGAAGGTGTCATAGTTGGAAGGTGGACGCACGGTCTTGTTGTCGTTGGCAGACATAGCTGAGAATCTGGCTCTGATACCAAATGTAATGCCCTACCAGCTACTGCACAAGTACTAGAGGGGGGGTGAATAGTACTTTAAAATAATAAGGCGTATAATTCCAAATTAAATTGCAAACAACCACCAAATCAATTTGCGGAAGCTTAAATTGAATGACAACAATGAAATTAACAAAGCAAACAAACGATGTTAATGGGTTCGGATCCACCCAAGTCTCCCCGACTTGTTCCCGGTGATCCTACGTCCCAACCACCCGGATCCCCTCCGGATACTTGAGTTAGAAACCCTAACTCAAGATTTCCACTATGAATATCTTGTGAAAAACCTTCACAAGATCAAATCATACATGCAATGGCAAAGTGAATCCCACAACCCGGGATCAAAAACTTCTCTCACAACCGAGAGAGCCAATAAGCAATATAAAGAGTTTAAATGAAATAAATACTCTTACCACAAAATCCTATACCTTGAGTTTTTCTTACCCAATAGGTGAAATGAAGGATTTGAGGAAGATGAAGTCACCAAGCCCTAGCACCAAGGAAATGAGCAGCAATGGGTGCCTAGGGAAGAGTTGGAGACTTGGATCAAGCAATAGCTTGAAGAGCTCACCAAGAACAAGCTTCTCTCTAGATCTAGAAATGAGAGAGAATGGGTTTCTTGTGAGGAAGAGAGCTTTAGATTTGAGGGAGAATGGCTATCTCTTTAGAACTCAATGAATCTCTTAATGGCAGCTCTATTGAAGATAGAAATGACCTAGGTTCGTATTTATAGGGTCCCATAAAAACAAGTTAGGTCATTCTCCAACGGATAGAAATCTGTGAGAATTAGTCGGTCAAAGAACAATCACTGACCGACTAGTTCATCAACTAGTCGGTCAGTCAAACAGCATGGACCGACTAAGAGCAGATCTGAGAAGAGATAGAATTTCAGACCTAGAAAACTAGTCGGTCCAAGAAGACTTTCTGACCGACTAGTTTCACAACTAGTCGGTCATCCAATGAACGTAGACCGACTAAGAGGCAAAACAACATAGTCTGAAGGCAAGTTGACTTAGTCGGTCCAAGAACAAAAGTTGACCGACTAGATTGTCAACTAGTCGGTCATCAAACGTTCTTAGACCGACTAACGGTAAACAGTAGCTTAGGAGAATTTTAGAGTGAACAGTAAGTCACAACTAGTCGGTCAAAGAAGCATCACTGACCGACTAGTTCACAAACTAGTCGGTCGGTGAGTCAACGTAGACCGACTAACTGTAAACAGTAAAGTCCAAGAAATTAACTGACAGAAACTAGTCGGTCCAAGAACAGTGGCCGACCGACTAGATCACCATCTAGTCGGTCAGTACTTGTTCTTGTACCAACTAACATGCACAACAAAGTCCGAATCGAAGCGCGACGCTTCGAGGAAGTTAGAGTGAACTTGTGCAAGAATCCTAGAGCTACGAAATGAGCGTAATGAAGATAGAAACGTAAGATATACTCAAGGCTTAACATTCTATCAATCGAAACTAAAAGACTATAAATAAAACCTTAATAAACGGTCTTCAATAGCTTCGATTGAATCTTCATATTTTCCAAAGCGTCGCAAGAGCTTCAACGAAGCTTTATGCATGAATATGAGCTTTTGGAAGTGTTGAGATGTCGCTTTGAATATTCTCGTGAAATTGGCGACGATCTCCAATACTGCGCTCACAAATTGTTAGTTCATGAATTATTTATGTTTGCTCATCATCCAAAACCAAATCCGGGGAGTCCAATATTTAACAGCAATGAGCGCATTATTCTGTGCCGTAACAGGTAACGAGTTCAACCATGTCTCTCAATGTGAAACTGCACACCAGATTTGGCAACCTCTTCAGGTAAGTCACGAAGGATCGAAAAAGGGAAAAGAATCTCGTATAAATGTGTTACACTCAAAATTTGAATCATTTAAAATGGAAGAAGGAGAGAGCATTACCGAGGTGAATACTCGTTTTACCGACATAACAAATGAGCTTGCAGGTCTAAGCAAAAAGTTATCTGAATATGATCAGGTAATGAAGATATTGAGATCGCTCAGACCTGAATGGAAGGGAAAGACGATGGCCATTCGAGAAGCTCACAACGTAAGATACCTTACCATTGAAGAATTGATGGAAAATCTCATGGCATATGAGATTGAGCTCGAGGTAGACAAGAAGATAGAGGAGAAGCCAAAGAAAAAGAACCTAGCATTCAATGTCAACAAAGAAGACTCCGACTTCACCGACAAAGAAGATCATATTGCTTTCATCTCAAAGAACTTCAAAGACTTCATGTCAAGTAAGTATAGTAAACGATCTTTTCGTTCCACTAAATGTTGGGGTTTTGGCGGATCCTCAGAGCTCGGATCTGTGTCTGTCCTAAGTCGGACGGACCACATGGGGCATAAAACGCAGCGAAAAAAGAAACAAAAACTTTTAAGCTAGCTAAACTATTTAGCTAGGCTCCAAGGGAGCCAGAACCTAGCCCGATCTTGCTAATTTGAGGTAGATCTGACCACCACAAGAAAGATCTATACTAAAGCGACAAAATTAAATCTACACTAAAATTACTTAATCACATACCCAGAATCTTGTCCCTGGAGCAGGTAAGATGTACCGCACCGTCTTCTGATGCTCCTCGTAGTCGAGCCGCTTTGACTCAATCTGCTTGAGCCGCCTCGCACCCTCGAACCGATCCGCCTGAGCCGACTTTCGCCTCCGAGCCGATCACACGCGGTAGAAAGTTTCACTTGAGTAGAACCCGCGTCTTAGACGTCTGGATCTAAATCCAAACCCCCTTTGTAGTCTTGCTAGGACTACTCCGGAGAATAGGAAGAGAAAGAGAGAGAGAAAATAGTTTAGTCGCCGATCAAGCTTGCTCTAAAAGTCGGGAGCTACTCGATCGAGGACTTGGTGTGTTTTTCAACGAAGGGAGTGCACCACTATTTATATAGGGAGTCGGCACTCACTCTTTCGTTACGAGCAATGTGGGACTTTTGCAAATGAGAGGAAAAATCAATTAAGCAAATTTAGCTTAATTTGGAGTTTAAGTGAGCTTTTCATAAAAGCAAACTTTAACTAATTAATTCTCTTCACTCATTAAACTTTAGACACCAAACAAGCTATCAATCCGAAAGGCTTCGAATGGTGAACGCGTAGGAACCGACGGCAACGAATTTCGACTTCTAAGCTTTTTGTAGCCGTCATTTGGGGTTTCAAAAACCCGAAAATTAACTTAAGTTGCGGGCGCGCCTGCTAAGCTTAGCGGGCACGCCCACCCAAAGCAACAGAGGCGGGCCGCCCGCCCGCTGGGCAGCGGGCCTGCCCGCTGCAGACAGCGGGCGCTGGCCCGCTGCAGCAGCGGGCCGCGCCCGCTGCAGACAGCGAGCGCTGTCCCGATGCAGCAGCGGGCCGCGCCCGCTGCAGACAGCGGGCGCTGTCCCGATGCAGCAGCGGGCCGTGCCCGCTGCAAACAACGGGCGTGAGCCCGCTGCAGCCAGCGGGCCATGCCTGTTTTGCCTCTGGGTATGGGCTTGTTAGCTCAGTGGGTCTAACCCACCTTGCCTTGAACTGTTTTCGCGTTTCTGGGCTCGTTTGAGCTCCGATTTGGACGCGGTTTGAACCTGTGTTTAGACTGGGATGATCCCGTCATCCAGGTAACCTTTTCAATATATTTGTTCCTACTAAATTTGTCGTAACCAATTTATGACATGTTTAATCATAGTTTGCATCAAATGCAACATTTGTCCCTATTGCTATTACGACTAACTTTCACAACAAGCTTTGTGAATATCAAATATTCGATATCATCAAATGAATCTCTCTTAATTAATCTTCCTATTACTAAGACACGAACACTACTCGATGTGAGACCCTACAGCCTGACCTTACTACAGGTTGGGGCTCGGAACCCCTAGACGACGATCACCATGAGTAGTAGCTATCGTCCCTGTTTCAGAATCATCATAACGTGATCGACCCCTTTGACAAAAGCATCATTAGGTTTACATTGGCTGTGTCAGTGATGAATGCCGTTAGCTATAGTCCCTTCGTCAAGACTGTGTTCCTGTTAGCCTAGGGTATGGTTTACTGTCAACCCTATTAGACAACATTGGTCAGTATACGGCAGTCTTTGTTGTATACACGTTGTACTTCTTACAATGTATCCCGGCCGAGGATTAACTTAAAGACCGTACTGAGCCTGTAACACTAACTTCCCTTTAACAGAAGTGAAAAATCCCGTCTTAGTCATCTACTCACCTCGAGAGCTTCGGGTGCAACTCAACCTAAGATCTTTCAGCAGGCCTAGCCTCGAAGCTAGATCATATGTCTAAGCTACACGGTTCACTCACAGGTTCGTACAAATGACTTCAGGTCATAAGGACCAGTTAACCTATCATCACCCTAGAGTTATTAAAGACAGTTCAGTTAAAGTTAACCATTTAATAACTCTAATTTGGTCGTTCAGTGAACTCATTCTCCAATGAGCACCTGTGTCTCGTCTCCGACTTCACCAAGTCAAATGACTATGAGATCATCATTACCCTAAGGTAAGACTAAGACACAGTGGTCTATCCGATGTGTCGATATCCAGTTCTCGACACATCTATGACCATGAACCGTTTAAGACTTACGTTTCTATTCGGTCGCTTACTTACTCATAATCGAGATCTCATCTAGATGCGTAAGGACCTAACTATAAGTCTATGGACATTATCTAAGTATATTAATACGAACGATTTTATACTTATGATAATACATACCATATACAGTATGAACAAGACGTATACTTAGGATAAATTGCCTTATGGGTACATATCCTCGTACACTAATAATATTATTTGTATTGGTTGCAACAAACCAAGACACGTAAAAAGAGATTATCCATTGGAGAAGAACAAAGACACCAAAGACCGTGGAGAAAGCAGAGAGAATAATGAGAGAAAGAACGATAGAAGAAACAGGCTTCAACGACCAAGGAAGGAAGCATATGCAGCTTTCGTAAAGTGATGATTCCACTTCTGACGAATCATCATCAGACGACAAAGAAGATAGAAGAGAATCAGCCCATATGTGCTTCCTAGCTTCCACATCTTCTCAGGTAAGTTCATTTCATACTTCATCATTTAGTGAAGATGATTCATTATCAAGTGACGATGAAGACATGGATTATAGGGGTGCATATAAGGATCTTTGCTCACTGCATGAAAAGCTCATTAAAGAACATAAAAAAACCTTGAGATTAGTTTAAAAGGATGTAAAAGATAAAGAAGAACTTCTTAAGGAAAATATTGCACTAAAAGAAAAGAACAAATCACTAGAAAAAGATATGCATTCCATGAAAAAGAAAATTGAGGGTTTGGATAATCTTCTCGTGTCTATCAAAGACAAATACGATTCTACGATGAAGATTGTCGAAAACTTCAATAAAGGAAAAGGAAAATTAGATAGTCTAATCAACAGTCAAACAACATCATCTAGTAGAACCGGACTTGGTTATGATTCTACTCATGCCCAGAAACGAAATAAGCATACTAGGATGCATAACTTTTGAGCATATGGATTCCCAAGCATGAGACTCATCAGAAGAAATAAAGGTACGCACATGAATTTATTCAAAATGTTCATTTGAATAAAGATTATAAATATGTTTATATTGAAGGAACTAAACCGTACTGGGTTTGGATTCCTAAAGACTAATCCTCTGGACTCAAAATTATAAGAGTACCATACATGTTTATAATTTTCAGGTACTCTAAAACAAAGGAGGAGGAACACAAAAACGTCAGTTCCATGGGGTGAACAAAGATCAACGCTTTACGAAAAGATTGGTCAAAATCCATTGCCTTGGAAATGCTTAATATATGCATGATTAAATACTGTTTATAAGATTTTTGCTCCATATGTTTGTTTATATATGTTACTTAACTCACTTGTTAAGATTTTTTGGCAAAACACTCAAAACAGCACGTTGAAAACCCCTCGGGTTGAGAAAAATCTCAAACCCAAGAGGGAGTCGACTACCACGACTGTGAGTCGACTCCCAGAGTGATGTTGTCGAAATTTGTGCTCTTTTTGACTAACTCTTGGTGGGGGTTTTAATGCCTGTTGGGCTCATATCCACTTGATAATTTAAACCCATTAAGAGAATTGATCCTAGCCATTCATCTCTTTGATCTAAAGGCCCTCATTCATTTCCCTCTTTATCATTAAAACACAAAACCTTCTCTCTCTAAACCCTAGGTAGCAGACTACCTCATTTGTGTTCTTCATCTTGAAATTTTTCTTGCTCTCTTACTCATCTCTTCTCTTAGGATCTCTTCAAGATCCTTCATTTCATCATGGAGATTACTCTCATCAAGGTAATATCATCTTCTTCTCTTCAAATATTTCATACTTCTTTCATATCATCATGCCTAAGAAAATGGTTGCAATTAAAAAGAGAAAGGTTGATGAAACTTCTCATCCTCTCACTGAAAAATAAGTGATTAAACCCTATCTTGTTAATTTCTCAAGTTATGCTAAATTCTTGAACATCACAAAGAGGCAAATCCTCCATGAAAGGTTTGTCACTATTGAGGATGTAGAAAATTATGGCATTGATATCATACTATAATTCCAGAATCTGTTGAACCTGTTTTCCAAAGATAATTCATACTTGTGCTATCCTAGACTTGTCCATATTTTCTATGCTAATGTAGATGCTGATTTGACCAAGTCTCGATTTCGAACTAAGGTTCTTGATACCCAGCTTCTGATTACTGTTAAATCTCCAGGTCAAGCGTTAGGGATTCCATATACCAGGAAACTGCTAGACGAAATCGAGATAGTTGCTGGGAATGTGTTAGATAAGATGTATCTACCTGGAAAATTATTCTTTACAAAATTACCTAGTAGCGATCTTCGTTATCCTGCTAGAATTTTAGCGAACATCTTATCTTACAACATAACCCAGAAGTCAAGTAGTCATTCAGTTCTTTCTGAACGTCAATCAAAGTGCATTTACGCTATGCTTGGCAATATTAAAGTCAATTGGGCTACGATTATCATGGACAATATTATCCATTCTGCTTTATCCACTATAGTCATCAATCCCCTAGCTCATGGTCATTTTCTCACAATTCTCTTCAATGCTTAAGATATCCCTTTGTATAATGAGTCTAAGGTTTTGGAACCTGCTCTTGTGTTTGATGTTCGTACACTTGGCCGAAGAGGTATTCACCGAGACCTTAACCAAAATGTTCTGGAAGAAAAGCTAGTTGGTGACACTAGTTTCACCTCAAGGAAGGGTAAGAAAGTTGTTGTTGAAGAAGACTCATATGAAGAAGATGAAGAAGGAAGCGAAGATGAAGGTGAAGCAGAACCTGAAGAAGTTCCCGACTACATTCTTGAGCTTCAGGACATGCTCCTGAAGAAGATTGAAAAGTTGAAGATCTCTCAAACAAGAGGTTTTGAAGATCTTAACAAGAAGGTGGAAGACTTGAAAGACTTTGTGGTTAGTAGAAATCAAATGACGGAGAAGACGATTGAGAAGATCCTTGACGAGATCAAGGAGTTGAAGAAAGAAAAGAAGAATGGCGATTCATCTTAAAACATTGATTGCATGATTTTAAAATAATGATTTTGAAAATATGGTCTGTAATATTTCATACACTCTATGCTTGTGGTTGTGTGATGATTCCTAAACAATTTAGTATCAACACTTGGTGGTTGATGTAATGCTGCGATATTATCTTAGCTGCTATGCCATTCTTTAACTTCTGATATCCCCATATCTTGATTAAGTATAAATGAGATGGAATGGAATATATCTTGCCTAGCTCTATTTTTTGTAGGTTAATTATTTTTTCTCTCCAACACTTGACATGGAATATATCTTGATAACTTTTGTTGGTTAATTATTTTTTCTCTCCAACACTTGGAATGGAATATATCTTGATAATTTTTGTTGGTTAATTATTTTTTATCTCCAACACTTGGCATGGAATATATCTTGATAATTTTTGTTGGTTAATCTCTTATTGTTGAATATACTTGGTTATTGACATGCTTGAATAGACAATTTATTAAACACTTCGTAAAATTGTCATGGATGTCATCATAATATTTTGATTGATGACAAAGAATGTGGCCAATACAAAGATAATTCCAAAAGCATCAATACCCAAGCATTACCGAAATCATCATCAAGTATAGATGCCCATAGCAGCAAGCTACCATTGCCAATATCCCTAGCCGCAAGCAAGCCAAGCAAAACACCTGTCATCTCCTTGCCGCAAAGCTCCATTGCCCATCTCCTTGTCGTAAGCTTCATTGCCCAATATCATTGCCGCAAGCCATATTGTCATACTTCATCTCCATTTCTATAGCCTCAAAGATCCATTACTCCTTCCTCCATTGCCTCAATCTAGCAGCAAAGCCCAGGTCCAAGCCTTTATTGCCGTAACCAACCATCAATAGCCACTCCTTCATTGCTAAAAGTAAGGGCCTTCACCATTGACGCAACACACAAGGGGCTTCTTCAATCTCCATTACCGCAAGACATCAAGAAGAGCTCCTCACTATTTGCCAAAACATCAACCAAGCTTCCAAGGGTGCTTCTCTCTAAGCCGCACCATAGAAGGGGGGAACACATCAAGGCTGCAACTTGAAGAAGAGATTCTTCCCCTCTCATTACCGCAAGTCACAAAGCTAAGGAGGACTTCTCACTTCCCATTGCTACAACACAAGGAGTTGATGGGAAATCTAGTCCCACCCCTAAGTGGTTTTGATGATGTGCACACCAAATATTGTTAAAGTACTCATAACATTATTCAAGTGTGTAGGTTGTGTATTAAGCGAAGTAAAGCTCAAAGCATACTCCGTAAAGAAGAAGCTCAACCAAACAACAAAGATGAAGATGAATGCAGTAGCTCGCATTCTATGCTAAGCACAGATGAAGCTCACAGATGAAGATCATAAAACGTGCTCAAGCTTAAGATAAAGAGGAGCTCAAATTCAAGAGAAGCATGCATTTACAATCAAGATCTTATCGGCTTCAAAGTCTTCATTAAGTCTAGTGTGTGAGTTATTTCTTTTTAGGAATATGTTAAATCCAAGAAAATTTGCACACACACAAAATGTTTTTTCGAAAACAATGTTTAAAATTGTTTTAAAAACTTCTTGAGAGCTAAAGATATTGATTTAATTCTTGTAGTCAATCTGTAAACACCCAGGAGGTGATTACTCATTTCTATAGCTGAGTTTCACTGAAAATCTGCTCTGGGAGTTGACTACCAAAGGAAGGAGTCGACAACCTTCTGTAGCAGAGTTTTCTTTAAAAACTCTCTGGGAATCGACTACCTTCCTTGGGAGTCGACTGCCAGCTGTACGTTTTGACTTCCCTGATTTCCTCTCCCGTTTATTCTTTGCTTGATTTTTGGGGCTAAAGTAAACTCATTTTGAAATTCGAATTCATTTTGAACTCTATAAAAAGAGACCATATGAGAACAATTCTAAAAAACACCAATTCTTTCATTCTTGAGCTAAGCAAAAACTCTCTTGAAATCTCAATTGTTCTCATCGCTCTCAAACGTCTGTTGTAGCCAAAAACAGTTTTGCATATTCTTTAATCTTATTGTTTATATTTAAATTCTTTTTAAGATCTTTATTTTTTGGCTATTGCAAATTGGTTTTTTAAAATCATCTCTTTGTCTTTAAAGGATTTTTGAAACTCAAGATTCTAGGTCACATCGAATTCATTCATATTCTTTGTGTGATCCAAGAATGATTTTTAATTCTTTAGCCACATAAGCACAATTGCAATACTATCTTTGTTATAGGATTATTTGGGTATAAATCAGTCTCCACTAATTTTTGTGGTGAATTGGATTTTGATTTTTATTTGGAGTCACTTGGTGATAAGAGTATTGTAAATCCTAGTCAAGACTAGATGATTGGAAATCCTGGTGGTGATACTAGGTCGTTGGAAATCCTAACGAGTGAAGTTACGTAATTGTATTGCTAAGGCAATAGTGGATTAAATCTCGAGCCGTGTTAATAGGGGACGGGACGTACCCAAGTTGCGGGGAACCAGGATAAATCTCTTGTCTCTCGCTGTGTGATTTTCTGGGTTTGTATTTATTATTTACTTTGTGCTAGTTATCAATTGTTGTTAATATATTCTCATTTGTAAATCTCTTGTTAATAATATTCTTAATTCAAAGATTACATTTTTATTTCGATGTGAGATGTCTCTGTTCATTGTAATTAATCTGTGTATTCTTTTTCATCGTGTTGATAACGGATCAAGCGTAGATCACTCTATTGGTTCCTTTGGCAACATTGGAAGGGATATTTGTTGTGTTCTAATAATCGAAGAAAAAGTTTTAACTTATACTACACTATTCAACTTCCCTTTAATATTGTTTTCCATCCACATGATCCAACAGGAGTCTACATCTTCTCCATTGTCGAAATCCAAGCAAGAACTTCAACTCCTCTCAAGGCCGCAAGTCATCAAGGAGGGCTTCTCATCCATTGCCACCAAGCTTCAATGTGGTCCTACACATTGCCACAAGCTTCAAGGTAGTCCTACACATTGCCGCAACTTCTAGGCAGTGACACGATCAGAGACAGACGACTACATCATGTCAGATGAGATCTGACCAGCGCTGAACGACAGAGACAACGACATCTACACGAACTGAGCTTTTCTGAACTCAATATTTATTTATATTCATGTATTGGTGTGTTGATCTTTGTAGGTTACTTAGTCATTATTTTGGGGTTTTGTCTAGTCAGTGCTAGGCAAGAGGGTCTTGACTACTCGGGGCTGGTCAAGAGAGGGCTTTTACAAGATTAATAGTGTTTAGCACTTTGGTGAGTGCGGTACGGAACCCGGTGAGCGTTGAGTAGGTGCTCATAGCGCTTCGGTTGTACCCTTTTAACATACTAATGATAGTAATTGCTTTGGGGCTGGAGTAGCTCGTTGGAACGACCGAACCAGGCTAAATTTGATGTGCACACTGCGATTGCTTTTACTTGCACTTATGTACTCGGTGTGTGATTGATTGCGCTTATAATTGCCTGTGTTCTCGAAGAAATTTTATTTGCCTATTCACCCCTCTAGGATTAGATCCAGATCCAACAAGTGGTATCAGAGCAGGTTAGAAGATCTAGGCTAGATTAACAATGAATATTTCTGATTCAGCGTTTGCTGATGGTCAGTCCATCTCTAGACCCCCTAAGTTTAATGGTCTAGACTATACTTATTAGAAAACTAGGCTGAGAATATATTTAGTGTCTGTTGATTATGATGTGTGGGACATTGTTGAAAAAGGATATAAACCTCCCACTATTAAAATTGAAGACACTGAAATTATAAAACCAATAGATAAATGAGATAATGTCGGTAAAATACTTTATTCATTGAATAGCAGAGCTATGAATGCACTTATTTTCTCTTTGGAGGTGACGCATGAGGGAACATCACAAGTGAAGGAATCCATACTCGCCTTGCTTCACACAGAATATGAAAGCTTCCGCATGCTTCCGTCAGAGTCCATCAAGGATATGTTTGCGAGGTTCATAGACATCGTATACAAGTTTAGCTCTTTAGGAAACCCATACTCAAGTCTGGAGCAGATAATGAAGATCTTGAGGGCGCTGCCAAGCTCGTTTCGTCCTAAAGTCACAGCCATTCAAGAAGCTAAAGATCTATCAAAGGAGGACTTGATATGTAACTTGATGTCACATGAGCTTGAACTGCAAAGCATCGAAGCAAGAGAGAAACCAGAGGCCAAGGCTCCCAAACCACTAGCTCTTCAAGTTAAGGAAGATGAAGATGATGATCTTGATGAGGAGTAAGCACTGATGGTCAGAGGTTTCAGAAGATATATCAAGACCAACCAAGGAAGTGCTAAAATGGCGCAAAGGTTTAATCGCTCGAACAAATTTAATCCTGCTAAAAATTCATCTGAACAGAATACTACTAATAAAATTGAATGATTTAAATGCAGGAAAAAGGGACACTTCATGAGGAATTACCCACAAGAGAAGAATAATTCAGCAGAGAAGAAAGGAAAATATTTAGCAATAACGTGTAATATGGATAGCTAAGATGAAACTGAGGAGGAGACTGCCCACTCCTCCCTCTGCTTAATGGGAGAACATGACGAGGTAAAACGTTGTACTAAAGTAGAACTTATGAATATTTGTAAGGACATGAAAGATCAAATTGATGATTTAGAATCTATTTTAGATTGATATAGGAATGCTAACTTTGAATTGCAATAAGAAAATTGTGACATATCTAAAGAAATTGATAAACTAAAAGAAAAAAGTGTTGCATGTAATTCTACCATTGTTGTGCTGAAAAAGAAAAAAGTCTAGCTTGCATGAAAAAGTTGATTGCCTAAATTCTCCTACTTTATTAAAAGAAAATAGCATGCATAAAGAAAAAGTTACTAAGCTAGAAACTGAAAATAAAGAGCTTACTGAAAAGGTGTGCATGCTAAAAAATGAGCTTAATGGAAAAATGATTGATTTTGAAAAGAAAGCCGAAAACATGAAAAATAATGAAGATGAAAATGATTCATGTCAAATATTACATATTTAGCCCCACGTTTAGCCCCACATTTAGCCCCACTTTGTGCATATATGGTGCTTATTTGGTCTCTAATACGATCGTATTTAGAATACCCATATTTATTATAGCAAACTCCTATTCTATGCACAAAACAGCAATATATTGAGTATTTCTACTCTTTTAGTATTTTTCATATGGAGATCTCAGTCTCACGATTCCAACGACTATTTAGTTTTATTTTTCCGAGATCTGTGCTAATTACTATGAATTTTTGAATGCATGATACTATTTAAATGGAGAAATACGGGAGAAAACGGGGAAAATACGGTCGAATACACATGTATGCATACAAGCTCATCACGTGGGCCATGTGGCACTATCTTGTCCGCTCGTTGCCTCATCCGATGGCACTCAACAATGGGGAGACGCGACAAGTTATTGATCGTTGGATCCCAATCCAACGGCTGTGCAGCGACGATCGAAACACAGCTACGGAGCACCCATCGAGAACACGTGGCACTCATCTGCCAAGTTCCAACCTCATCGAATGGATCAAGCAAGTGGGCGACGCGGTGCTGTGTCGTTCGTTGGATGATGATCTAACGGTCGAGATCGAAGCAGAGAGCTGAGCGAGACGTGGAGCGGCTGCGAGCGACGTGGCTTCATCTTCACCGTTGCTTCAAGATCCAATGGCCATGATTGAATATGAGGTGGACTCAGAGAGGAATGCAGATGCGGGCACAGATCCGATAAGCTCGGACACGTGGCGCCTCCACAGACGATCCCGCCTTGATCCAACGGCAGAAAATTGCACCGGTTAGGGTTTACGGGTCTGTGTGATTTTGAAGTAGATTTGAGCGAATGATTGGCTTCTTCCATCGAATATATACCCCTATAAATACCCATGTATTCCAGAGAGTATTCAGACTTGTTTTTAGCGCATTTTGAGCGTATTGGAGGGGCTACAGTACATATTTTTGCGTGAGTTTATGGGGTTTGGAGACAGAGGCTAGGGGCTCTTGCAGGAGGAATTCTAAGGCTTTTGGAGGAGTTTTGGTGATATAAATCTGAACTTATACCTTGTATTTATCATTTTTAGCACGTATTTTGAGACTTGAACATGTATTTGCTTATAAATATGAGTTTTCTTCTCTCCATGAGTGGCTAATATCTTTATGTGTTGGTTGTGATGTAGTTAGGGTATCTTTGGTTTCTATGTCTTTTCTCCTTATTTCGCATGTTATATCATGTATTTTGCTAGATTCTACACGTATTATTCAAGTATTCTCTTTGTTGATGTACTTGGATCGAATCTGATCTTTGCGGACTTATTCGTCACATGATCTTTGTAGACATTGACGTGACCCTTGCGGGCAGATGAATTTAAATTCTTTTTGAAGCTAGTGATTTACGTGATTATTTATGGCATTTTGAATGATCGTTTATCGTTGTACTTTCCGACGTTCTCATACCCTTGCGGGATGAAACGTTGAATTATAGAAAAGATGTTGATTACCATTGATTACACATACTCTAACAAAATCACGATCGACATGCACTCCTCTCATTGTTTTCTTAGATCGACTCTCCGTACACGTTTTAGTATTGTGTTCACGTTTACTTAAAACCCATCATCACAATTCTCTCACTTTTGGAAGGTGGTTTCTTTTCGTCGATTTAATACTCTTTAGAGACTGATTCCTTTGGTTTGCAGGTCAACTGTCCCCTAGATTCGACACCTGACTCTCAAGGTTTACTACTTGATCGATCTCCTACACTTGGGAGTAGCACTCGCACATTTCGAGACTAGTCAAGTTTTTGGCACCGTTGCCGGGGACAGCGGTATTTGTGATCCATACTCTCAGTTTCTCTAGAGGAATATTCGGTGAGATCTTTCCATCTTTTATTTTAGCATTTTTAATTGCTTTCTATTACATAAAAATGCATAAAAATATAAAAACATAAAACCAAAAAACACCTTTTCTGCTAGTTTATGTGGCATAAATCCCATACTTCACATAGATTAGTACGAACAGAAAATATGGCTAATAATATTAATGAAACACATATCACACCACCTGCACAAGAAAGGCCTTTGTTGGAAATTTATATGCCGTCTAGGGTGGTATCTGATTCATGCATAGTTTTGCCTGCTGATGCTCATAATTTTAATCTGAAACATGGTATGATTCAACTCTTATCATCGTATCAGGGCATAGAAAATGATAATCCTTATTTGCATGTCAGAAATTTTGAAGAAGCATGCTCGACACAGTTAGATGGAAAAATTAGTCATGATTCTGTTTATCTTAAATTATTTCCATTCTCTTTGAAAGATAAATCAAAACATTAGTTTAATTCTTTGCCACCTAGATCTATCTCTACTTGGTTACAATTGCAAATTGAGTTTCTAAAAAATTCTTTTCTTTGCAGAGGACCCATGCCTTGAAGCGACAAATCATGTCCTTTTCGCAGAGGGAGAAGAAGATGTACGACCAAGCATGGGAGATATTCAAGAACCTTTTGATCGCTTGCCCACACCATGGATATGACAAAGGCCATGATATTGGATTCTTTTACTATGGCTTGCAGCCGCAAACTAGGCAATACATGGACATGATGTGCAACGGTGAATTCTTTTAGAAAACTCCTACGGAGGCATGGGATTACATGGAGACTATAGCGGAGCATGCAAGGAGATGGGAGTCTACTTCAGAGTTTGATAGATCAGAGCCACTTCCACTATTTAAAGGAGGCATGAACTCATTGAAGCCAGACGATGCAATAAGAGCACATGTGGATGCATTGCTGACACAGAGGCTACAAGGCCTAGACTTGAGAGCGGTAAAAGCAGTCGAAGTTGTACCATTTTGCGCTATTTGTGAGCAGCCCATTCATGACATGTCTGTTTGCCCCACGATCCCTGCTATGAAAGAGACTATAAGGAACCCACAAACTGAAGTGAATTGGGTGTCAAATCAAGGAGTAAATTCTAACATTTTCAACTCTTCTTGGAAGAATCACCCAAATTTGAGATGGGGACCACAGCAGCCGGTGCAACAGACGACAACTCATTACCACCATCCAAATCATGCGAGCAATCAAGGGAGGAAGGAGCAGAGCACTGATATCACAGCCGTACTTCAGCAAATGATGCAAATGCAAAATCAACAGCAACAACAAGTTCAACAACAATTTCAGCAGTAGTTTCAGCAGCTTAACGAAAATTTTCTAAAACTGCTGCATCTTTAGGAAAAGGTGTTGTACCCTGGGAAGCTACTGCACACGTACTAGAGGGGGGGTGAATAGTACTTAAAATAATCAAGATAGTTATTCCTAATTATTGTGCAAGAAACAAACGACAATGCGGAATTAAACAACTATCAACAAGAATTAAAACAAACGCAAACACAATGGTTTAAAGGGTTCGGATTCACCCAAGTCTCCCCGACTTGTTCCCGGTGATCCTATGTCCCAACCACCCGGATCCCCTCCGGATACTTGAGTTAGCAACCCTAACTCAAGATTTCCACTATGAAATACTTGTGAAAATCCTTCACAAGTCAAATCATACAAAAGACATGTGACTCCCACAAACCGGGATCACAACCTCTCTCACAACCGAGAGACACAATTCAAATACGATTGAAATGAAATAAACTCTTACCTTACAAAATCCTATGCCTTGAGTATACTTACCAAATTAGGGCAATGATGGATTTTGAGGAAGAGGATGTCACCAAACCCTAGCTTCAAGAAGATGACCAGCAATGGAAGCCTAGGGATGAGATGGATGACCTAGAATCAAGCCCTTGGCTTGGAAGGCTCACAACCAATGAATCTCTCTTGAAGAATAAGAGTGAAGGAGAGATTCTTGAGAATGGGAGAGCTTGAAGATGAGAGTTGAAAGAACTTCTCTTTGAATCAATAGAGCTCTGGAATAGCAGCCTTGGATCCTATGAAATAACCCCTTCAGGTATTTAAAGGATCAAGGGAAAAGGGAGAGAGAAACGTCGCTTTCAAAACTCCAACGGATCTAAATCTGAAGCAGACTAGTCGGTCAAAGAACAACCACTGACCGACTAGTTCATCAACTAGTCGGTCGATGAAACAACATGAACCGACTAAGAGGTGAACAGTGAACAGATGAAGATTTCAGACCTAGATAACTAGTCGGTCCAAGAAGACTTTCTGACCGACTAGTTTCACAACTAGTCAGTCGGTCAGTAAACTTAGACCGACTAAGAGTCAAAAACAAATAGTCTGAATACAAATGATTTAGTCGGTCCAAGAACAAATGTTGACCGACTAGATCAACAACTAGTCGGTCTCCAAATGTTCTTAGACCGACTAAGCGATAAACAGTAGCTTAGGAGAAATTTAGTATGAACAGTAAGTTACAACTAGTCGGTCAAAGAAGCATCACTGACCGACTAGTTCACAAACTAGTCGGTCGGTGAGTCAACGTAGACCGACTAACTGTAAACAGTAAAGTCCAAGAAATTAAGGAATCAAACTAGTCGGTCCAAGAAGAGTTGCTGACCGACTAGATCACCATCTAGTCGGTCAGTACTCCTTCTTGTACCAACTAACATGCACTAGAAGTCCGAATCGAAGCGCGATGCTTCGGGGAAGTTAGAATGGACTTCTACTAAGATCCTAGAGCTACGACATGAGGGTTATGAAGATAGAAATGTAAGAATTACTCAAGGCTTAACATTCTATAAATCGAAGCTAAAAGACTATGAAATAAACCTTAACGATCCGTCTTCAAAGCTTCAATTAATTCTTCATGACGTCCAAAACGGCGCAAGAGCTTCAACGAAGCTTTAGGCATGAATACGAGCTTTGTGAAGAGTTGAGATGTCGCTTTGAATGTTCTCGTGAATTTGGTGACGATCTCCAATACTGCGCTCACAAATTGTTAGTTCATGATATATTTATGTTTGCTCATCATCCAAAACCAAATCCGGGGAGTCCAATACTCAACATTCTCCCCCTTTTTGGTGATGACAAACCAACATAAATAATAATAAAAAATAATGAACTAAATGGAATATACTTACTCCCCCTGCATTGATGACACATTAGTTCCATATGAAATAATAAGCACATACATCAAGCAGACGAGGAAAGTAAAAATTCAAATCCAATATTTGAGATTTAGGATTTGTAATCCATTTTTATATCTTAACTCCCCCTGAATCTAACATATCAAATTAGATTCATGGTAAATTATCATTTAGCACATGCCATTATTATATATCTCTCCCCCTTTGGCATAATCCAAAAAGAGCGGGAGGAAATCAAAAAGAATAGATCATGGCCAAATAATTCATTAAGCATGGGAGTCTAAGAATACGACCAAAGCCCAAAATAACACCAATGCAAAATATCAAATTCAAAATACCGAATAAATGCAAAGCGTGTCAAGGAGACCAAAGTCGAAAATCGGAAACCGAAATCATAAAATCATCGGTAAAAATCGGAAAACGAAATCACCAAGCCATTGGCGAAAATCGAAATACGAAATCATCAATCCATAGGCGAAATACGAAATTCGAAATCATAAACTCATCGGTGAAAATCGGAAAACGAAATCACCAAGCCATAGGCGAAAATCGAAATACGAAATCATCACTCCATAGGCGAAAAACGAAATCCGAAATCATCAAAACTCAAATCAATTTCACTTATTGAGTTTTTGAACATACTCTCCAAAATCAATAGAATGCATGGAAAACAATTCTATGTTTCCATAGAAAGAATTCTATTAAATCCATAAAATCGTCGACCGACGAAATCAACATCAGAGACAAAAATAATCCGATGTGCATACCAAATGTAGCAAAATGATACCAAATGTAATATATTCTACCAATGGATACCAATATGAATCAAAAGTATGAACATACTTACAACATTAAGCTCCCCCTACTTTGGTGCATCACTTAAGCACCAACAACTCCATTTGAATGAAAATCCTTGCAAATCACGGAGTTGGTAGGGTTGGTATCCCATGGTGAAGTTAACCTAGAGAATTTTATTTTGGTATCCAAAAAAAAATCTATTTGGATCCAATGGGTTAGGCAATAAATTTAGAGAACTAAATTCAAAATAAATGTAACCCATTCTTACCACAATTGCTTTGGTACCCAAAAAAAATGAAATTGAACTTATGGTACCAAGCAATGAAGGGTCAAAGGAAACTAACCCTTCGGAAACCAAGTCCACGAAGAACTTGATTTCCCAACATAATTATCATTCAAAATAACGTCATTAATAAATGATTTCACATACAAATTCTTATTATGCATGCTTGTGTTCTTCGGACCCCAAATGGTGTATGTCTTGGGAGTCCTAATCCTATTGGGAACATGCATACGTTGTTGATTTCTATGTGATGCATGACGTGGGTAAGCATATGGCATGCGATGCAAAGGTGCATGACGATAAATATTCATATGAGAATGAGGAGGAACATATGAATGTGGAGGAACACGTGTATGAGTGTGTCTCACATGGTGTGCACGTGCTCGTGGATGCGGAGCATAAAAATCATCATTTGTGCTAACATGTGGGGTAGGATGTGTGTTCCTACGTGGCATGGTATACATGAAAGCATGACCCTTCTTTGGAGGTCCACCCAAAGTGGGTTTCTTTCCAAATGGGGGCGTGTTCCTAGCGGAAGCACCATTGGTAGAAGATCTACCCATGACGTGTTTACTTCCACTAGTAGAAGCATCGGAAGATGACCTAACAAAGGTGGCGAACGATTTGGATGACTCTCCCATCTCATACCCCAAACCAATGTGATGATTGGCCGGAAGTAAGTCATTTAGGATATCATCCAACTTGCCCTTACCTTTGTTGAATTCATGAATTCGGCCTAATGTGCTCTCATGCTTCTCGGTGAGAGAATGCAAAGAAGCATCCAAAGTGGACACTTGCGATGCGAGAGCACAAACACGTGACTTGAGATTTTTATTCTCAATACTCAAAGTTGAGATTTGAGACGTCAAATCCGCTATCACATGTTCATCCGAATCCTCGATATGAACATGCTCAAGTTGAGACTTGAGATTTTCAATCTCATTTCTCAACCCATCAACAACGGTGTCGTTGTTGACGATGAAAGGCTTAGGCGAGTTTTTAAGACTATCTAATTCATTTTTAGTCTTCATAAGCTTAGTAGCCATATTAGAAAATTTATTCCAAAGTTGTTCATTGGCTATTCTAAGTTCATCATTGGTTACCTCTCCGCCTTCATCCTCGCTTCCATCCTCGCTTTCATCGGAGGATGTGTCTTCATCACGATCCTCTCTTCCCATGAAGCACGTGTGTGCTTTCTCCACACGTTCATCATCCGACTCTCCACTAGAGGAGTCCTCAGAGTCGGTGAATGTCCCGACAAGTCCTTTCTTGTGCTTTCTTGACTTGTCGTGCTTGGATGCCTTCCACTTCCCCTTGTGTTTGTAGAGAGGACAATCCGGCTTGATATGTCCTGGCTTGTTGCATTTGTAACACACGGGAGTAGAAACATTAATCGAAATAAATTTAGATTTACGATTCAACTTACCTTGTCGGAAGAATCGGATGAATTTCTTTGCCATATTGGCCAATGCTTCCATGTCCAATTCTTCGTCCTCTTCTTCTTCTGAATCTTCATCATCGGTAGATGGAGCGGCCTTGAATGCAATTCCCTTTTTCTTTGGCTCGTCTTGCTTCAAGTACGCCTTCATCTTTTCCTTCATTCGGATCTTACTATCCTTGCGTACCTCGTAAGACAACAAGGTACCCATTAGTTGTACGACGGTATATTTATTCATGTCATTACCTTCCTCGATGGCGTAGGTACGCTTTTCCCAACATGATGGAAGACCGTCGATAATCTTCGCGACTTTCTCCTTTTGGGTATAGACCTTCCCAAGAGCTTCCAAGTCGTTTGACATATCCACGAAGCGAGCGTAATATTCCTTCATGGTTTCGCCCTGCTCCATATGAAACAACTCAAATTCTTTATTAGCAACGACGAGTTTAGAATCTTTTACCGTACTCGATCCTTCGTGCAATATGAGGAGTTGGTTCCATATTTGATATACACTCTTACATGTGCATATCTTGTTGAAGTCCTCGGGCTCCAACGCACAATTCAAGGCATTCATTGCCTTGGCATTGGCTACTTCCGCGGCGACCTCCGCGGGAGTCCACTTCGCGAAATCCTTTTCGGAATGCTCGACATACTCCGTCATGGTGGCTCTCCATAGTGAAGCGCTCCGGAGGAAAATTTGCATCCGGCATTTCCAGTACCCGTAGTTGGCACCGTTGAAGTGTGGAGGCCTGACTGAGGATAGTCCTTCCATAACTGAAGAAGCTCCATCGTGGTTCTTGAAGACGTTGTAGTCGTTGTTCGTCATAGCTTTCAACTTTGGCTATGTGTAGCTTTGAACTTGGCTCTGATACCAATTGTTGTACCCTGGGAAGCTACTGCACACGTACTAGAGGGGGGGTGAATAGTACTTAAAATAATCAAGATAGTTATTCCTAATTATTGTGCAAGAAACAAACGACAATGCGGAATTAAACAACTATCAACAAGAATTAAAACAAACGCAAACACAATGGTTTAAAGGGTTCGGATCCACCCAAGTCTCCCCGACTTGTTCCCGGTGATCCTACGTCCCAACCACCCGGATCCCCTCCGGATACTTGAGTTAGCAACCCTAACTCAAGATTTCCACTATGAAATACTTGTGAAAATCCTTCACAAGTCAAATCATACAAAAGACATGTGACTCCCACAAACCGGGATCACAACCTCTCTCACAACCGAGAGACACAATTCAAATACGATTGAAATGAAATAAACTCTTACCTTACAAAATCCTATGCCTTGAGTATACTTACCAAATTAGGGCAATGATGGATTTTGAGGAAGAGGATGTCACCAAACCCTAGCTTCAAGAAGATGACCAGCAATGGAAGCCTAGGGATGAGATGGATGACCTAGAATCAAGCCCTTGGCTTGGAAGGCTCACAACCAATGAATCTCTCTTGAAGAATAAGAGTGAAGGAGAGATTCTTGAGAATGGGAGAGCTTGAAGATGAGAGTTGAAAGAACTTCTCTTTGAATCAATAGAGCTCTGGAATAGCAGCCTTGGATCCTATGAAATAACCCCTTCAGGTATTTAAAGGATCAAGGGAAAAGGGAGAGAGAAACGTCGCTTTCAAAACTCCAACGGATCTAAATCTGAAGCAGACTAGTCGGTCAAAGAACAACCACTGACCGACTAGTTCATCAACTAGTCGGTCGGTGAAACAACATGAACCGACTAAGAGGTGAACAGTGAACAGATGAAGATTTCAGACCTAGATAACTAGTCGGTCCAAGAAGACTTTCTGACCGACTAGTTTCACAACTAGTCGGTCGGTCAGTAAACTTAGACCGACTAAGAGTCAAAAACAAATAGTCTGAATACAAATGATTTAGTCGGTCCAAGAACAAATGTTGACCGACTAGATCAACAACTAGTCGGTCTCCAAACGTTCTTAGACCGACTAAGCGATAAACAGTAGCTTAGGAGAAATTTAGTATGAACAGTAAGTTACAACTAGTCGGTCAAAGAAGCATCACTGACCGACTAGTTCACAAACTAGTCGGTCGGTGAGTCAACGTAGACCGACTAACTGTAAACAGTAAAGTCCAAGAAATTAAGGAATCAAACTAGTCGGTCCAAGAAGAGTTGCTGACCGACTAGATCACCATCTAGTCGGTCAGTACTCCTTCTTGTACCAACTAACATGCACTAGAAGTCCGAATCGAAGCGCGATGCTTCGGGGAAGTTAGAATGGACTTCTACTAAGATCCTAGAGCTACGACATGAGGGTTATGAAGATAGAAATGTAAGAATTACTCAAGGCTTAACATTCTATAAATCGAAGCTAAAAGACTATGAAATAAACCTTAACGATCCGTCTTCAAAGCTTCAATTAATTCTTCATGACGTCCAAAACGGCGCAAGAGCTTCAACGAAGCTTTAGGCATGAATACGAGCTTTGTGAAGAGTTGAGATGTCGCTTTGAATGTTCTCGTGAATTTGGCGACGATCTCCAATACTGCGCTCACAAATTGTTAGTTCATGATATATTTATGTTTGCTCATCATCCAAAACCAAATCTGGGGAGTCCAATACTCAACAAAAGGTACTTTACCAGTTCAATCTGTTGCAAATCCTAACATAAATCCCTCTCTTTTTTCAGGGGACAACATGAAATCATGAAAGGCGGTGACTACTTTGCGTAGCGGACGAGAAATAAAAAAGCCGGAACCACCTAAGTATGAACAAATAGTGGAGGAGAAAGATGATGAGCATGTATCACAAAAGTTGCAAGAGGAGGAGAAAAGCATAAAAAAAGAGGGGGTTAAAGAAAAAGAGCCTGAACCATATACACATCCAGCTCCATTTACACAGAGGCTAGCACCACTTTCGAAAGATAAGTATCAGGCAAAAATTAGGGACATCTTCAAACAGGTAAAAATTAATATTCCCTTGCGTGAAGCGATAAACCAAGTGCCTGCTTATGCTAAATTTTTAAAGGACTTATGCACTGTGAAACAGACGCTTAATGTGAAAAAGAAAGCTTTTCTCACGCAACAGGTAAGTGCCATAGTTCAACATAACACTCCACCCAAATATAAAGATCCAGGTTATCCTACTATTCCATGCACTCTATAAACGAAGAGATTTGGAAATGCTTTGCTTGATTTGGGTTCTAGTGTAAATATTTTGCCTTACTTTGTTTTCTTGCAACTAGGTTTGGGAGAGCTGAAACCAACGCTAGTGATGCTACAGTTAGCAGCCAGATCAATGAAAGTTCCAAGAGGTTGCGTAGTGGATGTTTTAGTTCAGGTGGAAAAGTTCTACTACCACGTGGATTTCATCGTCCTAGACATACATGGACCACCTTCTAGTAACATCACTCCTGTCAGTTTGGGACATCCATTCTTAGCTACATGCAATGCCGTAATCAATTGTAGGGATGGACAGTTGAAGATAATGTTTGGTAATATGAAGCTTGAAGTAAATATCTTTAAATCATGTAAGTTGCCAATAGAAGTTGAAAGTGTTGAAGATGTATGTTTTATTGAAAGTTTGATTGAAAACTATTTTGAGGTTGAGTATGAATGTGAATCTAATTATATTGATTATAATTTTGATGATATTAATGAGTCTTATTTTGTGCAGGGCACTTATGAAAAAACAAGGGAAACATGGGCACCAAGATTTGAACCACTACCAGTTAGATTGACCCCACAATTACCCTCTGACGTGGAGCATCCAAAGCTTGAGCTGAAGCCATTGCTGGACTACTTGAAGTATGTTTTCCTTGGAAAAGATGATACATTTCCAGTGGTAATATCTTCCAAACTTATACTTGAAGAGGAACACTCATTGCTTGATGTGCTTAGGGAACATAAAGGGGCCATTGGATGGTCCATTGCAGACATCAAAGGTATAAATCCCTTAACTTGTACACATCATATTTATCTTGAGGATGATGCATGACCTACGCGTGAAATGGAACGTCGGTTGAACCCGACGTTAAAATAAGTGGTAAAGGGTGAAGTTCTTAAATTACTTGATGCTGGAATTATTTATCCAATCTCTAATAGCAAGTGGGTTAGTCCAACTCAAGGTGTCACTAAGAAATCTGGTTTAACTACGGTTAAAAATGAAAATAATGAATTCATACCTATGTGAACCACCACTGGATAGAGAATGTGCATTGATTATAGGAAATTAAATTCAAAAACAAGAAACGGCCACTTTCCTTTGCCTTTCCTAGATCAAATTTTAGAGAGAGTGACTAATAATGAATATTATTGCTTTTTAGCTGGCTACTCAGGTTATTATCAGATAGAGATCACTCTAGAGGACCAAGAGAAAACCACCTTCACTTGTCCCTTTGGAACTTTCGCATTTAGGAGGATGTCATTTGGATTATGCAATGCACCTGCTACTTGCATGTTAAGCATATTTAGTGATATGGTTGAAAAGATAGTAGAAGTGTTTATGGATGATTTCTCTGTATATGGTACCTCTTTTAAAAATTGTTTATCTAACTTAGCCCTTGTTTTGTGCAGGTGTAGAGAGAAGAACTTGCTACTCAATTGGAAAAAGTGCCACTTCATGACTATGGAAGGTTTGGTACTTAGTCACTTAGTTTCTAAAGCAGGTATTCATATGGATAGGGCAAAAGTTGATGTTATAGAGAAGTTGCCAACACCAAAAAGCGTCAGAGATATTCGTTTCTTCTTGGGTCATACAGGATTTTATAGACGCTTTATAAAAGATTTCAGCGCTATCTCTCGACCTCTTTGCAATTTATTAACTTCAAATACTGAATTTATTTGGACACAAGAGTGTCAAAATTCATTTGAAAAACTGAAATCCTTACTTATCTCATCGTCTATTTTGTAGGTTCCAGATTGGACTCTTCCTTTTGAGATTATGTGCGATCCGAGTGATTACGCAGTGGGGGCGGTTCTTGGGCAAAAGAAAGAAAAAGTTCCTTATGTGATTTACTACGCAAGTAAGACCATGAATGATGCTCAAAGAAATTACACGACAACAGAGAAGGAATTACTTGCTGTGGTATTTGCGTTGGACAAGTTCAGGAGCTACATTTTTGGATCATCTATCGTCATTTATACGGACCACTCTGCACTCAAATATTTATTATCTAAAAAGGATGCAAAGCCTAGACTTATACGACGGATTCTTCTTTTACAGGAGTTCAACATCACGATACGAGACAAGAAGGGAGGGGAGAATCATGTTGCAGATCACCTCTCTAGATTGACGGTAGGCACAGAGTCATCAAATATACCGTTGAGAAATTCCTTCCCCGATGAGGAACTTTTCCCCGTCTCTACTCTACCTTGTATGCGGACATAGTCAATTATTTGGTGACATGTAGAACTCCATCACATTGGTCCTCTCTTGATTTTAAACGTTTCAAACATGAGGTAAAAGCTTTCTACTTTGACGATCCTTATCTTTTTAAATATTGTGGAGACCAAATTGTGAGATGATGTATATACGATCATGAGATTAGTAGTGTTTTACAATTTTGCCATGATGGGATATGTGGAGGACATTTTTCTGCTCATAAAACTGTTGCAAAAATTTTACACAGTGGATTTTTCTGGCCCACCATGTTTAAAGATGCATATACTTATTGTAAATCAAGTGTGCGTTGTCAACAGTTGGGGGAATCACAAAAAGAGATATGATGCCATTAAATCCCATGTTAGAGATAGAAATATTTGATTGTTGGAGGATTGATTTTATGGGACCTTTTCCACCTTCATTTGGTAATGTTTTCATACTTGTTGCAATTGATTATGTTTCTAAATGGGTGGAGGCTATTCCTTGCAGGTCTAATGACGTATCCATCGTGCTAAAGTTATTGAAAGAAAATATCTGCACGCGTTTCGGAGTGCCAAAGGCCATTATTAGTGATGGAGGTTCCCACTTTTGCATTATGCTCTTCGCAAATTTAATGAAGAAGTTTGAGGTGACACATAAATTTTCAACTCCATACCATCCCCAAACGAATGGACAAGCTGAACTTGCAAATAGGGAGATCAAGAATATCCTTCAGAAATCGGTGAACCCCACGTGCAAAGATTGGTGTCTTCGCTTGCCTGAAGCTTTATGGGCATACAGGATAGCATACAAAACTATTCTAGGGATGTCTCCTTACCGTTTAGTTTATGGAAAAAATTGTCATCTTCGTGTTGAATTAGAACTTAAATCTTATTGGGATATTAAATCATTAAATTTGCTTGATGGCTCATTGAATGATTCTCGTAAATTGCAGATATTAGAGCTTGAAGAGCTACGGAGGGAAGCATATGAAAATGCAAAATTGGCAAAAGAGAGAATGAAAGCTGTGCATGACAAAATGATCCTACGGAAGGAGTTCAAACAAGGGGACAAAGTTCTAGTGTACAACTCACGGCTACACCTATTTCCAGGAATGCTACGCTCCAAGTGGTCCGGCCCTTACTATGTCAAACAAGTATTTCCACATGGAGCGAGGGCTTTGGTGAATAAGAAAGATGGTAACGAGTTCAAAGTTAATGGACAATGATTGAAACACTTTTAAGAACTTTGGATCAAGGAGGATACAACCATGAAGCTTACAGATCCACCTTTGGGTGGAACTTAATAGTAGATTTTTTTGTTCTTTATTTTGCATTTTTTATTAGGAATTTTGACTCTAGTATTCTCTTTTCAACATTGAGGACAATGTTTGTCGTTAAGTTGGGGGGAGTGTATTAGACTTTTTGTTAGGAGATTTTTTTCTTAGTTTTTTAAATAAAAAAGAAAGAGAAAAGAATAAATCACCATCACTCATCTTCTAAACAACATCTAAGCCCTCTTAAAGTGTCACTTTATCGGATGATTATGCTTTAATGGCATTCTAAAAATTGTTTATGGCTTGAATTCATTAATTTTCTCTTCATGGAATTAATCATTAATATGTCCCTTATGAACAGTTTCAAATTGCATGGCTAATATCTGAAATGGTTTGAATTAATTCCATGCAAGTCGTGTGATGCATAAGTTTAAAGTGTACATGATTGATAGGAATAATTTTCTTTTTGAAGGGGAATATGGCCATAAATATGTGCTGAAATGTGAATCTAATGAATGGGTGTGCGTTGCCTTTAAAAAGGAAAAAAAGAAAAAAATGAGAAAAAGAATAAAGTGCACTGTTCCCTTGAGTTTATCAAGTAGCCGGGTCTTCGTGCCTCAGGAAGCATTGGAGATTCGCGTCGAAAGATGGATGTATGGGGAGTGCACTCAAAAAGAAAAGAAAAAAAAGAGAAATGGCAGACTCAACACCCATGAATCAGACGATCTTTGAATAATGATGATTCCTTGAAAATTAGAAAATAATGAATTGATGTTGTGTTATACTTTTGGCCTATGCAAAACGATGCATGTATGTTATGTATTTAACCTAGATTAGAGAAAATGACATGGATTTGATCTCATTCATAATTGTGTATATTCATGGTAATAATTATGATGGAAAGTGCGTTATTGAGCCAAGCCTTAGACAATTGGAAGGATTTAATATTTTTCTAAACATCCGATTTAGTCGTTCTTTTTGCTATAGACTAGCAAAATGCTAGTTGGGGGTCTGATTCATGGCAAATATTACATATTTAGCCCCACATTTAGCCCCGCTTTGTGCATATATGGTGCTTATTTGGTCTCTAATACGATCGTACTTAGAACACCCTTATTTACTAGAGCAAACTCTTATTTTATGCACAAAACAGCAATATATTGAGTATTTCTGCTCTTTTAGTATTTTTCATATGAAGATCTCAGTCTCACGATTCCAACGACTATTTATTTGTATTTTTTTGAGATTTGTGCTAATTACTATGAGTTTTTAAATACAGAATACCATTTAAATGGAGAAATACGGGAGAAATATGAGAAAAATACGGTCGAATATGCATGTACGCATACAAGCTCATCAGATGGGCCACGTGGCACTATCCTATCCGCTCACCGCCTCATCCGATGGCACTCAGCAATGGGGAGACACGGCAAGTTATTGACCGTTGGATCCCAATCCAACGGCTGTGCAGCGGCGATCGAAACACAGCTACGGATCTCCGTCGAGAACACGTGGCACTCATCCATCAAGTTCCCGCCTCATCGAACGGATAAAGCAATTGGGTGACGTGGTGCTGTGTCGATCGTTGGATGATGATCTAATGGTCTAGATCGAAGCGGAGAGCTGAGTGAGACACGGAGCGGTTACGGGCGACGTGGCTTCATCTTCACTGTTGCTTTAAGATCCAGCGGTCATGATTAAATACGAGGCGGACTCAGAGAGGAATGCGGATGCGGGCGCAGATCCGATAAGCTTGGACACATGGCGCCTCCACAGACGATCCTGCCTTGATTCACGGCGGAGAATTGCGCTGGTTAGGGTTTGCGGGTCTGTGTGATTTTGAAGTGGATTTGAGCGAAAGATTCGCTTCCTCCACCGAAAATATACCCCTATAAATACCCACGTATTCCAGTCAGTATTCAGACCTGTTTTTAGCGTATTTTGAGCGTATTGGAGGGGCTACAGTACGTATTTTTGCGTGAGTTTATGGGGCTTTGGAGACAGATGCTAGGGGCTCTTGTAGGAGGAATTCTAAGGCATTTGAAGGAGTTTTGGTGATATAAATCTGAACTTATACCTTGTATTTAGCGTTTTTAGCACGTATTTTGTGACTTTGAACATGTATTTGCTTATAAATATGAGTTTTCTTCTCTCTATTCGTGGCTAATATCATTGTGTATTGGTTGTGATGTAGTTAGGGTGTTGTAATCTTTGGTTTCTATGTCTTTTCGTCTTATTTTGCATGTTATATCATGTATTTTACTAGATTCTACACGTATTTTTCAAGTATTTCCTTTGTTGATGTACTTGGATCGAATCTGATCTTTGCAGACTTATTCGTGGCATGATTTTTGTAGACATTGCCGTGACCCTTGCAGGCGCATGAATTTAAATTCTTTATGAAGCTAGTAATTTACGTGATTATTTACGTCATTTTGAATGATCATTTATCGTTAAACTTTCTGACGTTGTCATACCCTTGCGGTGAGAAACGTTGAGTTATAGAAAAGATGTTGATTACCATTGATTACACATACTCTAACTAAATCACAACTGACATGCACTCCTCTCATTGTTTTCTTAGATCATTTCTCTATACATGTTTTAGTATTGCGTTCACGTTTACTTAAAACCCATCATCACAATTCTCTCATTTTTGAAAGGTGGTTTCTTTTCGTCGATTTACTACTCTTTAGAGACCGAATTCTTTGGTTTGTAGGTCGAATGTCCAGTGGATTCGACACCTGACTCTCCAGGTTTACTACTTGATCGATCTCCTACACTTGGGAGTAGCGCTCGCACATTTCGAGACGAGTCAGAAAACAAGAAAGCTTTCATTAGTAAATGCACTTTGCTTGTGAATGAAAATATGTATTTGAAATCTAAAGTCACGAGCCTAGAATTGACCATAAAGAAATTTGGTGTGTGAAAACAATCTTTGGATATAATTCTTGGAAACCAAATATATGGCAATAATAGGTGTTGACTTGGATATGGTTTGAAACATGTTGAAAAGTCAAAATATAGGAAAGTTCACATTGAGACAGCGAAAGTTGGAAATATTCATGCAAAGTGCTTTACATGTGGTTGTGTTGGTCATACTTCTCATTATTGCAAATATAGGAACAAGAATATTAAATTTAAGCAAATTTGGGTTCCTAAGAGTTTGATGACTAACATGAGTGGACCTTGTTGTATTCCAAGGTCACACATAACATCTTCTGTGTAAGTAAAATGGAGTGGCGAGGAACTATGGATTGGACGTCGCATTTCATTAAAAAGTTCCTTAGCCAAACGACATCACGAAGGTATTTTCCCTTGATTAAGCGTAATGAATACCTTCATAGCTTTTTGTATGCATGATTTGTTTTTCTTTGCGTGCTAGTTCATTTGTTTGTGTGCTAGTTCATTTGTTAGGATGCTTTAGTTCTTGATAAACACCAAAAAAATGAAAAATACAAAAAGATATAGAAATGGTGCTTAATGTTTATCTTTCTTTTGGATCATTAAATTGGCATTAATGAATGATATTCATATCCTTGTAGAAATTAATGTATTATAGTTATAGCTACATGTGCATATTTGATTTTCTAAATAAACATGACATGTTCAATGATTAGAGTAATTCGATTTCTATACCTACACGTTCACTTCCACGACTATTATATGCTATTGTACATTTGGAGATATCTTTTATGAAATATTGGAAAGTGAATGTAGGATGAAAAAATAACTGAAAATCTAAGGGATATGGTGTGTCTTGCCTTGGATAAAAAATAAAGCTCAAAATATTGAAATGAATATATATATATATATATATCTCTCTCTATTATACATTTGACGGCGATTTTTGAATCCTAGGGCTGACTAGGACAAGATAAAGAGCGGACAGGATTAAATCTTATGAAATTGACGGTTGAGACTCCATCTTTTAGCACTAAGTTTTTTTGGTTTTTAAATGAGTTCTGCAAACACCTCCATCATTTCGGTCTTTGTTCTGTGCATTGGAACTCTAAGAGCCATATGACATCGGTTCCCCAAAAAGAATAAGATAATGAAATTGAGCTTAATCAATATTTAAAAACGCTTCGGTATCTATACTAGCCAGAGGGATTCTACATGCTTCAGGTTTCAAAATAATGCATATGGATATTTGCCAGAAGCTGGGAAAGTTTGGAGAGGGGCTCAAGTGCGGATGTTTGACAGAGGTGTGATGACGTTCTTGATGGAGGGGTTCTTCAGCCACATGCACAACGCCGCGTTGCACACCTGAGCGCCGACAAGATCGAGGGCTGCCTGAGTACCGTCAGGGATCGAGTCCGATGCAACGTCACCGTGATGCGTCGTCAGGGACCGTGTCCGATGCAACATCACCGTGATGCACCGGTAAGATCGAGGGCTACTCGATGCGCCGTCAGGGACCGAGCTCCTCCCGGTGGACTGCATCGTCACCGTCAAGTCCAGGATCCCGTGCACCACCCTCAGGATCGAAGATAAAAGGCCTTTGCCTGAGAACCCAAAGCAGTTCTTTCATTTCCCCAAAACAGCAAGAGGACTCTTTCATTTCCCCAAAACAGCAAGAGGACTCTTTCATTTCCCCAAAACAGCAAGAGGACTCATCTCCCCAAAGCAGCTCTTTCATCTCGCAAAAATCCCCTACGCAGCAAGAGGAATCGCCTATTTTTGAAGGTACGTAGCAAGATCATCGCAAAAATTCCCAAAACAACGTTCTTCTCACAAGAACTGATGTGGTTTACTGTGTTTGCCGACGATCAATTCTTCTCACAGGAATCTACCGACAGCAAGATCAAACCCAGGTTGCTGGAAGGTGTTGATCCCCAAAGAAGCTCTTTCATCTCACAAAAATCCCCATCGCAGCAAGAGGAATAGCCTATTTCTGAAGGTACGTAGCAAGATCATCGCAAAAATCCCCAAAACAACATTCTTCTCTCAAGAACTGAGGGTGTTTATTGTGTTCGCTGACGATCAATTCTTCTCGCAGGAATCTACTGGCAGCAAGATCACACCCAGGTTGTCGGAAGGTGTTGATTTCTTGGTTGCAGGAATCAACCCCAGGTGCCGCCAATTTCTGGAATTCTTTTTATTGGAATTTTACTTCCCAGGTGCCGACGTTCTCCCCTTTTGATATTTCTGTTCTTAATGTGTTCTGTAGTGGAATTCTTCTTACTTGAATTTTACTTCTCAAATTGAAATTGGAAACTTGAGATGCAATTTCTTGGTTGCCGAAATCTGTTCTGTGAATGAACATCCTTAAGCAATTTCTTGGTTGCCGATAACATCCTTAAGCATTCACAGTATATGTACAGAATAACAAAACCCAGGCCACCTATGTATGTGTGAATGCACCCATGTCCCCCTTTTGCATTCAATAACTTGATTCATAACAGGTTTTCACTTCAGTACAGCCCGAATCAATTCCTGAATCATTTCTTTTAAAAAGTACATGATCAGTCAAAACACACAATATCCCCACTAAATTTAAGCCCATTCTAATTCTTTTCAAAGAAATCATTACCAAGATTGTCAAACACCCATCTTCAAGTTCGCTAACATCACTCTACATCTTATTTGGATAACTTTGCTCTCCAATAATCTCCAACTCAAACTATAATCTCCACGCACATCAAACCTTTTTTTGTTCCCCCTGCAGGTTGTGCATTACACGTCCTCTCAAAACTGCAAGTGTTGCTTTGATGCCTGAAGGCGTGAAACTTCAAGAAAAGCTCAGGCATGCCCTCCGACAACTCCAATTCTAGGCTAATTTTAATCAACAGATTTAAACAGTCATCATGTATCTTTATCATTAAAATTAAGTGAATACGTAAGCATGGTGACATCTTTAATCCTAATGTAACCATACCTACATTAAGCAACCAACCATTTCTCCATCCAGATCATCAACATCAGGATGTTAGTTAAGAGGCCCTAGACAAACCATGAATTAACGATAAATACGTTGACAACAACAAAAATCACAAAGCAGAAGTAAATCTCATATGAAAAACATTTCCATAATATGATTTTTGGATGTCCACTACTAACATTTCCACCACAACATTTCCCTTAAGCATGGTTTAATTTTGGTTTAACATTATTTGTAATTTTTGTTCCATTTTGAATAATTTACCCCTTTTAAGCATGGTTATTGTGATGTGTTATTACGTGACGAAACCATGCTTGATGTCGAGTATGCATAAATTAAAGAGAAGTTAATGGTTGTTCTTTGTTTCTTTTCTATTCATTTATCACCAATAGCCGCTGCAGATCTAAACCAAGGTCAGAAAATCACTATCATCCCTAAAGTTCTGGGGGCAGAGAAATGTTAACCTGGACTCGCTAACAAATCGATTGAATTAACGGGAAAAAAAGATTTTAATATGTTGAAAGCAATCTTAGTATTGTCTAAGAGATACTATAGGAATAAGGATTATTAAGTTGATAATTATATTATGAACGAGAACAAATTGACGACGGGATACACACATTGTACTAAGGGCATAAGCACACTAATGTATGCTACAGACATATACCATGTATTTAAAAGTTTGCTCTTCAAATATAATATTTCATTGTTCTTAAAAATTCCTTTTTCCCCTTCACACACCTCTAAAAATGTTAGTATTGTCTAAGAGATAATATAGGAATAGGGATGATCAAGTTGATAATTATATTATGAACACACAAAAATCACTTTATACAAAAATTGACGACAAGATACACGGATACACATTGTACTAAGGGCATAAGCACACTAATGTATGCTACAGACACATACCATGTATTTAAAAGTTTGCGCTTCAAATATAATCTTTCATTGTTCTTAAAAATTCCTTTTTACCCATCACACACCCCTAAAAATGTTCTCCCCAACCATCACAGGTGCTGCCGCTTCATCATCTTCATCAATTTATCAATTTCACAAGCCCTAACACTAATTGTCCCCTCTCGCCAAAACTCCAAATCAGCCTCTTCCCCATCTCCATCTTCATGAAATAAGGCAAAAATAGTGATAAGCACGATTACAGTGATATCGACATGTTAGCAATTGAAAATTTGCCCACAATGAGCTACATAAAAGAAGAGAAGGTTAAAAAGACAAACTAATGTCTGATGGCTGAAGGCAAAGACATAAAGATTATGAAAACATACATTGCTACTAAAAGAACTTCTAAACAAGATGCAAACGCGTCTTAAATGTGAAATTCTAAACTACATTGCTATTCTATTTCTTTATTTCTAAACATCTGACATCCTTCAGGATATACATTGTTTTTTTTTTTGACTGAGGAGATGACAGTTGCATCCATAGCCATCTTTTTTTGGAAGCAAATGCTCTACTGAGATGCCCATTAAAACTAAAATTCAACATAATTTTTTTATTTAATTTGTTGAGGATTGAGAAACTAACTGGGAGTCAAGGAATCTCTTTTTACATATTGACATAATGTCTGATAATTGCTGAAGCTATATCAGGTTAATTTACATGTAATTTTGGAATTCTATTCCACTATCAGACATGATTTTGTTGTCAATGTCAATGTCTGATAATTGCTTGCTTATTGATCTACCCGATGATGAATTTGTTGTCAATGTCAATGTTTTTGTTTTTGTTGGTCATTTAGGCAGCAAAATTGATTTAGACTTATTATTCAGAATATGCACAATCGTGATTTTAAAAATGGAGAAGAAACTTAATTGAAATATTTGCAATCATTGTCACTGATGTTGGTGTTATTGTTATTTATTCAGCAAAAATGTTTCAGACCTACATTTTAAGAACATGCCTAATCATGATTTTTAAAACAAAGAAGAAACTTAAATGAAATTTTGACAATCGTCTAAAATTTAGCTCTTGTGAAAGATGATAATTCCAGGCTGGCAAAGTGAAAACGGCGTTCAAGATGGTTGAGTTGCAATCTGGTCCAGAATTAAACAAAATGTATTCGGTTCATTATGTTTTGCATTCAGTAATCTAACAGACATTGTTTAATTTCATATTGTGACATTCATAAACAAAATTATCATCAATTCATCCTGAAGTGCCAGTTGAACATCCTTAGTTCCAAAAAGAACACGTGTCACATATACCCACAAAGACAAATAACACCTAAGAACATCAAAGCAATTAAATCACAAGTAGAAATGGTGTTGTACTGTTAGAGCAATTATCACATGTTACATACTTCTGTCAACTTTGAGAACCTTAATTTGATGTCTACCCTCAGATTGCTGCTGACGAAAAGCTCTTTGCCATGGTCCTCCCTGGTTTCTGGATGGATATTGGATAGCCAAAGGACTACATCACATGCTTGAGGCTATATCTCAACTGCTTGCAAAAGAAATCATCCACCAAACTAGCCATTGGTACCAACATAGTTGGCAATGTGCTGGTGCACGAGACTGCCAAGATCGAAGATGGATGCCTAATTGGGCCTGATGTTGCCATCGGACTGGGCTGTGTGGTGGAATCTGGAGTGAGGATGTCCATTTGCACTGTGATGTGTGGTGTTCGCATCAAGAAGCACGCTTGCCTGTGCCCATGGAGATCAAGTCTAGCATCCTAAAGCCTGAGATTGACATGTGATGGTGGCTGTTTTTGGTTCAGTTTTAGAGTTGTGATTTTTGTTAAATAGACTGTTAAATAGAATATCTATGTTAAGGGTGTTGATAGAATTCTGTTTATGTAGCATGGAAATGCCAGTGCTTTGTTTTAGTTTGTGTGCCCCATATCCCAGGGGTGTGTATTGTTTCATTTCTTGGTCTTCTTCTACATGCTTAATTGCAAGCATAACATTGGGTAACAATTTCAAGCTTAAAATTAGAAGTGACCATATTATATAACTTGAATAGCATTCACACTCCAGGGAGATTTTACTCATAAATTTAAATCTCATTTGAAAGCAGAGGATGCTAGAAAGGAAATGGTAGAATTGGATGTGTTACAAGAAAATGCAATACTCCGGGCTCAAAATAATACACAACAATATAATGAATGCACTGATACATAAGTAATACAATGAACTATACATAAGTACTTTGCAAAGCCAGAAGTTGCTCGCGATAATTTGTTGATACAACAACATAAAAATCCACAGGAAAGCAAGCAAAAGTTCATATTTGATTGACATAATTTACAACTGTTACAAACAACAAATTACAAACATGTGTACTTTGCTTTTAGAAGACAATATCTGACTACTAAACTTAGAATGAGCAACACCATAACTTTGATTTCCACTAAACTTAGAAGGCGTCCGCGATGCTAAATATTTTTACGCTAATTTGTTATTCTTTTAAATTTTCTATGCAGAAATAATTTTTTGGAAAACAAACATTTCGCAGGGGAAAATCATAAAGGAACCGTGACTGCGAAATATTTTTTGAGAACCTTTTTTGAATTCTAGGACTGACTAGGACAAGCTGATGTCATGCTGATCTATAAAGATGTAGATAGAAGAATGTCTAGGATTTAATCTTGGTAAAAGAAGGGTTGAGATGTGTGTTTGGGAAAACAAAAAAACTTGACATGCGCCACAATCACTACATTTGCGCGGAATACCGCCCATTCCACTTTTTTACTTAAAAAACTCTCCCATTTCACTTTTTAACCACACACCCTACACACCCACACACCCTACACACCCACACACCCACACAACCCTCCCATTTCACTTTTTATACACACCCCCTACACACAGCCACACTTATGTGCTTCCCCCTTCATTTTCGGGCGTTTCTCTTTTCGCCTGGGTTAAATTTTTTCCCCACACCCGAAGGTGCCCGCGTCGAGAAGCTAAATTTTTATTCGTTTCAATTTTGGAGGGGGAAATAATTTTTTGGGAAAACAAAGGTTTCGCGGTGGAAAATCTTAAATGAACCGTGCCCGAGGGCACGGGTTATGACTAGTATATATATATATATATATATATATATATATATATATATATATATATATATATCTATATCTATATTATAAAAGAGGGATGTTATCAAGAGAAATTGGATAAGAGATATTGGACATGAGAAATTGGATAAGAGATATCTATATTATAAAAGAGGGATGTTATCAAGAGAAATTGGATAAGAGATATTGAACAAGAGAAATTGGATAAGAGATATCTATATTATAAGAGAGGGATGTTATCAAGAGAAATTGGATAAGAGATATCTATATTATAAAAGAGGGATGTTATCAAGAGAAATTGGATAAGAGATATTGGACATGAGAAATTGGATAAGAGATATCTATATTATAAAACAGGGATGTTATCATGTGTTTTTGGATAAGAGTTTTTGATAAGAGAAATTGGTTATGTTTAGATTTGTATATGTGGTATTGTTGTATAAGAGATTTTGGTTAAGAGATAATGGATAAGAGATATTGGTTAAGAGATATATTGGTTATATAAAATGGGGTATTGTTGTATAGATTTGTGTATATGGGGTATGAGAAATTGAGATAAGAGAAATTGAAATAAGTTTAAAATTTGAAATCAATTGTTTTCATCACCAAGGGAGGGGGGAAAAATTTTGATCACATCACCATTGAGGGGGAAAAAAATTTTGATCACATCAATTGTTTTCATCAATTCTGACCTGAGCCCAACTCCCTCCCCATCGCCCCCCTACGCATCAGCTCATCCCGCATCAGAAGTGGGTAGGCTACCCTAAGAGCTGACCGATGATCCTGTCGCCGGTAAACCCCATTAAAGCAGACCTCCGTTGGCGTCTGGATCGATGGCGTCTGGATCGGTGCCGCTGTCTGGATCGGCCCACACATCCTCCAGGAGCATGGAACAGGCCTTAAACCTGCTTTGAATGGTGTTAGGGTTTGAATATCTTCATGTTTTTGTATTTTTTTTGTGGGTTTGGCAGATGTGGGTTGCAACAAGCTGACGACGGCTAATCAAGGAAGATCAGAGAGGTTTTTAATTTCAATCCCCCTTTTCCATCAATTTTTCTCTATTCTCTTAATTTTCTGATAAAAATCTCATTTTTGATTACAAAATCACTTTTCTTCTTCATCTTCATCTTCATGGCTCTCCTTTTTTGGATTCATATTGGATGTCAATGGTTTTTGGGCTACAGGATACAAGGCCAACTTCA